>OY856359.1:2500000-3750000 GCA_963693475.1 Ectropis crepuscularia | reverse complement strand
TTGCACCTTTTTATTTAGGGCTGTATTTTTTATTTTTATCTGATATGTGGAAAAAACACTCAAAAAGTTGGTGCTGGATGTTTTTTTTTTCAATTAATAACAGTAGTTTACCGCAGGAAGATTGCCAACCATTGATTTACTTTTCTAACTTCCTATCTCCAGACATACAAACTATACCGTAGGTCCACGTCGTATAAACCCGCGATACAGCCAGTAAACTGTAAATCACGTAATAACTACGAACAAATAACTACAGAATATCATTACAGAACTTCCTTCCTTAGTCGTAGTCAAGGTATTTTATCCAAAACCATTTATGTTACGTGTCAGACTTATGTAATAAGTAGTATACGGAAATAACTTGAGATAGCCGAGAATTAATTACATTAATGACAAACTATTAATAGCGACGATATATCAAATATTATTCGTATGATAATAATATAACACGTCAGGTTAAGTTAAAACAATAATATTTTTAGTGTCATGCAATTCATCAATACAAAACCACTACATAAAACTTTGTAAAATAGTGTATTTTTTTTTTTTTTTTTTTTTTTTTATTTAATCCACAAAAATATCAGTAACATTTTTCAAAATATTAAACTCTGCCAAACTGCACAGCAGTTTGTAGGCAGCAATGCTCTCAGATCATTTGTTTAATTAAAGTAACATCTATCTTTGCATACAAATATTTTAATTTAATGATTTTATTGTAGACATTGTTATATTGTGGGGCTGTGGTATGTTAAAACTACCGTGAATCAGAATTAAGCAATCCCCTTAGCTCATTCTTTCCAACATAACCTTTTTTAATGCTATTTTGAAACATACTTTATTTTTAAATTGGTCCTCGAACCCCGCAGGCAAATCATTAAATAATCTAGGTACAATCCATTTCCTAGTACGTGTTCCATAGTAGTTCCTATGCTTATACAACACTTTCAGTCTAGGCCTAGCCGCTCGTGGTTCATTATAATATGAATTTAATTGCTTATATGATTCATTTTGAAATTGCTCTAACATTATTAAATATTCAACTTTAGTTTTAACTGGCAATATCTTACATATTTTAAACAATCTATGATATTCCTTGTTTAGTGATTTTTTCGTTTTTTTGTTAACGAGCCTTTTCAAAATTCTGATTTGCTGATTTTGTACTAATTGTAAGTAGGTTGGAAAGGTGAGTCCGTAGCAACTAAGCCCATAACTGATTATAGAATCTACCAGTGCATAGTAAACAATGTATAAAGTGCCTCGATTTAAAATTCTTGAAAGATGATAAAATTTTGTCAAAATAATTCTAAGCTTGTTACAAACATTATTAATATGTACTTTCCATGAAAAATTATTGTCTATAGTTAAACCTAAATATTTAATTTGCGTTGTTTCTTCTAAAAATGAACAATTACATTGCAATGCATTATTATGCAAACATTCATAAGAATGACCAATAATATGTATGTCCGCATTTCTGTTTTCATTGTATGGTGAATAGAGACGTATCATTTTTGTCTTAATTATATTTATAATGAGTCCGTTATCATGTGACCACTTCGTAATATTATCAAAGTCCTCCTGTATTTTATCTCTTATTTCATTGACGTTTCTACCACCATACAATAAACACATATCATCTGCGTACATATAGCATTTACAGTGTGATACTACGTTCGTGATACTATTTACATGCATAATATACCCCATCGGCCCATACACAGAGCCAGTCGGCACACCGTACTTGATGCTACCCTGAATGCTCTCCTTCTTTTCTATTACTACTTTCAAGTGTCTGTCATTAAGATATTCTTGGAACCAGTCCTTAACATGACCCCTAATCCCGCACTCATCCATCGCTCGCAACAGACCGCCGTGATCCAAAGTATCAAATGCCTTTTTATAATCAATAAATACAGCAACTACTAAATTTCTATCATTTAAATAATTATTTACATCGTCTGTGAATCGTTGTAGTGCTGTAGTAGTGCTTCTATTACTTCGAAATCCATGTTGATTATCCGATATTATACTATTTTTTTCAATGAAGTTAGTAATCTGGGAAACAATTACTTTTTCTGTTAATTTATTAATACTATTTAATATTGCTATTGGTCTATAGTTTGTAAAATCAGAATGTTGACCTTGTTTATAAATAGGTCTTATAATGGATAGTTTTAATTCATCGGGATATTTACCACTTGATATGCTTAAGTTTATAAATTTTGCTAGCAGTGGACTTATATTTTCTTTTACATATTTAATATCTTTAATTCGAATACCATCAGATCCCGGCGATTTGTTACAATCGAGTCTATTTATCAATTTTACAACATCATTTGCCGTTACTTTTCTGTACAAAAAAGAACAATCGCTATTTTTCACATATTGTGATCGGTCTAAAAATTCATGTTTACAGTTATGCTTGATGCCATCTATTTCTTTCGTAAATATTTCACAAAATTTATCACATACATAATCTACACTTTGGTTCTGACACATGTGTTTTGTTATCAGTTTGTCTACACTAGGTTTCTGCCTGCCTAACCAACAATTAATTTTTTGCCATATTTGTCTCATATCCCCTTTACAGTCTGTTATTTCTTTACGTCGGAAATTATTCCTGGCAATATTTATGGCTTTATTTGCTTTATTTCTAGTTTTTGTATATTCCAATCTTAAGTTCATATTTGTGGGGTTCGATTTCCACTTTTTAAAAAGTAAATCCTTTTTTTCTATTAATTTTAACAAACTTTTGCTTATCCATGGCTGTGTTTTTCTACGTGACATAACATTTATTTCAGTTTTTGATGATTCATATATATCGCTGAAAACTTTACATATATGTTCATATATTACTAATGGACAGTCCAAATCTAAAAGATCACACCAGTCTGTCTTATCTAATTTTTCTCTAACCAACTTTTCACATAAAATTACTTTTTTAGCCTCACTCGGACTGTCGTGCTGTGATTGAAATCCAACCGTAATTCCTGTTAAATAATGATCCGCTAGTCTTGTTAAAAGTGTATAGGTAGATATATCGACTCGCGCGCTAGCTCGTATAAAAATATGGTCAATACATGACGTCACGAGCCGGCCTTTTCTTATCTCCGCCCGAGTCGTAGACAGTATGCCGCGCTGCAGACCGTGTTTACTCAGTACATCCAGGTATCGGAGGGTGTCCGGGCATCCTGGGCATCTATATTTATATTACAGTCTCCAGCCAAGATAATGCAATCGCTACTTGGTTGATTTTGCAGGATACTTTCTAGCTCCTCACAAAACTGTTTCTTACTTTTATCTGGTGGTCTATATACAGCTATTATTTGTATGATCCAATTATTTATATCCACAGTCATATGTACACATTCTGTTGCGACGCATTTCAAGTTTGTTGCCGTATATTTTACGTATGATTTAGTGTAGATGAGTATACCTCCGCCGCCTCTAATTATTCTGCTATTTAAGTGAGCTGTAAAATTAGGTATATTGTACATTGGTAGGTATTCGTCTTTGATGTTTGGTTCCGTAATTATTATCATGTCTAAGGCATCAATACAGTTGTTTATCAATACAAGCAGTTGACAGAAGTATTTTCTGAGTGAACGTATATTAACATGCATGATTTGCAGCGAGTTGTTGTTTTTTCTAATACTTTCACTCCATGTTGGTGAACTTGAAAAAATCTCGTAATGTATATCGTTTAAGTATTCATCGTTCAGGTCAAAGTCCATTTACTTATTTGTACTATGTTTATTTTGGAGTACCTTTTTTCGACAGTAATTATTTGTGCAAGTAAGTAGGTAGATATGAAACTAATAGGTAGGTGATTACTCAGATTCCGCGTTTTCTGTAATAATATAGTTTTCTATGTCGCTACTGGAGCGAATCTGAATGATTTTTTTAGCATTGTCATCTTTTTTAACCAATATTTTAGCATTTTGTATCCATATGTACTTGTAATCATGTTTCAACTTTATTTTGGTTTCCCATAGCAGTTGGCGTACGTTTTTTGTCACGCATTCGTTAATATATATAGCTGAATGATCTTCGTTATTAAATATTTTGTTGTTATTAATTCGCTGCTTACGGGCATTCAGCCAGGCATTGCGCGCTTCACGGCTGCGCGTGACCACGATTATTGTTCTCCTTTTACTTACATCATCTTCGTGTTTTTTGCCCACCCGCCATGCTTTTTCAATATAAGTCGTATTTATCTTAAGCTCCCGACTTATTTTGGTGACTAACTCCACAGTGTTTTCCTTTTCCACTTCTTCCACGTTAGCAAGCTCAATATTTTTGTCTAGTTGTTTTTGTTCCAGTAGACAAATACGCTCCTCTAACGCCCTATTATATTTTTCAAGATACGTATTTTTATTTGACAAATCAATCATTTTTTTTTCCATTTTCTTAGATCGTTCCGTAAGCTCTTCAATAATACTTTTCATTTGATAAACCACCTCCAGTTTCTCGTTAATCTGTTGCAACACAGCCTGGATGTTTTCGTTTTCGTCGATGTTTATTTTGGCAACTTTACTAGGCGTTACTTGGCATTTCTCACATAATTCACGCTTAGTAAAATTATCTTGAACACATGTTTTATGGAAATAGGCCTAGCACCGCCCTTTACACTGCACTATATCGGGATTTTTATTTTTAGATAAAAATATTTTGCATTTACCGCACTGCGCCATTTTAACAAGATAGATACTGAATAGAATTAGCTAAACACGTCCGTCCGCTGAGAGCGAGCGAGCGAATTTCGTTGTAACTTTGATCGATGTTATATAATAGTGGTTCAAACCGGGTTCAAACCCCACACGCACCACTGTCTTTTCGAAGTCATGTGCGTAATGCCGCTAACTTAAAACGGTGAAGGAAAACATCGTGAGGAAACCGACATGTACCTAGAATCTTTCGAAGTCATGTGTCATCCGCCAACCCGCACTGGGCCAGCGTGGTGAATTATGGCCTTAACTCTCTCCTTGCGAGAGAAGGCCCCGAGTCCCAGCAGTGGGAACATTTAGTGGGCTGTTGATGATGATGATATAATAGTATATTTATTTGTGATTTACTAAAAAAAACTGCTCACCAGATCTAGTTCAAACCAATTTTCAGTGGTAGCTTGCATGGTGAATGTGCATACATCGTATAGGTATTATTTTTATTCTCTTATTTTAGAAGTTACAGGGGGGGTACACATTTTACCACTTTGGAAGTGTCTCTAGCGCAAATTATTCAGTATGACGTATGAATACGTAGTACAATGAAATTTAAATACCTATGTTGGCTTTTTAACAAACTTCAAAAAAGGACGAGGTTCTCATTTCGATGGTTCTAAAGTATTATTTTCAGGGTTCCGTAAAACATAAAAACGTAACACGCTTATGGATTGGTCATGTCTGCCTGTCTGTCTGTCCGTCCGTTTGTCACAGTCACTTTTTCCCGAAACGATAAGAACTACTACTACCGTTTAAACTTGAAGAGTAGATGTATTCTGTGAACCACATTACGATTTTTTCTCAAAAATATAAGGGAGGGTTCACACGGCGCGGCTGCCAACCGCGCCCGCGCGCGGGTGCGGCAGATTACCATATAAAATTGAATTCAATACACACGACGCGGTTTACGGCCGCGGCGGCTGCGGCAGCCGCGCGGCATCCGCGTGGCTGCGCGCGATTCTTGCGCAGTAGCTTTCCGGAGCAGAAACCGCGAAAACCTGCGGTCTCGTGAGTATTGAAACAAAACCGCCGCGCGGCGTTGGCAGCCGCGCCGTGTGAACCGGTTCTAACTCTCCTACGATTTTTAGTTGTTTTATTGTTCTGTAGTACGTTTGTTCGTACCGTAACACTACGAATTAATCTCGCTCCCCGGTGCGACAACAGCAATAACATAAATATGAATATTAATATCGGTGTTTCCGTTTTGCGTTGGATTGTAACCATTTTTCTCTTTTTTATTTTTCTCGACCTGACATAATACATACGTTGCTTTTATACCACTACTATTTTGAAGTGCTTACTTCTTTAATCGCCATAAGATCTTCTAAGTAAATCATTTTTGTTTTTTCAAATATAGAGTGATGAGACGACCAGGACATGTGCCTGATAGTAAGCAACATGCCTGCCACATAACAGCACAGTGACACGCAGCTATTGGAACATGAAGAGTCCAAATCATTACCTAGCACCGCACTGCGCTCGTCACTTACAGATCTAAGTTGCTATATCTCTAAGCCTTGTAATTCCTCTGGAAACATTGCCCTTCAAACCGGAACACAGTAATGTTTGCACATTACTGCTTGGCGGTAGAATAGCTGGCAAAGGTGTGGTACTTCCCCAGGCGGGCTCTGCTAATCATGTCTCCGCTATGCTTATTTGGCGGCGTAGCGTCGAATCGTTGGCGGAGCAGCAAAGCAGCAATTTCAAATTCAAGTTTATGTTAGTAAATTTAGTTATCAAACTCTAAAGGCAATTTTTTCTTTGCATCTGATAGATCAAATTTTATGCAAAGGTTTCTGGTATCTGGTATATCAGATGAATGGGGCTCGAGTATTCGAAACATACAGATCGTAAATCAACTACGATGTAGCACATCTACGCCGTAGCACCTCTACGGCGTAGCACTTGAAACTTAGGTTGTACTTACAACTTAAGTAAGTAGTACTACCACAGTATAAAGAAATTATTAAAATTAAATTACAGGGCTTAGAGATATAACAACTTAGATCTCTGGGTGACGAGCGCAGTGCAGTGCTAGGTATTGGTTTGGACTCTTCATGTTCCAATAGCTGCGTGTCACTGTGCTGCTATGTGGCAGGTATGTTGCTTACCATCAGGCACATGTCCTGCTCGTCTCGTCATTATTTATTAAAAAAAAAAAAATACTACCAGTAGTTCGTGGCCTTTGATCTTGGGAGAAACGCCGATAATGTCTAGACATGGGTAGGGTTGTCGCAATTTTAAAAACGTGGCACCAAAATAAAATTAAAACATACGGAAGACGTCAGCACCGAGCCACACTCCTGCAATACTAACATTGTAATGTAGGCAATGCAGGAGCGCGCTTCCCGCGTCTCACCCCGCACGCCCCGCACGATTGCCCCGTCTAGACGGCTTCGTCGAACGACTGTATGATTTAATAGACTGTGGTGGAACTTAGGTAGCATTTGATAGTATTTACAATTTATGGGATGCTTTAGTGTACTTTAAATAAATTATAAGTAAATAACTTATGGATAAGTTTTTAAATCTATCGCCAGTCCTCGTTATTGCCATTTTTTTATGTCACGTGGTACGTTGTTGCTGTTATCGACGCATTTTAATATTTCCCGTGTTTTATAACCTATTTAATGGTACTATAAATTCAATGTAATATGTGAATTTATGGTATGCCAAGCGGAAGATACAGTACTACAACCTTAGCCGTAGAATGTATGGATGGCGCCACAATCGAAAAATGTTGCCTATAGTTGACTGGCAACAACAATATGGCGTCAACAATGACGTAAGATCGGAGGAATGCGCGATGCGAATCACATCGGACGTTCTTGCGATGCATTCGTGCGAATTCGGAGATTTCTCCGAAGAGACGCGAATGCGTGGTTTTGTGCCCTTCTAGATGCCCAATGGCCATGGTCCCGAGTTTACCCAAAGATTTTTTATCATTCCCGAGCGTGACGCTAGAATTCAATTCACAGCGCACGAAAAATCTGTCTGTGGCGCGCCAAAAGTAGTATTCACTTCAAAAATATGCACCAATCGATCCTAAATCTTTCACTCAAAACAATCGAAATCTGACAAAAATTGAGAAAAATAGTAATTTGTGTTTACGCAAACATCCTCTCATCCCAAACTCCCAAACACATATACCGTCTCTGTTCTGTCGCGGGTAAAAAACAATGTTTAATTAAATTGTTAATAAAATTTACCATCGTCGCAGATATAATTCAGTAATCACTGTGTTCCATGTGAATGAAACCAATGTTTTTAGAGTATTTTTTGTAGTATAGAGTAACGAGACGAGCATGACATATACCTGATGGTAAGCAACATGCCTGACACATAACAGCACAGTGACACGCAGCTATTGAAACATGAAAAGTCCACGTCATTTCTAGCACTGCGCTGCGCTCGTCTCCCAGAGAAATAAGATGTTTTATCTCTATGCTCTTTAATTTCACTAGCCCACATTGCCCTTTAAACTGGACCACAGTTATGCACATTACTGCTTGACATTTTTTTTTTTTAATATAGAGTGACGAGACGAGCATGTCATGTGCCTGATGGTAAGCAACATGCCTGCCACATAACAACACAGTGACACGCAGCTATTGGAACATGAAGATTCCAAATCTTTACCTAGCACTGCACTGCGCTCGTCACCCAGAGATCTAAGTTGTTATATCTCTAAGCCCTGTAATTTCTCTGGAAACATTGCCCTTCAGACCGGAACACAGTAATGTTTGGACATTACTGCTTGGCGGTAGAATATTTGGCAAAGGTGTGGTACTTCCCCAGGCGGACTCTGCTAAGAGTGCTACCACTACTAAAATACATTATACGCGGGTAAGACTATTATTATTTATTTTATGTATGGTATTATCTATTTTTATGGTATGATGAACATGAACGTCGCAACAGCAAGCGGGAAGCCACAGCGTCTCATATTCCTAATATTTTGAGCCTCACGCTCGAGTGCCCGACTTTCGCGCAGCCATAAAAACACCCTTAACGTGGACGGAATAAGGATTTACTACTGGGGCGGTTTACGTAATACCCGATCCATAGCAGCGAAGCCGTGATCGAACGAACGTTGTCTCATGCTTTTGCTCTGCAAAGAAAGAGAGCGAAACATTGTGATTTGTTTTTGAAAACCACTCAGCTTCAGAGATTTGGTTGTAGCATGATGTCTTCAAGTCAATAGTGAATCCGTGTCTTCTAAATACGCCCTCCTCATCGTAGACTTAAGTTACGGCTGGTCTAGTCGGGAGAACGGCACCTGCCGATCCGGAGCCCCCGAGTTCAAACCACACGCACCACTGTCTTTTCGAAGTCATGTGCGTAATGGCGCTAGCTTAAAACGGTGAAGGAAAACATCGTGAGGAAACTGACTTGTTCCTAGAATCTTTTGAAAACATGTGTCATCTACCAACCAGCACTGGGCCAGCGAGGTGGATTATGGTCTTGACTATCGCCTTGCGAGAGAAGGCCCCGAGTCCCAGAAGTGGGAACATTTATAGTCCAAGATCCCAGAGCTGCCAGACGTCACGTATTTTCTCATGAATGAAATGTGGACGATTGAGTAGAGTTAGTACGTACTAAGAACACATGCTTCCTCGCTAACTTGCTTGGACGGCCAATTTTGAAATACAATGCAATACAAAACACTTTATTATACCACAAAACAATACAAAAACATTGACTAAAAATAACATCAAATATGGGGCTATAAAGGTACATACAAACATTACTTACTTCACGTATTTTCTAATAAGTGATTTTCACGTTTGTTGTAGGCAGTAGGTATCCTTAAAAATAAGACCCCAATACTCCCATACACTTTCTGTCGGCCGTTTTGCTTAACAGACGCTTTAAAATTCCAAAATAATAACTTAACTTCACTTAAATTCTCACTCTCCATTTGTCGATATGTTCGTTAGACAACTATTTTAAAGCTTTTTCCAATAAGACAGGCCAATCTAAGGGGCCAATCATCCCCTAAACTCAAATTTAAGTACGAGTTACCAACTATACTTTTCTGAAATTAGTATTATTTATTCAATAGGGTTATTAATATCAAATTTAATTTTAAAAAATAAGATAAGATAAGAAAACTCTTTATTAAAAGCCACAAAAGAAAAATTACAAAAGAAACAAAGAACACAAGCTTGAAATTTTAAATGGCGGCCTTATTGCTCAGAGCAATCTCTTCCAGGCAACCGTGCACGGATAGGATCTTATTATACAATATTTTTTATTCAATTAAACCTTTAAATTTTTGTAACTTAAGTATATCGTGGCTTATGAGCTTGTATTTTATAGTGAAAAAAAGGGCAAATGCCCCATCTCTACTCACCTTAATACAACCCACGCCCTTAGATTAAGCAGTTTACCCCAACTGTGGGCCGCCGCCGTTTTTATACAGCCCCACGGTGTATTAACCAAATGTGCTAGCGCATTAGCAAGTTTGGTTAGTATAGGAGCTACATCAAGTTATGTTACTAAATACACTAACAAAATCGAACGAAACCGCTATCGAATACCTACCTACCGGATACTGCTAACTGAATAGTCTATTTGTTCTTTATAATCGTTTGATTTATAAATTAAATAAGACTTCGGGGTTCCCTACAATTATATTGTTTGGATGTTATTCATCAACACTAAGGTTACGACCTATTCTTTTGGATCATGAATACACACACATACATAGGCTACTTTTTATCACGTGAAAATTACGGGAACGGAATATACGCAGGTAAACTAGCAGGATGTTGCTTGTTAATAAATATGTATCGATCGATAACTTTTCACACAACACTACTTACCTTCAAATTAAGCATAGCATTTGCTATGGTAGCCAGATTTTCTTAAAAAAGCGTGTTTTTCTCATAATCTTTACGTCAAAACATCAAAACTTTCCTAAAATATAAACAACTCAATGTTAAAAAAAAAATTGCTACTTGATATTGTTGAGTTTAATAAATCAAATCCTTTCTGAGTTTTCAATCCAGCAGCACCCGACCTAAAGGTGTTTTTGCCCGGCCGTGACAAACTGCCGAAAACGTGCCGCCATTTTGTTGCGGGACTCGGTACTTTCGTAATTGCAGTTTGAACGTACCTGTACCGATGGCTATACAAATGATTCCAGACGAGCGGTTTTTCTACGCTCCTACCTACCTTTTGAACTTAATAAAGAAGCTTTTGAAAAAACCAAAAACTTATTTATTGGAATGTATTTTTTAGTACTTGTTAACTCATAGGTATACAAACATATTACAAGAAACGATGTCGCTTCTTCGAGCTACGTGCAGTCCGATAGAGAACAAGGGCGCTTATGCACAAAATGCTATTGTGCATATCGATGATGCAAATTCACAATGCGCATACCTACCCCGCGACGCTGCTCCACCGCCGCTCCAACGGCACGCCTCTACATCGCTACCTCAGCATATCAATGCCATGAACGGCATGAACTCACAAGATTATCCTACCAAGAAATGCTCAAAGCAGCTGAAGAATTTTGTACTTCAAAAGTAATAGAATTCTAGAAAGAGAAGAAAAGAAACGACACTCATAATAATGACGAAAGTATAACCTTTACAAATAGAGCTTACACATATTTCACGAAATCCCTACACACGTGGAAGGTCACAATAAAATCAGGTTTAAAAAAAAAAAAAAAAAATTGGCAGTCATAGGAACTACCGATAGAAGTGAAAACTTGCTGTTGCCCTGGTACTGGTACCTAGGGGCAAACGCAACTCTTTTATATTTCTGTTGTCCTGGTATCTGGAGATAAACGCTGGGCTGTTGGAGGTAGGTAATCGAAACTCTTCACTGTTTCTGTTGCCCTGGTATCTACCTGGCCGTTTTTACCGAGTTTACCCGAAGATTTCATATCCGATCCGATCCATTATCATATCCAAGCGTGACGATTGATGAATCCATTTCACAGCCCACGAAAATTCTGTCTATAGCGCGCCTAAAGAAGTTTTCACTTCAATAAATCGGTTGTCTGTAAAGTTACTGACGATAGTTGAACGTGACAACTTCAACTCCAAGCCTTAAATGGAACGCCTCAGAGCGAGGTAACGCCGCATGACGTCATGTTTTTTTGTGCGTGCAGCCGGCTTCATCGAATTATAAGACGTTGTCACGTCAAAAGCTACCTAGTTTGTCTAAATTAGAATCGGGATGACGTAGATTATGAAAAAATATGAGACATATTTGTTGTTTCATAAAAATTTACAAAATCGGCAAAAATAGATAGATATAGTCATACTTCTGGAGGGGAGGTTGTGACGTCACGACAATATAACAATCGTGTACATATGTATGTAGACGTGACGTCACTCAAAACTTCTAAGCAAAATATCTTCAAACAATAAATTAATAACGTGTTTGTCAAGCTAAAGAAAAAATACGTATAGAAATGTATATACTGTTTGTAGAGGTTTGTTGTTTGTAATAAACTGACCGACTAACTCGTTTTTAGTCACCATACCTATTATAGCATACTCATGTAATACTCATGTAAATATAATAATGCTATTTTTTATATGTACTGTTGGTTTGAATTAATTACTAGCGGAACGCGCGTGCGTTGCTACGCCATCTATCGAAAATTGGTCGTACCAATTCAAATTTTGAACAAATTCGGTTACTTTAGGTTCTAATGACGCAACCTTTAACATATGACATAATGACATATGCTGTCACGCAACGAAAGAATGAATGAATGAATGAAAATTCTTTATTGTTCACAACTTAAAAATAACACATAAATATTTGAAACAGTAAATTTTGTGAAACAGCTGGCGGCCTTATCGCTGAAAGCGATTTCTTCCAGGCAACCTTGGGGTGGAGAAAATTATAGAAAAACTAAAAGCGTGGTGCGCAACAAAGACTATTACTATGAGATAAACGTACATTCTAATAACATTACACACAAATACTTAAGCTACACAATATTATAATACACTAATAAATAAAAAACTAATCATATATGATACATAATAAACATACATACTAACTGAGAAGATGATAAATATCTAAATACAAGACAAATAACTAGACGGTAACAGAAACAAAGAATACTAAGTAATCTAATATTTGAAGTGATCACGCAAGCGAAAAAGTAAAATCATTATTACAAGTTTACGAATAAGCTATTTTCCAAACATTGAGACAGATGAAAAAATGAAAAACTTACAATTATAGAGGTTGCAGCCTTGACAAGTATAATTCCTTTACGTGATCCTTAAAGACAGGCAACGACTGCAATTTCCTAATACAGACTGGCAGATCATTCCATAACTGAACAGCCTGAAAGGCAAAGGACTTGCCATAAAACGTTTCAGAACGTGCAGAAGGGGTCATCAGGGTCAGGTTGGTTTTTGATCTTAGTGGAAGAGAATGACAATCCTGTAGTAAAGTAAACCGCTCTTTAAGGTAACACGGTGTGCATGGGTTAAATAAAATGTTGTACAGAAGAGAAAGAATATGTGCATTGCGACGTTGGCGAATCGGTAACCACTTAAGTTTAGCGCAAAACTGGGAAACGTGATCATATTTGCTTAATCCAAATATGAATCTAATGCAATAATTTTGAAGGCGCTCAAGTTTATTAAGCTGGTCCTCTCTCAGATCAAGAAAACAGACGTCAGCATAGTCCAAGATGGGGAGCAGGAGAGACTGTGCGAGTGCAACTTTAGTGGCAGTGGGTAAAAAGTTTCGTAAACGCCTGAGTGAAGCACCTGATGCAAAAATCTTGCTGCTAATCGTCTTAATGTGGCTGTCCCAAGATAGAGTTCGATCTAATGTTATACCAAGATTTCTAACTGAGTCACTGAATGGTATCACAATGCCGTTAAACACAACGTTGGGAATCGTAGTCCAATCAATACTGGAGATCCAGTATGAACTACCCACTACTATAGCCTGTGATTTTTCGGGATTGACACCTAGCCCAAAAGACTTGCTCCATTTGTGAATAGTAGATAAATCAGTATTTGTTTTTGAAATGGCCAGTGAAAGTTCGAGAAATGAAGCGTGTGTATAAATTTGGAGATCGTCTGCATAAAGGTGGTAGGAAGAAGTAATGTGTTTAGAAATAGTGTTTATGAAAATAGCAAAAAGAAGAGGAGATAAGACACCGCCTTGAGGGACACCAGCAGTTGTATTACACCAAGAAGAAAAGGCATCTTCCAGGCGAATCCGTTGCCGGCGTCCTTGTAGATAACTACGAAACCAATCGATTACCGGTGGAGATATGTTAAGTGAGCGTAGTACTGCTAGTAAAATGTCGAAATTGACGGCGTTGAAAGCATTACTGAAGTCTAACAGAGCTAGAACAGTAAGCTTGCCGTCATCCATCCCCAGGCGAATATCGTCGGTGACTTTAATAAGCGCAGACACAGTGCTATGCCCTGGGCGGAAACCGGACTGGAATGGATTGAAGAGGTCTTGTCTATTAAGAAATTCATTCAACTGTTTGTGGACAAGGCGCTCAAGAACTTTGGAAAGGAAAGGCAGGATAGAAATAGGACGAAATTCAGAAAAGGATTTAGGGTTTGACTTTTTAGGTAGTGGTAAAATTTGTGCGTCTTTCCAGATAGAAGGGAAAACACCACTTACAACTGAATTATTAAAAATGGAACACAAGGCGGGAAGGATTATATCTAGGATGGGCAATGACATGTTCCGACTTATACTGTCACCGCCCACCGCATTGGAAGATATGGCCATGAAGCTCTTCCTAACATCACACTCGGTAAATCGATTAAATTCAAAAGAAGGATATTGGGGTACCGGAATGGCAGAAAGGTTACTAAGGGTTAAATTTTTTTCTACATCAGACATAGCAGATACAGAAGTGAAATGTTGATTGAGTGCGTTAATATCAAAAGCTCTCAAAAAGCAATATTTTTCCCCGTTTTTGTTACATTTTCCAGTAATGCTCCGCTCCTGTTGATAGTAGCGTAATGTTAAATAGCCTATAGCCTTCCTCGATAAATGGACTATCCTACAAAGAAAGAATCTTTCAATTCGGACCAGTAGTTCCAGAGATCCTTGCGTTCAAACAAACATACTCTTCAGCTTTTTAATATTAGTATAGATTTTGTTTTTTTAATTTTTCTTATTATGACTATGACAAAAACTTTTTCCTTTTTTTTACAGCTGCATCTAAAAAACGCGTTTCTGGAGTCTGCGAGTTTCGATACGTGTATCTACTGAACATTTCCGCTTTTGGCCTACTTTGCCCCGAATTGGGACAGATGCGTTGGGTTGATGGGGTGATATAGAGCCAAATGGTAAAAAATACCCTCATTGTAACACTGGGTGTCACGATGGTGTTTCGATTTCTGAAGAGCTTTGAAACATTTTTCTTTGTATTAATATAGTAGTACTTAAAGTGGATATAATACAATAGTACATTAGAGTCTACGTAGTTCGATTTTTCTTGATAAAAAGTAGACTATTCCATTTCAGATATTTCCGATGTGATTGAGCAATAGATATCAAAACATTCAAACATTTGTATCTTTAATGGGATAGGATGTAAATTAGCAGAATTTGATTAATTGTCTACCAAAAGTATGAGCACAAAAAATTGCAAGTTATTATTAGTAGGTACCTACGCGACATCGTAGACCGCATCGTCGCTTAACATCAGGCGAGATGGCCACTTGACCAAGTGTAAACATAATATCTGGATATATTGTACGTCGCAATACCAAACTGCGAACCACTAGTTGTGTATCCAATTTAGATATTTATCAAAAGATCGGAATCAGATAATTGAACAGTTCATTTCAATACGTTATTGAACCAAGTATCTGCTTGGTAATCTCAAAATCTATTGTGGTTATTATAATGTACTACTAACAGTGTTTTGCAAAATTTAATAAACCGAATTTAAAATGACAAATATCATCGCAATTGCAGCATCGGTAAACGTCAGTTTAGATGGCGGTCAAGTGCAAACATTTTATTATTAAAATCCAGGGCCACAAGCTCAGTTAATTGATTTGAAAAAACAGACTATCACTTTGCAGAAGTCAGACAGAAATACTTTAAATATTTTTTTAAATATTTTTTTGTAAATATTATTAAATTTAATTTTTTGTAATATTTTTTTTAAATGTAGGTTATGTTGCGTTAATTACGTGTACACGTTTTTAACATTGAGTATCTTTGGTATGTTTGTTCTTAACATACCTACTATTATTTTTTTGTGAAATACATAACTATGTCTTCTTATCTTTGTCATCATATCACTGTTAAAGCTATTTTTGAATTGAAAACTTATTTTGGCGCGCCAGACATAGATTTTTCGTGGGTAGGGAATTGAATTCTAGCGTCACGCTCGGGGATGATAAGAAATCTTCGGGTCGGGGACCATGGGCATTGGGCATCTTAAAATGCGTCAGCATTTCTAGATCGCCATGCCATATCACGGTCACGCCCTCCCGTTTCACCCGCGTAGTTTCCAAAGTAAGCTAGCTATCAAATACTGAGTTATAAGTTTTCACTTCAATCGGCAGTTCTTATGACTGCCAATTTTGTATTTGTATATTTTATACCTATATCTTTTTATAAAATATTGTTAATAATAATTAACTATATTTTGATTTTCCTATGTATGTCCTTTGTGTATTAAAAAACTATACTAAGAGCATCGGACAAGTTATGTGGGAACTTACAGCCAAGGCATGTTATTAGATAAAGAGATGGTGAACCTTCGTAAACTGACAAAGTTAACTGTTTTTTGAAAATGTTGTAGGTAAATTGAGTTGTACAAACCGATCCTAATTTAGTTGTCTTTGAAATGAATACAAGATTGATTTGAAGATAATTGATTTGAAATAATCTTGTCAACTGCACGGAAGCACCAGACGATATGACAAACTTCCATTAAATCATGTTGCAAAGCACAGATTAGTTGCAAAGCAATTCAGCGGGAGCTTCGTGTTTCAATCACCTCAGCGCTGCCATACGTTACGCCGAGTTGGAGCTGAACCTAGATCACTATCTTAACTCGTATGAGATAAAGCTGGACTTCCAACTGCAACTATTTTATTTTTAACCGACTCCAAGAAAAGGAGGAGGTTCTCAATTCAGTTGTAAGTTTTGTTGGTATGTTTTCGTAGTGGTAGGACTCTTGGCAGAGTCCGCCTGGGGAAGGACCACACATTTGCCAGTTATTCTACCGCCAAGCAGTAATGTGCAAACATTGTTTGCTTAGTGGGTAGTAAGTAGCTCTGCCTGCGAAGCCGAGGGTCGTGGGTTCGATCCCCACCCAGTGCAAATATTTGTGTGATGAATTCAAATGTTTGCACTGTGTCTGGGTGTTTCTATCTATACTAATATTATAAAGAGGAAAGATTTGTACCTATTTTTGTATGTTTTCTATACTAATATTATAAAGAGGAAAGATTTGTACCTATTTTTGTATGTTTGTATGTTTGTAATGAATAGGCTCAAAAAGTACTGGGCTGATTTAAAAAAAAATTTTACCAATAGAATGCTACATTCTTCCAATTTGACATAGGCTACATTTCATTTTGAAAAAAATTAGGGATCCTTGGTAAAATTTGAACAATGTAACCGAAGGTGTAGAAAAATGAGTCTGAAAATGTCTTTCGTCGAATGCGCTGCCGAAACTATTAGCGATAGAACAAAATAATGTACAAAAATATTGAAGAACATCATAATGTCTACAAAAAACTCCGCGGTAGCATATGTCCAACTAGGGTCTATATGGGGTGGCATAACATTTTTTGTCCTATTTTAGGTAGGCATAACGTTTTTAGGACTAATGATAATTTACCATAACAACTAAACGCATAACTGTCTTCGCATAATGTTAACTAGCATAACCATATATAACGTAACGATAACTTAGCATAATGTTTAAACTCATAGCCATATATAGCATACAGATAACTTAGTATAATGTTTCGACGCATAACTATAAATAGCATAATGGTTAAAGGCACACATTGAGAAAAACATAACAATACTTAAACATACTGATCAACAGCATAAACTTTAAACGCCTAACTAAAAAACAAGTGTAAAGAGCGGACATAAATAAAACACGTGGGTGTGTGAAATGCGGGTGGGTACTTCGACAACAATATTTATTATTCGTAATGTAGGTATCTACTAATTTAATGGAATATCTATGCAGGACTATGCAGTAGTATAACAATTTTTGTACCAATTTATGTAGACATAACGTTTTTAGGACTTAAAAACCTACATACACCTAAGACATATGGTGCTCACACTCTTCGGTCAGCCCTGAGTGTTGCTTCTCCATACTCGGCCTGCACTCCACTACGGAGGTCGCCGGCTCGCTTCGCTCGCCACCTGCCCCCTTCGCTACGCTTGGCCTCGCATGGATCGCTCCACTCAGGACCTCCCTTGAGCTTCTGGCTCCCGCATTTTTTAAATACACTCTAGGGGTAGTAGCGACAAGACTAGGTGGAGTCGGGGTGCTCCGAGTCGGATCTGGACCCTATATAACCTGGTTATATATTACGTAGCACAACAAATAATTAAAAAAATGCCTAAATGCGTCTGAGCAACAGTCGAGTTGAATGTAGCACAATAGATTTTTATGATTAAAACACATAACGCCAAAAAACGATTATGCAAAAGTTACATTATGACACTATATTTTATGCTACATTCATTATGACAAAGTAAATTAGGAAAAAAAAATGCGATTTAAACGGCACCTTAAAAAAAATAGAACAAATAAAAAAATGCTTAAAAACTATTATGCGTCTCATCAGTAGTCGAATAAAATGTAGTACAATAGATTGTTATGCTTAAAACACATGACGCCAAAAAATGATTATGCGAAAGTTGCATTATGACACTATACATTATGCTACATTTATTATGACAAAGTAAATTAGGAACAAAAAGTTATGCGTTCTAATAGGCTCCCGTCCAACTATTGTAGTTATGTCACTACAACAACTTTTTTCATCTTAAACATTAATGAAAATGCTAACCAAATTCAAACCATGCTATTTATGTGTTTATATTAATCCTTATTCAAATAAATTATTTTATGATCAAGACCATTTAACTACCTATAAAATAGTTTTTAAATTATTTAAATTGGACTTTCCATTCAAAAGATATTACGAATTAAAAAATTCAAACAGTAAACAAAACCGCCATAGCGCCGTGGCATACCCCGTGCGAAGCCGGGACGGGCTGCTAGTGTATAATAAGTATGTATTTAAAATTATATAAGTATTATATCAGCTATCTGGCCGCCATAGTACAAGCTTTGCTTAGTTTGGGGTCTGATGGTGTTGTGTGTGATGTCCATCAATATTTATTTATTTATTTATTTTTTATGTATTCTTTTTTTTATTTTGTTTCTTTATATTTAGTTTCAATTTTTGCTCCGTCGTATTTCTTTCAACTGTACAGCGCACACGCAATATCTATAGGTATGTAAGTTTGCACCCGAGCCCCAAGATACAAGTCTTACGCTTAGTTTGGGGCTCACTGTCAATTCATGTAACGTAGGTATATGTACATCGTAATTTTAAATTGTAAAACGCACTTTCTTGTACTGTATTCTGTTTGGAAATAAACCATTCTTATTCTAATTGAAGTAGATTTTGGTTTTTCGCAGAAAATCAGTAATTTGAGTTAATTTTTTGGCGGACTTGGAAAAAACGTGAGATTTCCTTTACAATGCGCTCGCACACTGACACCAGATTTAATGACCGACTGACAAGATTTAGTGGAAGCACATTTATGGTCATACTTCCATTAAATCTCGCTGTAAAGCAATTCAGCGGAAGCCTCGTGTTTCAATCACGTCAGCGCTGCCATACGTTACGCTGCGTCGGTGCTGCACCTAGATCACTATCTCCACTCGTATCGGATAAAGCTAGACTTCCAACCACAGCTCTATCAAACCTATTTTATATTTGAGGCTATGCATGTTTTGACTCAAAAAAGATGATAGTTTATTTACGATGCGTGCGCACACCGATACCTGATTTCTATGTATAATAAGTATGTATTTAAAACTATATAAGTAAACTATCTGGCCGCCATCATACAAGCTTTGCTTAGTTTAGGGTCAGATGGTGTTGTGTGTGAATTGTCCACCAATATTTATTTATTTAATGACCGACAGACAAGATTTAATGAAAGTATGTCACGTTGTTACTTCCCACAGAATTCTAAACAATAAGTACTTACCTTATTATTTGGATTTCTGTGGCACTCACGAACGAGCCTCGTGTTTCAATCACTTCTGTGCTGCCATACGTTATGTTGCGTCGGTGCTGAACCTAGATCACTATCTTCACTTGTATAGGATAAAGCTGGACTACCAATCAGAGCTTTATCAGAGCTATTTTATTTTTGAAGTTATATTTCTTTTTTTGATTTAACTGATTCAATAGTTTAGAATTTATTCCTTGCAAACAACACCACAAACTTTCTCACTTTATTATATTAGTTTAGATTAAGATTGTCTATTGTCTAAGGTATTCGCATAAGGGCTCCTTTATGTTCGCCACATGTTTCTGTCAAATGACTGTATTGTCGATGCAATCCCAGCTACATTACCTACTAATATTAAATCTCTCTTCCTATACAAATATTTCTTTCTAAATTTTTCTTTGTCTTCCCCTTTTCCTTTTATTTTCTTGACCTTGGGGCCCATTTTTCCGTTTTCATCATTTATTTTAGCTTTTCGAATCCAAATGATATAATATCCGGTTTTAAATAACAAAGTACAAAAAAAATAAGACTATGATTCAATAAGGGTTATTATTATTACCTTCCTATAATATTACAATTGCTCTATCATGTCGGAACGACTAAACGGGTCGGATATATATAATTTCAAACGTTGTTAGATTATACTTTGTATACCTATACATATTTTTTTATAGCGGAAACGGGAAGTACGTCCGTAAAAGCGTTGGAGACTGCTAGTTTTCTTATAGTAAGTCTTTACGTACAACAATAATCTAAGAATGTTTTTTGTAAGATTGTTAAAATAAAGGCACTTATTTTGTTATCAGATTCTAATAAAATATAGGGATTTATAAAAGAACACTGCAGTGAAATAGTATAGCTTATCTCTCATTGGGATGTAATGTGAACTAGGCAGCTCTCCCACTGCGCACTTAGCTGGCGTAGATCCAGAGTCTAGTTCCGATGTTGCCAGCCTGTACGTAAATGCTGAAATAAACCTCCGCCGAGTTTTCCGACGATAATTTATGGTTTTTAAAAAGTTAGGCACGAGTTTTGGCGGGAACTTCAGAACTCTATAGAGGAACTGGCACATTACTTGGGCTAACGTTGACTTTGAGTGAAACTTTTCTGTAGACCTTTAGAGTCTTGTTATAGTAATAGTTGCGCCACGCGGTTTCATTCGCTAAATTTTATCGTAAAATTGTGATATTTTTGGGGTGAAAAGCATTCTACGTATTAGTCTGATGTTTAAGGTACTGCTACTGTAATTTTTTATCCAAATCCATTCAGTCGTGTTGGTCTGAAGGAGTGACAAACATTAATTCAAGTATCCCTACAAACTTTCACGTTAATAAACACCCGCTAATAACTAATAACCCGTTAATAAACGCTGCACCCGCGGCTGATCTAAGCTGTTAGAAGAGATTTTACCCCTCCAGGGTAACATTTTTACAAAATCTGAATGAACTTTTATTTAAATGTGATTAAAGGCTTGTAAAATAACTTTCAAACATCTAGCTTCATAAATTACAAATGTTTAGTTCAATGAATTGTTAAGTGGCACCCTGCTGTTTCGTCCGGTGTCCTATGGGATTCTTTTCGGGATAAATGTAATAAAGAATGTGTGTTATTCAATGGGTTGTAAGTATATTATACATCCTTGTCTATTACTGAACCGAACTAATCTTGAGTAAAGACCAGTGAGGTTTTGTCACACCTTGATTAAAGACTTCAAACACAATGGCTAGTCATCACTGCCTTTGGGAAATTCTAATATTAATTTATAGGTAGGGATATCTCATCGTGAAATTAATAAATTGGCCAGATTATAATCTAATGACGTTTAATTAACCTAACCTCTAACTGTCTGACTGTAAGTTAACAATCTCACACATTTCATCAAAACCTAACGATATTTTTAATTTTACGATGATATAATGCAATGTCGTGATCATTGACTGGCCTCGTGGCTTAGTGGGTAGTAGCTCTAACTGCGAAGCCGAGGATCGTGAGTTCGATTCCCACCCAGTGCAAATATTTGTGTGATGAATTCAAATGTTTGCACTGTGTCTGGGTGTTTCTATGTATAATAAGTATGTATTTAAAACTATATAAGTATTATATCAGCTATCTATCTGCCATCACACAAGCTTTGCTTAGTTTGGGGTCAGATGGTGTTGTGTGTGAATTGTCCACCAATATTTGCTTATTATTATTTTCATTCTGCAAAGACATGACTAAGGTTCGAATGTTTGCCTCAGAACGGTATAATTTTGAAGTTCGGAAATGGCACGTGGTGCGGCCATAACCCCGGACGGCCATAAATTAAATTCTAAACACGGTAATACACAACGTGGCCGGTACAGGTGTTAGCGACGAAATCATGCCGGACTGGAGTTACAGTAACATGTCTACTACTAACATTATTAAATGCGAAAGTCTCGATGTTTGTTGCTCAATCACGTCGGAACATATCGGGTTGAAATTTGGACCATAATCAGATTACAGTATCCTACTAATATTATAAATGTCAATGTTTGGATGTTTGTTGCTCAATCACGTCCTAACGTATGAACGGATTGGGCTGTAATTTGGATCACAGTTAGATTATAGTCTGGAAGAACACATAGGCTACTTTTTATTCCGATAAAACAACGGGAACTACGCGGGTAAAACCGCGGGGCGCTGCTAGTATGGAATAAATACCTCATAGGCGGAATATTTTATCGCGGAAAAGTTACAGAAACGGGAAAATTAGCCTATTTGTTCTTCCAGATTATAATCTGTGTTCCAAATTTCAACCCGATCCGTTCTTTACTTTACGACGCGACGTCAGTGCATCCTCACTCGCTCAAAGTCGCGCGGTTTTAGCCCACAGCTAGACCGTCCCTCCCAGGGAACAAGTGCCAGTCGGTTGTCGGACGCACGGCTGAGCGCTCGCGCAACACGTTCCCCGCGCATATTGTTATTATATATGTGGACAACCCTCCGCGCTAGACAGGGACAGAGTTACGCGTTAGAAAGAGCGCAAATGTTTATTTGAAAATCGCGACAGGTATTGCGAGCTGAATTGAACTTTGTTGTGTCCCAGCAAGAGTCGCTATTTATATAATTGTTTTCGGTAAGTAAGGCTTCTGTACTTGTACTAATATTTATTCTGTGGCGACGTGATGAAGCAAGAAACAAAAGAAAATCCAAACATTAACATTTATAAAACTAGTAGGATTAATATAGTAGAACGTCAATGTTTGGATGTGTGTTGCTCTATCACATCGGAACGTCAGAACGAATCGGGTTGAAATATAGTTAGACTAGAGGCCCGTTCCGGCTTCGCTCGGACATAACCTAGATACTGTCTGCAGTGCCATCTGGCGGGCTTATTTGTGAATTTAAACCATCTTCGAATACACACACAAAAAAAAACAATCAAATCGGTCCCGTCGTTTAGGAGTTCACTGTCAAATGATTAAATTACTAAATTAGCTCTAAAAAAACAGGGGTTGGTGATAAAAAGGTAAAAATTTAGGGTTGTATGTATTTTTTAACGCCACATTATAAAAAAATAAAAACAAAAAAAATACCAAAAATTAAAAAAAAAATGTTTGGGGTGAACAACCCCTAATACTTAGGGGTATGAAAAATAGCTAGTAGCCGATTCTCAAACCTACTGAATGTGCATATAAAATTTGGTAAAAATCAGTAAAGCCGTTTCGGAGGAGTAAGGAAACAAACACTGTGACACGAGAATTTTATATATATAAAAAAATAGATTATAGTCCACAAAGACTTTTCATGGCGGAAAAATAACGGGTACGGGAACCGCGTGAGTAAAACCGTAGGACGCTTCTAGTATTTCATAAGTGCAGTTACTGAACCACACAGTAAACTTAGCCTAACAAGTCGTAATCTTTTTTTAACTATAATAGGTTCGCACTTGACCACTATCTCGCCTGATGTTAAGCGACGATGCGATCTACGATCGAGCGTGCGTACCTAGAAGAAACCGATTCACTCTCGATTTGAAGACACCAAGATTGTAACTATCAGGGATTTTCTTCAGGTAACGCGTTCCACAACATAGACGTTCTTATGACAAACGTGGAGTCAAATCTCTTCGTTCATTGTTTTTGGAACAGTAAACGATTTCGGTTTTTCGAGATACGAGAAGTCCGATAGAAGAAAGGGCAAGGTGGTATTAGATCATGCAGATCAGTTGCACACTCTCCGAAGTGTATCCGATAAAAACCTGATAGGCTAGCAATTTTGCGGCGATGTTCAAGACTTTGAAGTCTTTTACGTACAAGAGTGAGTGAGCCTTTTGCCACGTTTCTCGATCGATTCCATCGAACCTAAACGTTGTGGAGTTGTCCTACTGTCACCATATTCACCAAATCCGAATTGCGTGCAGCTATCCCACACAAATCTCCCGCAAGCACCGAACCGACAATATATTTCGGTCTACTGATCCAATTAGATGGAACGAATGGCCGGCATTTGCCAAGAAAACCCATACTTTTATGTATTTAGTAGTTGAGGGAACTCTGTAATACCTATACTCGTAATAAAACTGCATAAACAGCCCACTAAATGTTCCCACTACTGGGACTCAGGGCCTTCTCTCACAAGGAGAGAGTTAAGGCCATAATCCACCACGCTGGCCCAGTGCAGGTTGGTGGATGACACATGACTTCGAAAATTTCTAGATACATGTCGGTTCTCTCACGATGTGTCCCTTCACCGTTTTAAGTTAGCGGCATTACGCACATGACTTCGAAAAGACAGTGGTGCACATGGATTTGAAGTCTCCAGATCGGCAGTCGCCGTTCTACCAGCCATAACGTAAGAAAACTGCAAGATAACAAAAATATTATATGTCAAATATTATGACTTAAACTCATATTAACTTCACTTGAAGAAATTACACAATATTTATCCCAATATAAATTGTTATACAACTAGCAACGCCCGGCGGCTTACCCACGCAGAACGTTTCCGTAACTTTACCGCGATAAAAACCTTAATATCTGCTATTTTCTCAGATAAATGATTGTGGTTAAATACTCAAATGCTATTCCAGACTATAACTCAACTATATTCCAAATTTCAAGCCGATCCGTTTAGCTGGTACGCCGTGATTGAGCCGCAAATATCCACATATTCAAATATATTAAACATCACTATGATAACTATACAACAACACATATCTACTAGTTTTAAAAATGAATAAATAAATACATACATAAATATTGGTGGACAATTTACACATAACACCAAACCTGACCTCAAACTAAGCAAAGCTGATATACTCGTGATATAATGGTTCTCTATTAATTGTATTTATATATTTTTTTTAACGAGCAGAGCCTTTATTAATAAAACTAAAATACAATGAGAACTACACTACGCTACATACCTAACTAACTACTTACACTCAGCACACCTGAATTATCTATAAACCAATGAAGGTCTACAGATAATCAAGATGTTCAAGCCCACTACCAATCGGAAGCGTACCCAGCATGCTGACGGCATATTTTATAAATATATATCTATCTAATTACGTGAACTAAACACATCCGAATTATCCAGAAACAACAATTATAAGGCAGGCCAAATAAACTCCAGCATTTTGGTCACGCATTTCGTCGATCGACCGCTCCGAAAAGCTTTTGAAAATGAGATGAGCTTTCCACCCCCACGGGCCCAATGTCTCAACATCAAACGATTCCAATACGTAACCGCTTCCATTATTTCCGTCGTTTGAAGCGATACATAAACCTTTCCGGAAGGTTAAAATGAAATAACTAATTTTTGTTGGTTAAATAATTAATTTACTCGCGTAAATGAGTATACAATATAAACTCTTTCTATACAAAAAATTAAATCGACTTCAACACCACAACCAGACACTCAAAAGCGATAAATAAATTGATATAGGTAATTATTATAACCGCTACTCACTCATGTATTTAAATTCGATGCCAGTCTAGTCAAAAAGCTAAAGATGCGAGCATCGGAGCAATTCGCCATCGCAAGTTTCTCCGGTTCTCCGACTCCGAGCGGCGTCGCATCGTATCGCATCGCAGTTTTGTGTGAGAGCCCTTAACCCTACATTATCTAGAATTAACATGTTAAATAAAGAGTTCCATATTCCATCTTTTGGGATGCCAAATAATAATTATAAGACAAAACACAAAAAACGATCACAATCTTATGCCAACAAAAAACTATAAGTACAATTGTCAAAAACAACCACTCCCAACACATAATCAAACTTAATACCCAATAGACCGCCAGTAACAACCTAGCATGAAATAAAACAAGCTATACCATGTTTGGTAATTAATTATTCCATTTCCACCTATTTCTCTAGAACAGCATATTGGTAAGTTCATAATAATTGTATTAGTTATTACATAATACCTAATAATGTAACTTTAGTGCAGAATTAAGATACATAGAAACTCGCAGTCTCAGAACAAATTGATATGTATACATGTACTCGTTGTATATAGAGTAAAGTAAGCCAAAGCCACTTAGCTAATGACTTGAGCTTAAAATAACGCGGGCATCTCGAGAGATAATGCGCCGACGAAATCTTTCTTACTGAAGTAAGTACAGTAGAACCTCGTTAATCCGAACTTCTGGAAAACAATCTGGAAAAAAAACGGATCGCGGAGCCATCCCCGGATGGCTCCACCTTTCGTTAAATTGAACATTATCTTTGACGGATATATTTTAATGAATTAATGAATGAATGAATTAATGAATATATTTAATATTTTGCTTATAATTTTCCACAAAAAAATAAACATTTAGACAACTAACCACCAACACCTAATTGGGTCTCAAGTCTGGAAACTACTACCCCTCGACAAGCCAGAACAGCATCGCTTCGTGACCCCTACCTTCCCGACTCTGCGTGCTAGGGGAGTAGGTACGTACTTGAGCCGACCGGGAAAGCAATGTCCCCGTCGTTTGTACCCACAGAAATCTAAATATTATTTTTAAATATTATTTAGATTTCTGTGTTTGTACCTATATCATTTTTGCGACACAAAAACCGAGCAGCAAATTCACTGCAAACACAGCCATGGAGATTAGATTACAACGAAATACAGCTATTCTCGCATATAATGCAAATCAGGAGCTGTACTATAACCAATAACTATATGATAGCGAAACTCCAAGCCAACCCATTCTGAAACAAGTTTGACCAGCACAAACTTAGTTCATATCTCCAGAATATCACACTTACAGGTCGTTAGAGCAACTTCCCGTAGAGAACAAACTAAATGCATCAGCTTGAGTCAAATGGATGAAACTCCAAATGAAACAAGGCATCTATCTTCGAGCATTGTCAGAAAACTTCGCAGATATAATATTATGTGCCATGTGTCGTCATGTCTGGAGCCACGCCAAGGAAGTTGCCAAGCCGAGATATTGCCATGCAGGTGTAGTGTATGCCAAGATTTTAGATATGCAGTACCTCTAGCTTTTTATCATCTTCTCAGTCCTGGATTTGTCAATTTAATTAATTTATTTGGACCATTAATTCAGCAGAATACATAACGTCATTTTTGTAGTGGTACGGCTCTTTGCAGAGTCCGCCTGGGGACTGCCTTACGGACTACCTTTGCTAGTTATTCTACGGCCAAGTAGTAATGAGAATACATCACCATGTTCCGGTTTGAAGGGCACTGTTTCCAATTACATTGCAAGCCATAGACATAAAACTTCTTGTATCCCTGGGTGACGAGCGCAGTGGTTGCAGTCATCCTTGCATGACCCGCGACTGTTCGAAAGTCATCGACCCTTTATAATCGGTGGGCGCCCAACACTTCTCCTGCTCTCCATCTGAAGTGACATAGTTATAAGCAAAATATCGCATCACGTTGATATTTCTATCGGTTGATAATTTATTTGAAAGATAACCGTTTGCTATATTGCAATAAAACTACCTCACTCTGAGCTAGTCTTCTTATCTTTTATAAAACTCTCGTGTCACAATGTTAGTTACCTTACTCGCTTTACTGATTTTTACCAAATCTTATATGCATATTCAGTAGGTCTGAGAATCGGCTACTTTCTGTTTTTCATACCGCTAAGTGATAACTAAAAACCTTTTTTTTAATTTTTAGACACATTTTTGGTTTTTATTTTTTTATAATGTGGCATAATACATACACCGCTAAATTTTTACCCTTTTATCACTAACACCTATTTCTTAATAGCCATTTTAGTGATTTAATCATTTTTCATCCCGCTCGATAACTGAACAATCATCGTCTTTTTTGTAAATGTTTTTCACTCTATTTCGATTAAAATATCCCGGAGCTTATGGCAAATCTAAAATTGTTTAATAAAAATTAACATTTATTTTTATTATTAAAGTTTAGGGTTACCAATGTTAGATTTTTAAAATTTGTATTAATAATTTATATGGCAAAACAACGTTTGCCGGCTCAGCTAGTTTTATTGTAAAATTTGGCACGATTTCTAGCTTACCAGCGATGCTGTTGCAGCTAATGTAATTTCTTACCTATGGTAAAAGTTTCTCTGTATGATTATCCTCTAACTCCTCTAACCGTCTAACCTATTTTGTTAGTATTAGCAGATTTCCTTATACTTACATACTATTAAAATAGTTTTGTTACTATAATTACATAGTACTTATAAACAGTGAAGGGAAACATTGTGAGGAAACCGAAACGTTCCTAGAATCTTTCCACGTCATATGTCATCCACCAACACGCATGGTGAGCACGCATCCTTGTCTCTCTCCTTGCCAGAGAAGGCCCCGAGTCTCAACAGTGAGAACATTTAGCCTACTAAATGCGTAGCCTGCTAATGATGCTACGCGACATTAATGAATCGACACATCGACAGTCATCAATCATCAACAGCCCACTAAACGTTCCCACTGCTGGAACTCGGGGCCTTCTCTCGCACGGAGAGAGTTAAGGCCATAATCCACCACGCTGGCCCAGTGCGGGTTGGCGGATGACACATGACTTCGAAAGATTTTTAGGTACATGTCGGTTTCCTCACGATGTTTTCCTTTACCGTTTTAAGTTAGCGGCATAACGCACATGACTTCGAAAAAGACAGTGGTGCGTGTGGGGTTTGAACCCGGGGCCTCCGGATCGGCAGCCGCCGTTCTCCCGACTAGACCAGCCGTAACTTCGAAACATACAGATCGTAAATCAACTACGATGTAGAACATCTAAGCCGTAGCACCTCTACGGCGTAGCACTTCTAACTTGGGTTGTACTTACAACTTGAGTAAGTAGTACCACAGTATAAAGAAATACTACTAGTAGTTCATGGCCTTTGATCTTGGGAGAAACGCCGATAATGTCAGACACTGGTAGGGTTGTCGCAGACAACAATCCGTATTAAAGTATTTTACAAGAATTTTACAAAAACTTACGGAAGACGTCAGCCCTGAGCCGAGCTCCTGCAATACTAACATTGTAATGTAGGCAATGCAGGAGCGCGCTTCCCGCGTCTCACCCCGCACGCCCCGCACGATTGCCCCGTCTAGACGGCTTCGTCGAACGACTATATGATTTAATAGACTGTGGTAATAGTGGGCGAACCCACGGGAAGTACTAGTATTCACATAACCAGACCACAATCTGTATCTAAGCTCGCTCTAGTCATTTCCGAGTGCCGTTTCTGCGATAACTAGCGCAAAACTTACTTAACTACAATGGTGGCGCTACTATAGTAATTCTGAGTAAAATCGACTGTATAATATATAGTCAAAATTATTAGTTCCTCAAGTTGGTCAAATAAAGGGATAAGTTTCTTGGTCTTTAGGTGTGTGATTTATGTAGGTACGAGTATGATATTCATGTTTGGTAGTACACTACATATGATATATTAGATACAGAATACGTGTACAAAGACTAGTTAAATTCGTATTTGAATTGAACCTGTATAATCCAGGACGTCTACTCTCTTTCTACGAAAACGTAATCGGAAAAAAACTCGCGACTTTCCTACTCCGGTTCTACTTCGATCCGCCGTTTTATCCCTACATGCTCTAAGCCTACTCTAAAAAAGGCCGATTTACATCAGACGAGCGAATACTCATTCTATCCCCACTGTATCAAATTCATTTGGTGTAAACAAACGTAGAGCATTCTTTCGTTGTTTTGTTTGCGTTCGCAAAGATTCTATGGAATATTTAATATGGAAAACGCTAAGAACGATCTTTCGTTTACACTAAAGGTGCGCCCGCACTGGGCGACGCGACGCGACGCGACGCGCCGAGGCCAAATCGTCACAGATCACAATATAGACTCCGCGCCACCACTCGTGACCGTTGGCGAAAGGAGCCACTGTCGTATTCCACAATGACAGATGAAACCTATGATATTATAGTGGCTTAGTTCAATAATTTCGCCAAAGTACTTCAGTGATGGCACGGAGTCTACTACTAGCACAGATAAGTAAACCTTGAAGCTGCCGTCATTTTCGAGATATTATTAAATGTCAGTGTCAGTGAATCAGTGACAAACATTACTGTTACGAACTGTGTTGCCAAACGATACGAGTTAATACGATTTAAATCGTATTTATAAGATCTTTTTGGCTCATGTACGATGTACGATTGCAAAGTCGAAATCGTACGCAAAATATACGATCTTTTGAATGGAATCTTACGAAATTAACAATCACCATAAATTATTTTTTGAAGTGAAAACTTCTTCAGGCGCGCCTCGACAAGTTTTTCGTGGGGGGGGGGGGGGTAAATTGATTTCTAACGTTACGCTCGGGTATGATAAGAAATCTTCGGGTAAACTCGGGACCTTGGCGATTGGGCATCTAGAAATGCCAAGATGGCGAGGAAACGCCCTCTAGTTACATCCGTGTAGTTTCCAAGGTAAGCTATCAAATTCTGAGTTATAACTTTTCACTTCTATCGGCAGTTCCTATGACTGAAAAAGTTTGATATAACTATATATTAATGCCATAATGTTTCATCCTATATAAAGTGAGGCATATGTATAATGCGACAGGATGAGCAGAACATGGATGGTAAGCCATAACAACCTAGCGTCACGCAGCGTTTGAACATGATTTGGACTCGTCTAAATCATTACCTAACACTGCAATGCGCTCAACACCCAGAGAGAGTTTAGTAGTGGTAGGACTCTTTGCAGAGTCCCCCTGGGGAACTACCATCTTTGCTAGTTATTCTACGGCCAAGCAGTAATTTGCAACAATCACTGTGTTCCGTTTCGAAGGTCACAAAATGTCAAAGCCCACTTGGCCAGTTTTGTAATTTTTTTTATATGGCAGCATATAATGAATGAGTGAACGTAAAATTACTTATCTGTGACTATTTGGCCGCGGCGCGTCGCGTCGCGTCGCGTCGCCCAGTGCGGGCTCACCTTAAAAGATCGAGAAAGAATGCTCTTGTTCCAGCTCTAGCTCTATGTTCGGTCAGTTTAAATCGGCCTGGAAGGTGAGCCCGCACTGGGCGACGCGACGCGACGCGACGCGCCGCGGCCAAATAGTCACAGATCACAATATACAATATACTATCAATATCACAGTAATTTTAACAAGTACTTTTTAGTACACAAGTAATTTTAGGTACTCATTCATTCTATGCTGCCATATAAAAAAAAATAAAAAACTGGCCAAGTGGGCTTTGACATTTTGTGACCTTCGAAACGGAACACAGTGATTGTTGCAAATTACTGCTTGGCCGTAGAATAACTAGCAATGATGGTAGTTCCCCAGGGGGAGTCTGCAAAGAGTCCTACCACTACTAAACTATCTATGGGTGTTGAGCGCTTTGCAGTGTTAGGTAATGATTTAGACGAGTCCAAATCATGTTCAAACGCTGCGTGACGCTAGGTTGTTATGGCTTACCATCCATGTTCTGCTCATCCTGTCGCATTATACATATGCCTCACTTTATATAGGATGAAACATTATGGCATTAAGATATAGTTATATCAAACTTTTTCAGATTAGAAAACTGTTAGGTTTATTCCGAAACTTGATCAAAAACAACTTCAACTGGTTGCATAGCCAAATTGACAAGATAATACCACAATTTAACTATGTATCGACTGTGTTAACATTAAAACGCTATCTATACTAATATTATAAAGCTGAAGAGTTTGTTCGTTTGTTTGTATGTTTGTTTGTTTGTTTGAACGCAAGGATCTCTTATATTTATAAAGGAACTACGTAGAGATATTCCGGTATGCATTCATAAAGCAATCTACATTTTAGAAGTTCAGTTCGATTAACGCTTTTGTTGTTCGACCATCTTGTTTTACTTTTCACACTAAAAAAAAATGGCACTCATAGGAACTGCCGATAGAAGTGAAAACTTATAACTCAGAATTTGATAGCTCACCTTGGAAACTACACGGATGTAACTGGAGGGCGTTGCCTCGCCATCTTGACATTGCGTCTAGAAACGCGTCAGCATTTCTCACTGGCTGACGCATTTCTGGATGCCCAATCGCCAAGGCCCCGAGTTTACCCGAAGATTTCTTATCATACCCGAGCGTAACGTTAGAAATCAATTTACCCCCCCCACGAAAAATTTGTCGAGGCGCGCCTGAAGAAGTTTTCACTTCAAAAAATAATTTATGGTGATTGTTAATTTCGTAAGATTTCATTCAAAACATCGTATATTTTGCGTACGATTTCGACTTTGCAATCGTACATCGTACATGAGCCAAAAAGATCTTATAAATACGATTTAAATCGTATTAACTCGTATCGTTTGGCAACACAGTTCGTAACAGTAATGTTTGTCACTGATTCACTGACACTGACATTTAATAATATCTCGAAAATGACGGCAGCTTCAAGATTTACTTATCTGTGCTAGTAGTAGACTCTGTGCCATCACTGAAGTACTTTGGCGAAATTATTGAACTAAGCCACTATAATATCATAGGTTTCATCTGTCATTGTGGAATACGACAGTGGCTCCTTTCGCCAACGGTCACGAGTGGTGGCGCAGAGTCTATATTGTGATCTGTGACGATTTGGCCGCGGCGCGTCGCGTCGCGTCGCCCAGTGCGGGCTCACCTTTGAGTAAGCTTAGAACATTTAAAAGTCAAACAATGTTCTATCTGTTTTCGTAGAAAGAGAGTAGACGTCCAGGGTCGATAATTTCTGAAAACCAAAAATAAAATAGTATGATGAAACCTACTGTAAGAGGAAGTGATTCATTTCGTTTCATGCCATTTTCAATGGTGCACTGGGTAGCGATTCTGAAACCATTCGGTTGCATCCGACACGGAATCTCATCTCTCGGTCTTTGTCATGCTAAACAGATAAGACAAAGACCGACAGATGAGATTCCGTGTCGGATGCAACCGAATGGTTTCAGAATCGCTACCCTGGTCTCGTATTACGTACCTACTTATTTGTTTCCTACTTTCAATAAGTATCTAATACATATTTTTTTAGTGGTGGATAACAGGAGTCTTTGTAGAGTCTGCCTGGGGCAGTAACACACCTTTGCAGTTATTCTACCTTCTACCGCCAAGAAGTAATGTGCAATCATCACTATATTTCGGTTTGTTTGTTCGGCAATGTTTTTAAATACATTACCTGGCATATTATATTCTTATATCGCTGGGTGACGAGTACAGTACGGAGCTAGGCAATGATTTGGACTCTTCATGTTTTAAAAGCTACGTGGCGCTGTAATGTTCTAGGCAGTCTAGGCACAGACTAAGTAGAGAGATATGTTCTAGGATTGTGAGACCGTTTGCCACTGCACCACTACTACTGTTGACACTTAGAAATTCAATTCGGTTCCGATTTGAAGGGAATTTTCCAAAAGAAATTGCTGCGCTAAAAGATCAAACATTTTACATCTTCGGGTGACGAGCAGCACAGTGCTAGACAGTGGCTTGGACTCTTCATGTTCAAATACCTGTTGCACTTGATTGTCATAGGCAGACTTATTGCTTACTATCAGGCGCATGCCTTGCTCTTATCGTCAATCCAAATATTTAAAAAAAATGTACCAAATACAGTGAATATAAATACAGTGAAATATTTTTCGACAAATACAGTAGCTTACAAATAATTCACCATAAAAATCAATAAAGTGTAGGGGCGTGTAAAAATCCGACCCAAGACGAATAGGGTCAAATATTTGATCGGAGCCCTTACCACGAGTTCGTATCTCTATGGTTGTTCGATTCCAATTACTTATACGAGGGTCACTTGAAAAGTTCTTAGCCTAACATGGTTAAAGTCATTGTTTTTTTATTTCTACCCTCATTTTGTAGTTACATTATTTAGCAAAGTATGCACAGTTTAGTTTATTCACAGTAACTCCATTGAACTCTTAAAACAGTAAGAAGCGGCACGCGCTCTTCTACGATGGCATTGCAAAATCAGGTGACGTCTCCTGATTGAATCTCAGTCGTAACAGGAGCCACAAGTTGAGTGGACGTTCGCTAACAATTAAAAAAATATCTAAACTAATGTGATGTATAGCTATCTCATTTGCACCTACTGCCTAGTTGTCATGATGTCTTTGTTATTCATTCAAACGTATCTCACGATGGAAGTGAAGCTATCTGCACATAGCGTATGCTTGTGTGAAATGTTCGCCACATTATGCTGTCTTTATGTTAGTGCGTACCTCATCTTCCTTTACTTAGTTATATCAATGAGTAACTTATTGTTCTTTTACACGTGATACCGCAAGCCAAGTCAGAGCTATTTTTGAAAATGGATAAAATTGAACATCGTGCGGTGATAAAATACCTGAATTTGATTTTTATTTCTCCAAAAGTTATACATGAAGACATGTCTGCTACTACTTTGTTAATTTTAAGTGCCCTTGTGGCACGTGTTAGGGTAAGAGAGCTGGTCGGGTATTAAATAAGGTTTTTATTATTGTAAATGTAAAAATATGTACATATATGATTTTACGGGGTGGCATTGTCTGTAAAGACAAAACCTCATAACTCAATAAAGATATAAAAAAAAAAATAAGCAGCCCACTAAACTTTACTTATATAAATTAAAAATATTGCAGGCCTACTGGTAATCAGCTTAAATCGGTTTAAGATCATGTTCTGGATATTTAAACAAACAACTTTTGTTCCACAACTCTTGTCACACAACTCAAAACTCAACGCATATCCCAAAAAAAATTACGACTGGTCTAGTCGGGAGAACGGCGACTGCGATCCGGAGACCCCGGGTTCAAACCCCACACGCACCACTGTCTTTTCGAAGTCATGTGCGGAATGCCGCTAACTTAAAACGGTGAAGGAAAACATCGTGAGGAAACCGACATGTACCTAGAATCATTCGAAGTCATGTGTCATCCCCCGCACTGGGCCAGCGTGGTGGATTATGGCCTTAACTCTCTCCTTGCGAGAGAAGGCCCCGAGTCCCAGCAGTGGGAACGTTTAGTGGGCTGTTGATGATTGATGATGATAGCACTGTTAAGCGCAAGTTTTGTAAATAAGTATTAACTTCGGAACATCATGTATCGAGTGTTAAAGAGCGCGCGCGCTCTTATTACGAAGAGTTTTTATGGGAATATACAATTTTTTATAAACTGTAAAAAAAAATGGCGCATTTAATGTAGGATGCAGGTTGATTACCAATAACCCTGTATAACTGTAAAATATACCTTTCTGCCAGTAACAAAACGCTAGCTAATTCTTATTTTTAAAAACTTCTTATTGACTTGAAAACCTATCGCAGAATAAGCAAGCAGTACGGGCCTTGTCCTCAGTCGATGAACACAAATCCCACAATTTCCATCCCTCATGGACACCTTTCAAACCTTTTTGGTGTCAAGCCATGCGATCGGACAACTACATTGGGTTTATTGACCGGACGATCTTCGGGATTATGGGGAAAGGTTTTTTATACGACTTCATAGAGTTGAGTTTTACCTATTAATATACAAAAAACTAACTGACCCCGCAAACGTTGTTTTGCCTTAGTGAACAACCCTTGTCACTTAGGGGTATGAAAAATAGCTAGTAGCCGATTCTCATACCTACAGAATATGCATATCAAATTTGGTTAAAATCAGTAAAGCCGTTTCGGAGGAGTAAGGAAACAAACACTGTGACACGAGAATTTTATATATAAGACTAGCTGACCCCGCAAACGTTGTTTTGCCTTAGTGAACAACCCTTGTCACTTAGGGGTATGAAAAATAGCTAGTAGCCGATTCTCATACCTACAGAATATGCATATAAAATTTGGTTAAAATCAGTAAAGCCGTTTCGGAGGAGTAAGGAAACAAACACTGTGACACGAGAATTTTATATATAAGATAATGTTCACCTACAAAAAGTGTTTTTTTTTTATTAAGAGTGACAAGACGAGCAGGACATGTGCCTTATGTTAAGCAACATGCCTGCCACATAACAGCACAGAGACACGCAGCTATTAGAACATGAAGAGTCTAAATCATTACCTAGCACTGCACTGCACTCGTCACCCATAGATCTAAGATGTTAAATCTCGAAGCCCTGTAATTTCTTTGGAAGCATTGCCCTTCAATCCGGAACACAGTAATGTTTGCACATTACTGCTTGGCGGCAGAATATCTGGCAAAGGTGTGGTACTTCCCCAGGCGGACTCTGCTAAGAGTCTTACCACTACCAAAAGTGCTGCTGTCCCTGTCTCTTTGTGAAGAGAAGGCCTCAAATCTAACCAGTGGTAGCATTAAGTGGAAACTTATTATTATGTTATCCATACTTCCATACTAATATTATAAATGCGAAAGTAACTCTGTCTGTCTGTTTGTCTTTACCGCCTAAACTACTGAACGGATTTTGATGAAATTTTGTACATGGGTAGAATAGACACCGAGAAAGGACATAGGCTGCTTTTTATTACAAAAAGGGGGTTGTAAGGGTTGCAATGGCGGATGAAAGTTTATAGGTATGGAAATTCGTCATTGTTGAAAATAAAACCATGTCATTTTGTCTCTAGACCCTGGAAAGGGAGCCAATAAATGTTTGATCTGGCAATTTTGTAATTTCAAACTATACGGGGTAAAATTGGGGTTGAAATGGGGCATGAATGATTATATGGATATTCGTCATTGTTGAAGATAAAACCATGAAACTTTGTGTCTTGATACTTGACACGAAGCCAATAAATATTTGTTCTAGCAATTTTGTAATTTTGACTGTACGGGGATGAAATAGGGGTCGAAATGGGAGATGAAAGACTATTTGGAAATTTGTCATTGTTGAATCATTAAATCATGGCATTTTGTGTCAAGATACTTGGCACGATGCCAATTTATATTTGTTCTAGCAATTTTGTAATTTTGAACAGTATGGGGTTGAAATAGGGGATGAAAGCCTATTTGAAAGTTTGTTATTTTTGTTATTGTTGAAGATAAAACCCCGAAATTTTATATCTAGACCCTTGAAATGGAGTTAATAAATGTTTGATCCCTGGAAAGGGAGCCAATAAATGTTTGATCTAGCAATTTTGTAATTTCAAACTGTAAGGGGGTAAATTTGGGGTTGAAACTTTTTATGGAAATTCGTCATTGTTGAAGATAAAATCATGAAACTTTGTGTCTAGAAATTTGACATGAAGCTATCTATACAAATATTAAAGTAACTCTGTCTGTTACACTTCGACACCTAAAGTACTGAAACAATATTGATGAAATTGTATGAGAATGTTTTAATATAAAGCTATTTTTAGTAGATATAAATTTGTATGGGTATTTTTTGCAAACTCACAATACAATATACTCTTCGAGTTACCTCAATAGGTATGTAATATTTATTTTGCGCAGACGAAGTCCCGGGTAAATGCTAGTATTTTGTATAATACTCTTAAGTTTAAGCTAAGCTTACTAGCTTCTATCCATAGCAAAATACCAGGTACTTAGTATTCTATCGAGGTTTCATCGAGCCGCAACATCGGCTGCGGAAGTTGGTACGGCGTCGATAGGGCTCAAGGTGGCTTAGAAGGGCAAAGCCCTAAGTAGCCCGGGACGTGAGATATCTACCATCTCGATTGGAGCTACAGGCCTAATAAACATACTTTTGTTTGCTGACATAACTTGATCCTAAAAGAGCTACGATTCCGCGCAAATGTAGGTCAAATTATGTTGGCTTTGGATTGTATTGTGATCTTTGAAATTCCTGAGATATAATACTTTAGTGTGCGTTCTCAGATGTGTTTGTTTGACCTTGCCTTGCTATTAAAAAACATTGGTTAAGCCCTAAGTCAGCCCTAAGTAATATTTATATATACAGCTTAAGATTTTTACAATATTTAAAAACATTACAAAAACCTAAACCAAGATCACCACTGCCAGCGGGGCAGGGCCCAAGCCACCCGGTGGTTAGGGCTGCAGAGTGAGGAACCCCTGACGAGGATGACCGCCTTCTGCATCTTACCCTTGATCCAACCATCTAGCGAAAGTCTTTTAAGATTTTAGTCGAGACCTTTTGCTATTAATCCGTTCACCGACATAGCTATCGGGACTATGATCTTGGAAACAACATCCCATATGGCGGTGTGTTCCGTTTTGAAAGGCAATGTTTCCAGAGCAATTACAGAGCTTAGAGATATAATATCTTAGATCTCTGGGTGACGAGGGCAGTGCAGTGCTGGGTAATAAATGTTGCTAAATGGCAGTTTATTTGACTTTCCTAGCGGTTACTCGTGTAAACTTGAGGCTTAGATATCAACCTTCATCTATTTACCTTGTCTGGGGTGGCCTAACAGTTTTATCCAGTTCTGGTGTTCGGATGAAACTTTAGAGATAATCTTATTAATAATATAGTACCTGGGTGACCGAGCTTTGCTCGGTTTGAACACGGAGTATACTTAGATACCTACAGATAAAGGGCTCCCAGTAATAGATTTTCTCATAAAAAACTTAAATATATTTCATATAAAATATAAAAAAAAGAATGAACTTGAAAAAAAAAATCACTGGATTTGAACCCGGATCTACCGTTTCGTGACCACCCGACTTCCCACCTGAGCTAATACTGACGCGCGTGGCGGCGAAATTTACCGTCGCATTCTAATGTCTAATGTAACAGTTTTTCGTTGTCTAAAAAAGCGCATCAAATACGTTTCTTAAAAACGAAACCTATCAAGATCGACTTATCGTCCCCGAAACCCCCTGCATACATAATTTCATGAAAATCGTTCGAGCCGTTTCCGAGATTCAGATTCTATATATCGATACCAGAAGTATCAATTAATGTAAGGGACAAAACACGGTTTTTCAGGAGAGCCAAATAACGATCTTATTTTTTTAAATCTGTCCATAACTTTGTACTGTTTGCTGCAATTTTAATTGTGTCTAGAGCAAAGTTTCTTAGAATTACTTCTTCTTTCATGCTTTAAACGAAAGATTTAGGAATACCCAGCGGTTTAAAATATAGCATGTCCCTTACATTAAAAAAATATGTTTAGTTGTGCCTTACGTTACTAATATTGTATGTGTAAGCCGTCAAGCATATTGTAAGCAGCAAGAGCAATAGAAAATTAACCGTAATTCTATTGTAAAGGACTTTTAGAGTGTTGCAGTTTGATGTAACCATAGATTATCTACTAAAATTATGGTATTTTAACACCATGAAAATAGGTTTTTTGCATGATTAATGGTAGTTTCAGAATTGGAATGTCTTAACTAAGTAATTTAATTAATGTACTGGAAACGAACGACAGATCAACAAATATGAATTGTCTGAAAGATGAATGAATAAAACAATGTGAATGAAATGAATATTAATAAAAGAAATAAATATGATTATATGAATAAATAATTAGTTATGGGCAGACATGGGTTTTGACGATAACTACTATAAGTTAATTGAACTATTTTAATGGTGAAATTGAAATGGTTGGGAATAACTTTTTCTATTTGGTATTTTATTTTTTCATCAGCTGTCATCACATCTTCATCGTCGTCAGTTTTTCTGAGGGTATCTTTAACTGGCGATTTATTCGGAAGGTTCATATAATTATATTGATTCACCATGAAATCTTTTTGGTATTATACCGGCGTCACACAATTTTATCAGGTCATTTTATTTTGGAATGGAAATTCGTAGCCTCGCTTTATATAGATATGGCAAATTGTTCCTTTGACTTATGTATATATTACTAGTACTTTCAGCTGTAAATTAATTTTGGATGCTTATATAATTTTTCATTATATAATGTTGAAATTTTACCACTAACGGCACTTCTTTTTTTGCCAATCCTCTTGCGCTAAAATTCTTTGCAGGTAATTTTTAGGGACTTCTATGTCGTAAGTATCACCAGTCTATAACTTTGTATATTTAACTAAAATTTTCTTCAAAGCATTTTTCTAAATGTGGATACCCTTATGTTTTTAAGATAATCATTCTTATAACTCTAATCATTAATTAAAGTAAGGGACATCATGTTATTTACATCGACTGATTTGAGATTTAAGGTAAGGGTGTAATTTATTTAACCCTGGGACTAACTTTATTTTTCAGGGGGAAAAAATGTAAATGTCTGTTACATCACTTTTTCTGTCATAAATCGTTTTCCGCAGGCCAAAAATTTTTACTGTAAGGGATTTTTTTTAACGATAGAATTTTTTCAATAATACCAATCGATAGAGCAGGAAATTCTGAATACAATGATATATATAACTCATTTTCGCCAAAATGTCCCTTACTTTAATTGATACTTCTGGTATCGATATATGTATATAATATACTAGCTGTACCCTGCCACGCTTCGCTGTGGCACATTGTGATTGAATGGTTGCGAAATGAGAAACAAAACAAAGAATACACGTCATATAAGTTTAATTTTGCAATACTTGTCTAGTACAGTCGACGTAGACATAAAACTAGCCTGAAATAGAAAAAATTCCGGGGAGCGATTTTTTTTTATGAAACGTCGGGGAGGGTTGTTGGAAGTATAAATCTCGATTTTCTAACTTATCCCGGTAGAGGGTTCGCCACCATCTTGTTTTAAAGTTTTTGTGAAATAACTCGTTCATTTTCAAATTTAGAGCAAAAATGATGGTTATCAAAGTTGTTGGAAATTTAATTTCGCACAAGTTTGCCTCATATAGTTTTTACGCTAGGATCAATATTTGCAGAGTTATACTATCAAGTTTATCAAAAAAATCGTAATGGGTGCAATTTTATTTTCTTCAACTTTGGTTCTCGCACATTTTTTACTTATTTTATTTTTAGTATTTGTTGTTACAGCGGCAATAGAAATACATCATCTGTGAAAATTTCAACTGTCTAGCTATCACCGTTCTTGAGATACAGTCTGGTGACAGACGGACGGACGGACGGACGGATGGACAGCCAAGTCTCAGTAATAGGGTTCCGTTTTTACCCTTTGGGTACGGAACCCTAAAAAGTGCGAGAACCGAAGTGGAAGAAAATAAAATTCCACCCATCACGATTTTTTTGATAAACTTGATAGTATAACTCTGCAAATATTGATCCTAGCGTAAAACCTATACAGGGTGTTTGGTCTAGGGTTAGACAAACCGAATGGGTGTGTTCGGTGACCTATTTAGAAAATACAAGTTGGCCAAAAAAATCCCAGACGCCCACATTTTTTTTTGGTTGGTTTTTATGTGTTTTTTTAATTTTTACCGAAATTAAACCTATTAAACCCCACAACTTAAAAAAAAAGTGTTTCAGATCGGATCTTTTTATTTGAATTTGGTCTCGGATACATTCTCGAGCTGTATAAGGCAAAATTAGAAGCAAATAAGGGCTAAATAATTCGTTCAGAGCTCATAGAGTGTAAAAATGAAAGAAAATTTGCCTAAAAGGTCAACTTTGACTCAATCTAATAAAATAAAATAAAATATCCATGGAGTTCAAATACTTTTAAAAACATCTCTAGTTATTCCTTAATACAACGGTATCCTACATTAGAACAAAACTCTATCACTTTGTGAAAAAATCTTTTGTAAGGGAAAATGAAACAAAAACAACGATGGGAAAAATAATCAATTTTATTTTTCAATAATTACAAGTTTTGTTCAAAAACAGCTCCCCTATTCGCGATGCATGCCCGACATCTTCGTCGGATTTCAACAGTCGTAGTTTTTAACCTCATCTCCTCTTTCATCTTCGCAAAAGCTGCGTCGATTCGCTCAATAAGTTGTTCTTTGGTGCTTATTTGGACTTCGTACACCAATTCTTTGGCACGTCCCCAGACAAAGAAATCAAGTGGTGTAAGGTCTGGGGAACGTGCGGGCCACTCGATGGGGCCACGTCTTCCGATCCACGTGTTGGGGAACACATTGTCCAGGTACTCGCGTACAGACGACGAGTAGTGCGCCGGGCAGCCATCTTGTTGAAAAATCATGGGGCGGTATTCTTCGTATATCGGCAAGTCACAAACCAGTTCAACCAGGTCGTTTTGGAGGAACTCCAGGTAGTTATCCCCGTTAAGAATGTCTGGCAAATAATGGGGTCCAATCAGGTGGCTGCCAATCACACCAGCCCAGACGTTTACCGAAAATCGCGTTTGGTGTGATGTTTCCCGGGTCTTGCGTGGATTTTGTCCTTTGGGTTGCCAATTGTGCAAGTTATGCTGATTAAATATTCCCTCCCTTGTAAACTTTGACTCGTCGGTCCACAAGATACTTTTTAAAAATTGCTGATCTTCTATATCATTATGCAGAAGAAAACGGCAGAACTGCATTCTTTTCTCTTCGTCCCCTTCTACCAAACCTGAAAACCCAGAATTATTGTTTAAAACTGCATTAAGTCGTTTAAGTTATGGAACACCTGTGATTAAAAAGTCATAGCTACATTCTTACCTTGCACTGGAGTGTAGTGAAAAGCATATCTGTTATCTGCTTTCACCACTGACCACACTTTCCAGTTGGATACTCCCAAGTTACTAGCCACTTTTCGTATGCTGACAGTAGGATCTGCGTCAAATGCTTCCAAAATGTTTTCGTCTATAGCTGCACCATGCCGCATCCCACTAGACGTAGGTTCTCTAAAATTTAGCGTTCCAGTTTCTCGTAGTCTTCGAAAAGTGTTTGCAAACGTGCTGTGATGTGGCACACGTCGTTCAGGATACAACTGTTCGTAATTTCTTTTTGCTGCTCGACCATTTCCATTGGCACGGCCATACTCAAAAACAATGTCAGCGTATTCTATGTTGCTGAATCCAGCCATGGTAATTACTAGATAAAAATCATACAGTCCAAAAACACTCCAGAACAAACTTACAAAACTCAAAACAAAATTAACAATTCACAAATAATAATAATGAAATGGATCACAATAACTCGGACACGATTAACTGCAAGGGCAGCCAAATCTCGACTAAACTAAACAAAGCAATCCCTGCCGTGCCCGCAGGGATTGCAATCTCAGTGGTGTTTGTAATTGTATAGCATTCTTCGATAGAAAGAGACAGACGAACTTAACAAAAGCCTGCCTTATCTGACCTTGAGTGCTACTTTTATAAACCTTCGTTAGAAATAATTTGCATTGTCTTGACCGTTAACAAGTTCTTTACTTCGTATTTATTAGGTACGAAAAATACGTTAGTCAAAAAAGTAAAAGTAAATTTTTCATTACATAAGTTTTTTTTCACAAAGTGATAGAGTTTTGTACTAATGTAGGATACCGTTGTAATAAGGAATAACTAGAGATGTTTTTAAATGTATTTGAACTCCATGGTTTTTTTTTTTTTTTTTATTAGATCGAGTCAAAGTTGACCTTTTAGGCAAATTTTCTTTCATTTTTACACTCTATGAGCTCTGAACGAATTATTTAGCCCTTATTTGCTTCTAATTTTGCCTTATACAGCTCGAGAATGTATCCGAGACCAAATTCAAATAAAAAGATCCGATCTGAAACACTTTTTTTTTAAGTTGTGGGGTTTAATAGGTTTAATTTCGGTAAAAATTAAAAAAACACATAAATACCAACTAAAAAAAATGTGGGCGTCTGGGATTTTTTTTGGCCAACTTGTATTTTCTAAATAGGTCACCGAACACACCCATTCGGTTTGTCTAACCCTAGACCAAACACCCTGTATGAAGCAAACTTGTGAGAAATTAAATTTCCAACAATTTTGGTGACCATCATTTTTGCTCTAAAGTTGAAAATGAACGAGTTATTTCACAAAAACTTTAAAACAAGATGGCGGCGAACCCTCTACCGGGATTAGTTAGAAAATCGAGATTTATACTTCCAACAACCCTCCCCGACGTTTCATAAAAAAAAATCGCTCCCCGGAATTTTTTCTATTTCAATGTCTGCCTCGACCGTGCTAGTCGATATACAATATTTTTTGTTTTTCAACTTTCTGCGTTGATATAAAGACTATCTGGTTTGCCGACTCGGGAACACGCTACATACAGTTGTCCACGTGAAAAGCAATCCGCATCTAAATTTAAACCACACAATTCTAAATATTGACCTTGAGCTTTATTGTAATTTATTGTTTAATGTATATTGATGTACATTTATGCTGTTTAATGTATATCCTATGGGCCATGTTTTATTCTCTAATCCGTGCACGGTTGCCTGGAAGAGATCGCTATAAGCGATAAGGCCGCCAATTGAAATGTCATGTTTAGTATATTTAGATAAGTTGTTTTTCTTTTGCATTGTGGCGTTTAATAAAGAGTTTTCTTATCTTATCTTTATTGATTGTGATTGCAAATGCCAATCGAATTGGGAAATGCAATCTTTTAAATTGAAATCGGTCGGGATCATGGGTATTCGAGGAATGAGGACATCTTCCCCTTTGAAAGGCCACGTTAAAATTGCGGTTTTCACTGGAACAGAAGAAAGGAATGAGATTATAACTTCTTGTGGCTCAAACAGCTCTTAAATTCTCCTATCTCTCGTGGTTCTCATAGCTGCAGCTCGAAAACTGTCCAGCTTTCATATAACCTCCACTTACGATTTGGTGAAAGGCGCAGTTCGATCACGACACGATCACAGAAAAGTTCCTTGATTTAAGTGAATATTTAATTCAGATTGTATAATAATCAGAATCAGATGCAATTTTTTTTGTAAATGAACAATGTAATGTCATTAAAATATAATGTCAATGTAAAGTCAGCATTGAAGTCTTAAAACACTAAGAAGCGGCACGCGCTCTGCTACGATCCCAATGCAAAATCAGGTGACGTCTCCTGATTGAGTCTCAGTCGCAACAGGAGCCACAAGTTGAGTGGACGTTCGCTAACAATTCAAAAAAATCCGATATGAGCCGTAATAATGTCTTATTCTGCTTTTGCAAGGTGCACAAACAGTTCAAAGACCAAGAACAAGTTCCATGGTATCACTTTTTATGCGTAAGTACACAAAATCTTTAATTATTTCCATAACAGTTCAATGATTATTACATCTAAAATTATTTTTCTGTTGTAAACAATTGGCCATTTCTAAAAAGAGACAGATATACATACAGCGTAAGAGTGCAACACTACGGACGATATGTTAGTTGCGACTATTTTGTCTCTTTCACGCCAGTGCATATGTATGTCTTTCTATTCTTGTCGAAAAAAATATCTAAACAAATGTGATGTATAGCTATCTCATTTGCACCTACTGCCTACTTGTCATGATGTCTTTGTCATTAATTCAAACGTCTCTCACGATGCAAGTGAAGCTGTGTGCACATTGCGTATAGGTACTTGTGTGATATTTTCGGCATATTATGCTGTCTTTACATTAGAGCGTACCTTATCTTCGTTTACTTAGTTTCATCAAAGTTGTTTCCATAACAGTTCAATGATTATCTAAAATTATTTTTCTGTATGAAACAATTTTACAATTGGCCATTTCTAAAAAGAGACAGATATACATACAGCGTAAGGGTGCAACACGACCGGCGATATGTTAGTTGCGGCTATTTTGTCTCTTTCACGCCAGTGCATTTGTATGTCTTTCTATTCTTGTCGAAAAAAATATCTAAACAAATGTGATGTATAGCTATCTCATTTCCACCTACTGCCTACTTGTCATGATGTCTTTGTCATTCATTCAAACGTCTCTCACGATGCAAGTGAAGCTGTGTGCACATTGCGTATACTTGTGTGAGATTTTCGTTACATTATGCTGTCTTTATATTAGAGCGTACCTTATCTTCGTTTACTTAGTTTCATCAGAGAAAGTCAGCGAGCGTTTTCCTCGCTTCCGGCAGATGGCGCGGTCATTGGTACACTGATAGTTAAAAAAACTGTTTTTTCGCGGTCGCGGATATATGACTCATGCAAAAATTAGATAAAAATAATCCTTGATGCTGATTATATATCATTCTAAAATTTCAGCTCGATGGGTGCAGGACTTTTTGAGTTTTTGAAGCGTACACAAACCAACATAACGTTTTTATATATATAGATAAGATAATCAAGCCTACAATCGGTCAGAAATATGCCCACCATGCTGTCGGTATTACCAAGCTGAATGGCAATGCTTACATATTGAGCCAAATTTACCCCACCGTTTTGGTCCCCCTTCGCAACACCAAGCACTCGGTTTTTTTTTTATGAAATAAGGAGCCGTAAAAGGTGCAGATATGTATACTCATATATGCAGGGAATGTGGCTGCCGTAGTAACAGCTTCTTCAAAGAGGAATTAGAAGATAAATTAAATGCTGTAACTAATGGATTAAACACGTGGTTTCGTGCCAACGGTGTTGAGTAACCAAAAACGTGCCGTGCGTGCCATCGTTGGCGTATCGCAATGCATATTCGTCATACCATATTTCAAAGAACTTGGCATATTTACATTACATGCAATCTTGATTTACCAAGTGGCTGTGTATGTTAGAAATAATCTAGACTCAAACAACACGCGAGGAGTGAGACATTCTTGCAACTTACGCAACGCTGATAAGCTGGATGTTATACTACACTCTCTCACGAGGTCCCGGAAGCTGACTCCTTTTATGGGACCGGAAGTTTATAACACTCTTCCTAAAATAGTTACATCTGCCCCAAGTTTCGGCAGCTTCAAAACAAATTAAAATTCTGGCTTATCCATAAAACTTTTAATAGTTAGAGTGAGACACTCTCTAAAAACTCGCTGTAAGAAGAAAAGAAGGTCGCAAAGAAGGTCCTATAAAAAATGTAAAAAAAAATGACATGGGTCAGGACAATTGTAATAAAAACATGTTATACTCGTATTATGCTTGACCGTTTTCTGTATGATAATTATTATAATACAGTGAAGTGTTCATTTCAAACTTTGAAAATGTATACAATTTTAATGCTGTTACTTTTGTTTTTGTTTTTTATGAATTGACGTGACTTGAAAATTGTACATCTTATATATAAAATTCTCGTGTCACAGTGTTTGTTTCCTTACTCCTCCGAAACGGCTTAACTGATTTTAACCAAAATTTATATGCATATTCAGTAGGTCTGAGAATCGGCTACTAGCTATTTTTCATACCTTTATTTATATGGCAAAACAACGTTTGCGGGGTCAGCTAGTCTTCTTATATATAAAATTCTCGTGTCACAGTGTTTGTTTCCTTACTCCTCCGAAACGGCTTTACTGATTTTAACCAAATTTTATATGCATATTCTGTAGGTATGAGAATCGGCTACTAGCTATTTTTCATACCCCTAAGTGACAAGGGTTGTTCACTAAGGCAAAACAACGTTTGCGGGGTCAGCTAGTTTATCAATAAATAACTGTGACTTTGAAGTGTAGATTACGTAATAAGAGCGATAGGTAGCAACAATGTTTGTATGAATCGGTAGGATTATATGTGTGGTATTGTAACTCTGATAAACTATGAAGCCTACAGTTTTAGGGGAAATTTGTGTTATGGGATAGTCCAAAATTACGACAAAGCTATTCCACAGATCAAGCCACGTTTTCCGTACCTAATAATTTCTACAAAACGTTACATAACCAAATGCGACTCGATATAAATGTCCGCACGCCAATTTTTATTATTATAAGTCATAAAAATTCACCGGTTTTACAATACCCGATAAAATATTTTACGACACAAGCCCAATTTTGGCACAACACGGCGGGCAGCCATGTAAACAGGCAATGAGGGTGTTTTTCCAAATAGCATTATTAATACTGTACATAGCAGTAAGTGATTCATCAATATATGATAACGTTGCCGGTACATTGTCACAGTACTTGAGATCTTCAATTAATAATATCAAGGCAGGTTTAAATGGAAAAGAAGAAACGTCTAAAAAGCGAGACAACAATGCCAACTGGCCTAAATCAGAAAATCAACAATCACCACCTAAAAACGTAATAAGCATCTTCCAATATAGCGATGAGACTGAAGGAGGCAAAAACAATCCGCGCGACAGCCGCAAAGTAGCTCCGCGTAATAAAATAACAACCGAACATTCAAATAATGAAAAGCAAAAGGGTCAATATCATTTTGATCATGTATTAAATATGAGAAGAAAAGACGGCGGAAAAGGCGGCGATGCCTCCTCAACCGAAACTGAAAGTTCCAGCTTGGAGATGAAAGAATGGAAGGACGAATGGAAAGAACTTTGGATAAAAAAGAAACTCGAGACTCTTAATCAGACGTTCCCACAAGGCGATGTCGTCAATATGGTGGCTGCAAGTAAGAATCGATTTTTCTATTTTTATATAATAGCATCCCGCGGTTTCACCAGGGTAGTTCGTGATCATTTTACTTTCCCGGGATAAAAAGTAGTATATGTATTATTTCTATATCCATTAATGTATGTAAATTTAATACAGATCCTTTCAGTAGTTTTTACTTGAAAAAAGTAATAAACATCCATACATAAACATCTATTGCCAGTTATGATCATCGAATTAGTTTAATACAGTAAAATATAGTACCTAATGTATGTAATAATAGTACAGTAAAATACCCATTATAATGACCATGGATATAAACGTAAGTATTTTTATTTTAATCAGGACCGTGGGGAGTGCCATGCGGCGACCCAGCTCAACACGATATGCCATGGGGAACCTGCATGATGGCCATAGAATGTGAACCAGAATATCGTATCTATCGAGGAGACTTTCAATGCGGTAACACAAAGTTCGTCTGCTGCGCCATCCAACTAACCAACTATGACTTGTACCAAGGATTCGATGCGTCGTTCGCCGCCTCTGACCTTACGACTGACTCCGAAGAACAAAGAAACAGAGGCAAAGGCTCCTCTGAGAGACGTAGGAAGAAGAGACAACGCGAAAGAAAACGACGCAGAAAAGCGCGACAGAAGCGCAAAAAGAAGATAAAAAAGAATATCAAAAAGATAATCCGAGAAATCAGGAAGATATTGAATAAACAATACAGAAACGGAACGACAATGAGAAAGAAAAAGACGAAGCAACTAAAGAAGTTTATTAAGGATCTGAAAAAGAAGTATAAACAGGACCGCAAGTCGGTGAAGAATATCCATGAAATTGAGCTTGTGAAGGTAGATGCTGCTTTATTGAGTAAGATTAAGGAAATCAAAAAGATGAATCAAAACTTTATCGGGAATGCTACGTTTAGGGATATAATAGTAAATGGGACGATAAATAGGCAAGGGGCTCGAATGTTGGTTGAAGCTTACCCAGAGCTGGTACCGTACTTCGCGGATAACACGCGTAGGACCGGCGATGGCGACGGAGAAAAGGACTATGACATAGAGTATGGTATGCTTTATTATTGATCAATAAAGCCCACTATCTTTCCATTTGTCTTTGTTGTAAACTACATTTCCAATAAGTTGTTTTCAGCATCGATATGATGTGCCCTGAGCACCTTAAAATTAGTAATAACTGCGTCTGTGTGTGTAGCGTAAGTGGTTTACGGGTTTACAGGTTTCCACACCACCATTCTACTTGACCCTTAGAATCGCTAGAGGCGAGGTATGCTGCGGTCCTACTTATTTTGGTTGTTAACAACGAATAGTGATAGGTAAAAACGTCCGGCGTTCACCGCTTCCTGCAACCGACTAGAACGGAAAAAGTGAGCTCTCACTCTTCCCAACGATGACGTAATTCCGTGTGCCTGAAGTTTGGTTATGGTTTTCAGACAAGGTAAAAAATATGATATACCTACCTACTGATAGCCCTTATCTAATACTAGCGGCCCGCTCCGGCTTCGCTCGAATAATAACCTAGATATCAACTGCAGCGTCATCTGCCGTAGCCTATGTTACTCGGGAATAATGTAGCTTTCCAAAGGTGAAAGAATTTTTGAAATCGGTCCAGTAGTTTCGGAGCCTATTCATTACAAACAAACAAACAAATCTTTCCTCTTTATAATATTATAAGTATAGACTAGCAGCGCCCCGCGGTGTTACCCGCGAATTTCCCGTTCCCGTTGTTTTTCCGGGATAAAAAGTTGCCTATGTGTTCTTCCAGACTATCTATCTGTGTTCCAAATTTCAGCCCGATCCGTTCATACGTTAGGACGTGATTGAGCAACAAACATCCAAACATCCATTCATCCATAGATTGACATTTATAATATTAGTAGGATTAAACATTGTACATTTTTACCCAAATTTAACAGCCGATTTACTAATGGTTTACCAAATTACGTAACAGCTAACAACTAACAGCTATGTTTTTGATACTCTCTTTACTTTTATTCATCATCAAATCATCATACCGAAATCATGGAACAATCTGTAGTTCACGTGCAATGTGCCTACATTTCAATACTGAAATAAAGTCTATAGGTACGTACTTATAATAAAGCTAATGTATATTAAGTATGGTAGAATTCTGTACATACATTAATTATTTTTAAATTTTTTCATAAGCACTCTATAATCGATACTAGTAAACGCCAAAACTGTAATTTAAATGCTCGGACATTTAAGTTGCGGTTTTCAACTGATTTTCAGATATGATAGGTATGATAGGTAACATAATTAAAATATGACGTCAATACTCCCAGACATATTCCGTGTGCCGTTTCGCTTTGGAGACGCTTTAAAATTCCCAAAATAATCACTTAAATTCATGTAAATTCTGATGCTTTATAATCATAATATGTCCGCCAGACAACTATTTCAAAATGTTTTACAAGAAACCAGACCAATCTGAAGGGTCATAATCCTCTAAACTCAATTTTAAGTAAATATTTCCTAATAGGTACATGTCTCATTCAGTATCGCGCTCTTACCCTTACAGGCATTAAAATTGAGTTTTGGGCATCGATAAAAATCAATAGATGTTCCCTCAGCACCTTGAAATTGGTAATAAACTGCGTCTCTGTGTGTATCGTAAGTGGTTTACAAACATCCAATCTACTTGGCCCCTATAATCGCTAGCGACGAGATTTGCTGTGGTTCTACTTATTTTGGTTGTTGACAACGAATAATGATAGGTAAAAACGTCCGGCGTCCACCGCGTCCTGCAACCGACTAGAACGGAAAGAGTGAGCTCACTCTTCCCAACGTTAATATGATTGCGTGCGCCCTGAAGTTAGGGAGGGCCCATCTTGGGTTCTACGATCTATGGTTTAGGGGATGACTGGCCCCTTAGATCGGTCTGTCTTCTTGTAAAAGGGTTTGAAACCGTTGTCTAGCGGACATATCGAAAAATGCAGCATCAGAATTTAATAATAATAATAAAGCCTTTTAATATCCATGCTCATTACATTGATGTAAACATAATACTACAAATTGTGTAAAAAAAAAGTATGTTGAGAGCATGGCTCCTCTCCGGATATAGGCCTCCTCCAACAGTAGTAAGCAGGTTCTGTTCCATAATTTCCATCCTATATTTTTCGTAGTCTTTCTTAACATTTTGTTTGTGTTGTTATACATATATTATGTAGGTTTTTTTTCGTTTTTGTTCTTATTTGGCTTCGATTGCAGTACAGAGCGTTTCTTAAGGTCTTGTATTGTTTTTCTTTTTGAATATTATATTTTTGGTTATCTTTGAGGTGGCTCTGTTTTTCAGCCGTCTCTATTTTGAGATATAATGTATCTATGTATGTTCTAATTGGGTTCAACGGCTTTTTTTTCCTGTAGAGTCCATTTGTTGACTTTTCTCGTACGTTAGATCCGTATGAGTTTCACTAAATTTTATTCTGCTTCACCTTAGTTTTTCCAATTGAGCTGTGGCTCTGTGATCAGTAGGAAACATGCTTATGCTTGAGAATAATTTGGAGCAATTACTCATAATTTATTAATTTTGCTTTTTTATTTGATAAATAATTAATGTTTCAATAGTATCATTCTTTACATTGGTGGTAACAATTATTGATCATTGTGTGTATGTATGTAGAATTGCTGGTTAGAAGTTGGAGGGTTACAGTCGTATTCTCCCGCGGTGACTGGCCGTGTTGGGAGATGAGAGATGAGGTGATGATGATGATGATGATTGGGCCTGTTTTGATTGTTATTGTGTATTTCTTAGATCTTGAGGGCTTGCACTGGTTTGTTGTTTATTTTGAGTGAAATTGGTTTTTTTTTTTATTTTTAAATATGTAGTTATCTATATTGTTATTTTTGTTTATTTTTGTTGGTTGCTTTTCCTTTTTGTTTTGATATTTCGGTGCCATCGTTTCTGGTGACACTGGTAGAGCTCTTTTCTTTCTATCTAAAGTTTGATTTTCAGATTGTTGGTTACTATTTTTGAGAATAACAATTTTATCATATTTTATAATTGCCAGTCGACCCTGTTCTCTTTCTTTGTTGACTTCCTTTTGGAGTTCCTTCCGTTTCATGAGTATTTCAGGGGGGAAATCTTCTTTGAAGTAGTAAGGTGTTGATTGTTCGAACGTTTTCTTATTTTTCAGTATTTTTATTTTAAGCCCCACTGTTATAAATGTTATAACTATGGGTCTTGCTTTTTCTCCCGGTTTTCCAAGCCTTCTTAAGTATTCAATACTGTTGTTGTCACATTTAATATTATGTATGCTATTCAGTATGTCTAAGACTTCTTTCTCTAGATCCCAATAACTTCTTTTGTTTTCAGCAACTCCAAATAAAACTAGATTTTTTTGTCTAATAGTTCTTTCTAAATTATTGATTTTTACTGTCTGTGCTTCCAGCTTTTGCTCTATAATTTCATTTCTGCTTTCCAAGTTTTTGAATTTCTCGTTAATATTGTTGTTAATTGTGTTTTTGATATCTTCCTTCATGTCCCTCATATCAATGTTTTGTTGCCTTATTTCTTCTTGCATTGCTTTTAACATGTTTTTTATCTCGTCCTTGTTTACAATATATCTTCAGTATGTACAAGCAAAGAATTGTGATAAGTGGCTCCCTCTTGCGGCGAGTAGAAAAAACTCGTTTGATATTGAGCTAGTTGCACAGATTTTCTACGCGCCAATAGATGTCGCTAGCAGTGCAGTAGAACACCGAAACAAGATAGTAGCGATCTTTCCAGAAGTTAACCTAAAACTGTTACTGGGTTGTTCACTTGTTTTTTCAATCCTGCACTCATTTAATTAAGTGTCTTGGTCGTAGTTTTGATTCACTTAACTTTTTATTCACGGTTTTTGATAACCGTCGCAAACGTATATTATTTTTTGTCCATTAGGTACAATATTGCACTTTTTTTTTTGTGTTTTACACTAAGTCTTTCACTTTTTAGCGGATACTACACTTTGTCCTGGTGATTTATAGGGCATTAATACTCGTTTCCAAAGGTTATAGAAACTTTTCAGAACTAATTATATTTATTTTCGTCAAAAATGTACGGAGCTGATGTAAACAGTAGCACTGTGACGCCCTCTCTCCTCGCATCAGAATTTACTTAAAGTTAAATCATTATTTTTGGAGTTTTAAAGCGTCCGCAAAGCAAAACGGCACACGAAATGTGTCTGGGAGTATTAACGACATATTTTTAAAAATATTACCTATAATATACGTGAAAACCAGAAGGAGAATTTACAGGAAGTAAGTAAATTTTTGTGTACCTTCATTGCCTGAAATCTCAAAATTGGCCGTCTAAGCAATGTAACGAGTATGCATACGTTGTTAGTACAAACTAGCATTATTCAATAGTCTCCATTTCGTTCATCAGAAAATACGTGACGTCTGGCGGACTTGGGATCTTGGACTAATAGACAGATAGATAGAAAACTCTTTATTGTGACACAAACAAATTAAAAAATACAGTGAAACACTCATGAACTAGCGCCACAAGTGACGGCCTTATTGCTGAAAGCAATCTCTGACTGGCAACCAGTAATTTTGTGTATAACAAGAATTTAAAAATAAAAGAACCTTTTTAGGATGCATTTAATTAATTGTAAGATTAATTTAATCACGGTCTCGAGTAGATAAAGCTACTAAAGTAATTCTATCGAAGTGCTTCACTTCTATCAACTTCACCCACTTGGGTACCGTCGAAGGATCCCGGTTGAATACTAATTTTCCTGGTTTGGAAGATTTTCGGAGGGAATCTTCGTCATATTGAGCAGAAACATGAGATGGCCGAATTTATGAACTCTACAGATAATGTTTATACTGTACGGGGCTTACACCTAATCACGAAACAATATTGTACAATTATTGTACATGTACATTTTGTGTCCAAATCGCAAAAGTTTAAAAACATTTTTTTTTAAATAAAGGGTGACGAGACGAGCAGGCCATGGGCCTGATGGTAAGCAACACGCCTGCCACATAACAGCACAGAGACACGCAGCTATTGGAACACGTCCAAATCATAACCTAGCATTGCACTGCGCTCGTCACCCAGAGATATAAGATGTTTTATCTCAATAACCTTTAATTTCACTGGAAAGATTGCCTTTCAAACCGGAACACAGTAACGTTTGCTCATTACAGCTTGGCGGTAGAATAACTGGCAAAGGTGTAGTAGGTACTGTCCCAGGCGGACTCTGCCAAGAGTCCTACCACTACTATAAAACTAAAGATCATTTGAAGTACTACAATACAGTGAACTAATTACGGTTGCGGTTTCACCCGATTTACCATAGGACTGTGGATTTTTTCGGGATAAAAAGTATATAGCATTGTCGTGATATCCTAGTGAGCTATGTTTGTTCTCGAGAAATCAGGTAGGTAACATACATAAAACAAAGAAAAAAAATGGCAGTCATAGGAACTGCCGATAGAAGTGAAAACTTATAACTCATAATTTGATAGCTTACTTTGGAAACTACACGTGTGTAACCGGAGGGCGTGGCCTGGGCATCATGGCATGACCATCTCGAAATGCGTCAGCATTTCCTATTGGCTGATGCATTTCTAGATGACCATGGCATAATGCCGAGGCCACGCCCTTTCAGCACTTCACATTGGCTGACGCATTTCTAAATGGTCAATAGCCATGGGCCCGAGTTTACCCGAAGATTTCTTATCATATCCGAGCGTGACGCTAGAATCTAATTCACAGCCCACGAAATATCTGTCTAGGCGCGTCTAAAGAAGTTTTCACTTCAAAAATATGGCGTCGAATTGATAACCTCCTCCTTTTTGGAAGTCGGTTAAGAAGTAACATTGTGTTGTCTTGATATCCTTGTGAGCTAATAGGTTTTGAGCTATTATGATTATTATATTTTTTTCTAGGTAAGCAGGGTCCGTGGACCGCTTCGTTGCTTAACGTAAGCCGAGATGGCATTCAAGTGTAAACCTATAAAAGTTAAAAAAAAATACAGTGTAGTGTCAAGACAAGCAGGTTACTGAATCTAAGCAACATGCCTGCCCATAACAGCACAGTGACAGTGAGCTAGTAGACATGAAGAGTCCAAATCAATGCCTAGCACTGCACTGCACTCGTCGCTCAGAGATATAATATGCTTTATCTCATATCCTTGTAATTTCTCAAGAAACATTGCCCTTCAAACCGGAACATGGTGAAGTATGCACATTACTGCTCGGCGGTAAAATAAATGGCAAGGGTGTGGTAGATACCTCTTCAGGCGGACTCTGCAAAGAGCCCTACCGCTACAAAAAAGTGAGGTACATGCTTTCTATTTTCCTGTTATCTCCATTTACTTTTTCTATTTGTACGTGGGCTGACTTAAGGATAAGAAAAAGTACCTATGTTTATCAGTTTTTACCGTAGTTTTCTCATAAATATTTTTTGTTGGGAGACGATGATGGCGGACAAGCGGTTTTCTTTCCAGTCACGTCACGGGAACTTTATAAAATACATAATGTGGGTTTCGTAAACTGACTCGCTTTCTTCATATCTACTAAGAAAGAAAAGGAAAATAATATATATATACTATATAGCAGCACCCCGGGTTCCTTTCCTGTTATTTTCCTGTTGTAAAAAGTAGCATACATTTGTGTTATTGTATATTTATGTTTTCGGCAATCTGTATAATTCAAGTGTTGTAGGTGTCTGGGGCGTCCGGGCAATGTATGAAATATTATGAATATCATTGTCCATTAGGTAGGTAGGTACAGTCCGCGAGGTATAAGCTGAGCTTTGCATTAGTGCGAGTGATCACCAAAAGTACAGTCAGACGCAGGACGCTGTGACCATGTTCTCTTAATAAGGTGTTTCTTCAAACCAGAAGTGCTGCCATCTGAATATGATTTTGATGAAGTGTGAGTGGTGTCAATATATGTTTCATCGGTATAAACGATAGGCCTGCCCTGAATACGGTATTCGGAAATTTTAAGTAAATAAGTTATACGTAGGTGACGGATCTCGTGCTTTTCCATTAAATTTTTTCTGTTATTCTCTGTCCTTGACCATTTGAATCCTAAAAGAGATACTTCTTTTCGCAATGACCATATTGATCCTGGATAGTTAATGTCAGCTTGTTGTAAGAGTTTGTTGTCTGACTGTACTTTTGGTAATAGATGCGTATGCATGTGATCACTCACACTAATTCAAAGCTCAGCTTATACCTCGCGGACTGTACATACTTACCTTTTTACCATTACCTAATTAATGAATACAATTCCTTGGGATTGTATAGAGCACAGAACAGATATTGTTCTGTGGTATAGAGTATCTGGTGCTCCTCCGGCAATGTGTAAAATAAATAGATCTTGGTTTACCTATATGTATTAGGGTGAAGGATCCAATAATGGACACTTTTAGGACAGTGTTCATAATAAAAATCAATAAAAAAAAAAGTACAAAACCCAGATCAGCAGTAATTAGTGAAAATAACAAGTAATATTCTCAAGAATCAGCACAATGATTTACAATTGTAGTATTTATAATAAATTGTTAGAAAATTGATAATATATAGAAAAAACGAAAATCACCAGTTATGGACACCTAGGATCCAGTTGTCCATACCCAGTGATGGACGTTACCCAGTTATGGACATCCAGTCATGGACAATGAACATAAACATAATTATGGCAGATATAAATAGTATTTAGGAGACAAATAAATGAAATAGAGTTTAATTTAAACTAATATTTTAATTGGAATTAAAACAGGCACTGTCATATAATAATTGTTATGGTAATACATTATACAGTACAGTGGTAGGACTCTTATAGAGTCCGCCTGGGGAAGTACCACACCTTTGCCAGTTATTCTACCGCCAAGCAGTAATGGGCAAACATTACTGTGTTCCGGTTTGAAGGGCAATGTTTCCAGAGAAATTACAGGGTTTAGAGATATAGCAACTTAGATCTCTGGGTGACGAGCGCAGTGCAGTGCTAGGTAATGATTTGGACTCTTCATGTTTCAATAGCTGCGTGTCACTGTGCTGTTATGTGGCAGGCATGTTGCTTACCATCAGGCATATGTCCAGCTCGTCTCGTCACTCATTATTTAAAAAAAAAAAGGTTAGTAACTTTAAAGACTCTCTCAAATTAAGCATCAAAATCATTTTGAAGTATTTAGTTTCGTCAAAGGAACATCCATTTATTCTGAATCAGAGGTATGAATTGCTTTTTATTTGTTTTTTTATTGTTTAAATACAGATCCAATGTTGTTCTTCTCCTTCTGAAAGATCTTCATCAATATCTTCTACATGGCTATCTCCACTTTCAGCATATTTGATCTCTAAATTTGTGTCTTCTGAAGTAGAATCATCATAAGACATTTTTTTCTTCATAGATTTTTTTATCTGATTTATACTTCCTTTCCTTAGTATTTCTGTTTTATTATTTCTTTCTACAGCAGTTTGCTCCTTCATATTCTATTTTCTTGTTTTATCTTTACTCTATCGGTCTTTTCTTGTTCTAGTTTCTTCTTTTCTATTTCTTCCTTTTCGTGGTATTGTCTCCAAGTTTGGCTTGTTACTGCTGATGGTATTTTTTCTCTCTTAGTCCTTGTTTTCTTTTTGCTGTGCTCGTTTTCCGGCCAAAAAGAGGTTTCTTTTGAATGGAGCTTGTATAATGATTCTCAAAGCAGCATCTATGGTTGGAGCATGTTTTGCAGCTAGAGCCACCTAACCAAAATTTCTCCTTGTTCTTTTGAAACCCACCTGAAAGAAGACATAAAAACCAGTAATGGACACTCACTGGATCCAGTGATCGACACTGTGTTCTTTACTGGTACATAGACTCCAATTTGTTTGGTTTAGAAATATACTTACACTGCTTGGGAAAAGAGGTTAAATTGGTGTGCAAACTCAAGATGTTACAAAGAAAATAATTATGGACATATGTCGATAACTGGGTAAAGTCTGTATGGCAGAACCAGTAAATGACACCGGCTATAAAAAAAAATGCATGATAATAAGCGGGAAGAATTACCAATAATAATATCTCTCATTTCATTACAAAACTTTAAAATATCATTAGAATGTAATTACAATAAATAACAAAGAAAAAACGGAGAAAAAAATTGACTCACCTTGTTGACGATTACGTTAGTAAAATTGGATTTTTCTGGAGAAGCACTAACTTGGTCTAATGTTTACTTCGCCATCATGAAACAAAAAGACAGATCGCACTGACGGATATTGTGAGGCGAATAGGAGGTCCGTTCTATATGATTAAGTGTTGCCACACCAAAATGTCAATGTGGAAGGCTTGTTTTCTTTGAAAATAGGAAAAAAGTGTCCATTACTGGGGTCTTGTCCATTACTGGATCATTCACCCTAATGTTATGTATAGCCCGACTCGTAGCACCCCAACTCCACCTAAACTCTACTACCCGTAGAGTAGGTTTTACCCTATATTTAAATAAAGTGGCCAAGTGCGAGTTGGACTCGCCCATGAAGGGTAGTAACATAAAGCAACATAATATACATATTACACATAGTTGTTGTAGTTCGTTGTAACTTTGATCGAAGTTTTAATAATAGTGTATTTATTTATGACGTACTAAAAAAAACTACTTATCAGATCGAGTTCAAACCAATTTTCGTTGGTAGTTTGCATGGTAATGTACATCTTAATGTTAGTATTATGTTATGTAGTTAGTATAATGTTAGTATCTTAAATTAGGTAGTTCTCATGGTAATGTTTTCATTCTCTTACTTTAGAAGTTAAGGGGGGGGGGTGACACATTTTACCACTTTGGAAGTGCCTCTCGCGCAAATTATTCAGTGTAGACAAAAATTATATTAGAAACCTCAACATCATTTTTGAAGACATATCAATAGACACCCTACACGTGTAGGATTGATGAAAAAAAAATTTTTGAGTTTCAGTTCTCAGTATGGGGGGCAACCCAAATTTTTCTTTTTTTTGCAAAAATCTTAATGCAGTTCACAGAATACATTTACTTACCAAGTTTCAACAGTGTAGTTCTCATAGTTTCGGTAAAAAGTGGCTGTGACATACGGACGGACAGACAGACCGACAGACAGACATGACGAATCTATAAGGGTTCCGTTTTTACGTTTTACGGAACCCTAAAAATGCGGGAGCCAAAAGCTCAAGGGAAGTCCGTAGTGGAGCGCAGGCCGAGTATAGAGAATGAACATTCAAAGCTGGCGGGAGACCACCCGGAGCCAAATCTCGGTGATAGACCTTTACGTCTTTTACATGCATTCCCGGCTGCGCAATCGGTACTGTATCGAATACCTAGGCAATGTAGGTATAAAGTAAATAATATTTCATACATTAGGTACCTATACATGTTTTAGGTATTCAATACATTTCCTAGGTATTGTATAGAATACCGAATTAGACAGATTACGGTAACATATTATAAGAGCCAAATGCGGAGGGACTAACGCCCACGCTCCCCGCAAGGCGGGTCCGCAAGGACGGTGAGAGTCGCTTATGGGAGTGCGAAAAGTGATCCTGTGACCCTGACCATGGTGGAGAAATCTGTGGGGTTTTAGTCGGTAGGGGCACCATGTCTGTCGTCGTCACGGTGTCGAGCCCGATACATCTGCCGTTCACGGTGAACGGTGCGTTAAGGCATTTCCCCCACATAAAAAAAGGCGTGGGCGAATTGGGACCGCTGTCTATCGCTCTGACTGTCGCAGCCCGCCTTAACCCAAAAGACCGATTTTAATCGCATCGCCAGTAACCTCTTATCGCCTCACCGCCAAGGACATAAATACCTACATCAGTAAATATTCTCTATTTCTCGGCTCCGGCCGCGATATTTCCTAAAATACGGCGTCCGCAGTACACACATCTAGTTTGAATCCGGTACATCGCAGTAGCTCATACATTATGCATGGCGGTTGGTACTGAGCGGTATGGAAATCGCCGATACCTCGTAAGGACCGAATGCTTTCAACATCTTAACAAATGAAAACCGATATGAATAAACGAAAATACCGGTTATGAGATAAAACAAACATGACAAATTGACAGACATTGATTGTGACAAATCCTTATATTAAGACCGCGACATTATATTATTTATATTAAAATCGCTATGCGCGCTTTTTTGTCGTAGTAAATACCTATATTTTCACATGTCCGCGATGCAGGGACACGCTGGGGTAAGTCGGGCTCGACACCACTTGGAGCGGTGCTCCTAACGATTAAACCCGAGACAGCTCTCGCATTTGACCACAACCCTGCTGGGCCAACCTCGCGGGGGGACGAACACCGCATTTGGCTATAGTGACACAAGGGAAACTCTCCCTCACTATCGAGCGTCTTGGCTAGATTGTTCAGCAGTGAGAGGTGAGAGGTCAGCATTCACGACCGCGGCTAGGTTTAGCAGCAGTTCAGCCTCTGTTACCACGATGCTCGCCTAGTAACATCGCGGCCCCGTTTCGGTTGCACCCAACAGGTTGTTCTTCACAGCACTCTGTCCAATTAAAGTCTCTCATCTAGAAGGCTTATAAATTCTACTTGGCCAATTAGAACATCAGCCGAGTAGCCCTTCCCAAATCTTCCAGTCCCTTTACCAGAACTTCTACGACGCACTGTTCGAAGAGCGAAAATCGAGAAAAGAAGTCCCTCCTCGGCCGGGATTGGCCATCACACAACAAGAATCCACTATGCCATAGATATTTCCTGTAGTCGACGTTCTCAATACCCTGCAGTTTCGGTATTCGGTCTTACTTACCCTTGTAGATAAGATTTTTGTATTAAAATGGTTTAGGTACCTATCCCAATATCATAAATATGTGAGCACCCACATAATTTGCCGAATATTTATCATACGTTGAGATTTTCGCGAGATCGGATACATATCTATACGTTATGGTTGTATCATTTGGTTAAACCTACGGGTTAAACATGTATCATGGCAGAAAATTTCGCTTATTTTTGTATAATGTGTGTTACACATACTACGTTTGTGATAAGAACGTCTAGGCTTTGGAATGCGTTGCCTGAGTGGGTATTCCCTGTTGGTTACAATCTTTGTGTCTTCAAATCGAGAGTGAATCGGTTTCTTCTAGGTAAACACGATCCATCGTAGACCGCATCGTCGCTTAACATCAGGCGAGATGGCGGTCAAGTGTAAACCTATAAAAGTTAAAAAAAAAAAAAAAAATTACGTATGTCTTTTATTCATTGGTATTGTGTATGTATTAGTATATAATATAATGTTATTTATGTATTAGAATGTATCATTATTAGAATGTATGTTTATCATTATGGTTGTCAACGAATAGTATTAATTGGTATACCTAAACAGTATACATAAATAGTACCTACTCTTTGTTTGTGAACTCCCGCCTTCCTTTATTTTTTTAAATCCCTTTCTATACCACGGTTGCCTGGAAGAGATCGCTTTTAGCGATAAGGTCGCCAATTGTTTCTAAATTTTTAGGTTACGTTTTCTGTTTCATTTAAGTTTTGTTTTTAATTTAGTGCAATAAAGTTTATCTATCTATCTTTGTAATTTTCAAAGGATTGAGCATCATCACAAAATTAGCAAGCTCATCCGGAACCGCCTGGGGAAGGACCACACCTTTGCCAGTTATTCTACCGCCAAGCAGTAATGTGCAAACATTACTGTGTTCCGGTTTGAAGGGCAATGTTTCCAGAGAAATTTCGGGGCTTAGAGATATAACAACTTAGATCTATGGGTGACGAGCGCAGTGCTAGGTAATGATTTGGACTCTTCGTGTTCCAATAGCTGCGTGTTATGTGGCAGGCATGTTGCTTTTGCTTACCATCAGGCACATGTCCCGCTCGTCTCGTCACTCATTATTAAAAAAAAATCGGAGAGTGAACAGCCCGATCTAATACCACCTTGCCATTTTTCTATCGAACTGATCATAACTCGAAAAAGCCACATCGTTTTATGTTTATCTTTCCCAAGTCTCCAACGAATTTCTCTAACAAAGTGATATATAGGCGCCACCTATGTGGCAATTGAGAACTATTTTGAAAAGTTTTTTGTCAAACGTTTCTATGTATCGAATGGGAAACACCCACTTAGGCAAGTCATTTCTTGTAGCGTCTGATTACACGATCGTGAAGTCGTTCCTTGAGTGAATTAGACATGTTATCATCATGATAAGAATAGTTACGGCGCTGGTCTAGTCGGAAGAACGGCGCCTGCCAATCCGGAGACCCCGGATTCAAACCCCACACGCACCACTGTCTTTTCGAAGTCATGTTCGTAATAAATAAATAAATATTGGTGGACAATTCACACAAACACCATCTGACCCCAAACTAAGCAAAGTTTGTATGATGGCGGCTAGATAGCTGATATAATACTTATATATGTAGTTTTAAATACATACTTATTAAACATAGAAACACCCTGACACAGTGCAAACATTTGAATTCATCACACAAATATTTGCACTGGGTGGGGATCGAACCCACGACCCTCGGTTTCACAGGCAGAGCTACTACCCACTAAGCCACGAGGCCAGTCAAACCGCCGCTAACTTAGAACGGTGAAGGAAAACATCGTGAGGAAACCGACCTGTACCTAGAATCTTTCAAAGTCATGTGTCATCCACCAATCCGCACTGGGCCAGCGTGGTGGATTATGGCTTTAACTCTCTCCTTGCTAGAGAAGGCCCCGAGGTCCACCAGTGGGAACATTTAGTGGGCTGTTGATTTGATTTGAAGTCGTTGCTTCGAATCCCGCCGCAAATCTTTGGATCACATACGTTATCTACCAGCCCGCACATGGCCAGCCAAAAATTGGGCATAAGTATATCATTTTTCAAAGAACACCTGCCACTCTTAAACTAAGCCAAGGTGGTGGATTATGATCTTGAGTAAAAAAAGTGGACTGTTTATGGTAGGAACAAGTGGTAGGAATGGGTTTATCATCACTGTTGAACATACAAAATACAAAATTGCATTACCAGTACTTACATTTTATTCTTAATTATTTTTAGCAACATCTCATATTATATTATTTATCTATGTCTAACTTATAACTTCAACCACAGCCTCATTTTTTTCTAACCATACTCTATGGTCTTTATTTTTTTCAGCTGGGAAACTCTTTTTAGTTTTGCAAGTGTTGCAAGTCCAGATAATTTTCTTTGATTTTTTTTTACTTTTAATTTTCATTTTGGCTGAGACGTCGTTAATTAGTATACACCTGCATTTCTTGCATATTTGCCGTTTTACTTCTGGGTGTCTGGAAATTAAAACAGATTTCTATACATTTAAAAATTATAATATAAATGTAATATTTGAGAAGCCATGGTGCCTTATTGGCTAGAATGTGCAGTCCACAATCGTGAGGTTGTTGGTTAGATACCTGTCTGTGCATATCTATATTTTTCCAAATAAATACAGAAGATATCAAGTTTGTTATTACTGCTACTGGCTTTAAATGAATATCATAAGGAAACCAGCATGTTCCAAGTTCCAAGAATCTTTCAAGCATCATCTGACAATCGGCACTGCGCCAGGGAGATAATCTATGCTATGATCCACCACACGGATCATAGCATAGATTATCTCCCTGAGGGACTGCCTTAGAGCCCCAATAGTGGGAGCATTTGGTGAATTGCTTATGTGCTTATGCCTTATGCTATGCATTGTACTATACTTATTAGACATTAATTAAACATTTTGTGACCCAGACCTCCAGTTTATGTAACAAAATTGTTGATACAGGTAACAGCGGGTTAATAATATGTCAACCGATTTACCTTGACACTGACAAGTGTATGTTAGATAATATTATCAATACTATCTTAAGTTTCAGAGGAGAACTGAAAATTTTGAATGCCTGGGAACTTTGAAACATATGCCTGATGTCAGTATTTATGCAATGGCAACCTTTGCTACATACAGATAGACAGATAGAGATAGAATGCTTAACTCTTTGTTGTAAACAATCACCATAAAGTATAAAGTACTACATCCTTTACTAGTAATTCTACTACCAACAAGAAAAGTGCAGAAATGACTGTGTTCCAGTTTGAAGGGCAATTTTTCCAGAGAAATTATACTGCCGTCCGTAAAGGCCTGTTTACATTTTGATTAGTGTGAGTGCGATTGATTAATGTAGGTGTTTAGTGATTAGTGGGAAACATGCGTGCACACCGATTGATTAGTGCGAGTGCATAGTAATCAGTCGCAATTACTCACTCGCACTTGCCCTAACCATAGTGCAACCAGCCCTTAAGTTATAACGTCTTAAAGTGACATTTTACCTAAATAGACTTTTAAATGCCATCACACTAAAAAAAAAACTTTAACTATCCATCTAATCAGTATCTTCCTAGTTTTTGATTTAGAATTATGAGAAACATCATCAAGTAACTAACCAATGTACCCATGAACATGAATGTTTTTAACTACCATTACCAAATTAATAACTCTAAAAATAGGTGACTAGTCTCAGTTAGTTCTAAATTACCATATTTTTAAGTTTTTCATAAGTTTTCTGGTTCTCAAATGGTAGCATTTTTTAACATACTCCCGTTAAAAAAAAAAGTATCAAAGTTTCTCAAATCAAGAGAAGTACTAACAAATTGTTAAAATAAGTTAGAAATGTAAGCTACTCACATTTTCAATACATTCTTCTTAGCAACATTGATGGCAAGATTGCTGTAATAAGAGGATAGTGCAGGGTTTTTGGCGACCACATATTTACTGATCTGAAAAAGAAAATAGGTCAAAATCTCTTCCACAAACTATCACACTATTATATTATCAAGGTATAAAAGGAAGGAAGGTTATGGTGATGGGTTTGTCTTTATTGTCCCCACATATCTCTGTAAAGGCTGAACAAATTTGAATGAAATTAATGCATAATCCCGTGAAAAACTGTTAGGCGGCGCGTAACACAGCTAGTCGCAGCTAATTATGAATTAATAATTATTATGAATTAATAATAAACTATTTTTTAAATATTTTGTAGAATCGTAGAATTTGACCAGAAAGATCAAATTTCAGATTAAAAAATAACCTGTTTCTTCTGTGCCCATGATGTTATGAACTGGATAAAGTTTTCCTAAATTATTACAAAGGACCACAGGTTCAGTCTATTATAGTAATTTTAAATGTACTGAAATGTATACTCTACCTGATATAGATAATTCATACGTTGAAAAGAATCATTCCCTTGTACTTTCTTCATTACGAGTATGCAAACCCCCAAATATTTAGTTTTTATCTAGGTGCAAACTCCTTAATACATAAGCATGTAGTATTATTGTAATTTGTAATGTAATGTACTGTACGTGATGATGGAAAAATGTTTTCTTAAAATTATGCAAACATTCGCAATTTCGATTTGCATTTCAATTTCGTATGTACATACAGTAAACACCACGTAAACACTGTTTGTTTACATTTTATCTATTCTATGATTTTACAATTTTTACAACATTTATGATTGATGACTTTTTGACACTGGTTGGCATTGACATTTTTAAGGAAGAGAACAGAGATGCCAGAGTGATTCCGAATCAAACTTCATATTATTATATTTTTTAACCGTCATTATTTCGCGATAATTCCTTCGCGGTACTTTTTATGGACGTTTCAGCATTATAACACAATATTATTATACAAAGGTTGTTTTAGTGTAAACGAAATTGAAGTAAACTAATTATTTAAAATAATTGCAAATTCCTAGATCGAGTTGATAAAATACCATCGGAACAAGCCTTTTTTAAGAAAAATAATGTGTTCCAATAAAATCTTATAATGTTGCGCATAGAAAGAAACAGATGAAACTTTTTCGAAGAAACGAGTGAGAAAAGTATATTCATGTCAATTACAAACATGAAATATTGAAACACTTTGGAAAAAGGGAATTTCTTGTTTTCCTTGGCTGTTTTTTTTTTGATCTGCAACTTCTATTATATATTATATATTATTCATAGATTTATAAAAAATATTTCAATTTTCATCGTATAAGTTCGGACGGTACAAATTCCTGAAATTATTAAATTGTTAACTTCAGAACATCGGCTCAGACAATACACCAATCCACCACAAAGCAAGAAAAACCGGCATCGCAGCACCGTCCTTCTTTCACCTTCATGAATTTTGTATTTTGAGAAAATGCTGCGAAAACATCGATTGGTATTCCATAAATTAAGACCAAAAACCGCTCATAGCATAAAGTCTTTCTCATCCCAACCTGGAGTTGGTGAAATCGATGTTCCATTTTCCAATGGGTAAGTTTTGAGGTTATAATCAACAGTAATATATTTCTCTAATATCTAATCGAATCGCTTTTAGTGGTGAGGTTGCCAATTATTACATTTCTTTCATGTTTATGATGTATTTAGTGTAATAAAGACTACTTATCTGTATATTATACCATTTTTATCATACCTATTTGTGAACTTTTAATATTTCCAAGTCTCCTTTTTTTATGTATATTGCTATTTATTTGTTTTATGTATTAATATGTAATGGCTTATGTTTAGAATTATTTATGATATTTTGTATGTGACATAACTTTGAAATTTCTGTTTTCAGAACTTCCTTGAAACTCTCGACAGGACGCTATGCTCGCTTTGCCGATGGCGCTTGTGTGGCCACGCTGGGAGACACCAGTGTACTCTCCACAGTGGTGTCTAAAGCTAAACCAAGCTCCAGTTCATTTCTACCTTTGGTGGTTGATTATAGGCAAAAGGCGGCAGCTGCTGGTAGAATACCCACAAACTTTCTGAGGAGAGAACTGGGTAAGAACTTGTTTGACAATCTTGTAAAGGCTGGTTAGGAATGTTTCTGTGTCATCTCTGAGATCTTAGAACACTTAATCTTTTTTATTGGATGAGTATACATTAATATTACGACATATGAAAGATGGCTGGTGGCAGTTGGAACTGTAAGACCAAGGATCGGACTGAGTGGCGTATTATATGAGAGGCCTATGTCCAGCAGTGGACAAACACAGGCTGATGATGATGATGACTATACATTATGAAGTAGCAATTCGATGCATGCATTCAGTTTTTTCATACAATGATGAATAGCATTTGACCAAGAATTTTCTATAATTTTATGATTGCATGGGTGGGTGGAGCATATTTACTTGGATGATACCTATTTATTCTACTCAAAAACATAGAAATTAAGTGAGCATTCCTTAGTTTCTCTGTGTGAATGATAAATGTAGATTCAAAGCGCTTTGTATGGTAAATATAATAAGTAAACATAGATGTATATTGGCTATAATACATTTTTATAATTTTTCAGGTCCCACAGAAAGAGAAATCCTTACATCCCGTCTCATCGACCGCTCACTGCGGCCACTCTTTCCAAACAACTACTTCTTTGACACGCAGATAGTGTGCAACATGCTCGCTGTAGATGCTACAAATCCTCCAGAAACTATAGCTGTGAATGCTGCATCTGCTGCACTGGCTGTGTCTGATGTACCATGGAATGGACCCGTGGGAGCAGTCAGGTAACATCTTTAAGACTTGGGCTTATAGGATAGAATTTTAATCTCATCGAAAACAAACATGAAATGGGCGCCAAGTTCAATATGATGACATATGCATTAGTTGTTCACTTAAATGCCAATAGAAGTGAGTCCCAAGTTCAATGGTTGGTCCCAATATTATGTGTCTAGATTACCTGATGAAATACTTAGAAATATATTTGACAAAATCTAATATTTTGCCTCTTAAAAGACTTGGTGGCTTTTTGTAGTGGTAGGACTCTTGGCAGAGTCCGCCTGGGGAAATACCACAACTTTGCCAATTATTCTACCGCCAAGCAGTAATGTGCAAACATTACTGTGTTCCGGTTTGAAGGGCAATGTTTCCAGAGAAATTACAGGGCTTAGAGATATAACATCATAGATCTCTGGGTGACGAGCGCAGTGCAGTGCTAGGTAATGATTTGGACTCTTCATGTTCCAATAGCTGCGTGTCACTGTGCTGTTATGTGGCAGGCATCTTGCTTGCCATCAGGCATGTGACCTGATCGTCTCGTCACTCTTTATTTAAAAAAAAAAAAGATATAAAATTTTGATGTGTATTTGGTACTTTTGAAAATATGAGTGGTTGTAAAATTCTCGACACTTACATCTTTGTAGTAAATGTTTCTCATTGAAGAAAGATGAATGAAAACATTGAAACAGAAATAGAGTTTATCAGTAATCAAACAAAAACTATCAAGGAAATCATTGTCATTAAATTATTTGTCTCATTTATTTACATTACTGTTAAACTACTGATTACTGATAAACGTCTGTGTTATAATTATGTGTCAAATCTACACAGAGATTTTTAAGAGTTTAATTAACATTAAACTCTTAAAATAAAAAGAATTAATTCATCATTCGTGTTAAAAATTTATTTCATCTTTCTTCAGTAAACAATTTTTGTTAATAAGATGCTAGTGTTGAGAATTTCAGAACCACTGCATGTAACAAATATTCTCAAAACTGCCCATTACACATTCAAATTTCAGGAAAAGCTCTTGAGTCTTTTCAGATGAGTACTTTTAATTGAGTAGATTTCACCTATTGTTAGGTATTTAAGAAGTTTGGACTTAAATTCCAGATTAGGCCTGATAGACAATGAAATAATCATCAACCCAACCCGCAAAGACTTGCAGACTTCAGCTCTGAACCTTGTGGTGGCCGCTACAAAGGCCAACCTAGTTGTGATGATGGAGGGGAACGCCCAGGATATTCTACAGCAGGATCTACTGAAGGCCATCAAATTAGGTATGAATGTAAGTTACTTTTGTTTATGTAATGTGGGAAATTACCTATGTTCAAAGTATTAGCAATTTTTTTTTTTTAACTTTAATAGGTTGACTCTAGACCGCCATCTCGCCTGATGTTAAGCAACGATGCGGTCTACGATGGAGCGTGTTCACCTAGATAAAAACAGATTCACTCTCGATTTGAAAACACAAAGATTGTAACCATCGGGGAAAACCCACTCAGGCAACGTATTCCACAGCCTAGACGTCTAGAAGAAATAGTCTCAATGTAGGTCTCCCACGCAAAAATAGCAAACCACATTCACCTCACCTGCCATACCTACATGAATTTTAATCTATGTAGTAGATTAAAATTAAAAGTAAAAAGTGACATAAGGTATTCTTACTAAATGTCAATCTTTGGATGTCGTAATATCAGAATAGATTGGATTGACATTTGGAACACAGTCAGATTGTATTCTGTAACAGCACACGGCTACTTTTATCATGGGAAAATAACGAGAACGGGGACTATGCGGATAAAACCGCGGGGCACTGCTATATTTCCGTTAAATATTATGCTGAAACCAGTAAGATCAATGTTTTCTTCATAATAAGTTTAGGTTAGTGTGTCTTCTGTGTTAGCTTAAGTTCAGTAGGCTGGAGAAACCGTATGGCGTCGATTGATATAGTTCCCTTTAACAAAAAATTGTCATACTGTTTTGAACTTAAAATGGTGGATCCATTATGTTAATTTAAACGGCTTTTAATTTCTCACTTTTTGAGGCTAAAGTGATTACTCCAGACAATTTTACTTGAATATAGAGTTTTCACACTCAGAATTGACTATATCCTTTTTTCCTCCACAGGTACGAAAGAAGCCCAACACATAGTCAAAGGCATAGAAACTTTGCAGAAAAAACACGGCAAACTAAAACGGGAGTATGAATCTCAAATGCCTCTTAACCAGAGTGTTGTTGACTCTGTCAAATCATTATCTTCTATGAAGATTAGAGAAATACTCAGGTACTTGACTCCAAGAGTGTGTTTGTTTATACACTTTTTTTAAAGACTCCTTCTGTAAACCTGTGTATAGCTTTAGATTTTTTTTTTATATGGAGTGATGAGATGAACAGCACATGTGCTTGAGGGTAAGCAATATCCCTGCGCATAATAGCAGAGTGACACGCAGCTATTGGAACAATAACAAGTCCAAATTCTTACCTCCTACTGCACTTCATTCGTCACCCAGATAAGATGTTTAATCTCTAATTTCACTGGAAACATTGCCCTTCAAACCGGAACAGTGATATTTTCGCAGTACTGCTTGGTTAGAATAACTGGCAAAGGTGTGGTACTTCCCCAGACGCACTGCAAGGAGTCCTACCACTACAAAATTAGCTTTGTATTTTTTCGAGGTATTGATTTGTCGATCTCTCAAATCACATCACATCAGAGTGGCTTACAACTGGAACAGGTTGCTTGAGGATGTTATTTCAGCAAAGTCATTAAACTCTTTCAATAAAAGAGTGGACATATGGATAGTGAAAGACAAAATCATTTTAACAGTGAGATATCGGCATTAGGCATATCAGGTAATGCTGCTTGCCTGTTATTCAATAAATAAATAAATATTTCAGTGACCACACCCACGACAAGATGTCCCGAGACAATGCGGTGTCGGAGCTTCGTCAGACGGTGCTGAATCAGCTGCGCGACGCGGAGGCCGATGTCGGTCAACTGCAAGACGCGTTCAATAGTAACCTGAAGCAAATCTTCCGGGATATGATCTTTGAGACTGATACGAGATGTGACGGGAGACATTTGGACGATCTGAGGAAAATCAGCTGTCAGGTAACGGATGCCGTTAAAGGCATTATATTTTTATTAATTGGCATTATTATTGGTTATTGTCATATTCCATCGCCATCTATCAAAAATTGGTTCTAATGACGCAACCTTTAAAAGATGCATGCTGTCACGCAACGAAAGGTCTCGAAAAGCAATATTATTTCCTGTTTTTGTTACATTTTTCATTCATGCTCCGCTCCTGTTGATAGTAAATAAATGGGCTATCCAACAGAGAAAGAATCTTTCAATTGGGACGAGTAGTTCCCGAGATCCTTGCATTCAAACAATTGTTTGTTTAGCAACACTCTTCAGGTTTATAATATTAGTATAGATTCATGTCTGTGCTCTGTGAATTTAGTTAAAATTGTGCATATTTTCAGGTGTCATTGTATGGACCATTACACGGCAGCTCTTTATTCCAACGTGGGCAGACCCAGGTGTTGTGCACAGTGGCGTTTGACTCCCCGGACAGTGCTCTCAAAATGGACACGTTGACTATGCTGACTAGGTAAGTGGTTCTTTTCAAATAGCCATTGATGAAGTGTTTTTGAAACTGTCAAAACTACTGCTGAAATGCGACATTGATGGCAATAATAATTATGATTCATTTTGTTAGAGATATTTGATAAACATAGGATGTCAATAATAATTTGACATATTGTTTGTAGGCGGGATTCAAACCTACAACCTCACGATTATGAAATCGGATGTTGTAATTTCTTGCTAGGAACATGAGCCGGTTTCGTCACGAAGTTTTCGGTCTTCGCTAAAGCCAGTGGTGATGACAAACAGAACAAAGCCAAAGTTCACCATTGATAAATTTACAATTTACACGTCAATCGAACCTACAACCCCGTTGCCATTGGCCACGGTTTCAATATCCGTTTCCAATTAGTATAATTGGTATTAATCACAATTTGATGTGTACCTTTTCTGTAACTATGTATTGAAGTACTATTGAAGCTAACATTTTTTTTTAATCTGAACGAAACAAGTGCAGGACCATTTGTCATCATTGTATTTTGGACAGTGGATTGTCGTAATAAAGTTATATTTTGAACTGCAGGTTGTTATAATAAAGCTATAATTTGGATTGTAGGTTGCTATAATGAAGTTGTATTTTCAACCATAGGCTGTTTAATAAGCTTGTATTTTGAAAAGTGACTTCTATTATATCATATTTGTATTTTGAGCCTAGAACACGGTCACAATATCTGTGGACCTCGCTCAATGACGTCACATCGGCGCTGACATTACGTATCAGGAACAAAGATGCTAGCCGTACTAATGGGATAGGGCGAGCACGGTGTGGTGAAGGGCGAAGTGGGAGGGGCGTCGCATTCCATACTTAGTAATGTTTCAGCTTTAGTAGATTTCGTATTATGAACCGTATAGGTAGCCATAATAAAGTTGTAATTTGAACCGTATCTCGCTACAATAAAGTATTTTTTCGCACAGCGGCATCAAAGAGAAGTCGTTCTTCCTCCACTACGAGTTCCCGTCGTACGCGACGGGCGAGGTGGGGCGCGGCGGCGGCGCGGGGCGGCGGGAGGCGGGGCACGGCGCGCTGGCCGAGCGCGGCCTGCTGCCCGTGCTGCCGCGCCACCCGTGCGCCGTGCGCCTCACCGCGGAGGTGCTCGAGAGCAACGGTAGGTGCCTCGGAATAAGGTGCAATTTACAACAGCAGTATCAGTTCACCGCGGAGGTGCTCGAAAGTAACGCAACGGTAGCTATGTTGGAATAAGGTCTAATTTTCAACAGCCGTATCAGCTGACCGCGGAGGTGCACGAGAGCAACGGTATCTTTGTTGGAATAAGGTCGAGTTTTGAACAGCAGTGTCGAAACAGACGAGCTTCTTAATACACAACGAGTTCTCATCGTAATGAATTTCGAATTTCGAACAGCGTGCGGCTCACATCGGAGGTGCTCGAGAGCAACGGTATATATGCTTACAGTCTAATTTCGAGCTAGAAATGCCTACGCATATAGACTACAGGCCCGTGAACAAAATGTATGGGTCAAATGAACCACCAGGAGACCTATGTATGCCGTCACTTGTGAGCTGTCCAACTGAGTGCAATTGAAAAGGGGGGGTTGCAATCCTCGATCATTTCTCCTTGTCGCATTAGTTTTGTACGGCGTTGCGGAATAATAGATTAAAAGAGGTATTGAAACTATAAAAATTATAAATTTTAACTTTTTAATTATTAGTTTTCCAGAAAAATTTACACAGTACGAGTAATTTACAGAACAAATTTGGTTATTTGATTAAGTACGGCATTGGTTCCAAACAGTTTCAATACCTATTCTAATCCATTATTTCGCAATGCCGTATAAAAATCATGCGACAAGGAGAAATGGTAGAGGGTTGCAACCCCCCCTCTTCAACCACACTCAGTTGGACAGCTTACAAGTGACGGCATAGTGCTGAATCTTAATACTTTACACCCTTCTATCATCCTACATAGGTCTCCTGGTGGTTCATTTGACCCGTAAATTTTGTTCACGGGCCTGTAGTCTAATACTAGATGGCCAGGTCCCGAGTTCACCCGAAGATTTCTTTGATTTCCGACCGTGATGATGAGCTTAATTCACAGCCCACGAAAAATCTATGTGTTGTGCGCCAAAAGACATTTTCGCTTAGAAAAGTGTAATTTACGTCTGTTTTCTCGTTAAAGGTTCTAGTTCGATGGCGAGCGTGTGCGGCGGTTCTCTCGCGTTACTGGACGCGGGCGTGCCGCTGTCGGCGCCGGCGGCCGGCGTGGCGATCGGGCTCGTGTCGCGGTACGACGAGCGGGGGGCCATGGACGACTACAGGATACTCACTGATTTGTTAGTGAGTCGTGTTTTTACTGCTTTAGTGTAATAAGAATTTTAAAAAAAAATTTTTTGGTGTCAGTTTTGTTCTGAAAAAAAAGGTTTTTTTTTCACTATATAAAGCACGAATAACAAAAAAAGAGCTACACAGTAAAAAAAATTGAGTTACAAAATGTGACCCAAACGAAGTTAAGCTAAATAAACCTGTTTAAAAACATTAAACGTCCCCACTGCTGGGACTCGGGTCCTCTCGGAAAGACATCGGGTTCTAGTTAGTTCTAGACGCGGGCGCGCCGCTGTCGGCGCCGGCGGCCGGCGTGGCGGTCGGGCTCGTGTCGCGGTACGACGAGCGAGCGGCGAGGTCTACAGAATACTCACTGATTTGTTAGTGAGTCGGTTTTTACTGCTTTAGTGTAATAAGAACCAAAAAACAAAAAAAAATTGCCAGTCTGGATAGGAACTGCCGATAGAAGTGAAAACTTATAACTCAGAATTTGATAGCTTACCTTGTAAACTACACGGGTGTAACCGGAGGGCGTGGCCTCGCCATCATGGCATGGCCATCTAGAAATGCGTCATGATGTCGAGGCCACGCCCTTTCAGCATTTCCCATTGGCTGACGCATTTCTAGATGCCCAATCGCCAAGGTCCCGAGTTTATCCGAAGATTTCTTATCATACCCGAGAGTGACGCTAGAAATCAATTTACACCCCACGAAAAATCTGTCTAGGCGCGCCTAAAGAAGTTTTCACTTCAAAAAACAAAATAAAATTGTTAGGTAAAAAAAAATTGACCCAGACGGGACAGAATTTGATTTGATTTAGTTCTCATAGTTTCGGTAAGAAGCGGCTGTGACATACGGACGGACAGACAGACAGACAGACATGACGAATCTATAAGGGTTCAGTTTTTACTTTTTACGGAACTCTGAAAAGCTCTGAGAGGGAGAAGCCGTGGTGGGCCGTGTCGCAGTCCTTCTGGGGCAGGTTTAACTAGGTCAGCTAGGTGCGGTCATTATGGTGGGTAGCTGCAAGTGGCCGAGTGTAGCGGCGAACGGGTGTGAGCTTCTCGAGGTGGTCTTTCACTCTGAGCACGTAGTAGGTGCTAGTAGGTAGGTGAAGCGTAGACGTGGACAGCGTAGTAGATAAACAGCTTAGCAGATGAAGTCCAAATGGGGTTTGCCACTTTATAGAAATTTTATAGTTTCACTTCAAGAGGACATTATTAATTACTTGTGATAGTTCCTTGCAGGGAATTCACTAGTATTTATATCATCTGTCTTCAAATCAAATCAATTTATTGAGCTTGTGGTCCTGGGTTACAAAGGTGGTACCTACATAAAATATATAACAGTTCTCCAGGCCCCGCTTTTAGCATGCAAGCAGGTCTTACTGAGCATCGGTCGACGTCATTGATTAATTTGAATTTGTCGCGTTATCATTGGTTAATTTCGTTGTCTGTTTTCATTGGCCGCTTCAAATTCGTCGCGTTCTCATTGGCCAACGAATAACGATCCGTTTTATGTTATAGTAGCTTTGTAATTTTAGAGTATCCCGAGATGGTGAATTTTTCTTTTGATAGTTTAAGGGGTGCTTCAGTCGCACCGTTTACACACCGTTCACATTGCACGTAAATACGCACACAAAATCACATTTTCAAGGAAATAATAATTTATTTAAATCCAAATCCGTATATGTATATCAATTACGTATTTTAATTAGGCGTTTTCCGACGAGACAAAAAGATACGGTTTAATAACGATAATAGGAGGCGTTTGTAGGTCTTTCGGTTTGTTGTCAAAAGCGGTATGCATAATGGGAATCAATTCATTCAATTTGCGAAAGCACGACTTCGAATAATAACTACTCTATACATGTACGCATTTTATTCGAATGAAAACTGTATTAAAACATGCAAATTTCAAAACAAATTCATAAACCTGATGAAAGACAAAATAAACATTTTTTAAATTTATTCTTGGCTATGGATACTAATCCTTCAGCCGAGAGAGTATCTGTCTACTTAGTCTGTGGATACAAAATTGTCGTATCAGTGTTGCTATTTATATCTTTGAATTTTCCTTCTACTCTGGCTTAGTTGGTGTCTATTGGATCGGGAGTTCTAAAGATTTTTAGTAAAAATGGATTGTGATCAGTAACGGTTTTTTATTACATTATCAATTTAATTGGCTATTTTTGTTCCCTATATTTTAAGAGTTTAACACAAAAAGTGAGAAGAAAAATTGTTTTAGTATGGAATTCCTTCATGTATTTAGGGTTTTTTATAGAAGGCAGACATACCAAACTAATCAGCTGAGCTAAGAAGAGAAGTATCTAAATTTAAGTATATAAATAATTGATGTGTTAACGAAAACTCTAAAATTTTAAATTATCACAATTAATTTAGATTCGATTTTTCCTTGAAAATGGGGAGGGGTTTGGCTGTGATTACACATTTGAGAGTCTATGGTAGAGACAGATCTTGCCAAATCTACACTACGCCATCTAGTGCGTACGGTGGAACTATTTTTGCCTCGTCGGAAACCCTCTCATCACAAGTAATTAAAAAACTGCCCAACCCTGCATATGTATAGTTACTGTAACATACTGCTCATCTACAAAAATCTAAGACATCTATTTCTTTTCAGGGTATAGAAGACTACATGGGTGATATGGATTTCAAAGTAGCGGGTACCAAGAAGGGCATCACAGCGTTACAGGTGGACGTGAAGATCCCGGGGCTGCCTCTGAAGGTGGTCATGGAATCAGTGCAGAAAGCCTGCGACGGGAAGTCCAGGATTATTGATATCATGAACCAGTGCATCGATAAACCACGGTAAGGATAGTACTGCGTTTAAAACAGATTCCTCCGCCTCTGGGAATTAAATAAACCTCACCTCGCCACCGATGCCGAGCTATCGAGACGCAGTGAATTTTTCTGTGTACCGGTTTCAAGGTTCCAGTGAAATTACAGGGCATAGAGATAAAACATCTTATATCTCTGGGTTATAGCGCAGTGCAGTGCTAGACACTCTAGTGCGGAAAAGACTTCAAAGTCTTGAACATTGCCGCAAAATTGCTAGCTTATCGGTTTTTTATCGGATACACTTCGGAGAGTGTGCAGCTGATCTGCATGATCTAATCCCACCTTGCCCTTTTTTCTATCGGACTTCTCATAGCTCGAAGAGGCGGCACAGGTTCAAGGTTGATGTTCCAAATACACGAACGAAGAGATTTGACTCTACTTTTGTGATAAGAACGTCTAGGCTGTGGAATGAGTTGCCTGAGTGGATTTTTCCTGATAGTTATTATCTTGGTGTCTTCAAATCGAGAGTGAATCGGTTTCTTCTAGGTAAACACGCTCCATCGTAGACCGCATCGACGCTTTACATCAGGCGAGATGGCGGTCAAGTGTAAACCTATAAAAATTAAAAAAAAGGTAACAACTTGTCATGGTCCAATAGCTATGTGACACTGCTATTATGTGGCAGGCGTGTTGCTTACCATCAGGTACATGTCTTGCTCCTCTTGCCACTTTAAATCATTAAAAAGTGATGCACGGAATGTTATTGAAATGAAAACTTGAATGTGTCGATGAGGAGAATCCAAAGATTCTTCTTCACCCTTTAAAACTGTTATTTTTATGAGCGGCTGCTAGAAATTAATTAAAACGTTTTTATTCCAGGGAGGGTAGGAAAGAGAACATGCCGGTGATAGAGGAGATGGAGGTGGAAATCCACAAGCGGGCGAAGTTCGTTGGGCTTGGCGGTGGGAACCTGAAGAAGCTCTACGTCGAGACCGGAGTCCAGGTACGCTGGTTAAAGCTACCTAGTACTGTAATAATTGTTTACTAGGAAATATTACGGTAAAAGATGTTTATGAACTATAACATTGTTATCGTTATATATGTCATCGTTAAATTGTAAATTCATAAGATAACGACGCTCCATCGTATGCCGCATCCGTAGCTTGACATCAGGCGAAGGCGATGGCGGTCAACTGTAAACCTATAATAGTCAGAAAAGAAAGATGTAGACGATTAACACTGCCACACATATGGCATGCATCGACATACAACATGCAGCGCGGTGCGTGGCAGGTTGTTAAGAGGGCGCCTAGTGCCAGAAAACGAAACAAGGACATTTTCGGACTGAAGTAAAAAAACTAAAAACTATGACAAAAAAATATTGACGTGTGGGTACAATCAAGAAGAAGCACAATAACCGAATAGAATTTTAAAAAAAGATCAGAGTTTTTTACAATAAAAAAATAAAAATGACACCGAAAAAACTCGTTTTAATTCGAGTAAGTACTCGAAATTATCAGCGATGACCCCACATTATTTTTTGGTAATAAAATTCCTAATTGTACGTTCTAGTAAAGTAACCAAACACTTTTTTAAATGTATGTTTAATTATTGAGTAATTTAATAAAACTTGGTCAAAAATGGACTCCTGATTTAATTTATTGATTTTTCCTCCAAACTGTGTCATGCTATTCTCGACTTTACGTATATCGCATTAAGAAACGCGTCGCGCGGGTGAAAACTGATTTTTCCCTGGCATTAGGCGCACTCTTAATCGCCGTAGTTTTATTTTTCTATCTCCGTATTAGTTTGGTTGGTCGAGGTGTAGCGGGGAATTTTCTTTTCGGATCATCTTTATAATACTTGATCGACCGTAATCTGATACGGTAAGTATTTGTTTTTGTACACATCTACCTTTGACTCCCTGCAAGCTCTTCGCTGGTGGCTCCAAGTAGCTGTTGTGTGCGCAGCGGCCACACCCCGGTAACCACGTCGATCCGTGGGCTAAACTAGCGAAGGGGGCTGTGAGCAATCACAGCTATCGGGCGATCCCCCGTACAGTACACACAGTCTGTATCGGCAAGATGGGCGAGCACTGTCGATAGGCAACTGTCTTTGGCCACCTTTGGCGATACAGCAAGGCTGCGTGGAATGCCTTAAAGAGCGTTCTGTCAGGATCTTTTAATGACAGACGGTCATTCACTGCATCTCACTCTTTGCCAGTCGTATCAGTTTTCTGTTCCATTGGACAACAGGGAGGTGAGAAGAGGGAGTGGAGGTGTACCTGCGCAACCGCACATCCACTATAAATATATTTCACGCGCAGATGACCCTTGCTATTCTTTCCGGATTGAGTTTATCAAAAAAAAGTCCTGTGGCGATGGGGTAGTAGCGGTGGGGTTTAGATATTGGTGTATCGAGGCTCTAGGTAATGCCTTGCACACAGGCGACCCGTGGAGAGTGGTCGCTCGCGGAATCGACAGAGATGAGATTCTGAGTTCGGCAGCACTACTGGTGACAAAGCAGCCCTATTTAGGAGCGCTCTGCTTTCCTCTGCATAGAGGAGGGGCCTAGAAAAGGTGGCCCAAAAATAGTTCATCTCACCATTTATCTGGGTGCCAAACCGCGGGCGCTTGGACACCATACTTATGCGGTCGAAATAAACAGAAATTATTTTATAAATTCAATTTTAAACGTATTAACGTTGCAACATGGAACGTTCGTACCCTATTAGATAATGTTAAAAATCTTTGTCCAGAAAGAAAAACGGCTCTTATTGCAAGAGAGTTGGATCGTTATAGAGTAGATATAGCAGCTGTGAGTGAAACCCATTTGAGTGACTGTGGCGAGTTATGTGAGCAGCTTGGTGGATATACCTATTACTGGAGCGGCCGCCCATGTGGCGAAAGAGCTGGAAACGGTGTAGGGTTTGCAATTCGCAATGAACTCGTAAAACATTTGAGTGAAGTACCGAAAGGGATTAGTGACCGTTTAATGACTCTTCGTGTTCCAATTGCGAGTGGCAAATATATCCATTTTGTTAGTGCCTATGCGCCTACGTTGCCGTCCTCGGATGAGGCTAAGGAGGAATTTTACCACCAAATTCGTTTAATTCTTAACACCATACCAAGACACGATAAAATTGTTTTGCTTGGGGATTTTAACGCTAGGGTAGGCGTGGAACATGTTTCGTGGGACGGGGTTCTCGGCAGGCACGGTATTGGCAAATGTAACGCCAATGGTTTGCTGCTGCTGTCACTTTGTGCTGAGTATGGTTTGAGCATCACTAATACATTCTTCCGGCTCGCGAATAAATTTAAAACCTCATGGATGCATCCTAGATCGGGACACTGGCACCTTTTAGATTATGTAATTGTACGGCGAAGGGATCTCCGTGATGTTATGATAACCAGAGCGATGCGAGGAGCAGTGGGTTGGACTGACCATCGGCTTATAAGATCGAAGATGTTCTTAATGCTGAAAGCGTCACGTCGGGCACCTCATAGAGTCCCTCCACGTTTGGCCTTCCAGAGTCTGGTGCATTCTACGGAATTGGGTAAGCGGGTGGATGGAGCGTTTGTAGCTGCTTGGACCACCTCCGCTGCTGTGGAAATGTCTGGGACTGATGATGAATGGAAACATTTTTCAAAAACTCTCTACGATAGTGCTTTGGATACCATTGGAAGACAACATGGGAGGAACCAGGACTGGTTTGATGCATCGGATGCTGAGATCTCTAAGTTAGTTAAAGAACATAGACGTGAATTAAACTCCAGATCATCAACCGGCAAAAGGGGCTCTCAATGTAAGCTGCGATCTAAAGTGCGTGACGTTAAGGACAAGTGGTGGCGTGAAAAGGCAGCTGAATTGCAACTTTATGCGGATACTCACCAAACTGGTAGGTTTTTTGAAGGGATTCAAGCGATATTTGGCCCACGTATGCGGAAAACTGCCCCAATGTTTTCCCGTGACAAACAACATCGTGTCACAAGCAAGGGCGATGTTTTGCTTCGCTGGGCGGAACATTTTAGCGATGTTTTGAATCCTGCTACGCAAAGCGTTGACCTTTCTTACAGTGAGTCGCTTGAACAACTTCCAGTTTGTGACAATTTGAGCGATCCGCCATCTTTTGATGAGTTTGTGCAAGCAGTCAAGCGCCTTAAGAATGCGAAAGCGCCTGGAAAGGACCAACTTCCCGCTGAAGCATTTAAATACACTGGCCAAGCTGTTGTCAATAAGCTGTACGACATTATTCTCAAAGTTTGGGAGAGCGAGAATATTCCTCAGGGCTGGAAGGATGCGGTTATTTTCAAGCTGTACAAAGGTAAGGGAGATGTCTCCGATTGCAGCTCATATCGAGGAGTATCGCTTCTTTCCAGTGCTGGGAAGGTTCTTGCCCATATTATCAATGGTCGTCTTAGCACAATAGCAGAAACCTACCTTCCTGAAAGCCAATGCGGTTTCCGGCCTTCTAGAGGTACTATTGATGCCATTTTTGTGCTAAAGCAAATCCAGGAGAAGAGCCTTGAGCACCAGCGGCCTCTGTTTATGTGCTTTGTTGACCTCGAAAAGGCGTTTGACAGAGTCCCACGTGAAGTTCTGTGGATGGTCCTTGAAAAAACTGGTTTTCCGACGAAGTTCATCAACCTGGTTCGCCAATTTCATGACGGTATGCGTGCACAGGTACAACATGAAAATGAACTTTCTGACGAAATTTCTATTACCAGTGGAGTAAAACAAGGTTGCGTGATGGCTCCTTCTCTTTTTGCGTTGGTGTTTGCTGTTGTGGTGAGGGACGCACTCCGATCCTGCAGTGACCAGATACAGCTTAGAATCCGAACTGAGAAGGGTGTGTTTGACATCTCAAGATTTAGAAGCAAGTCCAAGGTTTTAGAGATCCCTATTGTTGAGATATTATATGCGGACGATGTCTGTCTGATGTCGGACACCATGACAAATCTTCAGGCCTATGTGAATGCTTTAGCCGAGTCTTGCAAGAGATTTGGTCTGGTCATAAGTGCTTCAAAAACTCAAGTTCTCAAACAGCCGCCCCGGGGGAGGATTGCTGATGGTGCAGTACTTGGTCTGGATGGGAAACCACTCGACCAAGTAGACCAGTTTACATATTTGGGGAGCATCATTAGATCTGATAACACCTTGGCATCTGAGATTCCATCACGTATTGCCAGGGCTGCCGCTGCGTTTGGGCGTCTAAGTGACCGTGTGTGGAGATCCCACGACCTTAAACTGAAAACCAAGATGGATGTTTACAAGGCACTGGTTTTATCAGTACTTTTGTATGCTTCAGAGACGTGGTGCGTTTATCGTGGAGACATCAAAAAGTTGGACACATTTCATCTTAGATGTTTGAGGTCCATTTTGAAAGTTAAATGGGAAGACAAAGTGTCTAATTCCGAGGTTTTACGACGCGCTGAGATGCACGGCATTGAGGCTTTCTTGATGAAACGTCAGCTCAGATGGTGTGGACATGTGCTGCGTATGGAGGACAATCGCTTACCTAAAGCTGTTTTCTATTCTGAGTTGGCTGAGGGTAAGCGAAAACATGGAGGTCAGCACCTTCGCTATAAGGACGTCTTTAAGAGACATCTTGGCGCCTGTGGAATAGAGTCAACATCGTGGGAGGGGCTTGCATCGGAGAGATCATCGTGGCGAACTACAGTCCACAAAAATGTGAATGCGTTTGAGGAGAATCGTCTTATCGACTTGGACCAAAAGCGGCAAATCCGCAAAGATAGACCCAAACCCATCTACAATTACACATACAATCCTGACGGCCAACTCTGTTGTAATATTTGCAGCAGAATATTTAGAACTAAATTTGGTTTTGCGAGCCACATTAGGGCACACGCTCGGAAACAGTAGGGGTCGCCGTCATCGAAAACGATGAGGAGGACCATATACATATATATTAGTTTGGTCGACACGGTGTTTGTTCGCAGGTGACGCCTATCGACAACACGCGATACAAGCTAGTCATAAACCTGTGTTATAAAAAATAAAGATGTAGGCGATTAACACACTGATTTTGTAGTGGTAAGACTCTTGGCAGAGTCCGCCTGGGGAAGTACCACACCTTTGCCAGCTATTCTACTGCCAAGCAGTAATGTGTAAGCGTTACTGTTTAAAGGGGAATGTTTCCAGTGAAATTACAGGGCTTAGAGATATAATATCTTAGATCTCTGAGTGACGAGAGCAGAGCAGTGCAGTGCTAGGTAATGATTTGGACTCTTCATGATCCAATAGCTGTGTGTCACTGTGCTGATATGTGGCAGGCATGTTGCTTACCACCAGGCACATGTCCTGCTCGTCTCACCACTCTTTAAATAAAAAAAACACTGCCGCACACAGGGCAAGCGTCGACATGCAGCTTGGTACGTGGCAGTGTTGGTTTATCGCCGTATTTTATTTTTCAATCTCAACATTAATTCGGTCGGTGTTTGTTCGCAGGTGACTCCTATCGACGACACTCGGTACAGCGTGTTCGCGCCGTCTCAGGCCGCCATGGACGAGGCGCGCGCCAGGATCGCCGGCTGGCTATCCGCGGAGCGCACGCCTGACCTAGAATTCGGCGCCGTCTACCAGGTAACCTTCTTATTTTTTATCATGCATGGGACCGCGTTTGACCACCACCTCGCCGGACCTGGCCACCTAGACCTTCTTCGTTTTGAACCGAAAAATGAAAAAGTTTTCACTTAACCAAATACCTAAATTAGGGTGGTCCTTATATAGCAACTATTGAATTATCTCTGGGGCACCATGTAATCTTATCATAATATATACAACGTGGTGGATTTACCCAACAATATTTTAACAGTCCATTCTAACACTGATGTAGACTTCATCACCCAAGGTCTCTTTCCCCTCAGCACGGTAGATCACGAGATAATTCGAGTCAAAGTTTGACGTAAAATTCCCACCAAATCACCAGCTTCAACCCTAAAGCATGTACAGCAGACAAACGACCTTGCCGCCGACGCCGCGACGTCGTACAAAAATTCGTGCGAAGATCTGGCCATTAGGGGTATGTCAAATGAAATAACAACCAAAAAATTTAATTTTTTTTTTGGAATTTTTTTTTGAGCTTTCATGCCTAATTTTCACATACATGATTCAAAACTCAATGTAGATGAACTACCATAAATATTGTTGCACCTTTTTGCAACACCTTGTATAAATCTCCTGTCACGATGTTTGTCCGCGATGGATTCATAATCATATCATAATCTTTATTCGCGTTTATGCGTACACAAAATAGATGTAAACAGAATATTAAGAGCGCCATAATCTGCCTTTCGGCATGCAAAATAACATCACATTTTAAAATAAAATAACCATTAGTTCAGTTTATACATTGCAAACAAGAAAATAGTTAAAAATTCGGAAACCATGAAGTAAACATACATAAATTGCACACAAAATAATAATTATAGCACGGAAATCATTTAGTCATAATTAAATGTCAAAATTATAAAACAATGTCAGTGTATCAGATAATAAATAAGCAATTGATATGTCAGCGTTTTAGAAAACAAATGAGTTTAAAATATCAATAAATGTCAAAAGAAGATTCCGTGTCAAAAGATTAACATTTTTCATTCAAATACTCATTAACACTATAATAAGCCCTATCTAGAAGGAAACATTTAAGTTTGTGCTTAAACCTGTGACTAATTTTTGTGTCAATTAAACATTTAGGCAAATGATTATACAATATTGGTGACATACACAATACGCTTTCAGTAAACAACGTTGTACAATTTGTAGGGAGTCTCAGTTTATTTTTTAGTCTCTCAGATGTGAAATTTGAGTACAAATTCAATTTTTTTCGCACAAACATCGCACACTCGTATATGTAGAACATGGAAGAGTTAATATTTTCAACGTCTTAAAATGTGGTTTACAAGTTTCTCTTTGGCGTAGCTTGCAAATGGCCCTAATACATTTCTTTTGAGCTTTAAACGCGGCTTGTCTTTTAGTACTGTTACCCCAAAATATAATGCCGTATCTAAGCAATGACGAAACATGTCCGTTATAAGCTGTCAGGACAGTAGACCTGTTGACTGTTTTTGAAAGTAGGTGTAATGCGTAGGCGCTTTTGTTTAACTTATTTGTCACGCCCTCGACATGATCCTTCCAGTTCAAGCGGCAATCTATGCTTAAACCCAGGAATTTTGTTGTTTCAACAGATTTTATTTTATCCCCAGAATAATTAATGGACAAATCATGTAATCTATCAATTTTATTTCTAAATGTCATTATGTTCGTCTTATTTAAATTCATATTAAAATTATTGCATGTCATCCATTTATTAAAATTATTCAATACTATTTCAATTTCATGTTTTATTTTTGAACTGTTCTTCCCCGTTAACAATACAGTACTATCATCAGCAAAAAGGATGGTATGATGGTTTGTAACGGCTGGAAGATCATTAATGTATATGATGAATAGAAGCGGGCCTAATACGCTTCCTTGTGGGACGCCATACTTCACCGTTTTCTATTTCTATTCCTAAACTACTTAACCGATTTTAAATTAAATTGGCACAATGTGAGCAGTCTGGTCCAACTTGAGAGATAGGATAGTTCTTATTTCTATTAATAGTCTTTAAATGACAATATCCGAGCGCAGCCGGAATGGGCCGCTAGTTTTATTATATATGTCGCCGTAAAATTGTTATTGTTTTGATGTTATGTATTATTTTGTAATCGTTGATTTCTATCGTATATTTAGTAAAGCTTTTTTTTTCTCATCCTATCATGGTGACAAAGTATACGTTTAAAAATAAACATTGTATTATCTTTCAGGCGAAGGTGGTGGAAGTGCGAGACATTGGTGTCCTGGTGACGCTGTACCCGGGGATGACGCCCGCGCTCGTTCACAACTCGCAGTTGGACCATAGGAAGGTGAATACACATATCCTATTAATATTATAAATGTGAATGTATGGATGTTTGGATGTTTGTTGCTCAATCACGTCCTAACGTATGAACGGATCGGGCTGAAATTTGGAACACAGGTAGATTATAGTCCGGAAGAACACATAGGCTACTTTTTATCCCGGAAAAACAACGGGAACGGGAACTTCGCGGGTAACACCGCGGGGCGCTGTAAAAACTATATATTATTCTTCATCATTAGAAAACGTGTGTAAAAATGGAATCTACCTACTTAATATTTTTGGTTGAAAGGTGAGTTAGTTGAGTGTTCTAAGCTATACTTCTTATTTAGACGACAATACTTTGAAGATTTATTACAGACCAGCAGCGCCCTCCGGTTTCACCTGCGTAGTCTCCAAAGTGAGTTATAAGTTTTCACTTCTATCGGCTGCCAATTTTTTTTTCACAACGAAGCAAACCCTTACTTGACTAGTAGAACACGCCATGACAGTTTGAAATCCAAGAAGGCCGCCACCACAAAATGTCAAGAGTTTGTAAGACTTATCAAATAAGTTTTTCTTCCTAATCTATTTCTTCTCTTCCAGATAATGCATCCTTCAGTGCTAGGACTGGACGTGGGTTCGGAGCTACAAGTGAAGTTTTTCGGCCGCGACCCTGTGTCGGGACAGTTGAGACTATCCAAGAAGGTCCTGACGTCGCCGCCGCCGGCCGTGCTCAGAAAACTTGATAAAAGCTAGCTTAGTTCCCATTATTATTAGTATACAGGGTTACTGGTAATCAGCCTGCATCTGTTTAAGGGCATACTCTGTGTATATAAACGAACAACTTTTGTTCTACAACTTTCGTGAAAACTCAATAAATAACAAAAAAAAATGTGTTTCTTGCCCTTTCTAGCACTGTTTTCGGCTTTTTAGTTTTTATTCACTCCGATATCGAGTGTTATATCGAGCGCGGGATTCCTTACGCAGAGTTCAACGATTTTAGACAGGGCAAATACAATTTTTATTTATTTTGTATGGCAAAAAAAAATTAAAACTGTAGAACAAAATTTGACGTATTTAATGTACTGTACATCCCCTTAAAATGATGCAGGCTGATCACCAATAACCCTGTATATATATATATACCTATATTAGTTAAGGTGCGCCTACACGAGGACAATAATTGCTCGGCGACACGAATGGACCGATCTGGAGCAATTTCAACAAATTGCGGCAATTATTTCGGCGATATTGCTTCTAATTCCTCCAGATATGTCATATCGCTCAATGTCGCAGATACGAATTAACGAATATCCAATGGGCTTGGAAATTCCTAGCAATTTTTTTATATATCTCATTCGCATTTGTTTCTTTTGCGGCTTGCCGTCTTGCTTCCGCGGGGAGAGCGAGATGTCGGGTGGCGCCTAGTTGATGAAGTTGCGCCATATCGCTCAAAATTGTATTGCGCAGTATTGATGCTTGTTGCCGTTGCCGTAAATTGCTTGATGTAGTCGTGACGTCGTTGTTGATGAGTATTGACTGGAATTGAGCAATTTTAGTTGCCCGTATAAGCGCACCTTTAGAATGTGTATGTCGCGTGACTTTACTGATGGGACTAGGACAAATTTGTAAATATACCTAAATGTAACATAGACTTGGTACAAAAACAGATTGAAACACCAATAAAGAGAAATTGAAGTTTTTCTAAAAGATATGTACCTACAACCTTTTAGAAAGTATGATAACAGTAAAATAGCAATTATATTCATAGCTAAAAAATGCGACTGCCAAATTGTAAATAATTAGATTTAATATTTTATTTCAATAATATTATTGTTACTTTAACTGTTTTGTTTTATTTTTGACTTTTGAGTAGATGTTTTTATGGATAGGTTAGCACGAATCTCTCTACTTAGTCTGTGGTTAGCACTTGTCCGCCGTTGGCGGACCCACCATACCACTAGCCGCGTATTTCCAATCTATACAAGGCCAGAACGCAAGGGTATGAAACTAATCACGTATAGATTGTAAATAAGTTTTTTTACTAAGATCTTCCAAACCATACAAGGCCAGTACGCAAATACTCGCGTATACTTTGTAGTAACGTAGAAGTATTATGCTGTTACAAAATATACAGCGCCAGTACGCATACGGACTAATCGTGTATGTTTTGGAACAAGCGCGCGAAGCTTTATTGTAGATGTTGGTTTCCCAGATCCGACTCGGAGCACCCCGACTTCACCTAGTCTTGTCGCTACTACCCCTAGAGTGTATATAAAAAATGCGGGAGCCAGAAGCTCAAGGGAGGTCCTGAGTGGAGCGAGCCATACGAGGCCTAGCGAAACGCAGGGGGGAGGTGGCGAGCGAAGCGAGCCGGCGACCTCCGTAGTGGAGCTCAGGCCGAGTATGGAGAAGCGACACTCAGGGCTGACCGCAGGGCTTCTGGCGGGAGCCCACCCAGAGTCAAATCTCAGCATCGGATCGACAACATAGACAATCAGTACGAAAAATTATTGTATGCATTGTAATAACAGATTTATAACAACATTACAATATAATATACTCGTATGCGAACAGTTTCCTATGGCTGCGTTCTGGCGTTGTATAGAATGGAAAGACGCGACGCGAACATCCACATTACAAACTATACACCATCAGTACGCAAAACTCTTGTATGGTTTGTAATAACAGATTTTAAAACAACATTACAATATATACTTTAGCAGTTTTCTATGGCTGCGTTCTGGCGTTGTATAGTTTGGAAATACGCCCACTAGCCCTACCCCTGGTGGTAGGGTGGGTCCCAAACCATACCACCATCATGCCATTAAGTAATAGTGTTGTGACACATTTTTTAAACTCAGTACCGATGCGGTCCATAATGAAGCGCGCTACAGATAGTGCAATCCATGAAGACGCGCCCCACTATTCCTCCTAACCGTTTATAGTATATGTGTGCAAGCTTCCGTCAATGTTTGAGTGTTATCGGTACACACTAATTACCTATGAATGCACACGCACACTACAATGACTGGTAAATGGTTCGCGACTGACGCTCGGAGCAAACGCCATTGGTGGAGAAAAAAATTGGTGGGGCGCGTCTTCGCCCCATCTTCTATCTATAAACAACTTCTAAAACAAGAAGAAACATATACACTTGGAAAATACTTAGTGTCATGGCGTCATGGGACACCAGGGTAATGCTAATGATTATAAATGCAAACCGAACCTTTCAAATTTGCAATGGCATTCCTTGTCTCTGTCATTCTAAACAGATAAGACCAAGACAGAGATTGAGTGCAGACTCGCTAGGCAGGTAGGAAATTCGTTCCTTCGACTATTTAGTAATAGTTTCTGAGAATAAGTCTTTCAAAGTTTTTTGCAATATTTTAACTCCTACTTGACCACTTTATGTAACAGTTACTGCGGTTTTTAACCCCCGACCAAAAAAAAAGGTGTTTTAAGTTTGACGTCGAAGTCTGTCTGTCTATCAGACAGACACACATACAGGTCTGTCTCTCTGTGTATCTGTCTATGGCACCGTAGAGCTCAAACGGATGGGCCGATTTCGATGTGTTTTTTTTATTTGAAGATTAATTTTTGTGTTTATGTTTTGAGCTATTTTTGGTTAATATCGATTCAAGATGGCCGCCTCCACCAAATGACGGACCAATTATTTCATCACAATCTACCTCAATATGGGTATCAAATGAAAGGGCTTGACTAGTAGAGTACTATACAGTACAACTAATTTCAAATCGCAAAATGCCGAATTTCATAAAAAAAATTCACTAAAACACACACACATTCACAAAAACACACTTTGCTATAAGAACTTCTTAATTTTATTATTTATGGTAAGATCACTGAGAAATAAAGTTGGCAGCACTGATCACTGATTTAGGCGTCACTACCGTTAAAAATGTTTCGTCCATTAAAGTTTTAGTTTTAAATTTTTTTCAATTCGGTCGCGCAGATAAATCCCTATCTCCTCTAAACCTGCCGCTAGGAACTTCGTTCCAATTAGGTATTTTCATTAGGAAATACCCACAACAGGCAATGTCTTTCAAAATTTAGATGCTGATATTACGCAAGTCGAGTCAAACCTCTTCATTTGAATCTCTGAAACCTTGCTACCTGGAGCTGTGACCAGTAAAAACTATTAAGACGGTATTATATCATGCAGGGTAGCGATTCTGAAACCATTCGGTTGCATCCGACACGGAATCTCATCTCTCGGTCTTTGTCTTATCTGTTTAGCATGACAAAGACCGAGAGATGAGATTCCGTGTCGGATGCAACCGAATGGTTTCAGAATCGCTACTCAGATCTGCTATATAATCTTCGAAATGTATCTGTTGCAGCCAAAGATGTTAAAACTATTTATTGAAATGAAAACTTCTTTTGGCGCGCCACAGACAGATTTTTCGAGGGCTGTGAATTGAATTCAAGCGTCACGCTCGGGAATGATAAGAAATCGAATTCGATAATCGAAGAATTTTGATAAACTCAACCAGCCATGGCTATTGGCCATGGCTAACATATAACATAACATAAAACAGACAAGAAAAACGTGACAGAAATAAAAAAAACATCTGAGATATGTACAGATGTAAAAAGTTACAGTGCTACGAAGATCTAAAGGCACGTGGCGAAAATGAGAACTAAAGCTGCCGTCAATCCACTAAGGGCTACGGTCTAGTAGTTCCTGAGATTAGCGCGTTGTCCAGCTTTTAAATACAATATTTAATTATCAAATTAGTAAATAATATAGATTGTTAACGTTAACGCTGCTCACTAAGGAAGGAACAGATTAAAACACCAAGACATCACATCACAAATTTCACCAAAGAACAGAAAGTGCTTCCGACCACTGTAATTAAAAACCACTTTGAAGAAATCAAAAAACAAGTTTCAAGCGAAGGTTTAGACACAATAGAAAAATATGAACTACTGGAAAAAAGACTTATAACAAATATTAACAGAAATCAACAAAATAATAAATATCAGCTAAGCGACTACACCCTACATCTGTTGAAGGACCGAAAAGACCTAATATCGAGCAAACCGCGAAAGGAAACAATTAAAAAGATATCAGATCTAAGTAAAAAAATCAGGGAAAATGTACGAAAGGATAGAAAAAGAATAAGGCTGAAGACTTTAGAACACCACATAACTAGGACGGGAGGAGGGAAAAAAAAAAAAAAAAAAAAAACAAATATACGGTCGAATTGAGAAACCTACTTTTTTTTAAAGTCGGTTAAAAAGACACTGAAAGAACTGAGAGAATCAGGGAAGGAATGGATACCTAGGCTTAAAAGAAAAACAACAACCACTTCGAAAAGAAATAACATTAAGGACCTAGCCACGCACTTCTACAGCCAGCTTTATGCCAGACAAACTCCCAATGCAACAATCAGGCAGAAGGACACACTTTTGGAACCTACGTGGGTAAACACTGAGGAACCAATACCTGAAATATTACAATGCGAAGTTGAGAAGTCAATAAAAAGCCAAAAGGTGGAGAAATCCCCAGGGCCAGATAAAATATCAAACGAGTTGTTAAAGGGTACAATGGAAGAACTGGCTTCTTACAAAACTATTCAACGAAATCATAATTAAATGCAAAATTCCAGAGCAATGGACTAAATCCCACATTATTCTACTGCATAAAAAGGGTACCTAATAAAGATAATATATAGAAAACTACAGGCCAATCAGTTTGATGTCAAATTTGTACAAAGTATTTGCAAAGATAATGCTCGACAGAGTCACTAAAATTCTGGACGAACAACAGCCAGTTGAACAAGCAGGCTTCAGAAAAGGGTTTTCGACAATCGACCACATCCACACTGTCAAACAAATACTCGAAAAATACACAGAGTACAACAAAAACATCTATGTAGCTTTCATCGACTACGCCAAAGCATTCGACAGTATACGCCATGTTTACCTCTTAGACAGTTTGGAACAACAAGGAGTACCCGCAGCATATATTGACATCATAAAAATGATATACAACAAAAATAAAGCTAAAATCCAACTAGAAAGCTTGGGAAACGAGTTCAAAATTGAGAGAGGTGTGAGACAAGGGGACCCATTATCCCCCAAACTGTTTTCAGCTGCTTTGGAGGGTGTATTCCGCAAACTGGAATGGGATGACTTCGGAATTAATGTAAATGGCAAAAAACTTAATCATCTAAGATTCGCAGATGACCTGGTGCTATTTGAAGAAGACCCAATCAAGCTCGGACGCATGGTTTCGAATCTAAACGAAGAGAGCATGAAAATCGGACTTAGAATGAACACAGAGAAAACGAAAATAATGACGAATAGCACCGAGGTCGACATTGGCGTTGTCAACGAACCATTAAAGTTTGTGCCGGAGTATACATACCTTGGACAAGTTGTTTCCTTTAGGGACCAAATGGGAAAAGAAATCAGCATGAGAATCGCCATTGGCTGGAAAAGGTATTGGTCCCTAAAGGAGATAATGAAATCCAGAGAACTGAGCATGGCAATCAAGAGGAAGACCTTCAACACATGCATCTTGCAATGCCTAACGTACGGCTGTGAAACTTGGGCGCTCACTATGGCTCAAAGGTCTAAACTTGCCAGCTGCCAAAGGGCCATGGAGAGGAGCATGACTGGCCATAAGAGAAAGGATAGGGTGAGAAATACTGACCTTCGAAACAAAACGGCGGTCACCGATGTCTTATCACGCGTCGATCAGCAGAAATGGCGATGGACCGGTCACATGCTAAGGGACACAATGGGGAAGTGGAGCAAACAGGTGACGGATTGGTACCCAAGAGACGGCAGAAGGAATCGGGGCAAACAGTACCTCAGATGGGAGGACGACATAAAACTTACAGCGGGACCAAACTGGAGAAGAGCCGCAAATGACAGAGAACAGTGGAAGCTGCTGGAGGAGGCCTATGCCGAAAGGCACACTGTGCTAAAGGATATTTTATAAACAAAAAATGTAATGTATATAAAAAAAATGTAATTTCTTATCACAGAATAAAGGACTAATTATTATTATTATTATAGATTGTTAGTTATTACATTAAATAAGTGTATAGAATTAAAATGCATTTTTATTTCACACATAGGCTTTTCTACGTACGTTTAGTTATGAGTAGACATTTTAGTAGATTCCTGCATATCGGTAAGTAGAATTCAGTAGATTTCGGCATTACCGTGAGTAGATTTGTCAAACTAAATCTGGTCACACTGACGATGGTAGACATTAGATGTTTTTTTTTTATAAGACTTTGACTGAAGGACTCTGTATCCATGGTCAAGAATAAAATTATTTAAAAAATGTCTATTTTTTTTAGATCTATGTTTCTATTTCTATTTTCTATAATTCTATATTCTATAGAATCGTGATCTGTGATGTCTATGTAGTACTGTTTGTGTTTCGCTTCGCCTTGTTTACTTTCTATTTTAGATTTTTCGGCTTTTCACCAATTTCTTTTCTGTACAGCTATAGGCTGCTAATTCTATTCGCACCTACAATATGTACTACTATAGGTGCTGTATGCCTGGTTGCTCAAGTTTACGACGGGACGTTTTGTTACACAAATTTCCAAAAACTGAAAAAAGACGCCAAAAGTGGCTTGACAGTATAGGTAGTGATTCTTTCCGCAGAAACAGTAGTCTTTCTCATCTTTTAGTGTGTAATAAGCACTTTGAAAAGCGGTTTATGACTCCAAAATCTCGTCTTCTTAGCAGTGCATTCCCCACGTTGTTCTCGGAATCTGAAATTCTAAGTGGAAAGCCACAAAATTTGAAAATTGAAAGTAAGTAAAGTCCGTTTGTATTGGAGAGTGCCACATTAAAACTATAACGGATCAAAATTATATGTATTGTTAATAATATTTTTATTTCAGAACCTTGTCATGCAGCTATTGACCATCCATATGCAGCAAAGGTGCACAGGGTGCACTTAGACCATACATACTGTAAAGAGGCTTTAAGTTATGTCAGTGTCCAGTATGTCGTAATCAAAACAGGTAAGAATGAACTCAGTTTTACACTACCTACCATAGTTGTTTACAATAATTGTTTGATAATGTCACCCAGCTCTAATAATCATAGTAATCAAAAGACCTCTATCACAGATATACAAAAAGTTGTATCACTCTAACATTATACGACTGAAAGCTTTGTTTAAATATTTATATAAAATTTGTCCAGAAGTGTAGTAAGTTCTATACTAGAACAAGTATCTAACACTGCACTAGTATGATCATATCGGATTTGGCTGGGCAGGGAGAGAAATATGAGTAGTGAAGGTGAGTGTTGACGTATGTCACTAAGGTGCCCCTTTTAAATCTATGCCCGAGTCACAAGTCTTGGGGTCTACTCGAGATTTCTCTCTCTGTCACACGATGGACCCAGCACCCGCATGGTGAATCCGTGGAATGCTAAGAAGTTTGTCACTATAGATTTTCATCTGACCGACATCTTGCCTGATGTTAAAGGACAATGTGGTCTACAACGGGGCATGCCTGGAAAAACTAATTCACACTCAATTTAAAGCCACCTATCAACTATTGGGGAAAACCCCATCAGGCAACGCATTCTGTAGCCTAGACATTCTTATCACAAAAGTAGAGTCAAACCTCTTTGACATATTATATTAAAAAAGCCATTTTGGAGGACTGAGGACTGACAAACACTAATATAAGATTTTTATAAATTTTGTCACTTCATAGTTCGTTTCTCAGAGCTTTTTCCACACTTAACTTTTTAATTGGGGCATAGGATAACATTCATACTTCCCTTTTCTACTTCATCAGAACCCACTGACCCAGAAGACGAGCATCCTATTAAGGTTGCGAAAGCCCTCCGGAAACGAAAACGAAAATTGGAGAAATTCACCTGCCACGCTGGTGCATTCCGTAAGTACATGATGTGGTGTTTCTTTCTTCTCCATGCATCCTCTGCATATAGGGCTGTCAGTCAGACCTATGGTATAGAGGCACCTCTTTGATGACCAGTCATGGTACCTGTAACTTAACAAATTTTGTCCTTGTTTAATCTATGAGGTTTATGAGTAAGCAAGTATTTCTGGTGCCTCTGGAATAGCATTTTTTGTTTGCCTCCATACTTATAAACCAGTGCAGAAGCATTTGAAAATGGACAAAAACGAAATTAATTAAAAGTAGAATGAAACCCATTGTAAAAGGAATGAAATGAAATGAAATTTATTCCACACAAAATAGAGTACAATTTAAGATGTTATTAAAATTAATTAAGCAATCATTCTATTTTGCCAAGATCTCTGGCATATCTATATATATAAAAGCGAAAGGTCACTCATCAAGGAATCTCAGAAACTACAAATGCTAGGAATCTGAAATTTTGCATGGAGGTCCCTTTATGCACGTAGGCGCTCGCTAAGACGGGGTTTTGCGAAATTCAACCCCTAAGAGGGTGAAACAAGGGATGAACGGTTGTATGAAAATTTTGTATGAAACGTGATTTTCAAAGTTATCAAATTTTGTATCTAGACACTTGACACGAAGCAATTAAATGCATGTTCTATCAATTTTGTAATTTCGAACTGTACGGGGGTGAAATTGGGGTTGAAATGAGGGATAAATGTCAATATGGAAATTCCCAACTGTTGGAGATAAAACCATGAAACTCTGTATATAGACACTTGACACGAAGCAAACGAATGTTTGTTGCATATATTTCGTAATTTCGAACTGTACGGGGGTAAAATTGGGGTTGAAATGAGGGATGAATGTCAATATGGAAATTCCCAACCGTTGAAGATAAAACCATGAAACTCTGTATATAGACACTTGACACGAAGCAAACAAATGTTTGTTCTAGCAATTTTGTGATTTCGAACTATATAGGGATGAAATTGGGATTGAAATGGGGGATGAAAGTATACATGGAAGCTTCCATTCGTTGAAGATAAAACTATGAAACTCTTTATATAGGCACTTGGCACGAAGCCAATAAATGTTTGTTCTAGCAATTTTGTAATTTCGAACTGTATGGGAATGAAATTGAAGTTGAAATGGGGGACGAATGTCTCTTACGCTTTCACACCTAAACCGATTTTGATGAAATTATTTTATTAGCTGGTTTTAGTAAATGCGTCTGGGTGTAAAATTAGTTATTGCCTGAGTTACCTCAGTATTAATTTCGCGCGGACGAAGTCGCGGGTAACAGCTAGTGGAATTATAATTATTGTTATTGCATAAATTACATTGTAAAAGGAAGACAATAATATGAAATAAGTGAAAGGAAAAATAATTTACGGGCAATCTGAGGTCGGGAAGTGGAAGGGGGTGTCCATTTTAAGGGTAAAAACGGTTTATCTTGATTTCCGGTAAAACTACATACTTTATGGTAAATAAGTTGTATCACAAAAAAATATTTGTAATCAGTAAAATTACAGTGTATTTGAGATATAAAAATGTGTCTTACTAAATTTTCTGAGAAGTTATTGTTTTTTTATTATGAAAAAAAAATTAAAAACCTAAAACCTTGTTATTTGAATTTTTCTCGTAAATTATGAGGTTATGTGAAAAAAGTGTTGATGGAAATGTTGTAGATCTTTTTATTACCTACAACTTTGTCACACAACTTGTAGTTTGTAGAATTTGTAGTTTTTCCTAAAATCAAGATAAACCGTTTTTACTCTTAAAACCCCTTCAACTTCCCGATCTAAAATCGCCCGTAAATTATTTTTCCATTCATTGTTGTCATATTCTCTTCCTTTTACAATGGGTTTCATCCTACTATTACTTATTTTGTTTTCAAAAGCTATCGAGACTGATGATATTCAAATATTTATCTTCTTTCCAACAAAAAATAAAAATGAAAGAAAAAAAATGCAGTTTGGGAATCAGCAATGATTACGGAGGACCTCCAAAAAAAAAAAAATCAAAATATCTTCAATACTGTGAATTTGACCGCATTATGGTATCTATAAAATATACAGGGTTACAGGTAATCAGGCTACATCCGTTTAAGGGCATGTTCTGTGTATTTAAACAAACAACTTTTGTTCTACAACTTTCGTTAAAACTCAATAGATAACCCAAAAAAAAAAGTGTTTGTTGCCTTCTCTAGTACTGTTTAGCGACTTTTTAGTGTTTGTTTGGCTTTGGCACATCATTTATCCAGCGTTAAAGAGCGCACGCGCTCTTGTTACGAAGAGTTCGATGCTTTTAGACCGGGCAAATACACATTTTATTTATTTTACATAAGAAAAAAAACACAAATTTTTAAAAACTGTAGAATAAAAGTTCCCCTTAAAAGGATACAGGCTGATTACCAGTAACCCTGTAAACTGTAAATATAGGTGTAGATTAAAAGCTTTCGATGTTCGAAATTTGGAATATACATAAATATTATGTATATAGATTACTGTCTGGAATAACACAAAAGCTATGTTTTATCGGAAGAAAATTACGGGACCTATACGTAGGTCCCGTAACTTTCTCCACCACTTTTTACTTCATACTTCTTACTTTAATTTTCGTAATTAACCACATGAAACCGCAGAACACTGCTACTGCTAGTCTAATAAAAACTAATAGACGGAAGGAGTTCTAATTTATCAATTGTGTATTTAATAATAATTACAGATGAACCTGAACGTTGTACTGTACCACCACCAGTACCATTACCATTGGCAAACTCTAAAGTTTCATCACATCAAGGATTGCCAACTTCGATCCAAGGATTGCCATATTCCATCCAAGAAGTGCCATCTTCGATCCAAGGATTACCATATTCGATCCAAGAATTGCCATCTTCGACTCAAGGATTAGCATATTCTATCCAAGAATTGCCATCTTCGACCCAAGGATTACGATATTCGATCCAAGAATTGCCATCTTCCACTCAAGGATTAGCATATTCGATCCAAGAAGTGCCATTTTCGATCCAAGGATTGCCATCTTTGGCAATCAACAAACAACCATTTTTATGTTCGGAAGTAGCACCATCATCTCATGTAGAGTCATTTTCACCATTAAAAGAGCCACCTCCATCTCCACCGGAAGCAAATTTCTCAGGTTAGTATTTGAAAACTGAAATTAACTCTTTGTATTTTATACCAAAGATTGGCCTTAACAAAAAATTCAAAGCAGCTATAGAAATTTTCAAAAAAAAAAATATTCCTATAATGAGTGAGATTTTGCCTGCCAGATATTACTCAAATTCAATATAAGTACGTATTCATCACACAAATACTTCGATGCTTTGAAAAGCAAAAATTACCAATCGACACTTTGACAACTTTACAGCTGAGCAGTTTTAAGCATAAACTTAAAACTAAAAAAATAAATAAATCTTAAAAAATAGTCATAGCTACTTGATTCTTGTTGGTTTTTAATTCCAAACCAAATTGGGATGTGCTAAATAAAAGTCATTCATAAATCGTTGATATTCAGGACGTCTACTCTGTTTCTACGAAAACGAAATTTCGAAAAAAAACTCGCGACTTTCCTACTCTCGTTCTACTTCGTTTCGTCCGATACAACATTGTTTGACGTTTAAATGTTCTAAGCATACTCTAATTAAAGTAGGCTGAGAACATTTAATCGGACAAAAGGACGGATCGAAGTAGAATCCGAGTTGGAAAATCGCGAGTTTATTTCGAAATTACGTTTTCGTTGAATTAGAGTAGACGTCCTGGTGTGTTGGTCGCCTAAAATTGCGAAAATATATTTTTAAAAGTTTACCACGTGATATCAAAAATTAAAATCTCGTCCTAGCGAGACGAGTTTCTGCCTTTCAAGTGTCGATTTGCACTGGGTGAGAACCAACCCTCGGTTTCGGCAGACTTACTACCAACTAAGCCACGGGGCCAGTCAAATTACTTGTGGCCTTTAACAGGACATGTATTTCGTTAATTATTTAATGTTGCAGTGATATTGTATATTTTAAATGAATACACGGGTAACTCAAGTGTGCTATAGTCCGTATCGCCCGACTAAGTTTCGAGCGCGTCCGGCGGCCTTATTCAAGGAGAGTGCACGCACGTGCCCGCTGATTTAGGCCGCCGGACGCGCCCGAAACTTATGTCTGACTGGACTGACTATATCAAACGTAAGTTACCTGTGTCCCGTGTATTCGTTCAAAATGTGTAAATAACTAGTTAACGTTAGTTCTAATTCTATATTGCATATCCTTTCCAGATACAGAAACACAAAATACTGAAAAACGGGTGATAAAAGAAACAAAATCGATACATAGAAAAGTGCGCAAAATAGTTAAGAAGGCTCCACTTAATTTGTTGGAAATGAGACGCGAGCGTCGAAAAGCAATGAAATTGTTCAAAGAAAAGTGTTTCGAAGACAAAATAAAAGGCATGAACCCGTTAGCGCGACAAATATTTGATATGCAAATCAAAATGGCCAAAAAAAAGAGAAAGGGTAGGAGATTCACACTGGAAGAGAAAATGCTTGCATTAGCAATTCTAAAACAGGGACTAAAATCGTATAAATTTCTGCAAACGATTTTTATATTACCGTCTCTGACGACGTTAAAGAAAGTGGTTATCCAATTAAAGTTAGACTGCGGTATAAATCCTCAGGTCTTCGAAAGTGGCGCGGAAGTGGTTGGTATATAATTTCTTTTGTAGTAAAAAGACTAGACAATCAGCTTAGGGGAGTACTTTTTGAACTTTACAAAACTTCTTTTGAATTTGCACACACATTTTTCGTAGGCTGTAAGTAAGCCTGATCTGTCACACTCAGGTGGCTCGATCGGGTGGTCTCGGGACCGGCGAGTATACCCGAGCGAGAAAGATACAGTTAGCTGCTCTTCACTGCTGTGTCGCTGTGTTTACTGTATTCAATTTATATGTAATAATTGACATTATTAACCTTTTGACCGCCAGGACTAAATTGCATTCCCGTGCCCTGTACGCCAAGCGTACGTCATAGCACAAAATTTAAAAAATCACAGCACCCATGGTTTTCAGCAACTAGTTTCGTACATTTACACATTGTTTTGCTGGGATTTTCTATATAAGGACAGGTAAAGTAAAAAAACTTATAAAATTTTAATTAATATTTTGGTATAGTGCGTTTTTTAATTTTAGTCAACTATAGACGTCGTTGGCGGTCAGTGCTCGGTAGCACTTGTCAAGTATAGGTGACTCTGGTGATCAAAAGGTTAATTATAATAAAGTTCCTTCTGCCGTGCGGCCTTTGCCTGTTATTTGAGTCTAAGCAGTGTTTTATTCGTCTCGCCTATTCTAAATGTAAATACATAATATTTTGTTTTAGGTTGATCAAACACTGACAGAAGAAGATGCTGCAGTTTCATCTATGTTGGCTGATACATTTAACTGGCAACATACACTGGGTTGACAAATACTTAATAACTAAGAGAAATAGAGCTTCATGAATAGCCGGAAAGGAGAAATATGCTGACAGCATATTAGTATTATCGATCAAGCAAGTGATATATAAAAACGACAGTTTGAAAGAATACGAAGTGGATGAAATATATGCGAACCTCAAGCCTGTCCGATGATGGGAGGTAATCCACTAATCCTTCTAATATCATAAACGCGAATGTTTGTATGTATGGATGATTTTTTTGGCAGTTTTTTTTTTAATTAAAGAGTGACAAGACGAGCAGGACATATGCCTGATGGAAAGCAACATGCCTGCCACATAACAGCACAGTGCACATTACCTAGCGCTCGTCACCCAGAGATCTAAGATGTTATATCTCTAAGCCCTGTAGGCGGTAGAATAACCGGCAAAGGTGTGGTACTTCCCCAGGCAGACTCTGCCAAGGGTCCTACCACTACAAAAGGCTACTGAAGGGATTTGGATGAAATTTGGTACATAGATGGATAATGATCTGGAATGACATATAGGCTACTTTTTATCCCAGGAAAATAACGGGATCAGGAACTACGCGGGTGTTGCTAGTAAAATAATTATTTAGATCGCGATAAAGATAAAGTCACGTGTAATGTTATCAAAACTATTTCAAATCGCGAAAGTTTGGAACCCCAAAAATTTTTGTTTTAGTAGAATTACTAAAGTAGCTTGTAGTGGTAGGAGAGAACTCTTGGCAGTGTTCCCCTGGGGAAGTACCACACCTTTGCCAGTTATTCTACCGCCAAGCAGTAATGTGCAAATATTGTGTGCCGCTTGAAGGGCAATGTTTCCAGAGAAATTACTGGGCTTATAGATATAACATCTTAGATCTCTGATTGACGAGCGCAGTGCAGTGCTAGGTAATGATTTGGACTCTTTATGTTACAATAGCTGCGTGTCACTGTGCTGTTATGTGGCAGGCATGTTGCTTACCATCAGGCACATGTCCTGCACGTCATGTCTTGCTAGTCATTGTACCACTATATATAATATTAATATCTTACGTAGGTACTTGTATAATAAAATATCTTTTTTTTTACAGATGACACAAAAATGGACTGGAAACTGGATTCACATTCAATGTGATATTTTTTGATCCATTACACTTCGGTCAAGGGGTTAGGAAAAACTTTTTTACCAAAAGCAGTCATTCAACAGGAATGTTGCAAAGTGGTCTTTTAATTTTTGTTTAATTTATATTTAATAAAACTTAAAATTAACTAAGTGTTTTACTTAAATGTGCATTGAGTAACCTTTGTTGTTGTTATTTACGGAGCTAAACGAGTTGAGGGGGCTTTGAAACTCAAAGGCTAGGGGACTGGCCGAGGTCTATTTAATGCTAAAAATAATTACACACACATAACCAGCCCACTAAATGTTCCCACAGCTGAGCTGCTAGGAATCTGTCCCTTCTCTGGCAAGGAGAGATTCAAGGGCATAATCCACCACGCTGGCCCAGTGTGGGCTGGTAGATGACACATTACCTCGAAAGATTATAGGTACATGTCGGTTTCCTCACGATGTTTTCCTTCACTATTTTAAGTGATGCGTGTGGGATTTTAACCCCCGGGGCTCCGGAGTCGCCGTTCTCCTGACTAGACCTGCCGTAATTTAAAAAAAAGTAAAATTGGCAGTCATAGGAACTGCCGATAGAAGTGAAAACTTATAACTCAGAATTTGTGATAGCTTAACTTGGAAACTACACGGGTGTAACCGGAGAGCGTGGCCTCGCCATCTTGACATCATCATTATCATCAACAGCCCACTAAACGTTCCCACTGCTGGGACTCGGGGCCTTCTCTCGCAAGGAGAGAGTTAAGGCCATAATCCACCACGCTGGCCCAGTGCGGGTTGGTGGATATATATATCCATCTTGGCATGGCCATCTAGAAATGAGTCAGGATTTCCCATTGGCTGATACGTTTCTAGATGGCCTAGACTAACGCTGATTTATTTTAAATTCTCAAATGGAGCAAATCTTTTGGCTTGGATGTAAATCCTGCAAGATCTCAGGTTATTGTAATAGGTAGTTCTTATTGGGTTTCTGGAATAGACTGGTCTACTATGCCTGATATTATCTTCAATGGGATTGTAATACCTTTTAGTGACTCGGTTAGGGATCTGGGTGTGACATTGAATCAAACTCTTTCTTGGGACAGTCACATTAAATCTATCAGCAGTAACCTTTTTGCATCAGGTACCTCACTTAGGCGTCTACGAAACTTCTTACCCACTGCCACTGAAATTGCACTAGCGCAGTCTCTCCTACTCCCCATCTTGGACTATGCTGGCGTTTGTTTTCTTGATCTGAGAGAGGACCAGCTTGATAAACTTGATCGCCTCCAAAACTATTGCATTAGGTTTATATTTGGGTTACGAGAATATGATCACATTTCTCAATTTCGCGATAAACTCAAGCGGTTACCGATTCGCTTACGTCGTAACTCTCATATTCTTTCCCTTCTGTACAACGTGTTATTTAACCCATCACACCGCGTTACCTTAAAGAGCGGTTTACGTTACTGCTTTTTTTATTGCCGATATGCCGATTGCCATTATCTTCCTCTTAAGTCAAAAACCAACCTGACCCTAATGTCCCCTCTGCACGCTCTGAAACATTCTATGGCAATTCCTTTGCCTTTCAGGCTGTTCAACTGTGGAACGATCTGCCAGTTTGTATCCAGAAGCTGCAATCGTTACCAACTTTTAAAGATCACGTGAAAGAGTTTTATTTGTCGAAACTGTAATCTTTGTAATTTTTTATTTTATTTCATTTTCTTTTTTACACTTTCTGGTATCACTTCACACTTTACAATCATGTTCTTTGCTGTTATTTGTTGCTCGTCAGTTTGTCATCTCTGTAACTAGTTAAATTTATTTACCTTGTCAGTATATGATTATGTAGTATTTATGTAAGTATATGATTAGTTTTAATTATTAGTGTAGTTAGTTTTTTATTCTGTAGTTTTAGGTATTCGTATGTAGTACTATTCGAATGTACGTATATCCCATAGTCTTATTATTTAAATAGTAATTGTTGCACCACCACGCTTTAAGTTTTCAAATGTTTCTGGCCAACCCAAGGTTGCCTGGAAGAAATCGCTTTTAGCGATAAGGCCGCCCGTTGTATCACTAGTCTTAATGTTTTTCCTAAGTTGTATGTATCCTATATGGTGTGAACAATAAAGAATTTTCATTCATTCATTCATCTCACCAGCAACTTGCTCTTTGACGGCATTGTCGAGTCCGAGGTGCCGTACTATAAGTAGATACGAACCTTTGCCAGTTCTCGAAAATGGTCGAGCGATGCTTTATTGGGACCGATCTGTCATGATGGTTAGGGCTAGTAACCAATAGTCGCCAATAACCCTGATATCATACTGGTAGACCGGTCTCAGCGCCGGGCTGTGATCGTCGATATCACTATACCACATACGCAGAACCTTGTGCAAGCTTAGCAAGTACCTTGACTTGGCTCATGAGGTTACGGCCATGTGGGATGTGCATTCCACGATCATAGTTCACCAATATCTCGTCTCGACCAACATCTTAGAGAGACTTTCGCTAAGGTAATTCATCTCCACAGGTAATCTAACAAAAAATAAAACAACTTATTAATTTAATTGTATATTGAAAGAAATAATCTGTACAATCTAAGAAATATAATTGGTATCACAAAAGGACGTTTCATCTCAAGGCACTAACTACACCCTGGACCCAATATACAGAAATCACCAACACAGACGATCCTATACTAAACGTAAATCACCATAAAATTGTAAATACCGTCAGATTATAATCTAACCCGTAATCTGACGCCCTTAATTTATAATTTGACGTCGTCAAATTATAATTTGACGGTATTTAAAATGTACGGTGACAAATATAATCCTGTGTCTGAGAGAAAGATAGGGTAAATGATCACTATTTTATAATATAATTACACTTAAATAAATTCTGCTGTGTTCAATAAATTAATATCAAATACCCACCTTTCTTAATATTCTAGTTATTTCTGTACATAATTCGGCAAATAGGTCCAGACTTTTAACCCTTAAATCTACAAAGTTGATTGTCAAAAAATAAAGGAATAACAATTACTCTTAAAATTACTCGATTAAATAAGTAAAAATATCGATACAAAAAAAAAAACGTAATAATTATAACATGTCAAGTTACATATTTGCAATAGTTACAATTGCAGTCTTTGATTTCGTTGTGACTACAGATTTAAATTAAAAATAATAGACCTATTTTGAAGGCACAGTTTGATTTAAAATACATAATTCGCGTCGCGTTTATTTACTATTAGCTGGTTTCCACGGGTTTACTAACGGGTTAACTAACGTAATGCGCGGGATTCGATGTCGTGGTCTTAAGAGAATAAACGCACCAATAATCAAATTATTGTTTTCCTTATTGAAATACTGGTACTTAATAGACAGCCATGTTTATATTGCATTCGAAATTTAAATGTGTCTTCAAAATAGTATAATAATCATTACATCTATTTACAGTATATTCGATGAAAAAACAAAATATAAATTAATTCGATTAGGAATGCTCTGCGCAGAGCTTGTCTAAAATACACCTAACACCGTGCTAAGAAAGTGAGGGGTGGCAACGGATACTGTTGCTAATTTAAATATTTAAAAAAATAAATATATCACAATCGCGAATTAGTCAGAATAGTCACCTGTCAACATGGCAACATTTTAACTAACCCGGAATCAGGGCCAATTGCACAATCCAATAACAAGTGGTTAGGTTTTTTTCGTTAATCATTTACACACACAGTTACTGAGATCAGACTGACTAACACCATTGCCACCGTAAACGAAGCGGTGCGAAAAACGCTACACAATGAAACGAAAGCGACAAAAAACTAAACAATAAAAAATCATTCACAAAATAATTGCGGACTTCGATATTATGCATAATAATGGCATTATTTGGACTCATTTTCAGCGTTCAGGTACGCTTTTGTAAGATACAATTTGTGTATTTTTCATGATCAATCAAAATCGTATTAAATTACAACTATTTGTAACTTAAAAATGATAATCATTTAAAATAGGCACAAATCATGAAATGCCGATCGCCGAAACTTAATACGACGATTAATTAACCACAAGTTAACTGAGTTTTTGAGGTGGTTAGTTAAACGTCATGTCGATATTCGGTGAAAACGGGTCTAGATCCCGCTCACAATAATTTCAAACATGGAGGCAAAAACAAAACTTTTTAATGTTAGCTGCATGGCAAGATTCCAATCTCTCTTTATTAGTTACAAATAGGACGTCTTCACTACTCATTGAACGGTAAAAAAAACGTCAAATCGTGGTGGGAAAACGTCTTTAGCCTCTCAAATTTCTCGTATAAAATCGTTGTCGAAATGCAAAATATGAACATCTGAGTATTCAAAAATGTTCGAGTTTAGTTACCAATTATCAGTGGATCTCGGACACCTCCGAGAAGTTACCCCCAATCTTTTGCGTATGTCATAAAAATCTTATTATACACTAACGTCGTATAAACAATCAAGGCACAAGCTTCAAGGCTTAATTAACGATTCTTAAATACACATCGAAATTTCGTTTTTGTTCAAATTCCTTCCATATTCTCAACGATACAAAGTCGATTTTGTTTCGAACACGAAACTCGATTTAAAAAGGAAACTGGCGTCAATTGATCGGTATCTGAATTTCGGGCGTCACACCGGTACTGACTCGCGAAATTCTAATCTACGAACAGACATACTACAGCTGCCAACGATAAAGACAGTAGCAGATAAAGCTGATAAATAATCCTCAGCAAAAACCTATAAATACTATCTGTTATTACCTATCGATACAAACGAAATAACTCATTTAAATTAAACCTGCCCATCCGAAAATATCTATAACTAGCGGCCCGCTCCGGCTTCGCTCGAATAATAACCTAGATATCAACTGCAGCGCCATCTGCCGGGCTGATTTGTGAATCTAAACCTTCCAGGGCCCTACTCAAACGTAAACAAAAAAAAAACATTCAAATCGGTCTAGCCGTTTAGGAGGAGTTCAATGACAACGAAAAGTGGCTTTGATTTTTATATATATAGATAATAATGAGTTCTGCAAAGTCGTAGTAAATGATTTTGTTCTATCATCAATAGTTTTCGCAGCGCACGCGACGTAAGGAATTTTTCAGGTCACCTTATGTTACATTATTGGAGTTTTAGTAAGGATCCCTAATTTTTTTTTAAATATAATATAGCCTATGTTACTCGGGAATAATGTAGCTTTCCAAAGGTGAAAGAATTTTTGAAATCGGTCCAGTAGTTTCGGAGCCTATTCATTACAAACAAACAAACAAACAAACAAATCTTTCCTCTTTATAATATTAGTATAGATTTATTATAAGATATGTCAATCCTACACAAGTGACATCTCTCAAAGAGAGTATAAGTCCCTCAAATAGTAATAAAAAGTCAGGATGTCTGTGCGGAGAAAATCAATTTAACGTCAGTTTCCTTAGCCGCCTCTACCTTACAAACATGGCCTTACAAGACCAAAGAGTCTCCACAGCAGTGGATTTCAGGCCACCCACGTTATATAGTTGTTAAACCTTCTAACCCTCAACAGCCAGTTGACAAAAAGGCTTCCACGCTTTGAACAGGATATAATACCTTAAGGAACTGACCCAAGATCAAAGAAGAACCACTTAAAGATCAGCCTATGGTTTGCCAGTTAAGTTTTAGAAAGGTCTTCAATGACACTCTCAATCTGACTCTTGCATTAGAGTGGCTCCGATCCTTCTCATCCCTTACTGAAGCTCTTAAACGCTTTGAGGATGCTTAAAGGAGATATCATCCACTTCTCCAAAAAAATCATCGATATAATATCAAAGCCCCTTCTGCACTAAGTTAGCATCAGTCCGTAAACTCATATAACTAAGGATCCGTAGGAGTTAATCCTTAAGGTCTTAAGCGAAGCCCTTTCAGAGATCAGCGAAGCACAATAATCCCATTGCGCCTCGCCTAAAAAGGTCTACAGTGGAACCACTTCTGCTTGGGTCGCCAAAGCCTCACCTACTAGTCCTACTGGCTGACGCCGAAGATCTTTAGCGCATTGAATGGATTATAACGTATCCAGTGATAGTAAAGCTGCCAAAGCCAAGGGTCAGTAGAAGGTATACAGAGGTCTCTAGTGAAACCCCTCCTGCTTGGGTCGGCCAGGCCTCACCTACTGGTCCTACTGGCTGAGGCCGAAGATCTTGAGCGCGTTGAAGGCGGTGGCGAGCGCCACGTCCTCGGGGCTCTGCCCCAGGAAGCCGGCCACCAGCTCCACCACGGCCGGGAGCGCGCACGGCTCGTTGCGCTGGAACGTGCAGTAGCGGTTCACGAAGTTCATCGATCTGGAAACACACAGGAAAGAAATCAGCGAAATCAGTTTGTAAACGACGAAGTTGTCCGCGAATCACATTTTTTTTTTAATTATAATATAGAGTGACGAGACGAGCAGGTCGTGTGCCTGATGGTAAACAACATGCCTGCTGCATAACAGCACAATGACACGCAGCTATTGGACCATGAAAAGTATTTAAATCATCCATAATAATACATTTTCTTCAAAAAACAAAAATCGACTTCAATTTAAAGTTAAATTCAGACATTCGAGCAAATTTCATATGAATCTATCACTGTATCGTCTAAATATGTGAATGCAAATTTTAGTTTTTTGTTCATGTTTCTAAAACAGCTACACCGATTTCGATAAAATGTATAATGGGACCACCTCCGAACTATGTTCTATCAAACAAAAAAAAGATCCATCAATGTCGATTTACAATTGGCGGCGCTATCGCGTACATACAAAAAAAGAACAACATACACCCGAATTTATACCCCTTTTTGGAAGTCGGTTAAAAATAAAAACGAAACGCCGAAATGTAATTTCCTAATGATTGCACCAAACTGGATCTTTTTAATCAAATCAAGCTTTGTACAAAAAACAAACAAAAATCTTTTTTTTTTAATCTAGTCATATGAAGAGTTTCGATTGTGTACATTCACGCAATCATAGAGGACTGGAGACTGAAAGATCTTCAAAATACATAGTCGTGGTCAAGTGCATGAGTGCGTTTTAGTTAGTGGTCAACCTAGGTTTTGGACCCAGTCCAGAGGGGGGGGGGGGGGTCATGACTCCCCTGGATGCGTCCTTGTGCCCATACTACTTAATTTTGATCATCATAATGGTACCAATGAATCGATCAATGCACGAAATACAATCAAAGCAAGTCAACAACCTAAATTTAGCGAGTACTCCGTACCTACAGTTTTATCTCGACCGACATCTGTTCTCGATCCGTTAACTGCGGCGCAGAGCTATGTAGGACATCTTATCTGGCGTACGCCCCGATCGAGACAGGTAGTATTTACATAACAAATACATGTACGGAACGAGACTATATTATCCGTCAACTAATTAATTAAAAAACAAAATTGCAGAAAAAGGTGTTGTAACGGTAGTAAGTTCGCGCTGAGAACGCGACAGGAGAAAAAAATTACATAATTTGTCAGTAAACTCAGTATTTGTCTAAATAAACGTTTTTTCATTTTCAATCGGTAAACGTAGTATAGGACACATCCCGAGACTAGATGGAGCGACGATATACCAAAGGCAGCTGATGGTTGGAAAAGTAACACCGAGATTCGGACTATTGTCGTATATCATTTACTTTTTAAGTCTGACATATTATTATGTATATGTAACATAAATGGAATAAATACTATGACTACTATGGGAGAAGCTTATGTCGTTAGTTAGAACAGTAGACGAATAGAGGCTGATGATGAACGGTAAGTGGTCACAACTCTAAAAGCAGCCTAGTTTTTTGTGGTATAGAATAACGAGACGGGCAGGACCATGTGTCTGATAGTAAGTAACATATCTGCCCACAATAGCGTCACGCATCTTTAAATATAAAGAGTCAATAATTACCTAGCTAGTTAGCTACAAGATGTTTTATTTCTATGGTCTGTAATTTCTCTGGAAACATTGCCCTTCAAACCGGAACACATTTGGTATCCAACACTCGTGACTCACCTCTCGGTCAGGGAATCCTTGACGTGCAGCGGCAGCTTGGAAGCGCGCATGTTGGGGTACATGAACGGAGAGTCCGTCTCCACTAGCAGCTTGTCCAAAGGCAGAGCTCGTTCTGACAGAAGCCGTCGAATGCCGCCATCAGACTTGTCCTGCGAAAAACCGGGCATGCGTATAGGCATTTTCTCCACGAAATAAAAAAAATTACAGTCATAGGAACTGCCGATAGAAGTGAAAACTTATAACTCAGAATTTGATAGCTCACTTTGGAAACTACACGGGTGTAACCGGAGGGCGTGGCCTGGTCATCATATGGCATGGCCATCTAGAAATGCGTCAGCATTTCCCATTGGCTCACGCATTTCTAGATGGACATGCCACGCTCTTTCAGCATTTCCCATTGGCTGACGCGTTTTTAGATGGCCAATGGCCATAGTCCCGAGTTTACCCGAAGATGTCTTATCATACCCGAGCGTGACAATAAAATTTAATTCACACCCCACGAAAAATCTGTCTAGGAGCCACAAAAGAAATTTTCACTTCAAAAATAAAAAAATATAAGGAACAGCATAGGTACCTTGCAGATGTACCCCGTGATGCCGATGTAGAATCCCTTCTCGATGTACTTGATCCCCTGTTCCACGGAGCCCGTGAACGAGTGGATGACGACGGGAGGCAGCCTGCTGCCGAACTCGTCCAGGATCTTGATCAGGTCCTCCTGGGCCTCCTTCTCGTGCACGAATAACGGCTTCCGGAGCTCACACGCCATTTCCACCTGCAGATTATAAATTAGATATAGATTTATTTACTAGGGTGGCAGGACTCTTGGGAGAGTCCACCTGGGGAAGTACCACACCTTTGCCAGTTATTCTGCCGCCAAGCAGTAATGTGCAAACATTACTGTGTTCCGGTTTGAAGGGCAATGTTTCCAGAGAAATTACAGGGCTTAGAGATATAATATCTTAGATCTCTGGGTGACGAGCGCAGTGCAGTGCTAGGTTATGATTTGGACTCTTCGTGTTCCTATAGCTGCGTGTCACTGTGCTGTTATGTGGCAGGTATGTTGCTTACCATCAGGCACATGTCCTGCTAATCTCGTCATTCTACACTACAAAAAAAAGATTAAGGAATGAAATAGTTTTTCAAAGGTAGCGAATACCTATTCCAGTGTCTGGCTTAAAAAATGACAAAACGTCCATACCAAACTTTCATTTCTTTTTAAAGTGACGGGAAGAGCACGTCATGTGCCTAACAGTAATCAGCATGCATGCTCATAACAGCAGTGACACGTAGCTTTTGCAACATGAAGAGTCCAAATACCTATCAGCTAGCACTGCACTGCGCGCGCGGAGAGATATAAAATGGTTTTATCGCTATGCCATGTAATTGCTCATATTGCTCTTCAAAGCGGAACACATTGATGATTCCACGTTCCTGGTTGGGGATAGAAAAACTGGCAAATGCGCGGTGCTTCCCCAGGTGGACTCTGCAACGACTTCTACCTACTACCACCAATTTTTATCCCCTTTTTCAATTCCATAATACACTTTTTTCGCGTTATAAAGTAAGCTATGTCCTTTCTCAAGCTGTTGGCTATCTCTGCCCAATTTAATTTAAATGGGATCAGTAATTTAGGCGTGAAAGCGTAACATACAGAGAGAGATACCTTCGCATTTGTAACATTACTAAGATAGTACCTCTATAATTGCAAATTAGATTAAAACAAAAGATTTCTATTCAGTAATCGATAGCGGAAGAACCCGCAATAAACCAAGTAAACTATGCGCGAAGAAATCGCAGCACCAATAACAATAAATTAGTTTTATTTGCACGAACTCAGACAGCTTTCAACAGTTTTTCTTTAACGATCCTCATGAAAAATTAATACAGTATTATGAATTATTGACGACTAGTCGCTCTGTGCGGTTTTAAGTACCCGCGTAATTTCAGTTTTTCTTCTTTTTTCTTATGGCTTCCTTTCGGTAATACCTACCTACCCGTCACCGGAATTTCGCCATCGTGCAGCGTTTGAACATTGAGAGTGTCGTTCGTGTTTTATATTTCTTTATTGGAGTATAATTATTCTAAGAACTATTAGAAGCATTATACTTTATTATAATTATACTATGTCGGAGAATTTAGTTCTCTGACGAATTACTTCGTTGCGGATGCAATCCCTCAGAGAAATCCCAAGCATAGCCCTTTCCATAGCTCGCTGAGCGACTTTGAGCTTACGGACTATTTTCACTGTCAGTGTCCACGTTTCAGCACCGTACCCGTAGGTCATAACGTATTAGCAAACTGAAGTGGCAATTAGCCGGTCACATTTGTCGGAGACCCGATAACCGTTAGGGTAAACGGGTTCTGGAGTGGAGACCGCGAATCGGCAAACGTAGTGTAGGACGCCCTGAGACTAGATGGAGTGACGATATTCAAAAGGCAGCTGGTGGAGGTTGGATAAGTAAGACCGAGGATCGGGCTGATTTGGCTGATCGGGCATATCATAGGAGAGGCCTATGTCCAGCAGTGGACGAAAACAGGCTGATGATGATGATGATAATTATACTATTTTGGAACTCCAAAGATCTTTAGCAAAGTTGATGTGCATGAGCCAAATAAGGTTTCTGAGTTGGTACGACCAATGTTTGACAGGTGGCGTAGCAACGCGCGCAGGGTACAACTAGTACCTACAGCTAATAATGATTCTTTTGTACCAAATCATGGACGTATAAAAAAGGTCGGAAAAAAGAGATCTATAGTGTCGACCTCACAATGTGCACGTGTGCGCTGTCACATACAGGCTGACTCGCACACATACATACGTCATTACACGCGCAAACTTGTGTGCATATCTGGCCGACTCTAGAGACACGGTTTTTGTTTTAGCGATACTACGTCCGACTTTTTTTAAACGTCCATGTACCAAATTAACGTTTTGACCGCCAGAGTCACCTATACTTGACAAGCGCGAGTGAGCCCTGTGCGCCAACGACGTCTATAGTTGACAAAAAACGGACTATACCAAAACATTGTGTGTTAGATTAAATGGTGACAGCATAATTATTTTTTTTAATTTTGACTTATTTCGTACGCTTGGCGTCCAGGGCACGGAAATGCAATTTAGTCCTGGCGGTCAAAAGGTTAAATTAAGTTTTTCAGTCTAGTTTACGGCTATTACCCAAGGCTACGTTATCCATGTACCAAATGAAGTTTATCAGTCTAGTTTACGGCTATTACCCAAGGCTACATTAGACGCGAGCTATATATATACGCTTGTATACAAACTCTCACGTAAAGTGAAGTCACCGAGCATTCTGGACAATGTCTCGGTGCATCTGACGACTGGCCGCCGGCCAATTCGTCGGGGACTTTAAACTAATCACTGGAGAATTAACGTTAGTTACTGTTAGTGTATTTACTTCGGCACACGATCTGAAGCAAACATAACTTTAAAACGCTCGGAATTTTAAGGCGAATTGTCCACGTAGCTGCACGACATCCGCACGATTTCGACAATTGTCGGATGCAAGACGAATGCTTGCATCTTGTGTACAAATAATGAAGTCTGTGTCCACGAAACGACAACGACACGACAGCCGCACGTCTTGCGTTTGTTCGTAGGATGCATGCATTCGACAAAAGACGCGTGCGTGGACAGTAGGCCTAACTCATTTTGAGCACACTACACGCGGTATAGATGTGCTAGCTGAGATTATTATGTGTCTCAAATTTCAACCCCACCCGCGGAATTGTTGCTTGTGTCAGATGCGATTGAACAACAATCATCCAAACTTTCGCATTAGGAATATTTTGTTATAGATTTATACCCGGTTTACATTATTCCAGTCCAGCGGTCGAATCCAGCGCTGGATTGCTTACTGGAAAAATGGAAACCGGCACTGGGAAGCATCAATCCAGTGCCAATGCTTTCCAGTGCCTGTTTACATTATTCCAGTAAGCAATCCATCCAGCGCTGGATTCGGTCGCCGGACTGGAATAATGTAAACCGGGTATTAAGTTACTACAAATGTATTAAACAGAACAATCTTGACAACGTCTGCACATTGAATAAACCTATGAGCAGTATCGTAAATATGGCGGTGCCACCGATGCTCAGACACAGCGCGTAGACTTCGGGAGGCGCAAGAATGGGCATACCAGGCAGGACTATTACATATTCAGTTTGCTACTGATAAGTTTCCGCTGTGCCTTTACTGCTCAATTCCACACAGTACCAACTTACGTCCCCAGTATCATCAATCGCTATAATCTTAGATAAATAACTGAATGTTTCACCATAATCCAGGTCACTGTGTTTTATTTTGTCAGCCTGAATAAAATAGAGTAGGCCTATACATATCATCGCTCTAGCTAGGGTAGATACTTATAAAATCTAAAACAAAACAAGGGTATAGTCAAGGACGTACAAAAAAGTCGGAAGTAGTCTCGCTAAAACAAAAACTGTGTCACTAGAGTCGGCCACATTTGCACGTGGGCCTTGTCAGGTTGTCACTGATAGGCTGACAGCGCACACGTGCATATAATGTGGCCGACTATATGGGCACAGTTTTTCTTTTAGCGAGACTACCTACGTCAGATTTTTTTTATACGTGCAGTCAAATAAGCTCAAGCAGTGCGCAGAATAGGCTTTTTACGGCACTGCCTATGATCATTCATGTTACGCCTCTGTGTCAATGCTCTGTATTATCTTGTGTTCCCTTTCGACACCCTTACAATGTTACTTGAGTTTCGACGTTATGCAGTTTTCGAACTCATTAACGGTTAATATACAAGTTTATTGTTTATAAATAAACTTGTTGTTGTAACCTTGTAACGTCATAACCGCGTTAATACGCGTTAATTCGCGATAAACAGCCAGAGACTGAATCGGGCCATGACTGCATGCCACACGGAATGACTCACAGACACGGGAATGAGACAATACCTCTATTATCATATGTTTACAATTATTAAAATTCCTAAAAAAACTAACGTATTTGTTTTTCTGTTTAATGAACTGTTTTCAAACAAGACCAATATATCGATAACTAGTGCTCCGACCCGGCTTCGCCCGTCGTACATGATATAGCCTATAGCACTCAGGGAACCAGTACATGTATATCCAATGTTGAAAGAGTTTTTGAAATCAGTCCAGTAATTAGGTACTTAGATTAGCGCGTTCAAACAAAAAACCTGTACCTGTAACATTAGCAGGTACAATTTTTTTATATTTTTTTGAAGTGAAAACTTCTTTAGGCGCGCTATAGACAGAATTTTCGTGGGCTGTGAAATGGATTCATCAATCGTCACGCTCGGATATGATAATGGATCGGATCGGATATGAAATCTTCGGGTAAACTCGGTAAAAACGGCCAGGTAGGTACCAGGGCAACAGAAACAGTAAAGAGTTTCGATTACCTACCTCCAACAGCCCAGCGTTTATCTCCAGATACCAGGACAACAGAAATATAAAAGAGTTGCGTTTGCCCCTAGGTACCAGTACCAGGGCAACAGCAAGTTTTCACTTCTATCGGCAGTTCCTATGACTGCCAATTTTTTTACTTATTTACACTTGACCGTTATCTCGCCTGACGAAGCGACGATGCGGTCTACGATGGAGCGTGTTTACCTAGAAGATACCGATTCACTCTCGAAAGACACAAAGATAACCATCGGGGAAACCCACTCAGGCCAAGTATTCCACAGCTTAGACGTTCTTATCACAAAAGTAGAGTCAAATCGCTTTGGAACAACAACCATGAAACGATGTCGCTTTTTCGAACTACGAGCATTCCGATAGAAAAAGGGCGAGGTGGTACTTATTAGATCATGCAGATCAATTGCACACTCTCAAGTGTATATAGGTACGAGTAGATAACATAATCATCAGCCTACTCTAGTCCACTGCCGCCCTCCCTGCTGCCTTACGTATATCGTCACTCCATCGAGTTTCAAGGCGTCCTTCGCTATCTTTGCCTATTCATGGTCTCTACTCTAGGCCACGTCTACTTCAAGGGCTATCGGTCCTACGACAGATATGGCCATAATATCATAATGGGTGACGCCTAACATGATTTGAACATATTTCATCCAAATCGATGTCAATTGGGTCAATTAAAACATATTTTGACAAATTATGATCGTTACATTTTCGTTACAACGTGAGTAGCGGTGTTTTTGATTCTCCATTACTTCTAAATTTTACGTCATAACGAAGTTACGGCTGGTCTAGTCGGGAGAACGGCGACTGCCGATCCGGAGACCCCGGCGGCTTCAAAACCACACGCACCACTGTATTTTCGAAGTCATGTGCGTAATGCCGCTAACTTAAAACGGTAAAGGTAAACATCGCGAGGAAACCGACATGTACCTATAGTGCATTCCAATAAGCTGTGTAGAAAACCAAAACAAACCAAAACAAAGGTGATACCATAACATAAACATCGTTTAATCTTAGTATTTTTATGAAATAGCCTTAAAATATTTTTCACAAATAGAATTCGACTTTATTGCGATCTTAAATACCATATACTTAGATTTGTATTGATCAAATAATTCTATACTATCTTATTTTAAAAGTTATATAAAGTAATGGTAGGATGATAGAAATATGATTTTAAGTACTAGCAATTTGATCTGTGTTTCTCAAACTCTCAATGTTGCATTCAAGACATTTATACTTCTTTTCATCAAATTATTCTTATTAAGTACGCGCCTATTTTTCTAACATACCCATATTGCCCATCATGCCCATATTGTGAAAATGCCCATTTCCATTATATTCCAGTATGGATTAATTTTACTCTATTTATTTTTGTCATTAATTTAGAATTTTTAATTATAATGTAATTTGATTTTAATATAATGTATTATTTGATTTTTATTGTAATGGGATTTTAAATTGACGTCTACTTTTTTTTAAATTATTGACTTGTATTGGTAATATTTGAATACCTTGAATATGACATGCAACTACTCGTTATCAATAAAAGAGTAAGAGTATGACTAAAGAACTCCGAGAAAAAGGTTTCTTGTGTCGTAACGAGTTGAGAGAAAATCGCAAACCTCTAAATACGTGTTCCACATTACGCTGTTTACTATCAAAAGCATGTATAGTTTTCACTCTAAAATGACATACATTTTGTGTTATTTTGATCGAAACTTTTGTATGTGTTTACAGAATATTACGTCATAGTGTAATGATCAGTTTTGGGTAGTACGAGGACAATTCGAACGAGATATTTTTTTTATAAATAAATACAGGTGGACAATTTACACACAATACCATCTGACCCCAAACTAAGCAAAGCTTGTGTGATGGCGGCCAGATAGCTGATATAATACTTATATAGTTTGAAATACATTTTTATTATACATAGAAACACCCAGACACAGTGCAAACATTTGAATTCATCACACAAATATTCGCACTGGGTGGGAATCGAACCCACGACCCTCGGCTTCGCAGGTAGAGCTACTACCAAGTAAGCCACGAGGCCAGTCTTATTTAATTATTGTTAAAAATAAAAGGAACGTTTTCACATAAGGAAACATCTAAATTACTTTTCTTCTAGTGTTACATTCTTCTCCGAACTCAAATGCTTTGCCTTTCCTTTTTTTACGTGGGGGAAATAAATGTACGTATGCCCGCCATATTCTCATTATGAAATGAGAGGAAATCTCCATCTACCCTCATTTGGGCTTCAAAAATTGCACGGTGACTAACACTACACACAAGACTAACCATATCACCAGGTTTCTCCAAACTAAGTGCGCTATGCACACATTTATTTATTAGAGGATTTCGCGACGCCGATAACTGTAAACTGGTTAGTTTTCGGTTATTGACATCGTGGTCATCGCGTCGTAGTTGAAATATATACCTATGTTTTTTATTTTCCAATGCTTCCCGAACCATTCTTGCGTAGTAATGACATTCGGTAGATAGAACCTTCGGGTCGTGGATCTCGATCCAATGACCAGTTTTAGCATCAATCAAATGTTCAGCAATTGCAGATTCTTGTGCCTGACGATTTTTTACAGCGGCAATGTGTTGATTGTTCCAAGTCCCAGCAGCAGTGGGAACATTTATTTGGGTGTTTATGATATGCATACATATATATTTAGCCTTTTTATGCGGCGAAAATTTAAAAGGGCAAGCAATGAAAGGTACTACAAACTATCTTGTAAAACAATGGTTGAGAAATGCTGGTCTGTCATATTTTGAGTGACATCGATTTGTTTACCTTTTATTCACAGAGAATTGGAATGAGGTATAGAATCTTTCGAAGTCATGTGTCATCCACCAATACGCACTGGGCCAGCGTGGTCGATTACGACCTTGACTCTCTCCTTGCGAGAGAAGGCCCCGAGTCCAGTCGCAACATTTAGTGGGTTGATTAATTGATTATGCTCCGTCATTGCGTTAAGGTAATCTTATCTTAATCTTATATATAAAATTCTCGTGTCACAGTGTTTGTTTCCTTACTCCTCCGAAACGGCTTTACTGATTTTAATCAAAATTTATATGCATATTCAGTAGGTCTGAGAATCGGCTACTAGCTATTTTTCATACCTTTATTTATATGGCAAAACAAGGTTTGCGGGGTCAGCTAGTAATATATATAAATTTCCTGTCACGATGTTTGTCCGCGATGGATTCCTAAACTTTAACCGATTTTAAATTAAATTGGCACACCGTGAGCAGTCTGGTCCAACTTGAGAGATAGGATAGTTTTTATTTTTGACGTGACAACGTCTTATAAATTTGTTTGCCGGGTGACACTTCAAGAAACTGCGTTACGCTCCGCTCACGTTATGCGCTCACAATGAGAGCGAGTGAGAGGGACGCGTGCCTTTCACTTTTTATGTCTGTCTCTCTCGCTCTTAGGCGGGCTAACCATGCCCGAGTCGCCGATTCGCTTAGGCGCCTGCATACAAGTTTACACGTTGCCAGTTAATTGTAAAACGATTGTGTAGTGATAATGTGACAGACTACGAATGAATATTCACATTAAAATTATTTTACCACTCAAAGTCGTTGTCACGTAAAACTTTCGCCCGTATACCGACTTTACAGGCAACCAATTTTTTTTTTATTTCGATTAATAGTCTTTAAATGACAATATCCGAGCGCAGCCTGAATGGCCCCTAGTAATAATATAGAAACAAGGGCAGAGTAGTGTAGTGGTAGGACTCTTGGCAGAGTCCGCCTGGGGAAAGACCACACCTTTGCCAGCTATTCTACCGCCAAGCAGTAATGTGTAAGCATTACTGTGTTCCGGTTTGAAGGGCAATGTTTCCAGAGATATTACAGGGCTTAGAGATATAACAACTTAGATCTCTGGGCGGCGAGCGCAGTGCAGTGCTAGGTAATGATTTGGACTCTTCATGTTCCAATAGCTGCGTGTCACTGTACTGTTATGTGGCAGGCATGTTGCTTACCATCAGGCACATGACCTGCTCGTCTCGTCACTCTTTATTTATTAAAAAAAATATTTTAAGCTTTGGCGCCAGGCCATTGGGGAGAATAGAAACTGCGCGGGAACAACCGCGGGGCGCTGCTAGTTTATAATATATAAAACAATAAAATGATCTGGGTCTATTGTATACTATATATGTCATGGTACTTGCGATCTAATCTTCACAGATCAATGCACCCAGATAAGATAATCAACATATTACTACACTTGGTACGAACGTACGAAGCCGTGGTGGCATAGCAGCAAGGAACTCGACACGAAATCGTGAAGCCATAGGTTCAAATCCCGTCTGCATTTCTGTGTATTTTCCCAAGAACAGATATATGAGTTTGTCATCACCACTGGCTTTAACAGTGAAAGAAGACATCGTGAGGAAACAGGCATGTTTCAAGAAAGCCAACCATTCTGCAACGGCACTTGGGTAGCGTGGTGGATTATGGTCTTAATTCTCTCATTGTGAGGTGCCCCCAGAAAGGCCCCGATTTCCAACAGTGGGAACATTTAATGGGTTTCTTATTTTGGATTGCGTTAAGGGTGCGCCTAAAGCCAGGAAAAAATCAGATTTCACCCGCGCGACGCGTTTCTTAACGTGATGTACATAAAGTCGAGAATAGCATGACACAGTTTGGAGGAAAAATCAATATTTAATCAGGCGTCCATTTTTGACCAAGTTTTATTTAATTACTCAATAACTAAACATAAATTTAAAAAAGTGTTCGGTTACTTTACTAGAACGTACGAATAGAAATTTTATTACCAAAAAATAATGTGGGGTCATCGCTGATAATTTCGAATACTCGAATTAAAACGGGTTTTTTCGGTGTCATTTTTATTCTTTTATTGTAAAAAACTCTGATCTATTTTTAAATTTCTATTCGGTTATTGTGCTTCTTCTTGATTGTACCCACACGTCAATATTTTTTTTGTCATAGTTTTTAGTTTCTTAACTTCAGTGAGCGGCGTCGAAAATGTCCTTTTTTCGTTTTCTGGGTTTAGGCGCCCCCTTAAACGTATTCGTCTCCAAAGAAACTCATAAATACAATTCTGATCCAACACAAGCATGCGTGGGCGCATTCCAGTATAGAGAGGATCAATTTAACCTCTGTAGAGGTTCAATCAAGAGTTCAAATGACTGACAACAAACATTATGGTTACCATTCTTTTACCAGACCTTTAACTGCATCACTGAAACGACTATCTATGGCTTTGGTATTTTTTTTAATACCCCCCACACAAGAGTTGTTGTAAATTTGATGTGTCTCTTTCTGTATGTGTCTATCGGTCCGTGACATCATAGCTCTCCAAGTTTATTTACAGGCACTAGGGCCCGTGTTCTTTGTTAGAATTTACGTTTTGATAAGTGCGAATCAGATTTAGCTGTAATCTTAAAAACTAATTAGACCGTCAGCTCGATTGGTAAAAAATATTGTACACGTATAAACGTATATTTTATTTTGTTTCACAAACGAAAAATGACGAAGGTGCAGTGCTTAGAAGTTTCGCGTGATCTCACTTGTTCGTACTATTCTTACCCACTAGTGACGTCATGACCCCCACTCTGGAAGTTTGATATCTTTGTCGATTTTAAATCCCACTAATATTATAAATGTCAAAGTATGGATGTTTGGTTATTTGGATGTTTGTAGCTCAATCACGCCGTAACGTATGAACGGATCAGGCTGAAATTTGGAATACAGTTAGATTATAGTCTGGAAGAACACATAGGCTACTTTTTATCCCGGGAAAATAACGGGAACGGGAACTACGCGGGTAAAACCGCGTGGCACTGCTAGTAATTTGATAAAACAAAAAATACGTGTCCCATAATTTTCCATGATCTAACTGACGGACTAATTAGAATAGTTTATTTTTGACCCAGTCCCTTATAGTTTAGTATCATCGTCGTGAGTTCCTCTGGGAGAATCCAACAGTTTGGGTCTAGCCAGTGTTGTGTGAGAAATGTTCCAACAATATTTGTATACGTTAATTAATTAATAGACATTATTCATTTGTTGACACATTTGGACTTAGTGTTGTGAATCAGACTGAATCATTACATATTTCTATGATGTGTTTGTTTACCAAATACGGATTTGTGATGCCATTTTGTTTGTTTCTGTTGGATTCTTCGAGAGGAACTCAAGACGAGGTTACTATACTAACAAATAAAAACGTAAATTCTAACAAATAGAACAGATCCGCTGTGGTGGCTCAATTTTGGTTTCCAAAGAAACTTGGAGGATTATTTGCAGCGGTCGGTGGTCGCACCCTGGGTTCGTTAGACGTGCCAAGCTTTAGAGTACTGGTAGAAGACTGGAACATCGGCAGCGATACTAAGTCTCACACATACACATACAAACTCACACACAGAGAGAAAGATTGAGACTATTATAGCTCACTAGCAAAGACATTAAGGCCCCAACCCAAAGTGAATTTGCCAGTCTGGGAAAAGTTTGACTGCTACATCTTCGGCCACATCATTGCTTACCAAACGATGGTGGACATATACAGCCAAACAAAAAACGTCATTTTGGTTCGTAACTTGGTAGTTCCTAAGCGGTACCATTGAAAAAGCAATTTTTTTTTCGCTCTGGGCCAACGTGGTGGATTACCTTGCTTTGACTCTCTCCTTGCAAGTGAAGGCCACGAGTCGCAGCAGTGGGAACATTTAGTGGGCTGTTTTTGTATGAAGGGCGCCCGGTGGCTACACGATGGCCCAAAACAGCATACAGCCACAATTATCCAACGTTTGACATCATACCTGTCGCTTGAACACGTCCCTCTGCACGCTCGGCTCGCTGAAGTCCTTGCTGTAGTTGAGGCCGCACTCGCCCACGGCCACGCACTCGGGCGCGCTCGCTGTCTCCTGCAGCTCCGACCACATGTCGTCTTCGATCATCGACTTCGCGTCGTGGGGGTGGACACCTGGGCACAAACATTCTAGATATTACTGGAAACTACGTGACGCTGGGTAATGATTTGGACTCTTCATGTTCCAATATAGAACAAGAGCCCGTGAACCCCAGACCTTCGTTATTTTATAAAAGCTGAAAACTTGTCAGCGCATGCTCCTAACACAGGTAAGGACGATGGACCATTATGAAGTTTGGGTCATCCTGGCTTTGGCAAATAAACGGTACTAAGGCCCCGAGTCCCAGCAGTGGGAACTTTTAGTGGGCTGCTTATGATAATTAGGCTGCTAATTGTTACCCAAATATTATGTTTGAAAATAAGCGCGCATATTATGGCGCACGTAGAATTATAATTGCATGAACATTAACACAACATGGGTGTCTGGCAAGTGCTTACCACGATGTTAAGTGTCTAGCAATTATTGGTGTAATTTTTAATAATATTCTGAAGGTATTACCAAAATATCAGACTTTATAATTTGACAAATTTAGATGATACACCTTTAGTACCGTTTATCTGCCAAAGCCAGGATGATCCAAACTTCATCATGGGCCATCGTTCTTAACTGTGTTGGGAGCACACTCTGACAAACGTTCAGCTTTTATAAAATAACGAAGGTCTGGGGTGCATGGGCTCTTGGTCCAATAGCTGCATGTCACTGTGATGTTATGTGGCAGGCATGTTGCTTACCATCAGTCACATGTCCTGCTCGTCCGTCACTCTACATAAACTATTTAAAAAACGAAGAATGAAACGAAGTTTCATAGGTTTGAGACGTGACGTTGAGACGTGATTCAGCATCAAACATACAAAGATTCACATTCTACTATTGATATAAATGTGAAAGTTTATATGTATGTATGGATGTTCGTTGTTCTTTCACGCAAAAAATATTGAAAGTATTTGGATGATATTTGGTACGTAGACAGATCATATTCTAGAATAACTCGTAGGGTACTTTTTATTCCGAGAAAATAACGGGATCGGAAACTAAGCGAGTGAAACCGCGGGATGTTTCTAGCTTATAATATTAGTCATCTGCCAGTTTGCCGGTTATTTTACCGCAAAGCAGGACGTCTACTCTGTTTCTACGAAAACGAAATTTCGAAAAAAAACTCACGACTTTCCTACTCTCTTTCTACTTTGTTTCGTGCGATACAACATTGTTTGACGTTTAAATGTTCTAAGCATACTCTAATTAGAGTAGGCTTAGAACATTTAAACGGACAAATCGACGGATCGAAGTAGAATCGGAGTTGAAAAATCGCGAGTTTATTTCGAAATTACGTTTTCGTTGAATTAGAGTAGACGTCCTGTACTGCGTTCCGGTTTCAACAGAAATTACAGGGCATATAGGTAAACAGACCGATTTCATATATTTCTGGGAAACGAGTGCGGTGCTAGATAATGATTTGGACTCTTCATGTTCCAATAACTGCGTGACATCCTCCTCGTCTCGTCACTCATACAAATAATAGTAGGATTGTAACTCATGTCAGATGAGGCGTGTGCATAAGCTATTTCTATATGTAACTCTGAATTAAATTCATTCATTCCATCTATTGTAAGTCAATTGAATGAATCTCATGTAAATTCTGATAAGATTGAAGAAATTGAACACTTCCTGTGACCTTTGGGTTTTATCAACGTCTGTAGGAATATTTTGTTGGTGTATGGAGACTGGAGTTTTTGTGGTACATTTTATGGATTAACACTTAATCTTTTTTCAAGAAAATCTAACAAATTACGGCTGGTCTAGTCTGGAGATAGGCAACTGCTGATCCAGAGCACAATACAACTAATTCACCTTTCAACCCAAACAATTAAAATCGGTTCATCAGTTCAGAAACTACGATGCCACAGACAGACAAATACACACTAAGAGAGAGAGAGAGATAGACCCACATACACATCAAACGTCACCCGTCGTTTTTGTGTCTAGGTTAATGATTACATCCTGGACAAGAAGGAATTCTAGTTAGATTATAGTCTGGAAGAATATATAGGCTACATATCCCGGGAAAATAATGCGAACGGGTACTATGCAGGTAAAACCGCGAAGCAATGCTAGTAAGGTAATAAGATATAACCATAAAGGCATTCAAGTATTAACGTAATTTAGAAAAACCTTATTGTCTAATATAGAAGTCTTTTTTTTAACCAGGGAATTAAAATCTCCTCAAGTTGACAACAGGTGTGGTGATTGTTAGTTAAACTGGTCACTTGGTGGTTACGTAATGTTTAGGGAGAGTGAGGGGTGGGATGTAAAACACGTTACAGTGTGTTACCACGGAGAAGGGGTGTAAAATCTTAAAACAATGTATTACATAATAGTTGAACAGCCCCTAAAATGACAAAAAAGCCAAAAGAGAAAGTTGAAGTTTACCTGCTGTGGAGTATATTGTGCTGGGGTAGAGGCGGGTTAACCTTAGAGCTTCTTTGCTGTTCCTCACTGATGTACCTGTTACCATGATCTTTTGGACACCTGCAAAAGACAACTTCATAACATACTCACCCTTCATATAAATTTGCCTGGAAGAGATCACTTTCAGTGATAAGATAAGAATACTATTTATTAAAAGCCGCAACACATGAGAACAAAGTAGACTTAGTTCATTTTAAGGTAAAAAATTGGCGGCTTTTTCTCTTACTCAGTATCTCTATAGTGTCTACGTCTCTATAAGGCTGTCTCAGTAGTTTAAAGTTGATTGTATTATTTTGAATTTGATTACTGCTTGAATTTGGTCAACATTTTTATAACCTTTCCTTAAATCCTTATAGTGATTTACAAGAACAAGCTTGGCTCTCATCAAAGATATTTTTTAGATAGAAATTTTCAAATAAAATCTCAGCAGTTACTTTTAATAATTAGTTTCTGAATTTAAAGAGTAAACTAGGCGTAACTTGTTTGTTTCCTAATTAATTAAATAAAATCCAGTCCGGAAGTCGAGCCATGGATGAAGTTATTACCAAAATATGCACATCATTAAGAGAAAGTATACAATTAAAATTACAGCAGTAGACCTCCATCATATAAAATGTAAATGAAGTGTTATGATTCACTATTTCATTACACAATTTTAGTGCAGAATTAGCTTTACAAAGTATTAGAAGCCGAAATTGGTGAGGAAGTCTATACTCATCTCATAAATGGCTGGACCAATTTGAAAGAATTTTCTTGTATGTGTTTGGGTGGTGCTCTGGATGTTTTAAATACATAAATCAGCCCAGCAGATAACTCTACAGCCAGTATCTAGGTTATTTATCTATAGTGAAATGAAGTTTGCAGAGTTAGCTAGTATATAGATATGTCATTAGGTAAAAGCATGGTGAATAGACATGGTGAAAGCTATGAGGGTACCTTCAGAGACGTACTTCTTAGCATTCCATGGATTCACCGTGCGGGTGCCGGGTCCATCGTGTGGCAGAGAGAGAAATCACGAGTAGACCCCGAGACTTGTGACTCGGGCTGTAGGTTTAAAAGGGGCCCCTTACATTGACGTACGTCAACACTCACCTTCACTACTCGTATTTCTCTCCCTGCCCAGCCAAATCCGATATGATCCTACTAGTGCAGCTTTAGATACTCGTTCTAGTATAGAACTTACTGCACTTCTGGACAATCCAAGGTCTTTAAGCAGGTTATAGAGAGATTTTGCTGGTATACCTCTCGCTCCTACTTCTACAGCGTATAAATTAACTACATAGCCATTTTTTGTTAATTCATTTTGTAGGTCGTAATACTTATTTTGTTTCATCACGTGGTCTTTAGGTATATTAGTTTCCCACGGTACGGTAAGTTCTACCAGGACTATGCGTTTCGTAGCCCTAGAAAAAAGGAAAATGTCCGGTCTGGATGACGAAACACCCACATCCTCTGGGATTTTGTAGTGCTTTTCATACGTGTCCATTAAAATTGTCCAATCAGGTGCTGAACCCAGGATTGAGTAAGGCTTGTTCTTGGAGTTTGAAGTTGAGCCCTCTTTTACAAAGTTAATTTGTCTTTTGTTCATCGTCAATCCCTTTTGGGCTCTAGCTACCGAAAGGCTTACGGCTTCACGTATGATTTCAAGTACTCTGTCATGGCGCTGTGAGTAATGACCCCTATTAAGGAGCACCTTGCATCCCACCAATATGTGCCTTGCTGTACATATCGCCTCACCACAAGTATAGCAACATTTTTCAGAGGCTTTTCCCCACCTTACCAAGTTACTCTGGTCAGGGAGGGTCATTTGGAAAGCGTTCAGATAAAATTTTAATAAGGCAGGAGACCAGTCATATAGCAAGGTGCGCCACTTTAGAGCTAATGGGATACAAAACTCACCTATGGTTAACCACTCACTTTGCATTTCTAAATTCATAGCGTGCACTTTGTAACTATCATTTTCGTCTTGTTGTAGAAAGGTTTTTACCATGTCTCGGTCTTCCCTTTTCTTTCTCGTACCCAACCCAGCTGTATTTACTTGCGCGCCTGCCATAAATTGTTTGTGGAATTGAAGTCTAGATTCAAGGTCCGAAGCGCTTTTGTCTTTTGGGAGAGATGCGATTAATTCGTCTTTCGACTTTCCCAAAACATGCGTTTTTGTAACTCTTAGGTGTTTGTAGAGTTCGGATGGTTTTTTTAGTTTCAGGCCAAAACTATTGTGATCCCTAAATAGAGTAGAGGGATCAGCCGGATGTGCCAATCCAAACCATGACTTCAATATCTTTATGACATTAGCATCTAGTTTTGCGAGGAGGGTTTTACCGATGTCATATACTAGGAAAGGCCAAGTGAGACGTGATGTGAGATAGTTGTCATATATCCATGCTTTTTTGATATTGCTGATAGGCTGTTGGTCTACTTTATTGAGGTCATTCATGAAATTTCCAACAACTACCTCTAATGATGGTGTACGCCCTTTGTAGTCTATCTTTCTACCAAGAAATTTAAAAGGCACTGCCTCTGCAATTGTGGCAACTCTTTGGCCACTTATGGAGAGTCCCGGATCGTAAGAAGTATAATAACATAACATGACAATAATTGCGAACAATCTGTGTTTTGCAAATTAAATAAATTGAAACTCATATGTAGACTGCTTTGTCTCAAAGGTCCCCCCAAAACACTTAATAAAAGAATTTCTTGAATATGGGAAATTTTAATGATCATTATAAATCAACGAGGGTGCAGTTAAGTCTCAATAAACAGTTATACAAGTATAGACCAACATTTGGCTACAAACTTGTCCAGTGGAAAACTATGTTGTGTTTGAAGATGAATGGATTCTAGAAGATTCACTCTGGATTTTAAAACAGGAATTATAAGTGCTGACTTTAACTAATGGAGAGCCATTATAAGCACTGGTTTTCCACAAGATTTCCTTAGTTTGAGAAATGTCTATGATAACTTATGGTGGTGCTGATAATTCAGTCATAGATTTTTCTTCAACATTTGTGTCAAGCTGCTCAGGGTTTTATTTTGAAATGAAAACTTTTTTTGGCATTCCACATACAGATTTTTCCTGGGCTATTAATTGACCTCGAGCATCACATTTGTAAATTAAAACATCTTCGGGTAAACTAAGGATGCCATTATCCATCCCATTAGCCATCTAGAAATGTGTCAGCATTTCCCATTGTCATGGTCATGGCCACACCCTTTGGTTTCACCCGCATACTTTGCAAAGTGAGCTATCAAATTCAGAGTTATAAATTTTTCACTTTTAACAGCAGTCCCTAAGACTGCAATTTTATTTTTTAATAGTAAGAGAAGTGTAAACCAGAGACAGTCAATAATATTAAGACAGACAGATAATAATAAGCCATAGGTACAATCAAATCACAGATAATAACAACTGAGGAGTTCATTTGTTTTACAATGTTGCATACAATGTGTAAATATTGCATTGCATTTCTAGACAATTTTCCTTTCACCACGGGAAGTCAATTATGTATTAGAATGTTTTATGTGTATTATTATTGAGAAAATATATTTTACTGATATAATACATAAGTGATACAGGTGTTGCAATTCATACAAGAATGCGGCAGGCAATTAGAATCAGACAAATATATTATCCTGCATGGATTATTAGCGAATAATGTTGATTCATTCACAACTCACTGGCTATTTGGAGCATTTATTTTTTCATACAATAATTAATGCAGTCATCTTTATCATGATAAATATGCTAGCTGTGGCTAATAAAAGGTACATGGGATAATTTGGCTCTAAATAACGTTTAGGTAGTAGGTACGTGAAATATACGCAAGGTAACTCTGGGGTGTGAATATGTGTAAACTGCAGGTTTACTGCCTCAGCTCCTTACCTGCATCTTTTGCCCTCTGCACGACAGAATCGAGATCACGGCCGTATTTCTTATTCGTTAAGTTTGCGCCAATATCGATAACAATAAGATTTTCATAACAACCCTTCAGGTTGTCCGAAACTTTAGCTTCCTCGGACGTCATCTTCGGTTTTGTTAAGCTTATTGATGTGGTGTTTACCTGAAATAACTGGTTGTTTTAATAAAATTCTGACAATCCTCACACGAAGGGGACTTTAGATTTGAACTTACAAATTGTTTCAAACACTCCTACTGAATAAGCTTCTCGAATTTTAATGACTAGTCAAAAAGGTTAACCCACTTCACTGAAATGCCACCATGTTTTTGAAATAGTTTTCTTTGACATTGACATGAAATTTATTTAAACAAGGAAATAAATAAAATGATTTGATTGGTTGCAACGTAGAAAATGCATCGCTGATTCGTTAAAATTTTGGCCAGTGAACACAGCAGAATTTTAAGAAGTGTTCAAAAGGTTTATTTAAAAACTTTATTTTATTTATTCACTTTTCCTTTCGCGAAGTTATATTTATATTTGTAGAAAAACAAACTTTACCTTATAATCTTTTATTTCAAGTTTAAAATAGAACAAAGAAGAGCTGAAAAGTAAAGAAATTACAACATATAAGAACAAAATTATGCTAGAAATCATTGAGCTACGTTTAGTAAACGAAGACGTCGCATATTGAATCTTCAAGTTTTAGTACGCAACTGTCACTTACGCTGTACGCTGACAGTGACTTTGATAATAACATTGAATGGAAACAGCTGACTAAAAATAATATAACCTTAAAAATTAAACTTCAAAAGATAAGACGTATTGTCGTATTGAAGTAAACGATAAACGAAATAACGATAATAATTTTACGAATAAGAAGGGAATAAGATAAAGAAGGAATAAAAATGGGTTACCGCACTTTTCTATCCAAAAACATGGTCGTAATAGTCATGGTTCCTGTTCTCGCCGGTGCTCATTACGGCTGGTACAAGCTCCAATTCAACGATAAATTTGTAACAGCTGAAGAACGAGAAAGTCTACCGCTGTTAAAGGTATACAGTTCAATTAATAACTCTTTAAAGCCTTCGATAAACAGAAGTACTACTTCAGTTACTACCGAAGGCTGAAAATACATTTACCTACATCAAACGAAATTATATTCAGATGCTGTTATTTCTAAGACTGACGTAATCTAAGGGTCGAAAAGTAAATATTATGAATGCACCATTCTAATTTGTCGGCACTTAATGTCCTTTACCACCTAACACTACCTCTTATATTTGGTTAATCAATTGATTTACTAAAACTTGTGTTGTGTGTGAATTGTCCACCAATATATATTTATTTATTTCATCATCATGTATTTGTGATGGTCCAGATTACAATAAATTACTTACTATTTAGTATTTCAGTTCAAATTCTTCATGATAGATACTGAAATATCAAGCTCAGTATAAAATCTTTGTTAGACCTCAAATCTCAATTTTAAGTACCAAGTCCTAATTCTGAAATCTGAAGATAAAATTAACGTAACACAAAAATAAGTTATAGGTAATTTTTCACACTATGGTACCTATAGGGGGATTGTGTTTTTGCCTGCACCTGTCTATAACAACACAGTGACATTCACCAACCCGCACTGGGCCAGCGTGGTGGATTATGGCCTTAACTCTCTCCTTGCGAGAGAAGGCCCAGAGTCCCAGCAGTGGGAACGTTTGGTGGGCTGTTGATGTTGATATTCAGCTATTTGAACATGGAGAGTCCAAATCACTGCCTAGCACTGCATTGAGTTTGTTACTCAGATATTTAATATGATTTTAATGTATCGAGAAACATTAACGTTCAAACTGAAACAGGAGTTTTTGCACATAACTACTTGTTGGTTGTGGGGTAAAATTACTGACAAACATGTGGTACTTCCCAGGTGGAAGAAAGAATGACGAAGAGTGAGAGAAAAATATGAGAATCCTATCATTACAAACCTATGCTGCCTGAAATAAATTAAAATTTTATCATTACAGGCTCAATTAGCTCAAGAAATGTCTCAACCTCCAAAGATATGACATGCCAATTAAGAAATGCATGTGAAATATTAACTACACAAGTTTTTTAACATAAAATTCTAGTAATTCTCAAGACATGGTTAATTTTTCCAATATTTTTAGTATAGTATTCTGTAACTATTGTACTATTATAGTACTCTATTGTAATAGTAGAGACTGACTGTATTTTAGTTGCTTACTGCAAAAAGCAGTGTTAGCTTCCCTACATCCACTAAAAAAAGGAAATTTGCATTAATAAAACTACCCAAGATTGCATTTTGGATTGGTCATTTGCACTCATTAGATTTTGTTACAATTTTAGAGGTTGCCCCTATATAAGTTCACAACTAGAATTAGAACCTTTTCATGATTTCACAGGAGAGCATTCCAAAGATAAATATTGCATTTACATCACCATTACTTGTTGTATTTTTGTAAAGTTTGGTGTAATTTTGTTGTATTTATGTGGTTGTTGTTTTGGTTTGTTTGCATGTTGTTTTTTTGCCCCAAATTTAAAAAAATATATAAGACATAATGATGATAAATTAAATGCAATGTTTACCTTTAGAATACTCTCCTGTAAAATCATAATTTTGAAGATACATACAACAGCTTACATGGTAGGCATACAAGCATACATAGACATATTTTGTACCTATGCTTGTATGTAGAGTTTATCTACATATTATGTTTCCTGGATAAGATTCCCACCAGCAATATGGCAACACCTTGTGGTTTGTTTATTGTAATATTACTGGACGTCTACTCTATTTCTACAAAACGTAATTTCGAAAAAAATCTCGCGACTTTCCTGCTCTCGTTCTACTTCGTTTCGTCCGATAAAACATTGTTTGACGTTAAAATGTTCTAAGCATACTCTAATTAGAGTAGGCTTAGAACATTTAAACGGTCAAAACGACGGATCGAAGTAGAATCGGAGTTGGAAAGTCGCGAAATTTCGAAATTACGTTTTCATAGAAAGAGAGTAGACGTCCTGTTTCTTTTTGTCTCATTATAGAGTTTTTAGCTAGCTTTTTTGTTACAGGCATTACTCGGGAAAAAAGAGATATGAAAGTACAAAACATGTGATTTACAAGTGTAAGTTGTAAATAGAAAATTACAAAGTGAAGCATCTCTTATAATAAGGTAATTTAGTGAACATGTCATGTTTTCTAGTGTTTAATAAATTATATTATACTTATATTGTTTTACTGTGGTGTTTCTATTGTCTATTTGATCCTATTGCTCCTTTTGGTGTTTTGCTTACATATTCTAACATTGTGATAAGAACGTCTAGGCTGTGGAATACGTTGCCTGAGTGGGTTTCCCTCGATGGTAACAATCTTTGTGTTTTCAAATCAAGAGTGAATCGGTTTCTTCTGGGTAAACACGCTCCATCGTAGACCGCATCGCCGCTTAACATCAGGACGTCTACTCTAATTCAACGAAAACGTAATTTCGAAATAAACTCCGATTCTACTTCGATCCGTCGTTTTGTCATTTAATAAACGCCAAACAATGTTGTATCGGACGATCGAAGTAGAATCGAAGTTGGAAAATCGCGAGTTTATTTCGAAATTACGTTTTCGTTGAATTAGAGTAGACGTCCAGGCGTGATGTCGGTCAAGTGTAGGTAAACCTATAAAAGTAAAAAAAAACAAAGTTTCAAACGAAGTTTTTTTTTCCAAAGTTTATTGGATAATATTTTTAGCCGAGATTGCGCCTGCGTAGTTCCCGTTCCCGTTTTTTCTCGCCATTTAAAAGTAGCCTATGAGTTTTGCAGACCATAATCTCTGTTCCAAATTTCAAGACTACCCTTTCAGACGTTCTGATGTGATTGAACAACAAACATCCAAACGTTCGCATTTATAATATTAGTAGTAAGTACGACTAGCGGGGTCCCGTGGTTTTAATCTTTTAATCTCGGGACGGGAGTTGCACGGGCAAAACTGCGGGGTGCTGCTAGTCATTTATATTTAAAACGTTAAATAGACTATTTAGATTGCTTACTATCATAAAATGGTTTCCAGTATACTTACATGTATTTTTAGAAAAATCGTTTTTGAAAAAAATAGTGCCACCAATTTTGTGGCTATGTACCTATGGATGTTTGTTCCAAAACTACTAAAGGAATCTAGATGAAATATGGTACATAGATAGACAGTGGTCTGGAATAACACATAGGCTACTTTTTATCCCGTAATTATACGGGATTGGTAACTACAGGAGTGAAACCGCGAGGCCCTGCTACTTTTTAAAATGACTTCACTACTTACTACGTTGACTTCTGAATTTTTTGGCGCCATCTAACGGAAAAAAGCTGTGGTGGTCTAGTGGCCGCAATATACGATTATACGATCGTCATGTCGTAGGCTCGAATTCCGCCTGCAGCTCTCGAGTATTTTACGGTTTTTTTACTTTTATAGGTTTACACTTGACTGCCATCTTGCCTGATGTTAAGCGACGATGCGGTCTACGATGGAGCGTGTTTACCTACATAGCGAGATGTACTCCTGCTACGAGTACTTATGTCATCACATTTGCTTTGACGTAAGATAACATCGCGAAGAAACCGGCGTTTTGTAAAGAAAATGTGGTATCATGGGACACCACGTAATAACGAAGTTCCTTCGGATAATGTAGAAGCAATAGGTACAATTTGCAAAAATGCTTTTTTTTATTACAGTACGATTATATGCAAAATAAAGTTGGCAACACTGGTCACAAGGAGTTCTTACGCGTCAGATTTTCTGACGGTTATTCGAGTTGTTCGCTTTAGGACAGATTCGCTTTACGGCAGAATCGCTTTATGACAGATTCGCTTTAAGGCAAATTAATTATAATATATTAATTATTGATATTTAATACTTCTTGGTACGTTCATGTCAACATATTAAATTCACCATGCACAAGCGTTCTAACAGGGTAATTTCGTTTTTAAGTGCACTAGTAATAATCAGGTCAATTTTAATATCTTTCTCCCTTAACTTTAAACTACTCAACCTATTAACTATTTTTTCAGTTCAGCCACGCAGCAAAATCTCTTATCTCCTCCAAGTGTGCCGGCTTCAAAGATGATCATAGATGAAAGAGAACCTCAGTTGGTCATCCAAGTCATCCATCATCGACAGCCTTTTTTTATCCCACTGTTGGGTATAGACCTTTATTATCATGCCATCTTCCTCGGCCCTGTGCCACAGGTTCGACCCGCGATATAATGATATCGTCGACCCTCCTTACAGAAATAACTTCAAAAAATGTAATAGGAATGATTATCTGTAGACCTTCATTGGTCTATGAATAATTCAGGGTAACGATTCTGAAACCATTCGGTTGCATCCGACACGGAATCTCATCTCTCGGTCTTTGTCATGCTAAACAGATAAGACTGAGAGATGAGATTCCGTGTCGGATGCAACCGAATGGTTTCAGAATCGCTACCCTGGTGTGCTTAGTGTAAGTAGTTAGGTATATGACTGTAGCGTAATGTAGTTCTCATAGTATTTTAATTTTATTAGTAAAGTTTAATGCCCTTTTAAAATGTAATAAGAAAGGGGTAAATAGAATAAAAGACAGGTGTAATAGCAATAACGTTGTAATCTATGGGCGGTGGGCGACGAGGCGGGGCGGTAGTCAGATGGTGGGCAGGTGCCCGCGCGCCTCCTCGGGCTTCTTGCCGCGCGGGGGCGCGCGCTCGGACACGATCAGCTGCGGCAGCAGCGGAGACGACTGCACCTGCGGACACGACATCAAATCAAACAAGTGACAAATACTATACCTAATGCACCACCAGTACCTACCCTGGACGTCTGTTCTCTCTCTACGAAAAACGTAATTTCGAAATAAACTCGCGACTTTCCTACTCCGGTTCTACTTCGATCCGTCGTTTCGTCCTTTTGAATGATCCTGGACGTCTACTCTGTTTCTACGAAAACGAAATTTCGAAAAAAAACTCGCGACTTTCCTACTCTCGTTCTACTTCGTTTCGTCCGACACAACATTGTTTGACGTTTAATGTTCTAAGCCTACTCTAATTAGAGTATGCTTAGAACATTTAAACGGACAAAACGACGGATCGAAGTAGAATCGGAGTTGGAAAATCGCGAGTTTATTTCGAAGTTACGTTTTCGTTGAATTAGAGTAGACGTCCTGCTCTAATTAGAGCAGGCTTAGAACGATGTTCAAACTATGTACGATCGGACGAAACGAAGTAGGAAAAACGCGAGTGAAGTTACATTTATTTCGAAGTTACGTTCTAAGCTTATTCTAATTCGAGTAGAGGCTTAGACCGTTTAAACGGACGAAACGACGAATCGGAGTGGGAAAGTCGCGAGTTTATTTCTAAATTACGTTATTCGTAGAAATAGAGTAGTAGACGTCCTGATTCACAACGCAATCGGAGTAATCTCTACACGGAAACAAACCTCTCGGTCTCTAGGCCTCGATACAAATTGATTAAAGTCCAGTGACGGATTTGCCCTAAGGCTACGGAAACCCTTAGGGTGGTAAATTAATAGTAACAGCTCATGGTGTTATATTTTGGCTACTATACACTTTACAGCAGACTGTATGAAAGCCTCAAAACTTACAATTTCTTAGTCAATATAGAAACCCCGTCTCTAACTTCACTTTGTCGTCTCTGGGTCTGCCACTGAGGCAGGCGCGGTCCCAGCGTCGAATTTTGGAGGGGGTCACCAGTACAGAGTCTCAGATTTGGGGGGGGGGGGGGTCACGAGTAGAAATACAATAAATCGAGTAAAAAAGACTACTAGTACCGCCCCATTTCTAAGTAACGTACCTATACGATTTTTTTGGGGGTCATGCCCCCTGTGACCGCGAAGTGTGACCTGTGATGCTTGGGACCGCGCATGCACTGAGGTACGGTACTGGTTTGATACTTGAGAGACAACAGCGTGCACAGAAACACAAAATATATACACTACACTATACCTCTACTTTTGCCATTCGCATGTCGGATTTCTGGCTACCGAGATGAGGTGTGGTGCATGTCAGAATGCCTCACTCCTCCGGGGTCTTTAACTTAGCAAAATTGCTTATGGCTAATATTCTTCTTTTGATTTCGCTGGAGAAAGTAATAATCATGTGGCAAATAAGGCTAAGAGATAAAATAAAATTATGACTACTAACATCATTTCTCAAAGACTTGAAAGAAAAGTAAATCCATGCTTCTCAAAGCAACAATTCTATTTCTTTTTGGTCTTCCCACTCTTCGACGAACCGGATACTGTCATTACTGTGGCGCTTTGTTTTACCGTCGCATCTTGTTCTTTCCTTCTTTCTTTCAACTCGTTCTGTCGGACGGACGGGAAATGATTCAGTAGGATGGAATTATTAGGATAGAGGTGTTTTTGAAATGCAAATAGACATTTGAATTGGCTGCGATAGTAAGGTACTACCATTATCTATATTATCTGTTCTATGGTGCTACCAGCCACTTTAATTGAAGCTTTATAAGGGTGCTACTAGCTACTTTTTATTGAGGCTTTGCAATATTTTTCGTTAAGACCAAACCAGACCAAAAAAAGGGGTGTTATAAGTTTGTCTGTCTGTCTGTCTGTGGCACATAGAGCTCAAACGGATGGACCGATTTCGATGCGGGTTTTTTTATTTTAAACTTCGTTTTTGTATGGTGGTTCTTAGCAATCTTTGGTTAATATCGATTCAAGATGGCCGCCTCCACAAAATGGCGGACCAAAAAATTTTTGTACAACCTCCCTCAATATGACAAATTTCAAATCTAAAATGGCCGCTACCACAAAATGGCCAATTAAATTTATTTTTTATCACTACTCCCTCAATATGGGTATTAAATGAAAGGGCTTCGTATAATGTTGTAGGTACAAATTACAAATCCGAAATACTCGGGGGTAAATCAAAATGTTTAATTTTGTTCTTGTTGATTGAGACATCAGAAGGGTCATACCTGGGCTCTCCTGGCCTTATCGAACTCTTCGTGGTCAGAGTGCGGCACGGTGAACAAGAAGTTCTCGAAGATGGGGTGTCTGAGCAGCTGCTCACACGTCCACCGCATCATCGGGTCTTTGTCAAGGCATTTCTGAAATGCAAAAAATCTAAATGTTTATATCTTACCAAAATTGCTCTTACGAAACATTTCTTTTTCATAGAGCGACGAGACGAGCAAGACATGTGCCTGCTGATAAACAATATAGCTGCTCATAACGGCACAGTAACACGCAGCTATTGGAACACGAAGAGTCCAAATCATTATTTAGCACTGCACTGCGCTCGTTACCCAGAGATATTCTTATATGTTATATCCATCGCTATGCCTTGTAATTTCTTTAGAAACGTTGCCCTTGAAACCGGAACACAGTAACGTTTGCACATTACTGTTTGGGAGTAGAATAAATAAATAATAAATAATAATAAATATTGGTGGACAATTCACACACAACACCATCTGACCCCAAACTAAGCAAAGCTTGTGTGATGGCGGCCAGATAGCTGATATAATACTTATATAGTTTTAAATACATACTTGTTATACATAGAAACACCCAGACACAGTGCAAACATTGGAATTCATCACACAAATATTTGCACTGGGTGGGGATCGAACCCACGACCCTCGGCTTCGCAGGCAGAGCTACTACCCACTAAGCCACAAGGCCAGTCAAACTGGTAAAGGTGTGGTACTTCCACAGGCGGACTGTGCAAACAGCCCAACCACTACAAGAATTGAAGTAATTAAAATTGTTTTATACCCAACGTCTGACTAAGTCATCATATGCTAAGCACAGATTCGCGAAAGGTGTAGTGGCCGGCAAACAAGTTTACCCAAAATTGAGGTGGAAGGGGAAAGTTCGCGCATGTACACTTCCACCAAAGAGACCTTAAAAACGTTTCTGCGCAGCTAACTTCATTGGGTCAACTTGTTTGCCGGCACCTATACACTAAGTGGAAATTCAATCCGTAGGTACTAATTTCTTTGTATTAGTAGGTATAGTTCAACGCACTAATTATGCTTCCGCCGCTTGGACTCTAGCGCTCGAGATCTTCTCTCACTACGAGAGAGTCAAGGCCATAATCCACTACGCGAGCCCAGTGTAGGTTAGTGGGTGACGCATGAACTCCAAAGATTCTAGGAACTTGTCGGTTTCCTCACGATGTTTTCCTTCACCGTTCTTTTTGGTTGGGGTAACCCCCAACCCCAACCAAAACAGATTTCCTTAAAATAATCAAAGTTTTTTAACTACAATAGGTTCTCAGTTAACCGCCGTGATGTTTAACGACGCGGCTGCCAACCGCGCCCGCGCGCGGGCGCGGCGCCGCGCCGCGCGATGGTTTTGTTTCAATACTCACGAGACCGCAGGTTTTCACGGTTTCTGCTCCGAAAAGCTACTGCGCAAGAATCACAAGCAGCCATGCGGGCGCCGCGCGGCTGCCGCAGCCGCCGCGGCCGTAAGCCGCGTCGTGTGATTTGAATTCAATTTTATATGGAAATCCGCGTTGGCAGCCGCGCCGTGTGAATCGTCTCTAAGCAACGATGCGGTCTATGATGGAGCGTGGTTATATACTTAGGTTAGGTGTAAGCTATACCAAAGACTCACCTGCAAAAAGTCTATCACTAATTCATTGTGTGTGTATCTCTGTGGTATTTTCTTCTCTAGCGGTTCGAACGTCGTTGGTTCCGGTAACTCCATACCCTGAAACATGGTTATAACAATGGTTGTTAATCTATACTAATATCACAGTATAAAGAAATAAGTACTACTAGTAGTTCAATGCCTTTGATTTTGGGAGAAACGTCGATAATGTCTAGACACTGGTAGGGTTGTCGCAATTTTAAAAACGTGGCACCAAAATAAAATTAAAACACACGGAAGATTTCAGCCCTGAGCCGCGCTCCTGCAATACTAACATTGTAACGTAGGCAATGCAGGAGCGCGCTTCCCGCGTCTCACCCCGCACGCCCCGCACGATTGCCCCGTCTAGACGGCTTCGTCAAACGACTGTATGATTTAATAGACTGTGCTAATATTATAAAGCTGAATAGGGTTTTTTCTTTGAACGCGCCAATCTCAGGAACTACAGGAGCCATTTCAAAAATGCTTTCACTATTGGACACGTGATCCCCGAGTGTTATAAGGCTCTATACCAGTAAGGCTCTGTACAACGGGCGAAGTCGGGACGGACAGCTAGTAAGCAATATTTGATGTATCCTCATTTGAATAGAATTTTATCTTATATATAAAATTCTCGTGTCACAGTGTTTGTTTCCTTACTCCTCCGAAACGGCTTTACTGATTTTAACCAAAATTTATATGCATATTCAGTAGGTCTGAGAATCGGCTACTAGCTATTTTTCATACCTTTATTTATATGGCAAAACAACGTTTGCGGGGTCAGCTAGTATTATTATAACATTATAAAATTGTACCTACTAGCAGGATGCAACTGTGTTGTTTCCTATTTTGCGACACCCAATCAGGGTCTTTGTACATAGTTTAAGATTTTATTCATAAGGTCTATATGTACACTGTGCAAATAATAAATAAATAAATAACTTAGCTAACAGTCACATTGTCCTACAAATTGCGTGGTAGGTACCGGTGGTACATTATCCCGGTCCTACGCTCAGAAATATTTTATCCTAGCTATCTCTGTTAGCTACCACAATCGAGAGTTTCTAACAGGAAATTGTCGAGCGTCTCATCAAAATGAAACTATTCACGCAAAATTAGCTTCATCAACAACCCATTAAACGTTCCCACTGCTGGGACTCGGGGCCTTCTCCCGCAAGGAGAGAGTTAAGGCCATAATCCACCACGCTGGCCCAGTGCGGGTTGGTGGATGACACATGACTTCGAAAGATTCTAGTTACATGTCGGTTTCCTCACGATGTTTTCCTTCACCGTTTTAAGTTAGCGGCATTACGCACATGACTTTCGAAAAGACAGTGGTCCGGATCGGCAGGCGCCGTTCTCCAGACTAGACCAGCCGTAACTTATTATGCTGATATATAAGGAAAAAAATAAATGTGACAATAATTTTCAGTGTACAGAATCAGCGCAAGAAGTAATATCAGTAGGTTCGGGGCCCGTGCCGCTGGGGACCCTCAGGTAACTAACTTAGCTTATTAACGTAACATTAGCTTTAACATTAGCATTAACTTAACGTAAAATTAGCTTGATAGTAATCAATTGCAGAAATTCTATCAGGGATCCGGGGCTATCCGGAGTCCGTGACCTTTGTCAATTGGGTTCTTTGTTTTACATTTATCTTGGATTGGGAGAAAATCTTCATATTTTCAGTATTTACTTAGCTTTTACATCCTAATTTTAGTGAGTCCGATATTATTCGAAGCCGCCTCCTCCCAATCGAGAGCTTACGGCATTTCTCAGGGTCGAACTTGGCCGAAAGGACTTGAGTCGCTCCATGGCGATCACAAATCCGTCGGAGACCTTAGCCTACGGTTGCTGCATGCCCCGCTGACCTGGTCCATGGGGGCCCGCGCAGGCTGAGGCCCGGCTGGGAAATGCCACCTCGACTATACGGCAAGTCCGACGCTGCTGTTTCTATCCCTGATGGCCAAACTTTCCACTTCAAAATGTTTTTTTTTTAGTATTATAGAGTGATGAGATGAGCAGGACATTTGCCTGCCACAAAACAACACAGTGACACGAAGCTATTGAAACACGAATAGTCCAAATCCTCACATAGCCTGGGCTAGGTGATGCTATTCACCACTACGCTCGTCGCCCAGATATGTAAGATGTTTTATCTCTCTCTATGTAATTTCACTGGAAACGTTGCACTTGAAACTGGAACACAGTATTACACACTACTTAGCGGTAGAATAACTGGCAAAGGTGTGGTACTTCCCCAGACGGACTCTGCAAAGAGTCCTTCCACTAGTAAATGTACCTTATGTGAGACGGGCCCGACGGGGTTGCTGAACTAACCTGAAAGAAGGTGTTCTGCGAGAAGATGGTCATGTGTCGCGGCAGCAGGTCCCCCAGGGTCTTCCGGATGAGGTACAGCTGGTCCAGGTCGCTCTTTCCCGGCCACAGCGCCTCGCTCGACAGCAGCTCGGCGAACACGCAACCTGGTTCAGATTATAGATCTTATTATTCCAGACCTTTGGTATAACGAAAATACACTTGATAACGTATACTTAGTGAGGCTACGTTTTAACACGGTAAAATGACGTGAACGAGAACTACGTGGGTAAACCCGCGGGGCGCTGGTCATGACGCCATGACCCCATGTTTTACAGGTAAACACTCATATTCTTTTCGTAGGTATAGGGCTATAGGGTATAGGTCCTATATCAAAAGAAAGTAGTAGGTACCTAAAATAACTTTGAGCAAAGTGATCATATTTTTTGCTGTCATAATTTATCCAGGAGAAATTAAATTTGGGCGTAAATACTTCTTAGTTTTTTTTTTAATCTAAGTACCTACCTATTAGTAAAGTTGACCATATGGGTTGAAATTTACGATGCCAATCACTCAATGGACAATATTTGTTCAGCTCCAGGAGGGTACTGTTGGGTCGAAGTTCACAAAGTTAACAAAAACATTTATTCAATACAAAAATTAATCTTTATAATCACACTGGATTTGTGTGTACAAAACGGTTTGAATCTCCGCTTTCCTCATACGATACAGCTTTAGAGTGGAATGAGTTGCCGGCCTCCTTGTTCCAGAGTTCTGTTCAGTTTCAGAGTTCTTCTGTTTCAAAGTTTACAATCTTTAACTTTTCAAGGTCAGAGTGAAAAGATACTTAAGTCAACGTGCGTCGTCTGCGACCACACCGTCGTATCATCAGGTGAGTACACAAACGCGGACCAGGGCAAAGAAACGATGTCAGTCGATTACTAGCGGAATCCCAACCGGTAGTGATCGGCTCAACAGACGAGCACTAACTAGTATTAGGTTTAAAATGTTCCCAACTCCCCCCTTATTTTCCTCTTCTTCTGATTATCCAAGAAATGTGTAAAAATAAATAAGATTTGAAATGACAAAAGTCACGGACCCCGGAGTCTGTGGAGTAGCAATTTTGAATAAAAAAATAAATTTAAAAAATGCGGTCCAGTGCGCGATATAAAATAAGTCTTGAGATGTCCCTCAATGGACTGATGAATGGAAGATGATGAGATAAATAAGATGATACCAAATTTATCAGCACAAAAGTCGCGTGCGAACTATTATAGACAAGTGCGACTTGCAACACCACTCATTCCAGTCGGGCGGGATACTCGTTACTCGTATCGACAGAAACACGCAGCAGGGATGTTACGGAGCTCCGACTTCGACTCCGATAAGTCGGAACTTCCGATTATTATGACACCTTCGGTTCCGAAACTTTTAAACCGGAGTTTTTAATCGGAGGTAAGGTGTATAAGTATTAGTGATATTCGCTTATTGTGATGGAAAATAAATGAAAATACAAATTAATTTGATTTAATTTGTTTCAAAGTATTTCAAAATTTAATATTCACATGTTATTTTTTTAATTTAGGTATACAAATTACGCTACTTTGGGATTCGATTCATAAAAAACAATGTTTGATTAGTCCCCAGTAAAAATCTCTCTCCTGCACCACTTCTGACCCTGCCTACGCCTCCGACTTCGGTTCCGACTCCGATAAATCAAATTTAAAAACTCCGACTCCGCCCAACTAACATTCGGCGCTAATATATCTGGTCTAACTCTTAGTTAGAACAGATAAATAAAAGCGCTAAACAAAACCTAAAATGCTGAATGAGTTCTATGCCATAGGAGTAGGTACCTTCTTTGACTTCGGAGTTATAGCAAGCTATAACTCTGCTATACCCCCGGATTGGGCACAAATTCTTATAGCCTTAGGTTCCACTATGGCGATATAGTGGTTGCAGAATGACTTTAAGAGTTATAGTAGAGAAATTATGGAGGTACAGCAGCGCTAACTGAGAGAGAGAGAGAGAGAACGCTGTAAGGGTGTTATTTAAGTGACTAGTAACGTAGTAACTCCTCAAGAGTTATGGTAGAGCTGTATGCTGCTAACTAACACGCGCAATGCGCAGCTTCGGTTCCGATAAAATGAGCTCCGTGACATCCCTGCCACGTAGTATAGTCACCTATGGCCCACACGTCGACCGGCGTGCTGTACATGGTGTCTCCGACCAGAAGCTCGGGCGCTCGGTACCAGCGCGTCGCCACGTAGTCGGTGTAGCTCTCGCCGGGACCTGGACATGTTGGCGGAAACATTCTACGTCAGTTACACGTATAACAACATTATTAACTAAGTCAGTTTCAGAACATTTGCCATGGTAATGTATAACTTTTTTTACATTATCAGAAAAAATAGATTTTAAAGAACAAAAAGCTTACCAACTTTATTGAAAAAGCTGATATTTAGACGGGAGATTTTTCGAATGAAAATTAGGGTACTTTTTCAATATTATGTTAATTTACGGTAGAAAAAATTATTATTTTCAATAAAAAAAAATACAGTGTATTTAAGATATAAAAAGGCAAGTTTTGACCAAATTTTTGTGTGTTTACATGAGAAAAAAATTAAAAACCAAAAGTACCCCTCTGTTTTACGCCTGTTCCTCGAAATCAATTACAATTGCTTACGAAATAGGTTTCACAATCACTTAATTTCTATTGGTACTAAGTATTTACTTTCTTCTGCTAACGTCTTATTACAAGACAATGTAAGCTTACATAAACTCAACGATAGATACATTTAACCTCTACCCTTTGGCACTACCTAATGGGTTAGAAGTTTCGATGGTAATGTTAGATACACTCTGACCTTTCACCTAGCACCGAGTGCCAAGGTTTTTTTGCTAACGAGTACCCTACGATGTAGAAATCCTAATAGAAAAGTTTCAAAACAAGCTTAGTGAAATATTGCGGCTGTCAAATTATCTTTTCTATGCATAAAATCTCGATCTAAATTAAACGATGGTTGTATGTTGTATTCGTACTTCTCAAAACAGCTTTCGAGTACTATTGAGTAGAGAAAAATCTTAGAGGTCCGCAACATCGGCGACATCCTAATGTGGAGACTTAGCGTCGGAGTGACCATCGATATAATATGACCCATTAGAAGTGCCCTCCCAAACTTCAGGCGCACAGAATTATGACATCGTTGGGAAGAGTGAGCTCACTCTTTCCGTTTCCGTTCTAGTCGGTTGCAGGAAGCGATGAACGCCGGACGTTTTTACCTATCACTATTCGTTGTCAACAACCAAAATAAGTAGAACCACAGCATACCTCGCCGTTAGCGATTGTGGGGGTCAAGTAGATTGCTGGTGTGTAAACCACTTACGCTAGGTGGTCTTACTTTAGAGACACAGACGCAGTTTTTTTACCAATTTCAAGGTGCTCAGGCTACATCCATGGTTTATATCGATGGGAGTGACGGCGTAGCAGAACGTGCGTGTTAAACGCTTTTTTGATGGGTGAAATCTTGTTAGTACACGTCACCGACATGCGACATGCGTAATAACATCACATCTACAGCTGTATAGGTGACGTTTTGTGTAACATTAATTCTGTTTAATACTAAAATTGTAAGTTGTTAGAATTTTCAAAATCGGTCTAGTAGTCCTGAGATTGGCGCGTTCAAACAAAATTAATACATTATACAATACAAATTAAAATGATTAGTTCATGAATGGCCCAAATAAGCATGTTAGGCATGTTTCACGTAACCCAATTCCATCGATAAGAATAAGTACAAGGGATCTTTGATCGATGGCTTCCATCATTACCATACGTTTCCCTTCACATAATCAACGTGCAGTCGTTACTAATGCCACGACCCCACTCAAAATAGCTATCTTTCTAAATAAGGCTATGCAGATCACCCGCACTAACCCGAAAGGGTAAGGTCACACTGAGTTTAGCACGCGATAGAATGGACTAAGCGTTTAACGCACACGCTGCACTGCTCTACTGCCACTCCGAAGCAACGCTGCCTCGCCGCTACATAAGCATGTTGATGCAACTAATAACAATTTCCCCGACCTACTCGTACCATAAATCGCTCAGCGAAAGATCTTTCACTTCAACAACAACCGTCACTAAACAAATCGCAAAAAAAAAACATTAGGTTGTATATTTTTTTTGTATCAATATCACGTGATAATTCCGCTAATTATATTGGTGGACCCATACAAATTTTACCCAAATCGGTCGGCGATTTTTGAAATATCAACGAGAAAGAACAAACATTTGATTACATGTATCCGGTTATGATAGATTTCCCAAAAATCTTTTGTCGATAGCGCAAGTTTAATTTTAGTCAGGTAGGTAAATTGAAGACAGGAAAATTAAATTATGTAATGTCCTCGATTTCCATTACAAAAGTTTGTAATGATGACTACTTTCGATTTGACACAGTTTCTGCAGATACCTACATACGCTCGCTCTATTTATAGCCACGGAAGTAGGGGGAGGGTCTCAAGGGTGGAAATGCAAAAATATACTCGCAAACTCAAATAGTGGTTTTATACGATTCTTTATTCCTTCCTATAAAGCGTATCGGTTATTAATAGTACGTGGAAGTAGTTCGTCGTCGTCAAAATATTGCTTCATGAGACTGTTTTCATGTATGGCTGTAATCTGTAATGATCGTAATTTTGCGCAAACAAGGTTAAGTGGTTTGAACATGATTGAACTTCGGGGGTTTTTCTAACAATCGTCTGCGGAATGGAATAAGCGAAAGAGGTTTACAACGCAAATGTAAACGCTGTACAATTGTTTTACAGAGTTTTACTCAATTTCATGAGTTAAGTTTTAGAAGTGAAAACATCTTTTGGCACACACCACACCGATTTTTTTCGTAGTCTGTGAATTAAGCTCATGATGAGCTCATGATGAGCACGTAACGTAAGAAATGTTTGGGTGAATTCGGGACCTAACGCATTTCTAGATGGCCATGCTTAGAAGCATACCTGGGCACCGTTAATCAAATAATTAACTTCGTTAATCGTTAATCCGCTACAAAAAAAGTTAGCTTCGTTAAACGTTAAAGTGTTACATTTCGGAAGAATTAACGCAAGTTAACGTTAATCGTTAATCCGTTAATATGTCTAAAATTGCATTTTTATATCGTGGCGTTAGTGAACTTATAAAACCTGTTTTATTAGGTTCTGGAAGTTAACAGGTTAGGTGGTCACTCCAAGTTCCGGCACCAAGTAATGAAATGATCAAACGGAACAAATGCCTTCGCAATTTTCTCAGTCGCACGCGCCGGGAAAATATATCTAGTTTTGTTTTTGTTTGACTCGCTGGTTTCACGCCGCGCCGCAATGCCGTGTGGTAAATAGTAGGCATTGGATTAACGATTAACGGACTTCTGCATATTAATGGAAGTTAACGTGTCCGTTAACATTTTTAGAAGTTAATCCGTTAATCAAAATGTTAACTTCGTTAATTAACGGATTAACGAGTTAATGCCCAGCTATGCTTAGAAGACTACCTAGATGGCCACCAGGCCATGCTTATAATACTAATCGAGATGGCCAGGCTTACAAGATTTATCTAGACGATCATGCTTTGAAGATTTATCCAGACTGCTAGTCTGGAATAAATCGGGCCCTCCGGTTTCACCCGCGTAGTTTCCAAAGTGAGCTATCATCTGAGTTATTACTTTTCACTAGGCAGTCACTGCCAATTTTTTTATTAGTCGTCAGCGGGATGAGCGGTTTTCGGAGAAAGAGGTTTACAGCTCAAATTGACTAATTGTTTTATTAAATTTTTCAAATATAGTATTTTATGCCAAATGAGTGGCAATAAGCATACGGTCCGCCTGATGGTAAGCGGTAGTCGTCGCTTATGAACACCTGCAACATCTGAGGTGCACACGACGTTTTGCCCGCCCGGAGAGGGGTTCAAGGATTTTTTGGTAGTGGTAGGACTCTTATTGCAGAGTCCGTCTGGGGAAGTACCACACCTTTGCCAGTAATTTTATCGCCAAGCAGTAATGTGAAATCATCACTGTGTTCCGGATTGAATGGCAATGTTTGCAGTGAAATTACAGGGCATGGAGATAAAAGATCTCATATCTCTGCCTGAAGAGCGCAGTGCATTGCTGGGTAATGATTTTGACTCTTCATGTTGCCTATAGCTGCGTGTCACTGTGCTATGATGGTCAGACTTGTTGAAGCACATGTTCTGATCGTCATTCCTGATTGTCGTCACTCATTACTATAAAAAAGATACCCTTTTTAAATTATTCCTTGTCAAAATTTTTCAGTTTTTGTTTGACAATTTCAGTTTAGCAGGATAAGAACACGAGCTTTTTGCCAGTGCCGGCGGGTAGTGCGGTACAGGAATTTCCGTATGATTCAATAACGATTTGATTTAGTAACCAAAAAAATTGGCAGTCATAGGAACTGCCGATAGAAGTGAAAACTTATAATTCAAAATTTGAATTTCAAAATTTCTTGAGGCGCGCCTAGACAGATTTTTCGTGGGCTGTGAATTGAATTCTAGCGTCACGCTCGGGTATGATAAGAAATCTTCGGGTAAACTCGGGACCATAGCCATTGGCCATCTAGGAATGCGTCAGCCAATGGGAAATGCTGAAAGTTACATCCGTGTAGTTTCCAAGGTAAGCTATCAAATTCTGAGTTATAAGTTTTAACTTCTATCGGCAGTTCCTATGACTGCCAATTTTTTTTTTCACAGCCTTCCTCAATATGTGTACCAAATGAATGGACTGGCCTAGTAGAACACTGCACAAATTTAAAACCAAAGGTAGTCAGGGGTTTTTTTTTAAATTTTGGTGTTATTCAAGCAAGCTTTGCTTTGGCCTCTAAATGACCCTGAAACTGGAGCTCACAAGTCTCCAGGATGTTTGGAACTTTTAAACGCAATTTTATTATTCAAAGGCAAAGTACATTTTATGTTCTAAACTTCTAAACGAATTTCGCTTCTTGATGTAAGCGACAAGCTTCTGCTTCTGAGTCGGTCCTATGCGCCCTAATTCCGTCCATTTTAATTCTCCCATAAATTCGCTCCACCACAGAAAGGTACAAAAAACTAAAATAAAACTAGACAAGTTAAATACACGATCATAAAAATGAACCGCATTGCCACTGTATACGAGCAAAATGTTAAACAGGGTTACACAGAAACAGGGTGATAGGTGAAAGTACGTCATTTTATGGTTGGTAACTAGTGACGAGCTGGACATGTGCCTGATGGTAAGCAACATGCCTGCTCAAAACAGCACAGTATCACGCAGCTTTTGGAACAAGAAGAGTCCAAATAGTTACCTAGGACTGCACTGCGCTCGTCGCCCAGAGATATAAGATATTATATCTCGTGGTGTGGTGGATAGCGTGGTGGATAATGGCCTAACTCTCTCTTTGCAAAAGTAGGCCTCGAGTTCCATCAGTGGGAGTATTTAATATGTTGCTTATGCTTATTTCAAAGTAATGCAAGGTTTACTTCTCACGGACCTCATTAGGTATTACTAAAACCAAACTGCACAACCCAGTTTCAGCCGAAGAACGCCACAAGCCGTGACCTCGGTCGTCTTTAGGTGTTGACCACAAGGGCAAGGTCACTCCGTGCAGTATATCATTACAGAATTCATGATTGATGAGGGAGGGAACCAACAACTGTCTTCAAGCAACATTTAAACAAAACACGTAAAACCGAAACATTGTTTTGAAGTTAAAACTTCTGTTGGTGCGTCAACAGAAGTAAACTTCTGTTGAAGTCTACACACAGATTTTTCGTGGGCTGCAAATTGAACTCATCATTGAAAATTTAATTCAAATTGAAATCATCTTTTTGAAATTTTATTTGAATGAATGAATGAAATGAAAGAAGTCTTCAGGTGAACTCGGGACAATAACCATCTCGAAATGCTAACACATGAAGAGCAAAGAGAAGCATGGCCATCTAGACTCGATGGCCATAATTAAAAGACTTATTTAATGCGGGTTGGTGGATGACACATGACCTCGAAAGATTCTAGGTAAATGTCGGTTTCCCCACGTTGTTTTTCCTTCAGCGGCATTACGGACACGAGTTCGAAAAGACAGTGGTGCGCGTGGGGTTTGAACCCGGGTGTTCCGGGTGCTCCGCACCTCTACCGCCTAAAGAAAAACGCTTTGACGCTTTGATGCTTTGACGTTGCTGTCTCTTTTCTTCTCGCTTGAAATGAAAGAGACGGCAATGCCAAAGCGTCAAAGCGTTTTTCGTTAGGCGGTAGACCCCCAGGATCGGCAGTCGCCGTTCTCCCGACGTCCCGACACTCCCGACTAGACCAGCCGTAACTTCCATAAGAATTCGTACCATTTCTTTTGTTCTCAACGTCTTTGGTTTCAGAAATCAAAGTTGCCACTTCCGAAATAACGTCTAGGCTGTAGAATAAGTATTCGTAATATTTGTATCTTCCAAGTCGAGAGCTAAACTATTTTTTAGGTAAGCGCGATCATAAATCACATCGTCTTTTGAGATCAGACGAAATAAAGCAGTCAATGACTATTTTAGCTAGAAATAATAAAATATAAACAAAAATATATATAAAACACTAGCAGCGGCCCACGGTGTTACCCGCGAAGTTCCCGTTCCCGTTGTTTTCCGGGATAAAAAGTAGCCTATGTGTTCTTCCAGACTATAATCTATATATGTTTCGAATTTCAGCCCGATCCGTTCATACGTTAGGACGTGATGAGCAACTAACATCCAAATATCCATACATTGACATTTATAATATTAAGGATTACGAGATTCGTAACGAGGAACGCATCCCTCACCCCATTAATATTTATAGAACCTTAATCACGATATTCACGATTAGTATGCGTGAATAGCATGCCTTAACAGCGGTGACGTCACCGATAAAGCGAGACACCCACGTATACTGTCAAGTTCATTAACAGTCGTTACGATCTGCGATGGTTGATAGGGCAAGGACGACGGCGGCCTTGGGAATGACACATTCTAATACAATCTAGAGATTTGTTGTTAGCTAACAAAATAGTTGTAATAGACTACAGGCCCGTGAACAAAATTTACGTAGTAAATGAACCACCAGGAGACCTATGTAGGATGATAGAAGGGTATAAAGTAATAAGATTCAGCACTATGCTGTCACTTGTAAGCTGTCCAACTGAGTGCAGTTGAAGAGGGGGGGTTGCTATCCTGGATTATTTCTCCTTGTTGCATGATTTTTGTACTGAAATGTGAAATAATGGATTAGGTGAAGTATTGCAACTGTATGGAACCAATGCCGTACATAATCAAATGCCCAAATTTAATCTGTAAATCGTCGGAAAATCAGGATCTTTTCCGACAAACTAATAATTAGAAACTTAAAATTTTAAATTTTTATAGTTTCAATACCTCTTCTAATCTATTATTCTGCAACGCCGTACAAAAATCAGGCGACAAGGAGAAATGATCGAGGGTTCCAACCCCCCCTCTTTGACTGTACGCAGTTGGGCAGCTTACAAGTGACGGCATAGTCAGTGCACCCTCACTCGCTCAAGGTCGCGTGGTTTTAGCCTACCGCTAGACCGTTCCTTCCAGGAAACAAGTGACAGTCGGTTGTCGGACGCACGGCTGAGCGCTCGCGCAAAACGTTTCCCGCGCATATTGTTATTAGATATGTCGTAAACCCTCCGCGCTAGACAGGGACAGAGTTACGCGTTAGAAAGAGCGCAAATATTTATTTGAAAATCGCGACAGGTATTGCGAGCTGAATTGAACTTTGTTGTGTCCCAGCAAGAGTCGCTATTTATATAATTGTTTTTGGTAAGTGTGGCTTCTGTACTAATATTTATTCTGTGGCATAGTGCTGAATCTTATTACTTTATACCCTTCTATCATACTACATAGGTCTCCTGGTGGTTCATTTATTACGTAAATTTTGTTCACGGGCCTGTAGTCTATAATGTAATATACTTACGTCATATTTAGAGAGTTTTTGGGTTCACCAAACTTTGGAAAGGTAGGTATTTGAGGCAAGCTGAAAACTTGTAACATACTTAACTTTCCTGTTATACTCCAACACGGAGCTGCAGGCCTGGCTGGCGTATAGCGGGGCAAAATTAATCCAACACAAAAAAAAAAATTTTTTGGTAAAAAGTATGTTTGAGGCGATATGCAATTTATAAATATATTCTCTTGTAGTCTAATGTTTAAAGAATAAAAAAAATCATAAGCAAGATGACTTTTAGTTCTAGCCTTAACATAGACTGACGCTTGCAAAAAAGTTTTGTAAAAATGGGTATTATCTCTGACTAAAAAAAAGAATTCTCAAAAAGACAGATCATTTTGGTGGGATTATCCACCTGCCAGGTGATCTAAATTCAGGGATTCGTTTTGCCCCGCCACTCAGCAGTCGGGTTTGCACCACCGTGTTGGTATACAATTGAAGTAGGTAGCATGTGACTAGTTTTTAGCTTGCCTCAAATACCTTTACAAAATTTGGTGCCATCTCTCGGAATATCAATAAACTCTTTTTATACAAAAAATTAAACCGACTTCAAAACAACAAATAGGCACGCAAAAGCGAAAAATAAGTTAATTTAATCATAATAAGCGCTACTCAAAGTCGGTGCCAATCGAGTCAAAAAGCTAGTACTTAGATAGATTATAGTGGTAGGACTCTTGGCAGAGTCCCCCCTGGGGAAGTACCACACCTTTGCCAGTTATTCTACCGCCAAGCAGTAATGCGCAAACATTATTGTGATCCGGTTTGAAGGGCAATGTTTTCAGAGAAATTACAGGGCTTAGAGATAGAACAACTTAGATCTCTGGGTGACGAGCGCAGTGCAGTGCTAGGTAATGATTTGGACTCTTCATGTTCCAATAGCTGTATGTCACTGTGCTGTTATATGGCAGACATGTTGCTTACCATCAGCCACATGTCCTGCTCGTCTCGTCACTCTTTATTTAAAAAAAAGTAACGAATGCTTCAATGCGATGATTTAGCCATAACATCTGATAGCAGTGCATTTAATAAGGTAGTAATTCTCAATGGCCGGTGGAGATTGCCAATAGCTGACTTGCGCAATATACTCTTGACTCTTCTACATATATTATTATGTGATGTGCACAGGTGCGATGAAAATCTAAATTAAAATTGAGTATTTCACATTATAACTACTATCAGGTTATAATTAGTACTATGTTAAGTTTTTTATGTATTAGGAACGAAAGAGCCGCAATATCCCAAATTTTACTAGGCAGTAGATGCTATTTGAGACCTACTCCTAGATACTAAAAACCTTTTAAGACTATGTATTAGACTAAGCTTTCTTCCTTCCTAGTACGTGGATAGTTATGAAATCTAAAATATCTTAGATTGCATTTGTTATTTACGTTCATCAACATCATCATCAGCAGCCCACTAAAGTTTCCCACTGCTGGGACTCGGGGCCTTCTCTCGCAAGGAGAGAGTTAAGGCCATAATCCACTACGCTGGCCCAGTGCGGGTTGGAAGATGACACAGAGGTTTCCTCAAGATGTTTTCTTTCACCGTTTTAAGTTAGCGCCATTACGCACATGACTTCGAAAAGACAGTGGTGCGCGTGGGATTTGAACCCTGAGTCTCCGGATCGGCAGGCGCCGTTCTCCCGACTAGACCAGCCGAAACTTAGCATTACATTACAATAGCGTGTTATTTGCATTACAGTGGTTAAATAGTCGTGCGAGTTCACGAAAATTGAATTTTGATCTAAAAAAATTACACCGTTTCCGAGCCATTATTGATAATCCACGCGGACGAAGTTGCGGGCAGATACTAATTACGCATGAAATATATGATTAAAGGCCGGGTCACACAGAGGCGATCCGGTAGCGATAGCGATAGCGATCCGATACCGAGTATGGGATCGCGCCCGCTTGCTGTGTGTCAGGTTGCATACAAATTCGAACATTACAAAAAATCCCGTCTCGCTATCGGATCGCTATCGCCATCGGATCGCCTCTGTGTGACCCGGCTTTGAACCTACCAAATAACTGCATTGTCACAAATGGCTTTATCGCTCACAGTAACACAGCAGTCACTCACTCAGAATTACTGCAACTACTTATGTATTTAAATCTAAGTACTGCTCGGTTGTTCGATTATAACTTCATCGAAGGATAACGTGAACGCAAGTTGGTAATGTGCGTTGGGCAACCGTCTACTAGCCAGCTGCCAGGTGTGTGACCCACTCTATGATACCGGCCCGTTCCTACTCCGTCCGAATAGGGTACCGGACTGGGTCAAAAATACACCATCCTAATTAGTCCTTCAGCTAGATCATGGAAAACTATAGGATACGTTTTTTTTTGTTTTTTCATAATATTAAAAATCGCCAAAGATAAAGACCATCAAACTTCGAGAGTGGGGGGTCGCGACGTCACTCGTGAGTATTAAATCGTACTCACAAGTGACGTCACAAGAAACTTCGAGGCGCTGCGCGCTGTATCTTCGACATTTTTTGTTTGTGAAACAAAAGAAAAAAATACGTGTACAATATTTTTTGCCAATCTAACTAACGTGCTACTTAGTTTTTTTTAGGATTGTATTGTATACTGTGAATACGAGTATGCCTAACTCATGAAACTTCTCCTATCTAGGTAACGGTTTTTTACTGTAAAAACTGAAGGGACGAGCAGCAAACATGCCTGATGGTAAGCAACACGCCTGTCTATAACAGCACCGTGTCACGCAGTCATTGGGACACGAAAAGTCCAAAACATTTCCTAGCAATGCACTACGCTCGTCAGGCAGAGATATAAGATAATTAACCCTGTCAGACTCTATCTTTTAGTCTCTATTTTAGTATCGGTAGGTCAACAATACTAAAATTACAAATGGTTTTATGTTAGGGTTAGTCATCTACTAACCCGCACTTGACTAGGTGGTGGACTATGTCCTCGACTCTCTCCTTGCGAGAGAAGGCCCCGAGTCCCAGCACTGGGAACACATATAGTGTGCTGCTTAAACGAATGCAAATGGTTTATGTTTTTTGTTACTACCGAAGTTGATGTTGCAACTTGCAACACCAGATACTTAGTTCAAATGCCATATGAGCCATGACCGTGCCGATGTCGCCACTCGTGTGGCAATGCATTTTGCTGCTAGGTAAAGATAGATAAGCACCATTAAATTATAAATCACTAATATCGGTCAAATAAAAAACCTCTTTAGATTTATAAACCACTATCTTTTACACGCGACTTCGTCCGCGCAAAATAAATATCAAGGCAACTGAGGCAGTACTTACTTGTACCTACACCCATACTAATTTACCTTTACTGAAAACAGCTTATGTTAGAACATTTTTTTACAATTTCAGCAAAATCAATCCAGCTTTAAAGCATAACCGACAATCAGACATAGTTACTTTCACATTTATATTATCAAATAGCAATAATATATTTGTTCATGGTTTCATGTTCGACAATGACGAACTTCCACATAAAACTTTCACCCCCCCCCCCCCCATTTCAACCCCTATTTCATCCCCGCACACATCAAAATCAAAATTAAAAATTTGCATCGCGTCAATAGTTTAGACAACAAGGTCAAAAACGTGCAAAATATAAATAAAACTCCTAGAAACATGTGTGATACCGCATTCAATTCGGAAAAAATGTTTTTAAGTCTAGAAAAAATGTTTTTAAGTGTTTTTTAGCACATAAAAAATTGCGATAGTTATTAACAAAATAAGATTTCAAATATTTAGTTATTCCTTAATAACTTCGTAACTAATTATACTTAAGATATTTTGAAAAAAGATCCTGAAAGAGGAGGAAATTTCCAACATCAGGGTTTAACTCCTAGAACTCTATCTTTATTATTTTATAAAATGTAACCTTGTATGTCCTTTCTTAGGATCTAGTCTATATGTGTTCCAAGTTTTATTAAAATCAGTTCCGTGAATTTCACGCTGTTTACTTTTAAAATTACGGAACCTTCATACAACCGTCCATCCCTTGTTTCACCCTGTTGAAGGGGTTGAATTTCGCAAAACCCCGTCTTAGCGAGCGCCTACGTGCTAAAAGACACATCCATGCAAAATTTCTGACTCTTGTAGTATCTGAGATTTCGTGATACCTTTCGCTTTTAGGTATATATGTATAAAGATTAAAAAGCATCAGTGTCATTGCATTCTTTTTTGAGATTAAAAATGAGGTTGTTTTTTGTTGTATAGAGTGACGAGACGAGCAGGACATGTGCCTGTTGGTAATCAACATGCTTGTCCACAACAGCACAGTGACACGCAGCTATTGGAGCATGAAGAGTTCAAATCATTACCTAGCACTGAACTGTACTCGTCACCCAAAGATATAAGATGGTTTGTCTCTACGCCCTGTAATTTCACTGGAAACGTTACCCTTCAAACCGTAACACAGTCATGTTTGCCGATTACTGCTTGGCGATAGAATAATTTTATTGGCAAAGGTGTGGTACTTCCCCAAGTATACTCTGCAAAGAGTCCTGCCACTAAAAATCAGGGGAAAGAGACCTTCGGAGATGAAGTCCACATCAGTGTTGGAATGACCTGTTAAAATATTGTTGGACCTTTCTGCCACACGTTGTATGTAAGTATCATATCAGCTATCGCCAGATAGCCCATACTACAAGCATTATTTAGTTTGGGGCTAGATGGTGCTCTGTGTGAAATGAAATATCCACCAATATAATTATGTATTTACCAATCAGAAAACACCCATTCAGGATACGTATTCCACAACTTAAACGTTCTTATTACAAAATTGAGGTCAGAAATACAAAATTGGAACAGTTTGCTGAAAATATTTTCTCAAAGCTGCCACACCGTTCATCGACCGAAATTTCTCAAGCTTTCCGTCAGAATCGATAAGCTTTTTCGTCGCTTACGTGTAAGAAAAATTCAACAAGACATGCCAACCGAAAGTATATACATAATACATTATTACGGCCCTCTCACACTGCAGAATAGTTGATGGGAAAAAACACTGTCGTCGTCTTTCGAGTCGTATACATGTATATCCTACTAATATTATAAATGGGAAAGTCTGGATGTTTCAATGTTTGTGTCTCAATCACTTCGGAACGGGATTACGTTGACAGAAACAGTTAGATTATAGTCTGAAATAACACATAGGCTAATTTTTGCAGGAAAATCATGGGAACACAAGCAACGCGGGTAAAGAACCGGACACTGCTAGTATTTCCGATAAAAATAAAGCTATATTCGCGAAATCTAATGTTATATTGCAATGTTAAATTTATCTTTTGTACTGTATACTGACGGGACGAACAAAACGTAAACCTGATGGTAGGCAACAAGGCCAACAAGCCTGCCCATAACAATTCAGTGCCGAAAGTCATTTGAACATTATATATAATTATATAGATCCCAAATCACTGCCAAGCACTACACTGCTCTCATTACCCAGAAATGTAAAATTGTTGTCTTTTAAATTGGATCAGTTATATTTGCACAATTACTGCTCGGAGGTAGAATAACGGACAAAGCTGTGGTACTTACCCACACGTATAAAGGTTTACGATCAAATACAAAACATATTTTTTATTAACCATAACTTCATTTATAAAAAAAAATGTTTGTCTGTAAAGTCGGTTTACTGACGATAGAACGTGACAACGTCTTAAGAAAATACTGATGGAATGGTAGCATTTTTCAAAAGAAAATTTTAATTTCATTTGTTTAATAGATTTGTATGTAAAAAGTAATCAGTAGAATTTAGTCATTTTCAATCAAAACAATGCAAAAAAGCTTTTAGATGCCGGGGATCGAACCCGGGGCATTTCACATGCAAATCGAATGCTCTACCACTGAGCTACATCCCCGCTTGAACTACTGGTCGAAATAATTAATACAACTGTAACAAACATGCGGCGAGGTAACGACCGACGGTAACGCGGTAACGGTACATGACGTCATGTTTTGTGGGCGTGCAGCCGGCTTCATAGAATTATAAGACGTTATCACGTCAAAATTTTGGCAGATAAATAATATTGTGTAAAATTGGAGAGAGCATGTATATTGTTGGTAAAACTTTATCTCCTGTCACGATGTTTGTCCGCGATGGATTCCTAAACTACTTAACCGATTTTAAATTAAATTGGCACACCGTGAGCAGTCTGGTCCAACTAGACAGATAGGATAGTTTTTATTTCGATTAATAGTCTTTAAATGACAATATCCGAGCGCAGCCGGAATGGGCCGCTAGTATTAAATAAAATTTATTTTTAAATAGTAAATGTACCTATTTCCATTTTGTTTCCATTCCACTATATCGTTATAGTGTATCCTGTGTATCATACTAATTATTTTTTTCGTAGATTCTGTTGTTTTACCGTATGTATATTTTGCATGTCACGGTATGGTGAATCATCTATATTTATTTACATATACCACGCAAATATATCTCTACATTTCATTGCTAACTGGGTAAAAACTGTTATTAAGTATTCCGTGTTGTTGTGTTTGTATGTTTTTATTCATTCCTGATCTGCGAGGACCTTTAAAGTACACCCCAGTACGTATTTAAGTAAGTTTAATGGGCGACATGGCTCAGTGCTTTGTGTTTTTTAACATTTAGAACAGCATGCTAGGAACGTCGCGTCAGCTGGGGCGGAGTTCAATTTACTCCACAATTTATAACGCTCACTGTTCCTTCGCTATTATGGTAATCTGTTTCAAAGTTTGTTACACTCGGTTACGTAGGAAAGTTGAACAACGTCGAATCACTTTACAAAATATTCATTTTGAATCGAACACAATTTTCTTTTAACGATAACTATAGCGTTCCGCTAAGTTTGTTTCGCGCAGGAAAGTTACGCGTTCCTTTAATTTTACTGCAATAAATAGTAGACTACGTTCTTTTCCAGACTATAATCTAATCTATGTTCTTAATTTCAACCCGATCAGTTCACCCGTTACGGCATAATTGAGCAACAAAGATCCAAACTTTGACATTTATTATACTAGCAGCGACCCGTGGTTTTACCTGCGCAATTCCCGTTCCCATTATTTTCCCGTGATGAAAAGCCTATAATAACTTACTTACTTACTTAGCCTAACTGTGTTCCAAATTTCAACCCAATCCGTACTGTCTGTACGGGTGTACAGACAATCCGAGGTGATTGATCAACAAACATCCAAACCTTGACACAGTTTATACAACAACGCCTATCTATATTACTGGCTCACTTTAAAGCTGAAGAGATTTTTGTTTGAACGCGCTAATTCCAGGAACTACTAGACTGAATTAAAAAATTCTTCCACCATCTGATATGTAAGTGATCCCTGAGTGCTATATTATATTAACTACCACGGGCGAACCCGGGTCGGACCGCTAGTTCTATTATAATTGTGCTTACTGGGATATAAATGTACAATGCGATATATATCAAACCACAATTTGTACAACAGCCTGAGATGTAAAGGAAGGAAGGATGTCACATTATGCCACCGGCCGCCATCGGTCACAGGATACCAAACAAATGGAGTGGCGCAATACACACCCGGCCGCATACTGATCGCATGATCTGCGACAAGGTCTCACGATAATCGATACTTTATAACGAAGGTGAGATAGAGATACTAGTAACATTATCCTGCTAATATTTACTGTCTAAATTTGCTTAAGCGTAAGGGACCCACTAGATCGCGATGTAAGAGCCATATGAGCGTATCTCTACATTTTATTAATTTTAGAGCAAAACAAAACTACCTACTGCTAAAATTTGTAATTTCAAATTACACAACAATTTTTGATATGTTTGTAGATTTTGTAGAACTACAACAAAAAAAATAATTAAATTTGATGGAACACTGTGTGTTAGCTTTCCTCTTGGTTCTTATACCGCGAAATGTTCCCACAACTGGGACTCGGAGCTTTCTGTCGCAAGGAAAGAGTTAAGGCCATAATCCATCACGCTAGGCAAGTGCGCGTTGGTACATGACGTATGACCCAGAAAGATTCTAGGAACGTGTCTTTCCTCACGATGTTTTCCTTCATCGTTTTCAAGTTAGGCATTACTTACGCACGTAACTTCGAAAAGATTGTGGAAACAAAAAAAAACATACAACCGAATTGAGAATTGAGAACCACTTTTTTGAAGTTTGTGAAATCGCCGAAATCTGGCGTCCTCACCGCTACACCACCAAACTTCTGGAGAGGGGGGGTTATGACGTCACGCCTTCGTAAATATTGTATAATGAAGTGACGTCACTCACAACTTCTGAGCACTATATCTACACAATTTTTTGTTTGTGAAACAAAACAGAAAATACGCGTACAATATTTTTTTCATAACCTAATTGACGGACTAATTAGTTTTTGTTAATCATGCCTATTACGAGTGAAATCTGAACAAGTAGCACAACAAACCACAAGCTCAGTATTAAAACTATACTTAGTTAACTTCAAGCGATCCACTTTACGCTTAGGGCTTACGGGCCGATCGCCGATAAGGTAACCTGGAAACTCGGCGTCTTATCTCCACCCACATCTACGGCCTACCCGACTGATAGTCTACTTTTACGAACTGGATACCTATAATTAGTTTTCCCTTAAAAGCTATTGGAAAATGCTTTACTTCACCGTTAAAGCCAGTGGTGATAAACAACTTGTATGCATGGAAAAAATCGAATCCCATCTTATAGTATATGCATTTTAGAGCATTTTTCCATAGTCAAAGTTGAAGTTCTTTATTCGTAAGTGTACAATTTACACGTTTATTAGTGAAAAACAACAGTAAGGGCATACTAATAGTATTGTATACATTTTAAAATTCCTAGTGCAGATTGTGAATTACGATCTTGATTCTCTTCTTGTGAAAGAATACATAGTTCCAACAGTGGTAACATTTACCTGCTTATGCAGGATCTAATAGAAGTTATGAAAGTTTTTTTTAATATGAAGAGTGAAGAGACGAGCAGAACATGTACCTGATGGTAAACAACACTCCTGGCCATAACAGCACAGTATGTTGCAGCTTTTGCCCGAGCTGCACGTGGCTAGTTATTCAAGCTCGGATAGCAAGCAACTTCTAGCTTCGTGTAGACAACGCGACGCAACGCCAGTTTTGTCTCCACGAAGGTAGATGTACCTCAGCGAGCAACAAGGAAGGGAGTAGGCATTCACAGCGTTTCCCCTCTGTCAAAGTACAAGTCCGCGTGGACCATGGAGTTTGATAATATACTGTGGCGTGAGGGCGGGGCTAGATTTGTGAATGGTGCTTTATTTTTTATGTGTTAGTGATTTGGTTGTGTGAGTATGATCGGCAATGGATCGGTACAGGTATGTTTTGTATGTAATAGTGCGGCTTTGCGCTAGTGTGCAACTTCCCCTCCCGCAAGAAATTACAGAAAGATTTGAACAATATTTTTTAGCTAAGGCTACTCCCTTCCGTGTTGCTCGCTGATGTACCTACTAGCTTGCTAGCTTACTAACACAAACTTATTGCTATCCTAGCTTGATAAAGAGTCCAAATTATTACTTAGCACTGCACTGCGCTGGTCACCCAGAGCCCAGAGAGTAAGATGCAAAATTTCTATACACTGTAATTTATCTGGAAACATTGCTTTTCGAACCGGAATAATGTGATGTTTGCACATTATGTAGTACTTGGCGGTAGAATAACTGGCAATGATTCTGAAGACTTCCCCAGACGGACTCTGCAAAGAGTCTTACCACTACAATAAAAACATTATTAAATAGTTACTAGCTCTCCTGCGGAGGTCCACGCCGAAGGGAATCATCGTGTTGACGGAGTACTCGGAGGAACAGTTGCCACCTGGAGGAGGAAACGGGAATCAGGACAGGATAAGGATGGGTTCTCGAAGAAATAGGAGGTCTAGCTCCCAACGTTGGGCAATAGGCATGGATACTAAAAAAACTAATTAGTCCGTCAGTATTAGATTATAAAAAAATGTTGTACACGTAGTTTTCACATTGTTTCAAAAACAAAAAAATACAAAGATATAAATAAATATTGGCGGACACTTATAAAGTACCTTTATACTCGTAGTGCTTAGAAGTTTCAACTGACGTCACGTCTATTTATGATTTTTATGTAGACGTGACGTCACAACCCCCTACTCCGGAAGTTTGATGGTGTATATCTTTGTCGATTTTTTATAATTTGATAAAACGAAAAATACGTGTCTCATATTTTTTCAAAATCTTCCCGACGGATTAATTAGAATGGTATATTTTTGACCCAGTTACCATATCTATTACTTCATATAAACGCACGGATAAACCGACCACGGGGTTTTAGTGAGTAGGCCGCTGTTCTGTCACTGCCACTGCCATTGGATACCTTCGAACCAACCATGCTCAGGAGAGGATGTAATTCACAAAGGATTTGGGTCAAAAACAGGTCAGGATGGGGTAGGAGGTTTTTTGACGTGATAACGTCTTATAATTCGGTGAAGCGGGCTGCACGCCCGCAAAACATGACGTCATGTAACGTTACCGTTAGTTCGTCGTCAGTGCCATGCGGAGGAAGCTGAGCGCTGAGGGCGCCACCCGCCGAGTCGAGCGGTATCACTACTCGCGCTATCAGCGTACTGATTTCTTAAGACGTTGTCACGTTTAACTATCGTCAGTAAACCGAATTTACAGACAACCATTTTTTTATTTTAGACTTTTACCACCACATACACTACGGTCTATGCTCTTTGTCAGAATTTATATTTTTATTTGGGTGGCATCAATACATGCTTAAACATAAGCAGCCCATTAAATGTTCCCACTGCTGGGACTCTTTCCTTCCTTCGAAGCCTTCTTTCATAAGGATATTCCACCACGGTGGCCCAGTGCGTGTTGGTGGATAACACATGACCTCAAAAGATTCTAGGAACGCTGTCATCACGATGTTTTCCTACACATTTAAGTTAGAGGCAGTTTGTTTAAGACTGTAGATGACACAAGATGAACTTGACAAAATCGTGGTTCGTAAACAAAGTCTGTCGTGTGTTCTTTGAAAGTAAGGCCGATCGTTGAACTTTGTCATCTGTGAGAATTTCTGATTAAAAACAGTTAACAACTTTGGGATGTCATGAATAAAAGATATCCGTGATAATATTTAAAAGGTCATCGTTGCTCAGAAAATGTATCTGAGACTCGGGCAGGTTGTTTGACAGGAAATGAGTTTCGTATGTATTTCCTACTGCCAATATTTTATATCTGCTGTATGTATCTGAATTTAAAATTAATTACTCACTGACGTAAAACTTTTTTTTAATTAGCCTCTGTCATATAGGTTCTTATATTTTAACTTATATCTTGGATTAAGAGAAGACCCCGCAAAACGTTCGGGTAAGTACTAAAGACTAAAGTGCCAAAACCCTGCCAAACTTTTTCAGCAAAGTCAAAGAAATGACGAAATTTTTGATAGTTGTGACGTCGATGGAACTCAAATGCAAATCGGTCAAGCCGTTTCAGAGGACTGCGACTATTATTGTGACACCAGAATTTTGTACAGATAGATATTAATGAATTTAGGCTAGAGGCTAGAGGCATATACCTATGTATCTATGTAATTATATGAGGCATGTACTGTGTGTCCAACAAACACGACATAACAATTGGGCGCTTGACGTACTTATCTTTCACTAATTAATGTAGGACAAAATAGTGGCAACATGCAAGAAATTGCTCATATAAGGCTTATAACATTATTTTCCTTCTTTCATTTTACGTACTAAAGTACTAAGCAACATTTTTTATCTAAAACCAGAATGAAATAAGTACATATACCTAAAAGGGCGCCAAAGGCATAACTAGCCCTGGGCGCCTAGATGAACAAGGCTAGCTTTGCCAGCAGTTTACAACGACTACAGTTCCTACACAAGAGTATTCTATCAAATAATAAAATAAAGTGGCCAAGTCCGAGTTGGACTCGCCCATGAAGGGTTCCGTTGCAGCAAGTAACATTATATACATAGTACACATAGTTATTGTAGTTCGTTGTAACTTTGATCGAAGTTTCAATAATAGTGTATTTATGACGTACTAAAAAAAAACTACTCATCAGATCGAGTTCAAACTAATTTTCGTTGGTAGTTTACATGGTAATGTACATCATATATTTTTTTTAGATTTTTCATACTCTTACTTTAGAAGTTAGAGGGGGGGGGGGACACACATTTTACCACTTTGGAAGTGTATCTCGCGCAATTTATTCAGTGTAGACGAAAATTATTTTAGAAACTTCAACATTATTTTTGAAGACCTATCGATAGACACCCCACACGTGTAGGTTTGATGAAAAAAAAAATTTTGAGTTTCAGTTCTCAGTATGGGGGGCAAACCTAATGTTTATTTTTTTTTTATTTTTCTGTTGAAATCTTAATGCGGTTCACAGAATACATCTACTTACCAAGTTTCAACAGTGTAGTTGTCATAGTTTCGGCAAAAAGTGGCTATGACATACGGACGGACAGACAGACAGACAGACATGACGAATCTATAAGGGTTCCGTTTTTACGTTTTACGGAACCCTAAAAATGATCGTCGACTGGCTTCGTGGCTTAGTTGGTAGCAGCTCTGCCTGCGAAGCCGAGGGTCGTGCGTTCGATTGCCACCCAGTGCAAATATTTGTGTGATGAATTCAAATGTTTGCACTGTGTCTGGGTGTTTTTATGTATATTAAGTATTTAAAACTACATATATAAGTATTATAAATATATAAGCTATCTGCTATCATACATAAGCTTTGCTTAGTTTGGGGTCAGGTGGTGTTTGTTGTGTGTGAATTGTCCACCAAAATTAAAAAAAAAAAGAAAAAAAGATGGTACCTAACTCACTGATCATCCTCGCGAAGCCAAAGTCGCAGAGCTTGACTGGGTGGTCCAGCTCTGCGACCTCGGCGGTGAGGAGGATGTTATCGGGCTTCGCGTCACGGGCAGGACAAAATAGTGGCAACAGACAAGAAATTGCTCACATAAGGCCTTAAAATTAATTTCTTTCTTTGGTTTTTACGTACTTTTAACTTTTTACGTACTTTCACACTCAACATTTTTTTAGAAAACCCGAACGAAATAATACTTAACCGTACCTAAAAGGGTGCCAAAGGCATAACTAGCCCTGGGTGGATAGATGAATAAGGCTAGCTTTGGCAGCAGTCTACAGCAACGACAGTTCCTACACAAGAATATGGTAACAAGGATGGTAACTCACTGATCATCCTCGCGAAGCCAAAGTCGCAGAGCTTGACCACCCCCTCGGCGGTGAGGAGGATGTTCTCGGGCTTCACGTCGCGGTGGATGCAGTTGTGCCGGTGGCAGTACGCGACCCCCTGCAGCGTCTGCCAGATGATCTGCTTCGCTGTCAGCTCGGGACAGCCCTGGGGGAGGATTGGAAGCGTTCAAATACTATACAATGCTTAGATGTTTGATTAATTCGCGGGTAACTCACGTGTGATATGGTCGGTCCAGTCCAAAGATTTCGATTTTTTTCGTCTTTGGTGCAGTCCATCTTAAGTTTCAGCCGCGTTCGGCGGTCGCTGCCCGTTTTGCGTTGAGTGAAAAACACCGCCGGACTGAAACTTCAATCTGGCTGACCGACCGTATCTATACTAATCAATACTAATATTATAAGCTGAAGAGGTATTTTGTTTGAACTCGCTAATCTCCTGTGATGATAGTTCCTATCACTTTCTTGTAACAATAAAATACCCTGATGCTATCTGTGCAATCAGATTTGCTGTAAGTAATATCGGAGCTGAGTTATGGCCTTTCAAAGGTTTTTTTTGGGTATTTTTATTAAGACTAGTGGCGCCATTTCCGTTAGTGGCCAATGATCTGTTGTCACTTTTTTGAAACAATAGCTTACCACAACGGTATTCGTGCAATCAGATTAGCTGCAAGTCATATCGGAGTTGAGTTATGGCCTTTCAAAGTTTTTTTATTGGTTTTTTCTTAAATGGACTAGTGGCGCCATTTCCTATTGCGGCCAAACATCCGTTATCACTTTTATGAAACATATTTATGAGATCGTTTTAGAAATCTTCAAAATTACCAGTGGCTCTCTAATGTATTATGCACGTGTTCTACATATAAACCTTCCTCTTGAATCACTCTATCTATTAACCAAACCCGCGTCAAAATCTGTTTGGTAGTTTTGAAGATCTAAGTATACATAGTGACAGAGGGACGCGAGAAGGGACTTTGTTTTATACTATGTGGTGATGATGTGCTGTGTGCTCGTCAATATTCTACATTCAGTATTACATTCTAAAGGTCACAGTTCACCAGAGCCACCAGGTACCCGCCAAGCACCGCCTTGCCTCGGACTACGGTGGATGATCGATGGTATTTTTAAATAGAATACAATCTGCCCTCATTGCATCAACTCCGTGCCGTCTCCGGACTGCCTCGTACGCTGCTTATCGTATGCCGTAGGGCAAAGACAATATGTATATTGTCTTCTTTGTGTAAAATAATATATAATAAAGACAATACCTATATAAATTTTGCCGGAGGGTCTACCGCCTAACTAAAACTGTCTTAGCTTTATATTGCTGTCTCTTTTCTTGTAATAGCCGATTTAGTTAGGTGTTAGAAGGGCCGGTGGATTTAGTGAGTCGTGACATCGAACAGTATATATATAAATAAAATGGTAGATTATAGATAAACAAATATGTAGCCTAAGCGGTATTTCTCATTCTTTTTACATGTCGCCGTAAAATTGTACACATCATCAGATTATAATCTAACGCAAGAAATCTGACATCGTTACATTATAAAACTGATAGTAAGTATTTTATAATTTTACGGCGATAAACAAGCGGTAAAAACTAATTATAATGAGGTCCCTACCGCCTAGGGGAAACAGACGGCCGGTTATGTCGGACTCGACACCATGGATGGATATGGCGCCCCTACCGACTAAAATCTCCACGGGGTTCCAACTCTGCCGCTGATGGCGGGAACACGGAACCACTCTCGCATTACTCCGCGAACCCGCCGCGGCTTGCCCGTCTCCGGGGCAAGGATTCTTCAATTCTCTTCAAAAATAATCAGCTTCTCTGGGGCATACCCCCGTCACCGGCGCACCTTAACCCAGGATACGCCGTGACCACCTCGAGGACCAACTAGTAAGTGGGCGCCAGACGCCCCCGCGTCTTGACTCCCAGGCCAAGCCTGTACCGAAGTACGTTCAATATGTAGGTACAACAGACCTAATAATTCTGATTATTCATTCTAGGAAGACATTCCTTTCTTACCCTCTTTCTCTCAGTTATCTTGTCCTTATTTAAAAGTTCACTGACGTCATTTGTGAACTTTCGCGACGGACGATACCTGGAGGTCATCACTTTTGAGATATTAAACTTCCTTCAGAAGTGTATTTATTCTTCGCGCTTCAACTCAAAAAGTATTAAAGCACAGTAAGTTACAATGCTAACTAAAATGTTGCCCAGCTAACTTCAGAGTGTCGGTTTTGCGTGACGATGTGCGCGTGCATCGTATAAATTTATTACCATATTTTTTTCCTAATGCACCGAAAAAGTATAATAGAGCACAACACTGGACGTCTACTCTCTTTCTACGAAAAACTTGATTTCGAAATAAACTCGCGACTTTCCTATTCCTGATTTAAGCCTTATAACATTTAAACGTCAAGAAATGTTAAATCGGACGAAACGAAGTAGAACCGGAGTAGGAAACTCGCGAGTTTATTTCGAAATTACGTTTTCCGTAGAAAGAGAGTAGACGTCCTGAAATCCTGATGTTGAGCGACAATCAGGAGGAGTTACTACGAAACTACGATGGCGCTCCATCGCAGTTGCTTACGTAAAAGAAACCGATTCACTATCGATTTGAAGCAGGGATGTAACGGAGGTCATTTTATCGGAACCGAAGGCGGAGTCGGAGTTTTTAAATTTGATTTATCGGAATCGGAACCGGAGTCGGAACCGAAGTCGGAGGCATAGGCAGGATCAGAAGTGGTGGTAGGAGACACATTTTTATTGGGGATAAAAAAAAAAAAAAAAATGTCAAACACGTGGACACGATAAACATTGGCGGGCAATTGATTTAAGGGGTTGGGATTTTGTATTCCCATTTACTTTTCACCACAATAAGGGATTATCTCAAATATGTATACTCCTTACCTCCGATTAAAACCTCCGGTTCAAAATTTTCGGAGCCGAAGTCGGAACCGCAGGTGCAATAATAATCGGAAGTTCCGACATAATATCGGAGTCGGAGTCGAAGCTCCGTAACATCCCTGATTTGAAAATATCTGTCGGAGCAAACCTAGTCATGCAATGCATTCCGCAGTCTGGACGTTTTTATCATAAAATTAGAGCCAAACCTGTTCGTGAAAAATTTAAGTCGACATCTAGTTTTCGGAGAAAATCAAATTACCGTTTCAGTTATCATAGAGTTGACAATATTCTAAATTTAACTGCTTAGTTTTTCGTAGTCCCGCAACGAGAGATGGTAACCCGAGTAGGTATTTTTAAAATCACGCGACAAGAATGCGAGCAGCCTTCTCGAGGGTTCATGGTCTCCGGTAATGAGACCAGTCGATGAAAAATATGGCGATCACGCGATGCCAAAAATTACGAGTTACGTAAAAACAAGTCGCATGCGTAATTAGCTATAATATTAACAGAAGTCTCGAAAAAGAAACTGGCAGTCTGACGTCAACCTTAACTTTTTGCATTTGTTCAAAATTCGGGATGATGTCAAAAATATACCAGTCTCTAATTATAGTCCGTCAAGTAAATTATGAAAAAATATGGGACATGATTCTTTTTGTTTCACAAATAAAAAATGCCAAAGAAAATGTATGTACCTAGGTATATAGCGCTTAGAGGTTTTGAGTGCCGTCGCGTCTATTTACGATTTTAATGTCGACATGGCTCAACCACAGTTATTGTTTTTGCCCACTCCGGAATTTTGAAGATCTAATTTCATCAATTTTAAATTCGATACACCAAAAACACGTGTTGCATATTTTTGCTTAAAATGGCTATGTAGTTAATTTATACGCTGTAGAAGTAGGAGCAAGAGGTATACCAGCAAAATCTCTCTATAACCTGCTTAAAGACCTTGGCTTGTCCAGAAGTGCAGTAAGTTCTACCTAAAACTAGAACGAGTATCTAAAGCTGCACTAGTAGGATCATATCGGATTTGGCTGAGAGGGAGAGAAATACGGGTGGTGAAGGTGAGTGTTGACGTACGTCACAAAGGGGCCCCTTTTAAACCTACGCCCGAGTTTCAAGTCTTGGAGTCTACTCGAGATTTCTCTCTCTGCCACACGATGGACCCGGCACCCGCACGGTGAATCCATGGAATGCTAAGAAGTTCGTGTCTCTATTCCACGGACTAATTACCCATAGAATAGTATATTATTTTTGATACAGTCATCATCCCAATTGAGTCCAAGTTCAACCCGCGATAGTTACAATATGAAATGTCTAAAGATCCGTCTTCTTTGCCTCGGTCACCATTCTGTCACAATTTGGGTCCACCTATCGTCAGGTCGTCACACTGTCTAATTGTCTAACAATATGTCCCGCCCCAACTCCATTTTCGCTTTGTAACTGCTGTTCCGACGTCCTGAACTTTGATTCTTCGTCGGATTTCAGTAAATTCAATTTGTTTACGAGTATTTATAGTCAAATGGCCGAGAGGCCACATTATGGCCTCTTCGGGCGGTAAACAATGTCCCAAACAAAATTTACAAATAGAGTATCCTCAGTTCGTTTATTATACCATCGATATAATTCAATTTATATCGATGATTTATACGTACTGAGATGCTTCTAGCTCGTAACGAAATGCAAATTTTAAGACAAATTCTATTCATTTATTTCACAAGCTTATATTTTTTTTCTGCGGCCACGAAAAAATATTAGTTGATAAACCTTCACTTATGACTTGTCTTGTCAAAACTACCCTCAAAGTTTTTGAGAGTAGATTCAATTTATTTTTCACATCATATCCGGCCCCAAACCGATATATGGTTTCCGCGCCACTTTACGGGCTAGATTAATTTGGATTGAAAAGGCTGTGGATGATATGATGATGAAATAAGTGTTCTGTATAACTCACGGCAGGGTATTTCTCCAGCTCATGTAGCACGGTGTGGTCACAGTACTCGAACACGAGGTGCAACTTGCGCTTGCGCCGGAACACCTCCAGCAAGTTCACCAGGTTCGGGTGCTTCAGATTCTGGACAAACAGGACATTTTATGTTACTAATCAAAATTGGCATGGTACAAAAAAATTGGCAGTCATAGGAACTGCCGATAGAAGTGAAAATGTATAACTCAGGATTTGATAGCTTACTTTTTAAACTACGCGGGTGAAACCGGAAGGCGTGTGCTGACGCATTTCTGGATGGCCAATTGGCATGGTCCCGACTTTACCCGAAGATTTCCATAATTCCCGAGCGTGACGCTAGAATTCAATTCAACACAAAAAATCTGACTGTGTCGCGCGAAAAGAAGTTTTCACTTCAAAAACTAATATGCCGTCAGTTAGATTTATTAAACACTAGAAGTGCTCCGCGGTTTCACCCGCGTTCCTGATGACGCAATTTTCCTGGCAAATAGTGTTTGTATTTCAGACCATTATCTGTGTATGTGCTAAATCCCTTCAGTATGTAGTTCTTGCGTGAAAGAATTACAAACATACATGCTGACAAACTTTCGTGTTTATAATATCAGTAGAAAGCAGTAGCACAGATCAGAAAATAGTTGGCAGTAGCCCATTAAAGTAGTGGTATGACTCTTTGATGAGTTCGCCTGGGGAAGTACTCTAACACACCTTTTCTAGTTATTCTACCACCAACAAGTATTACGCAAACATCACTGTATTCCGGTATGAAGGGAAATGTTATCATAAACACTAGATAATATAAATAAATAATAAAAAATAGAGGCATAGAGTTAATCCATCTCTGGGTGCAGTGTATGTAGTAATACGAGTAGGTAATGATTTAGACTCTTCATGTTCCAATAGCTGCGTGACTGGGCTCTGTTATGGGCAGCCGTCTTGCTTACTATCAGGTGTATGTTTTGTTCGTCCTTTAAATATTTTTTTTGTTCGGTTAACGATTTTTAAGGCACAACAATGTTTGCAGGGTAGCTAGTACGGTATAATTGTAGGTCGCAATCATTTCTTATGTAGATGACGGTCATCGAACACGTCATTTTCTAATCGATATAATAGTACAGCCATTAAACCATTACCTAATCAATATGGAATGACTAAACAATTCTATGTTCCTACTGCTATGTCATTTTCGTTGACAATTTGAACAACAAAGTACTTCTAGTTCCGTATTATTTTGTCGTCTACTGAGGGAGACACAATCGTATTGTTTTACAAAACCGGAAAACGTTATTATTACGGAATTATCAGTGATTTAAAAAAAAAATGCGGTTTGCGTCGGTTAGTGAGCAACACGCCTGCCCATAACAGTACAGCGCCACGCTGATATTTTAACACGAAGAGTCAAATCATTGCTTAGCACTGCACTGCGATCGTCAGCCTGAGATATTCGAACATTTATCTGTTCCACTGTAATTTATATCTCAGGAAACATTGTCATTTGAAACGGAAAATAATAATGTTTTCTTGCTTGGTGATAGAATAATTAGAAAAAAATCTGGTGGGTAGGTACTTCCCCAGGCGGATTCTGCAGAGTTCTCGGTAAAGCTATTGTTAGTATTGTTTGCTTACAATACAAAAAATCATATCTTTAGATTGTTTCAAAATTTGTAACAATCCTAGACAAAACTGTTTCCTAGAGCGGCACTGTCGTTTTCTACGTACTCTGGCGATATGAAATTCCGTATATCCAACTCAGGACTTCTACCATAGAATAGATAATATCTTCTACTCTGTTACTACGAAAACAAAATTTCGGAAAAAAAAATCGACTTTTCTACTCTCGTCACTATGCTCTCGTTTTACTTCGTTTCGTCCGATACAACATTGTTTGACGTTTAAATGTTCTAACCATACTCTAATTAAAGTAGGCTTAGAACGTTTAAACGGACAAAACGACGGATCGAAGTAGAATCGGAGTTGGAAAATCGAGAGTTTATTTCGAAATTACGTTTTCGTTGAATTAGAGTAAACGTCCAGACCAGAGGCATTTGAAAATTTTAGTTTCCTCATTTGACCAGCTCGTTGTTTATATTGGGCGAGTGGTACGAAGACTCATCAAGCATGAATTTTAATAGACGGGTTTCCCCATTTGTCGCTTGACATTTTTTTGTTTGAATTGTAAACATTGTGGGGAATTTATTGTGGGGAAACATTGGGGGGGTCATGAACTTGTTGATTCTCTTCGATTGTTTTCGAAGACGACCGATAAAATTGATTTTTACTTAAACTTACTGACAGGCGCTTGAATATCTTCGAGCGTGTAAATGGTACGGTGAACATTATTATTTTTATTCAGTTACATTATTTAAGTACTTATATTTTTACACTCTTTAAGTACTAGTAACATCCCGCGAGTTCCCTCGAGTAGTTCCCAAGTAAAATGTAACCTATATGTCCAGTTCGTCCAGATCCCTTCGGCAGTTTTTGCTTGAAAGAGTTTGTTTTTAAACACACAAACTTTTGTACTTGTAAAATTAGTAGGAAGGAAGTAGGATTTATAAACATAATTTAAAATCTAAGCTTAGATCGCAGCGGGCAGTGGGCCAGGGTCCAAGCTACCGGTGGTTACGGCTGCAAAGTGAGGAACCTCCTGACGATGCGTACAGTGTCAAGAATATACGCATTTTAATTCTGAGCCTTGATCCCATCATCTAGCTTAAGCCTGGTAAGATGTTGGTCGATGCTTTACGTTCGGCCGTTCACCGACATCACTATAGGGATTATGATCATCGAATCAACGACCCAGATACCAGCAGGTCTACTACGAAAACAAACTCCGAATGATCGGATCCGACCGACAGCTGAAGCGGATTGTAGCCTACCACGAAAAACATTCGGATCGATACATTTCGGGTCGGAAGTTATAGACTTAGGTCGGATGAGGGTCGGATCGAACGAAACGGCCGATCTGATCAACCGACCGATTGTCTTTCGTGGTCGGAAACTTCATAAGTTCGGCCGATATATCGTTTATCGGACTTCGTAGTAGACCTGCTGATAGCAGTATCCTCACGACACAAGTTAATGTCCTTGCTGAACTTGTCCTTTCTTAGGCGTGTTAAATCTTTCTTATTATAAAGGTAAGCTATGAGAAAGTGACATACCTTCAGCATGCGTATTTCTATAAATGCGATATTATAGATGAATCGGTCGTTTTCATTCTCGACGAATTTCTTGACGGCGACGATTTCCCCCGAGTCTCAGTTCCTGGACGTCTACTCTGTCTCTACGAAAACGTAATTTCGAAAAAAAACTCGCGACTTTACTGCTCTCGTTCTACTTCGTTTCGTCCGATACAACGTTGTTTGACGTTTAAATGTTCTAAACATACTCTAATCAGAGTAGGCTTAGAATATTTAAGCGGACAAAACGACGGATCGAAGTAGAATCGGAGTTGGAAAGTCGCGCGTTTACTTCGAAATTACGTTTTCGTAGAAAGAGAGTAGACGTCCTGCACTATGCATGCGAACCATGCTAGAGCTGGACTTTCTCCTCCTCTTTCTATATTATGAAGATAAAATGAGACAAAAAGACAAACCTTCAGCATGCGTATTTCTCTAAGTGCGATCTTGCGGATAAGCGGGTCGTCTTCGTTCTCGACGAATTTCTTGACAGCGACGATTTCCCCCGTGTCTCTGTTCCGGCACTTGTAGACGAGCCCGTACGAGCCCTCGCCGAGCTTGGCGAGCTTCTCGTACCGTTCCATGGCACGACTGCTCGCGCGGGATCTAACACAAAACAAATATTTAAACTACAGAAAACAAATAGTTAGTCATCGGTAGTTATAGTATCTGAAACAGGACACAAAAAGTGTCCACATTTCACGTATGTGCTCTGCTTAGATAAGACTTTTGTAGTGGTAGGACTCTTAGCAGAGTCCGCCTGGGGAAGTACCACACCTTTGCCAGTTATTCTACCGCCAAGCAGTAATGTGCAAACATTACTGTGTTCCGGTTTGCAGGGTAATGTTTACAGATAAATTACTGGGCTTAGAGATATAACAACTTAGATCTCTGGGTGACGAGCGCATTGCGGTGCTAGGTAATGATTTGGGTTCTTCACGTTCCAATAGCTGCGTGTCACTGTGATTTTATGTGGCAGGCATGTTGCTTACCATCAGGCACATGACCAGCTCGTCTCGTCACTCTTTATTTAAAAAAAAAAGACTCGACAACCACGACCAGCAGTAACCAGCACTCTGTCGCCTATAAGTCTCTTGACGCGCAGCATCACTACCTATAGCGTAGCGTCCAGTTGGTATTTGAGACGGCCACTTTAAAAATTACCTACCTATATCGGCACTTTTATTCTCTCGAATAAAATAGTGACCAGGACGTCCACTCTCTTTCTACGAAAACGTAATTTCGAAATAAACTCGCGACTTTCCTACTCCGATTCTACTTCGATCCGTCGTTTTGTCCATTTAAATGTTGTGAGCCTACTCTAATTAGAGTAGGCTTAGAACATTTAAAGGTCAAACAATGTTCGATCGGACAAAACGAAGTAGAACCGGAGTAGAAAAGTCGCGAGTTTTTTTTTAAATCGAAATTGCGTTTTCGTAGAAATAGAGTAGACGTCCTGGTTAGTAGGAAGAGAGCTGGGACAATATAGCGGCGAGAACGTCCGATTTCCTGAATCTTGGTTCGATTTCTTGAATCTGTGTTCAAACAGCTGCTTAGCAGTCCGTTGTTATGATCAGGCGTGTAGCTCACCATCACGCTGATACTCCAACAAAGCGGACATGTCTGAAGCGTAGACGAGAAGACACGTCTCCACTGGAGCTGAGCGGAGACGAGATGTGTGAATAACGAAATTCTATTGCTTTTTTTTTAACTTTATTAATAGGCTTACACTTGACCGCTATCTCGCCTGATGTTAAGCGACGATGCGGTCTAAGATGGCGCGTGTTTACCTAGAAGAAACCGATTCACTCTGGATTTGAAAACACAAACATTGTAACTAACAGGGAAAACCCACTCAGGCAACGCATTCCAAAGCCTAGACGTTCTTATCACAAAAGTAGAGTAAAATCTCTTCGTTCGTGTCTTTGGAACGTCAACCATGAAATGATGTCGCTTTTTCGACTACAAGCATTCTGATAGCTAAAAACATCTCCGTCTCCGCTCGCACTTCAGGGCTTTTGTGCATAGACTAAGTAGAGAGATAGGTACCTACTCCTTTGGTGGAATTTGATTCAGGCTTATGTTAAGCTCATCCTAAAATTTAAAAAAAAACATAACCGTACAAAGTACCTTGCTGGAATCACATCGGGCGCTATGATGGCTACATTGATGGAACCCTTCATTTCGATTTCTTTACTCTGTAATTTCACACATCCCTAAGTGGTAATAGTTATATTTCTAAAGATGTTATGTTCTTCAACCTTTTAGCATAATTTGAGATGTTTCAATTGAAACAAATAAAATTTTGCGAATTTAAATACACGTGTAAACTATTCACGCATCTTACGACGAAGATAGAAGTCAAATTGACAGAAGTAGGCAAAGAATATTTATTTTTAGTCAAAGCAAGGAGGTATAGACAGAAAGTTTTCATTAAAATAAAATATGTTTATTACTTGTGTTAGCAATATTAGTAATTTATATAAGTTCTTATTGAAAGAATAGTAAGAATACCGAAATGCACTCTATGGCAACCCTACGATTCCGGGTTTGATTGATATATAGTCTGTGGCTTGATTGTTTTGGCGGGAAACAATCAAGCTCTTGTTTTTGCTCGAAAAACAGGTGAATAAGAAAAATCTTATGCAGCAGCAAGTCTAAGCGAAAGGTTTAAATTAAAAGTACTAGTAAACCGATAAACATCTAAGTAAAAGTGATAATTGTACATCTGTTACTGAATTTAAGGTACTGTAAAGCGTTTTCTTCAATTTTACAAAATGTACTACTTCAGCTGCCCGAGCCAGCTGTGAATAAGTTGGTATGACGAAGGATTGATTCCGAAATATAATGCTGTAGACTGATCATAGCTGTTTTATTTATGGACTAATTGTCTTCAATTTAGAATAAATTACGTACTTAACAATTCAGAAGTGGGATCGGCGGACAAGAAGACTATAATATAATCAATAATAGAAAATTATATAATTGTCCGTTGATCCCGCCCATGTGATATTTTTTTTTTCTTTTCAATGTTTTTTTTCTCTCCACACTTATCATGTGCTTGGTAATGTCCTCAGAAGAAGTACCTATAGAATTACAAAGTTCCTGATTACTATAGTGCTTCTCGTTCTTTCAATTTCAATTCAATTTTCAATTCAATACTCAAAAGGTATTGCCATAAAGAAAATATTCCACTGGATAAGGGTAGTGCTACGATAGTTGAATGAATTCAGCTCGTATTATATCCATTCTAAAATTACATTTCAAAAAGAGGTTTCATGTAATATATTACATGAAACCTCTTTTTGAATAGGAGGATATAAATAAAATATGAGGGAGAATAATAAAAAACAGAACAATAAAACATTTATTTCAAATTGTACTTTACATTCAATATTATAATAATATAGTTTGATTAACAAATTTAGATATATCATTTAGTAGCAGCTAGCCCAGACTTCACACAGGTAACTCGGAACTTACGTATAGAACATACGTTTAACTTTTTCAATGTTTGAAGCCCTTGTTTTAGTAGAGATACTACTATTAGATGTTGTGGTAATTCAGGATAATTGGTTTATTATTATTATTATTTTTTATTTTTTTTAAATTGCTACTCCACAGACTCCGGGGTCCGTGACTTTTGTCATTTAAAATCTTATTTATTTTTACATGTTTCTTGGATAATCAGAAGAAGAGGAAAATAAGGGGGGAGTTGGGAACATTTTAAACCTAATACTAGTTAGTGCTCGTCTGTTGAGCCGATCACTACCGGTTGGGATTCCGCTAGTAATCGACTCGACATCGATTCTTTGCCTTATTGCCATTTGCCTAAGCCGCCTACTCCCGGCTGAGAGCCTCCACTACGGCTGCATTTCTGTCCCTGATGGCCATCTGTAGGTTGAACTCTCGGATGGTCTTCGGTGATGCAGCCAACGCTCGCCGCACGAACCGACCGATGGCGTCGTCGGTGTCGATGGTGATGTCGGTGGTTTATTATTTATTTATTACTTCATGAAAAATATTGCATTATTCACACAATGTTTTATCCTATTCTTCAGAGTGTCACATCTGCAAAATGATAATTAATTTGGATGAATAAAACAATCAAAATTATTACTAGAAATGTAGTGATACATTCAAGTTGTATAATTGGAATTGCAAAAGGGTTAAATCAGAGGTGAAAATTTGTATTAAAAATTTTGAAAATTTGAATCTTTTTTTAGAGCTTCATCATCAACAGCCCACTAAATGTTCCCACTGCTGGGACTCGGGGCCTTCTCTCGCAAGGATAGAGTTAAGGCCATAATTCACCACAATGGCCCAGTGCGGGTTGGTGGATGACACACGACTTCGAAAGATTCTAGGTACATGTCGGTTTCCTCACGATGTTTTCCTTCACCGTTTTAGGTTAGCACCATTACGCACATGACTTTGAAAATACAGTGGTGCGTGTGGGGTTTGAACCCGGGGTCTCCGAATCGGCAGGCGCTGTTCTCCCGACTAGACCAGCCGTAACTTTCAGAGCTTAGTACTTCATAATCTACTCACACAATGTACCTACTTTTCACTAAAAGCATCATTCATTCTCATTAGAATGGGACGGGATCTGTATAGGATAGTATAAGTTAATTGGAGTTTGAAGCAATTCCCACTCCAGAAAACAAGAGTTGCAATGTCCACTGACATTGAGATTTTGACAAACATGGAGAAGAAACAGAAATTGAAGCGTAGGGATTGGTAATGGAAAAAAAACTGGCAGTCATAGAGACTGACGATAGAACTGAAAATTTATAACTCAGTACTTGACAGCACACTTTGGAAACTACGCAGGTGAAACCGGAGGGCGTTTCTGGTTTGGAATAAATCTTTAAAGCATTGTCATCTAAATAAGCCTTCTCACACGTCATGGCCATTGGCTATCTAGACTAAAGATGTGTAATGGTAACCATGGTAACACGCCATGACTATCTAAAAATGTTTACCCATTTGTGGCCATAGCTCCGAGTTACCCCGAAAATTTATTTCATTCCGAATCATGATGTTTGAGCTCAATTCACGGCCCACGAAAAATCTGTATGTAATGAGCCAAAGGAAGTTTTCACTTCAAAAACTAACGAATGCGAATCCGCAGGCAAAATCTAGTACCTATTATTAGTAAACGGCCAGTAAATAAACTGTCAATTATGTACCGACTTTTTCATGGGTAAATTTGTAAGAAATAACTGGTCACACTTTTTTGTTTGTTTTGTTATATAGGTTATGTTTACATTATACATATTTTGCAAATTTTAGACTAGATGCAGCCGTTATGGTATAAATTTAACTCATGTTGATATCTAGAATGCATCACTATCAATTTTTATCAAGTAGGCATTTGAAAATATTGTCTACTTACGAGTAAAATGAGATTCCATTGATTTTTCTTCACTTTCACATTTCACTGCGGATATTTTAGCTTAAAACACAGCAAACACACATTGTTCATATACTAAAACATAAATGACTTACAAGTCTTTCTCAAACACGTTTCAAATATTATTATATTAAACATATATTAATTAAATCAATAAAAAACAGAATCCAAGCTTTGAACAGACTTTTGTTGGGGAACCCGATGTCAGATTTGAAATCTTAGCCAGAGAAAAACCCGGCCACGGTGACAAGGACGTAAAATCAGTATCTCTTTCTCTCTCTTTCACAAGTAATAGGTAATTAGAGTGTCTCGTTCCCGCAAGTTGTGACGTCACTTATTGTGCTCCCCTGGTAATGTCACTCAATACGAAAACTCTATGATCAGTAGGTATTTAATTTGTTATTAAATGTACGGTTTATAGCCAAACCACACTAGCTACTTTTAGCAGCGGCGACAGGCGACAGACGCTGCGTCATGCTTCAAAAAGTAGTGGCGCTTGACGTCTAGTCGCTGCATCCCGCTTCAAAAAGTAGCTAGTGTGGTCAGGGCCATAATGAAACGATCTAATTTGGTTTAATGAGTTGCAGAGTGAACCATCGCTATAAACCAACAGATGTACCCTGAGCACCTTGAAATTGGTAATAAACTGCGTCTCTATGTGTATCGTAAGTAGTTTACACACAACCAATCTACTTGAACCTAGAATCGCTAGCGGCGCGATATGCTGTGGTTCTACTTACTGTGGTTGTTGACAACGAATAGTGACAAACGACTAGAACGGAAGGAGTGAGCTCACTCTTCCCAACGAAAACATGATTCCGTGCGCCCTGAAGTTTGGGAGGGCACATCTGTGTATTGAGATCGTTGGAGTGAACAAGAGAGAGACGAAAGAGACGAACTTCTTAGCATTCCATGGATTCACCGTAGTTCACTTAAGTGGATTTTGTCCGTATAGGTACTTACCATTTTTGAATTTTTCACGCAATGCGGTCCTCACTATCTCTATTACTGGAATAAGTCAAGTAGACTGGGACCTATACCACACCCTCACCACTCGCTATACGGCGCGAGATATTAACCTACTCGTTCGCGTCCACCCGGGTGTTCTAAAATCACAGGGGCGCCGGCCGCTTGCCCGTGTTGACGTGCGAACGAACGCCGAATGCGCGCATAAATAATGTCGCGGCGTTATTGTATTGTGGATGGCTGCAATAGCAATACACTACAATGTAGTAATTTATCTTATTTCAAATTGCCGAAACAGGAAGCAAGGTAAGTGTTTTTATTGCTAATATTTATTTTTGAGCATCATTTTGGTAGGTTTCAATGGCACAGAATATGGAAACAGTAGTGTGTAATATGTATAGGTAATATCTATTTAGAATAATAGAAAGATACAATAGAGATTATGCGTAAAAAAATATTTTGTCTGAAATACCTTTTTATCCCATCTTTATTATGTCTCATTAAATTTAAATGTGTTTTTATTAGCGTTCCGTACCCAAAGGGTAAAGGATTTTGCTCGATTAGTCCGTCGAAAATAAACTAGATGGCGCCACTAGTAAAAATAGATCGCGATGTAGACTTCATTGTGGTAATCATGACGGAATAGTCAATATTTTAATAAAACTTTTAGCCTGTCTGCGGAAATTGCGATGTAAAAGAAATTTCGTATAATGCCAAAGAGGTTTTCGCCGTTTATTTACTAACTAGCAGTGCCCCGCAGTTTTACCCGCGTAGTTCCCGTTCCCGTCGTTCCCGTAATTTTCACGGGATAAAAAGTAGCCTGTGTGTTCTTCCAGACTATAATCTAACTGTATTCCAATTTCAGCCCGATCCGTTCATACGTTACGGCGTGATTGAGCAACAAACATCCAAACATCCATACTTTCACATTTATAATATTAGTAGGATGGTACGGAACCCTTCGTGAGGGAGTCCCACTCGCACTTGGCCGGTTTTATTTGAATATTCATGTACATACTGAACGATACTAATTTGTAACAACTTACAACTAGCTACATTGTATAACTAAAATATACTTCAGCATCAATGAACTATAATACGTACCTACCTGAAAAAGCTATAGAATTTTTAACCGGATTCAAAGAAGGAGGAGGTTCTGGTTTTAATTTTTTAAGTATGTAATAAGCTAATAAGTATGTTTCGTGATAGCTCAGCTAATTGTGAATTAATTTTTAACCTCCGACCAAAAAAGGGATGTTATAACTTTGACGTCGATGTCTGTCTGTGTGTGTGTCTGTCTGTAGCACCGTAGAGATTTCGATGCGTTTTTTATAAAAGTTTATTTTTGTGCGGTGGTTCTTAGATATGTTTGGATAAAATCGATTCAAAATGGTCCCCTCCACAAAATTGCGGACAAAATATTTCTTCACAACCTACCTCGATATGGATATCAAATGAAAGGGCTTGTCTATTGGAACACTATACACTATGATAAATTTCAAATCCAAGATGGCCGTCACTACAAAATGGCAAATTACATTTTTTTTCACTAGGTACTAACTCAATATATATAGCGGGGTGTTATAAGTTTGACGTCGATGTTTGTCTGTCTGTCAGTCCCCCTTTTTGTGTTTGTCTATCTGTGGTACCGTAGAGCTCAAACTGATCATCATCATCATGATCTTGAGCTCTGAATGAGACAATTTTGTAAATAAAATAAAAATATATTCTATCTATTTTTTTAGAGTCGATTCAGTCTATTTTTTTACTTGCATAAAATTTGCCTGGATCCCACAAAACAGGTCACCATAGTGTGGGATCTAGTTCACACTAGCAAAACATGTTAAGTATTCATTCTTAGTACCTATTTATTGTCACATATAATATGTATTCTTTGTATTTATTGTCGCTTTGTATTTAACATCCGGGAGCGCGTGAAACTGTTTTTAATAACTTTAAGGCGGTAAACGCTAGGTTTTGTAGCTTTTCTTGTGATTTGGTTTTCGTTATTGAGATAATAAACATTTTTTTTCATTTTCATTCCATTTAAATAAACAATAAAGAAAATTACAATTTGCAGTTTAGTTTTTTTATCATCTTATCATATTTCGTACAACCCTAGCACGTTTGGTCAGTGACGTAAGCAGACGACAAGTCACACGGGGCGCACGGTATTCTCAACTCTGCGTGCTTGTGCAAAGGTGTATTTTTGCTTGCAAGTAACAGTAGGTAAGTAGTTTACGAAAGTTTAGGTTATTATCGTGTAGGTATTTGCGCTTTTGTATGGCAGTGATGCATCTGTTACGAAGTAACTATTTTCTGATCTGTGCCTATACCGCATTATCGAGATGTTCAAAATACAAACATAGTCTGGCTATAATTGTGCAAACAGCCAAGCCAGTTGTGATTTTGTTATTATTTTTATATAAAAACAAAATATATCTGTCTAATTGGGCACACAATATTACACAAAATAATTAATGTGTAAATGATGGCTATTCAAATTTTCTATGCAATTTAAAAAGAGTATGCCATTTTACAAAGATACTCTTTCATATAGGTAGTTTTCGAAAAATCATGCTTCGATAAATATGTAACACCAATAACCGCAATGTCAGTAATTCTGGACAATCCGCTAACGTTACTTTGAAGCTTATAAAGTGTTATTTTTAAAACTGGTCGCCTAGTTGTGAGAACGTTCGATTTACACGAGGTTCGAATCCCGACCGCATGTTTGAGTATTTTTCCATGTTCTGTTAGTGAAACTTTGTCATGACCACTAAAGTCATATTATGATGATGCCTGATGACACATGTCCTGTAAGTCATAAGGGGACGGGTATGGACCTAGAACGATATCTTTCAGGGAATCGTTATCCGTCCAGCGGCACTTAGCTAGAGTGATGGATAATGGCGTTTGTCTTCTTTTAAGAGAAGTACCTTTTTAGTCCCAGCCGTGGGAATAAAAATAGTGACTCAATAGACATGCATGTCAGATCATGGGTCAGACGTTGAAGCTGTATGTACAAACCGTATCATACATCATAATAAAATATCCTCAGAATACTATGAAACTATTAAATGTAGAATACTACCTATAACGAATCGAACTATAAAATGTGGAGTACCATGACGAAGCGAAGCGGTAATGCATTTAGTATATAACTCAGTTCAAATGGTTTGACGGCAACTTGCTTTTGCCTTCTTGGTACTATGTTTATAACTTACATGGAGATCCGGACAGAGTAAAAATTGTCTTTGTCTAGTCGTTTTAGCGATTAATTCAATTTGAGAGATAATCTTTTGCACGTAGAATATTTTAAAGAAACTGTATTTAACTGCTGAGTCAGATAACCATGTGCATGTGACGTATATTAAATTAAACTCCACTTTTCTACCAATAGCTATGAACTAAATTGACATTGCCAGTAATTTGATCTTAAGTCACAGCATGTGCCATTCTTTGAGAATGGAGTTGAGCTGTGAACTGCGACTGAGGCTATTGTTCAGCCAAGATGTAACTCAATGTGTGTATGTACAAAATGTAAAGAGTTAAACTTTAGAGTCACACGTGCCTAGTATTCTGGCAGTATAATTGGGAGTCTGGATAACAGGCAAGTCCACAAGCGCTCTAATTTGAATTTGTTTAAGTAATGGTGTAAATTGACACGGTTTAGAACCAAGGCGAGGATGTGGAAGGTAGTCTGGATTTTAACAGGCAAGTCCACAGCCGCACATAAATATATAGATTCGATTTATGGTGTAAATTTGACGTGGTTTAACGAAGAGTTGTTTAGCAACGCATTAAGTTATTTAAAAAAAAAAAGTTTGTTTTACTCTCTGTTCATTGCATTTTGAACCAAAATGATTTGAGTTACAAAGTAATGTGTCAAAATTTACGAATGGGACGAAAAGGAAATAGTCCACTTTGCTTTACACAATAATCAGGCATTGCAAAATCTCAGAAATGTTACTCTAATAGCTGGGCCGAATGGATAACAAAGCTTAGCTAGGCATTCTCCCGCGGCCGCTGAGACAATCATGCCGAATTACTATTATTATTAGACTTTAAAGCTTGCCAAACTTGCAAGACAAGGTCTCATGAAGGCAATATTGTTACTTAAAAAGCATACACAAGAAGAATATCGCAGATGTAGAGAGCGATACGGAAGGTAGCAGACTGTTAATTACACGAAATTGACGATCGATTAAGAGGATCAAATTGCAAACCATTAGCCCCATTGCTCAAAGTGAGCGTAGACATAAAAGCTTGTATCAGAAAATGTCGACATATATATTGTCGAGGATCAGTTTTGAATGGATTAGTTGATCACGGTTTAACTGAACAAAAACTAGAGCTCGCTATTCCTAATAATGTTACTTTGTGTTTTATAAAATAGCTTATAATATAATACTCTGGTATTATCGAATGATGGTGTAAATAAAATTGGCATGTACTAGTTGTATTAAGAATTTAATATGGAAATAACAAATACACCAGATGACCTCTTTTCGAAAATAGGTCTGAAACAAGAGTTTTTCTTAAGTTGAACAATGAAGTTGTTATTGGTCCGGGGCGATCAATACAATCACATACTATTCCAATAAAATCACAAGTATAAAGAGGCAATCTAAACACACCGTTCAATTCATAAATAATAAAATAAATCTTAACATTCACAAATTACGTGTTACGTTGTTTGTCAGCGACGGACTCTGCGTCTCTGCGATTGTAATCTGGTTTGCGCACCGTGTAAGGCTTGATCCAACTTAAATGATGATGAAATTAAAGATGAGATAGTCTTTGTATGGAGGATTGCGAGCGAAGTTGAAGCGGGCCGCTAGTATCTATATAATTATATTACTGCATTGATGCCTTCCTAATTCACACTTGATGATGGTCAGGGAAATGTAATCCGAAATCTCGTTGAAGCGAAGATTCGGTTTAGAACAGTACTTTAGTAAATCGAGTTATACCTACAAGTTATAATGAGTGATATCTGTCCCGTGGCATTTGATAATAAAGGGCACTTCTTCAATTGTGACTAGCAGCCAAAATTAAAAAAAAAAAAGTAGCCAAGTGCGAGTTGGACTCGCCCATGAAGGGTTCCGTTGCAGCAAGTAACATAATATACATAGTACACATAGTTCTTGTAGTTCGTTGTAACTTTGATCGAAGTTTTAATAATAGTGTATTTATGACGTACTAAAAAAAAACTACTCATCAGATCGAGTTCAAACTAATTTTCGTTGGTAGTTTTCATGGTAATGTACATCATATATTTTTTTTAGATTTTTCATTTTCTTACTTTAGAAGTTAGAGGGGGGGGGACACAAATTTTACCACTTTGGAAGTGTCTCTCGCGCAAACTATTCAGTGTAGACAAAAACTGTACTAGAAACCTCAACATCATTTTTGAAGACCTATCGATAGACACCCCACACGTGTAGGATAGATGAAAAAAAATTTTTTGAGTTTCAGTTCTCAGTATGAGGGGCAACCCTAATTTTTATTTTTTTTATTTTTTTTTGTAAAAATCTTAATGCGGTTCACAGAATACATCTATTCACCAAGTTTCCACACTGTAGTTCTCATAGTTTCGGCAAAAAGTGGCTGTGACATACGGACGGACAGACAGACAGACAGACAGACAGACAGACAGACAGACAGACAGACATGACGAATCTATAAGGGTTCCGTTTTTACGTTTTACGGAACCCTAAAAACGTAACTACATAATTTGCTCGTTGAATAAAGCGATTGCTTCTTGTCGAAGTTTGCCACAATTGATGAGATGAAGGATACTAAGCCAGCAATATACGAGTACAAGACGTATCGTATGTCTCATGACAAAAAAATACGGGTAAAGCCGAAGTAAAGTATCGAAGTGGCATTTCTTTCACGCTACAACTTAACAGACTCTCTGGGGTTTGGCGTCAGTATTACCGGTTTAAAGCCTGGACTTGAAGGCGGTTTCGAAGTGGGTACTCTAAGTACATCGAAAAACCAACTGGGCTTAAACAGTTTTCCATGATTTGTGGGCCGTTTGGCCGGTCCACACAGATTCAACTAAGTACGGCGTGGCAAGTATTCTTGGGTCCTTAGGACAGTCTCTTTTAACAGTAAAAAGACAAAGAGGAGCAAAAGCTCCACTCGTTCGAACCTGAAACCCTATCATTATCATCCTCTTTTGGTAAATTTAGAGTTAACCTTCAGAGTATGCAACTTAAAATATTGTCAGACCGCAATGCGCCGAGAACCACACTCACTAACAGAGATCTAGTACCGTGTATTGCTCGTTGAAGGGTGTAGTTCCAAGAATTCAATTGCGACATCGAATATCGAGCTGTCAACCCTCATTTGGATGCTTTAGAAAAGGAGTCCCAAGGAGAAGTTATAGATTCATATCCTAGACTTTATTAGAGTATTCTTAAGATTGTATTGAAAACAATACAATGCAATACAAAATACTTTATTATATCACGAAACAATAGAAAAAAGTGAGTAAACTTGTGATTAAAATGTCGTACACAAAAGTCTATCCTATCGCTAATAGAGATCTCTTCTAGATGACCTTTTGGTTGCTAGGACAAGGTAACAAGTAAAGGTATGGGTGTGGTATCCATGATATAGGTACTTACGTACATAAATAATTACACAAATAGAATACATATCATTTAAAAGTAAATGCGTTATACAGATATGGTACTGTGCAGTAATGGTTGAACGCACTAATCTCTGGAACCACCAGGCTGATTTTAGTTATTACACCGTTGGATGTGTGCGTGGTCTTCGAGGGATTTAAGCTATAAATATACCTACCGCAAGCGAAGCTGGGGTGGGTGGCTAATAAATAATATAATGCATGAACATAATATATTAAAATATACTAACATAAACACACTTCATAACATAGAATACCTACGCGTAAAGGACAATACGCACATGTTTATGTAACGAGGCTGAAAAGATATCTACTGTTCAGAAAATAATCCGAAAGTAGTAATAATTGAATGTTATATAAATAATAAATGTAGTATAAGAAGTAAATATCGTCGAAATTAAGATATCATCTATCGAGTAATCAATGACAATGATCAGATCCGTGATCAGAAACATACGTGCATACTTCTTCATCAATAAGGTTCAACGACGAGGGTTTAGTGAGAATGTAAGGCGCGAAACGCCAAGTAATAATAAAATTAGCTATTAAATTTCAACGCTTGTACCGTATTAGAAATTTTGACAAATATTAAAAAAAAAACTGATTGATGATATGCCTTTAATAGCCGCGGTTGATATGAAGACGTGGTAGCCGCAGATAAACTCAAGTCATCGATGATGTTCAAATAAAATTTCAATAGAGATTATCATATTTTTGATCACGAAACAATCAAGAATTCCGTATAAGTACCTATAAGTAAAAATTATTTAATCGCCCATATGAAGCAGGTTATAATGCTAAATGGTTAGATACGCTAAAAGAATTACATTGCCTAGTAGAGAAACCATTGATGTGATTCATCATCATTAATTTGTGAGTAAATTATTACTTTGGATTATGTTCAACGAATAAAACTTTTAGTAAAGTTATTACAACTAAGACCAAACACTGTTGTAAACAATTGTTACGTTACTTAAAATTTGAAATGAAATGAAATTTGAAATGAAATGAAATTTGAAATGAAATGAAATTTATTAGGCATTAACAAACATTTGAAGTTCACAAATTAGTACAGATTATCTATCCTTGATTGGTAATTCAGATTGAAAAGCATTGTTACCCAAGCTAGGGTTAAACCTGTGTTATGGCGTAACAATATTATATATTAGGTATAAAATATGAAGAATTCGGTTATAATTGTTTTGTTTCTTATGAACTGCAGGTTATCTTTTGACTGCAAAGTATGGATAAATAAATAAATAAATAATTATTGGTGGACAATTCACACACAACACTATATGTTAAATAAATAAAGTAGATATGTTATCGTATATGACCGAAATTAGAGATATCTATATTTCTAATTATAATTTTAATGTGATAATTGTCAGAAATTAATACATAACAATATATTATCAAGGTTTACCTACCGTTGACTTACCTACAAGGTTGTTCCTACCGTTGATTCGCTGATTCGGTATTTTGACTGGAATACTAATATTATATAAAGCTAGCCCATATTTTTGTGTTTTAGAACACATCCGTCAGGTTGTAGTACAATTATTTCACAAAATGGACACATGGTAAACAGGTGACTAGATACAGGCTTAGGCCTAGTTTGAGATTTATTGACAGAAGCTTAATTTATTATGCAACAATAATACCTACTATGTTCTTGTCGTACAATCTTATTATTGTGAATTGTAAATTTAAATATAATAAACATTGTTAAACTGTGTGTGTCAATAAAGCATGATTTGATTTGATAATGTAACTACGAAGATATTTTCCTTGTTAAGTATAGTGACACATTTAAAGAAACGTATAGTGACTGATGATGCCATGTGCTCAATTTTATTTGTTTTCTTTCGAACATTACTAATAAATTATGTTCCTTAATTTGAAACACAAATTGTAACGTACATATTATTTAAAATATAGATAGAAATTTAATGATAATGGATTCGGGCTATAACGTACTTATTATATTATGGCTGTCAAACCTGAGCGACCAACAATACCCACATAAGAAAATTAAAAACATCTCAAAATGCCATGGAAAAGTGTATGATGGAAAAAAAGCTATCTGATAAAATAAGAACAACAACTTTAAGAGCAAAATCAAAAATAAAAGATTACAATAACTGTTAAAAAGCTTAAATGGAAATTAATACATAATAATTAGAGGAAAAGAAATCGTGGCAGACCACTCAGAAGATGGGTCGATGACATAGAAGCGACAGCAGGTGCTACATGGACCAGAAAAGCTTACGTTTGGGAAGAAGTTGGAAGAAGTTTGAATTTGAAGGCAGTTGGAGGAGGCCTTTGTCAATAAGTATACAGACGGTACGATGGCAATCTAAATTTAAGAATTTTAAATTGTAATAACAATGAAAAATTGTAAGCATTACCTGAATAGAGGCTATTATTATTATTACTATAGAAATAGAACAGAATTACTCGTATAATTTAGTCAAGATATGTGAAATAAACTTAAAATCCTTCCACATGTATACAATTAACAATATATTATTATTAAAGCGCGAGGACTCGCTTCTGCAGGATGGCCGAGCTGTTAGCAATATTAGTAATTTATATAAGTTCTTATTGAAAGAATAGTAAGAATACCGAAATGCACTCTATGGCAACCCTACGATTCCGGGTTTGATTGATATATAGTCTGTGGCTTGATTGTTTTGGCGGGAAACAATCAAGCTCTTGTTTTTGCTCGAAAAACAGGTGAATAAGAAAAATCTTATGCAGCAGCAAGTCTAAGCGAAAGGTTTAAATTAAAAGTACTAGTAAACCGATAAACATCTAAGTAAAAGTGATAATTGTACATCTGTTACTGAATTTAAGGTACTGTAAAGCGTTTTCTTCAATTTTACAAAATGTACTACTTCAGCTGCCCGAGGCAGCTGTGAATAAGTTGGTATGACGAAGGATTGATTCCGAAATATAATGCTGTAGACTGATCATAGCTGTTTTATTTATGGACTAATTGTCTTCAATTTAGAATAAATTACGTACTTAACACTTGTTAATCTCGTTTTTATGTTTTTTCTTGTCATATCGAGATAGATTTAAATCATTATTTTGGATTCATAGCGTGACCCCGACTGACACTTGACTAGTTTTCGATACACAAAACTTAAAATAAAAAGTCGTAACAAAGTTGAAACAAGGCCCTATTTTTTTAAATTTCTATTTTTTCTTATGCATCTGTATGTTGCTAAAACATAAAACACCGGTCAAGTGCAAGCCGGATTCGTGTACAAAAGGTTACCTACGTGCCTTCGTACTACCTAACTAATAATATAAATGTCAATGTTTGGAGGTTTGTTGCTCAATCACGTCGTAACTTATGAACGGATCGGTCTGTTCCGAAGGGATTGAGAAACATATTTCACAATTAATTATAATATTAGTAGGACCTGTGGAAATTTCAATTGTATAGCTATCATGGTTCATGAGACACACGCTTTGAGAATTTATCTACCATTGTTGGTCTGAGGACACACCTGCCTGCCTGAGATACAGCCTGGCGACTGGTGACAGACGGACGGACAGCGGAATTTCAGAAATGAGATCCCTTTTTACCCTTTTTGTCCTGTCCCGGTGCAAGAACTGGGTCCGCGAGCTAGGGTCCCTAAAATAATCAGGGTTCAACGTACCATTTTCTTAGGTATTAACATCAATGGGTATTCAGTTACTTATTCTATTCCTTAAAATTAGATTAGGTAGACTTACCTAGTAGGTACTTTGCAACCTACCCTTTATGTACGGAACCCTAAAAACTAAAATTTAATATAACCATCACAGTTCGAGAGATACTGTCCAGAGTAGGTCAGACAAGCAGACATATAGGTAATAAGTTACGTTATATTGTTTTTGTTCGGAATCCTACAAAACCAAATCAAACTATTCAGGTCAGGTTCCAAATAACTCTGATTTATTATCGCACCGTGAACAACTGTAATAGCTTATTGATTTGATATTAGTAAGTACATAGAATAACATACTGCGTCAACAACATTTTATGAACGTCTGATTTAATTTGACCAGAGTCAAAAGGTAAGGTAAAGGTAGAGGTAAAGGTGTAAGTACGCATGGATTTTTCATTTCTGGACGTTTCTCCGCCGTGCTTACCTCCTTGGTAAAAGCGGCAGGTTGTTGCCGAATAACCACAGCCGTTTATCACCGAACCATTTCTCCATACAGGACGCCACGTTGTTCAACAGTGTGATGCACGAACTATCCCACGCGCGCACTGTGTCCTTCATTCGCGTTTCCGAACGAATTTCGCGAGCATTCCCGCCAAAATTTACGTCAATCGAGAAAAGCGCGCGAAAATCGACAATATGGCCGCCGGACTGTTTTTACAGCGAAGATGTTTCCCTCGTGAAAGCTGCAAGGCGTTTAGCCGTGGTTCGGTGGATATCGATCGGTGGTTTGTTTACAGTTTCTGTTAGCCTGTGTACATGACAACCGCGGTGGTAGGGCAGAGTGTAGGCTAAGAGCTCAGTGGCCTATAGTATTTAGGTAGCTACGTCGTTGTAGAAACTATCTATCTAAACTTAAAATGTAAATGAAGCATGGCGTACGTCACTGTTTTTGCACGTCGTGGTCTTGACGGGATCGTCACGATGAGATGACGAAGGCAGCAGGGTTGCAAGGGAAGAGCTGTACTAGTATTCTGAAGCGCCGCTCTCCCCGTCCTCTGGCCTCCGGAGCCAAAAAGTGGTAGCCAACGGGACAACATACCCGACTCGTCAAAAAGAACGCTCTGTTTTTCAGAAGTGGAGGCGTATAGGTCTCACTGGCTGGTAGTCAAAGTCGTTACAGTGAGCTTGGGGATCAGGTTCGTTGGTGACCGTGGTGGGCCCAAGAGGAGGCGGTAGACCACGGCATGTTCGCGGAATAATGTGTGATGTGATTAAAGTGTGTTTCGTGTGTACTTATACTACGCACGCAAGAAAATAACACTTCTCTTTATTTCTCCTCGTAAACTTCAACCATATCATACTTAGATAATATCATCAGCGTCAGAAGTAGGTAACATACTAACGAACTAACTTCAGGGTGTCAGTTTTTTGAGACTGTGTGCATAAGCAGCCCACTAAATATTTCCACTGCTGGGACTCGGGGCCTTCTCACGCAAGGAGAGAGTCAGGGCCATAATCCACCACGGTGGCCCAGTGCGGGTTGGTGGATAACTCATAAATTCACAAGGTAGGTGTCGGTTTCCTCACGATGTTTGCCTTCACCGTTTTTAAGTTAGCGGCATTACGCACATGGCTTCGAAAAGACAGTGGTGCGCGTGGGGTTTGGACCCGGGGTCTCTGGATCGGCAGTCGCCGTTCACCCGACTACACCAGCTGGAACTTCCTGAGTGTGCGACTGTGTGCACACGCATCGAAAAATGTTGGCACTCTCATTTTTTCCTAATGCGCCAAAGGAAGTACGTATAACATGAAAAAAACATATCTTGTAAGATTTTGTCGTAAGCTCCCCGACTACAACAATACGGAGCTTTCATGCATGCTGATAAAGTCTTTCTATTCGGAATCGATGTTATTACCCACATAACTACGTGCGCTACTTTTTATGGTGAGGGTGGTTGACTTTTTTGAATTTATTTAAGTCACATTTTCATAAGGGCGATGTTGCGTTTTGAGAATATTAAAATTATTGGCTGCCAGCTCTAATATACGAATCGGTACAGAGGGCTACACAGACTGGTTGAACTAGCATGAAAGGTTTTTAGGGTTCCGTACCCAAAGGGTAAAAACGGAACCCTATTACTGAGACTTGGATGTCCGTCCGTCCGTCACCAGGCTGTATAAAAGAACGGTGATATTATAGCTAGACAGTTTACATTTTCACAGATGATGTATTTCTATTGCCGCTATAACAACAAATAGGTACTAATCCTTACTAATATTATAAATGCGAAAGTAACTCTGTATGTCTGTCTGTCTGTCTGTTACCATTTACCGTCTAAACCAGTGAACTGATTTTAACGAAAGGAGATGGCTCATTTCTGCCCCACGTCGTTTCAAGTTTAGGTACTTAATTAGCCCCGGAGACCTAAAAAAGTTATTTAAGTAAATTAACATTTAATTAAATAATGCAAACTGTACATTCAAAACTAACGTGCCAAGCGGGGATTGCAAATTGGTGTGATTAAAAGTACTTTAATGACTGTACCTAAAGCCAGCCATGTTTTTTCTCTTTTTTTCTTCTGTTGACGTTTACGTAAAGTGAACGTGCTTGTGTCATTTTGCCCGGATTGCGACAATGTAGTTTTGGCGCCAACGTGAAAAAAACATGTCGCCTCATTGTATTATTTTCTTTAACTTGTGTATTTTCAGGTGGGAATGTGTAATATAAATGGTGGGTTATTACAAATTACTTTTTATTACTATTATTATTATTAAAAATTTGATGTTCGTGAACGTACTTCTTTGACGATTTTTAGTAAAACTTGAAAATATTGAAATAAGTAATTTGAGAAAACACAAAAGGCGTGCGACGCCAAAATAAAAAAAAGTTAACAAAATTGACACAACATCCGATTCGTTCGAAACTCGATTCTAAAAAGAATGTAAAATATGCTCGATTCGTTCGAAACTCACACATCGCGTTATTTTTTTTCAACGTTTTAGTTGATATCTTTTAAACCCCGCTATGCATAATAAAAACATTAACAGTTTCTCAATATATATTAAAAATCCTATACAATGATCCAATTTTGGTCGAGTCTCCTGCACTTTTGCTGTGGGGCAAATGCCCATGGAAAATGGGCCGTCTCCTTTGGTACACAGATAGACTAGACCCCGAGAAAGGATATAGACTACTTTTTATTGCAGAAAAAGGGTTGGGGGGTTGAAGAATGTAACAAAAACGGGGAAAAATATTTCTTTTCGAGAGCTTTAGCTGCGTGTGACATTCTCCTTGGTAGGAATGCGCTGAAGTCTGATGACAGGACATGTCGGTCTATATTTGAAGGTTACGTCATTTTAGGTAAAACTCTGAAGTGGTTACATATTTGAGTTCTTTGAGTCTGAGACATTGGGCCCGTGAGGGCCGGGAGCTCATCTCATTTTCAAAATCCTTTCCAAGCGCTTGGTCGACGCGAGGCGTGACCAAAATGCTGGCGTTTATTTGGCCCAACATGGCGTTTATTTGGTTTTTTGTAGTGGTAGGACCCTTAGCAGAGGCCGCCTGGGGAAGTACCACACCTTTGCCAATTATTCTACCGCCAAGCAGTAATGTACAAACATTACTGTGTTCCGGTTTGAAGGGCAATGTTTCCAGAGAAATTACAGGGCTTAGAGATATAACAACTTAGATCTCTGGGTGACGAGCGCAGTGCAAGTGCTAGGTAATGATTTGGACTCTTCATGTTCCAATAGCTGTGTGTCACTGTGCTGTTATGTGGCAGGCATGTTGCTTACCATCAGGCACATGTCCTGCTCGTCTCGTCACACTTTATTTAAAAAAAAACATATAAGCGTACCTAGCCATTCAGCGTGATAATGCCGCCTTGCTTTGCACGCAACCGACTGGTAGTGGGCTTGAACATCTCGATTATCTGTAGACCTTTATTGGTCTATGGATAATTTAGATGTGCTTAGTGCAAGGCTTTATAGAAAGGCTTTGCCCGTTAAAAAATCAAATCAATAAGAAACATGCAACTATTATTTTTGTCAAATATTGCGTCCAAGAGTCCAAAAATATATTCCGAATACTTGGGTATTCGGAATATATTTTTTAATGATTTGAACTCCCAGCCCTTGCGATCCTAATGTCTGAACACGAAATTGTTTTCAAATAAGTGTAGTAGGTATGTAACCGCTACCGATTTGCATTCGCTATAATAGGGAATCTATTTTTCTAGGTAAGTGCGCTCCATCGTACTTAGACCATCGATATAAATTAAATCGATGACTTAGACTACATCGTCCTTTATCAGGCAAGATGTAATAACCTAAAGTTGACTAAAAAAAAAAATTGCAGTCATAAGAACTGCCGATAGAAGTGAAAACTAATAACTCAGAATTCGATAGCTCATTTTGGAAACTACACGGGTGAAACCCGAGGGCGTGGCCTGGCCATCTAGCAGTGAGTCAGCATTTCCCATTGGCTCATGCATTTCTAGATGGCCATGCCATCATGGCCAGGCCACACCCTTTCAGCATATCCTATTGGCTGACGCATTTCGAGATGGCCAATGGTCATGGTCCCCAGTTCACCCGAAGATTTCTTATCATACCCGACCGTGACGCTAGAATTCAATTCACACCCTACGAAAAATCTGTCAAGGCGCGCCAAAAGAAGTTTTCACTTCAATAACTGTTTCCCACATAGCCAGCCTCATTTTCAGTTGTATGTGTGCGAGCAGCGAGTCTACAGAATCTCATTTGCATTGTATGTACCCGTTTTTTTAAACAGTAGGTATGTACCTACACTACATATAATATGATTTTCTCACTTTTTTGTGTGTAAAATAATTACGTACTTAAGTAATGAGGGAGTTTCCGACGAGACAGAAATAGTTCCAACGGACGAACTAGATGGCGATTGTTCGAGATGCAGATAGATCTGTCTCTACCATAGACTCTCAAAAGTGTAATCACAACGAAACCCCTCCCCATTTTCAAGGAAAAAATAGAATCTAAATTATTTGTGATAATTTAAAATTTTAGAGTTTTCGTTAACACATCAATTATTTATATACTTAAATTTAGATACATCTCTTCTTAGCTTAGCTGATTAGTTTAGTATGTCTACCTTCTATAAAAACCCTAAATACATTAAGGAATTTCATACTAAAACAATTTTTATATTGTGTTAAACTTTTAAAATATTGGGAATAAACATAGCTAATTAGGTTGATAATGTAATAAAAAACCGTTACTGATCACAAATCCCTTTTCAGTAAAAATCTTTAGAACTCCCGAGGCAATAGACACCAACTAAGCCAAAGTAGAAGGAAAATTCAAAGATATAAATAGCAACACTGATACGACAATGTTTTATCCACAGACTAAGTAGAGAGATACTCTCTCGGCTGAAGGGTTAGTATCCATAGCCAAGAATAAATTTAAAAAATATCTATTTTGTCTTTCATCAGGTTTACGAATTTGTTTTGAAATTTTGATGTAATTATATAGTTTTCAATATTTTCATTCGCATAAAATGCGTACATGGATAAAGTAGTTTATTATTTATTCCTAGAAGTCGTGCTTTCGCAAATTGAATGAATTGAGTCCCATTATGCCTACCGCTTTTGACAACAAACCAAAAGACCTACAAGCGCCTCCTATTATCGTTTTATTAAACCATATCTTTTTGTCTCGTCGGAAAACGGCTCATTAGTTTTTTAGCACATGTTCCAGTTGAGAAGACATCATTTGCAAATCGCGGTTTTCATTTTTCTTCACAATAGGCAAATTTTCTTAGTTACCAACTAAGAAAAACTAAAAAGTTCGTCAGATTTAGCAAATAAAAATTGTACACGTAAGTACATACTTGTTTTTTTTCTGTTTCACGAACAAAAATGACGCAGATGTGGAGTTTAGAAGTTTCGAATGACGTCACGTCTATATACCGTTTTTATTAACATTTTGACTGCCAGAGTCACCTATACTTGACAAGCGCGAGTGAGCCCTGTGTGCCAACAACGTCTATAGTTGACAAAAAACGGACTATATCAAAATATTGTGTGTTAGATATCAAATGGTGACAGCACAATTTTATTTTTTTAAATTTTGACTTGATGATACGCGTATAGCGTACGTGTATCTTTTTGTAGAATTTTAATAAATTAATACCTGATTCAAAAAAAATACGGACTAATGAGAATGATAGGTACGTATGATGATTGATGTCTTCCAGCCGATTTCTGCTACGGCGACCACAGAGTAAAACCACTTCAGACGGCGACTACTTCTGTTTTTTTTAATATAGTGTGACGAGCCGTGCAGGACATTTGCCTGATGGTAAGCAACATGCCCGCTACATAACAGCACAGTGACACGCAGCTATTGGAACATGAAGAGTCCAAATCATAACCTAGCACTGCACTGCTCTCGTCACCCAGAGAAATAAGATGTATCTATATCTAGTATCTATATCATAGCCCTGTAATTTCTCTGGAAACTTTGTCCTTCAAACCGGAACACAGTAATGCTTGCACATTACTGCTTGGCGGTAGAATAACTGCCAAAGGTGTGGTACTTCCCCAGGCGGACTCTGTCAAGAGTCGTACCACTAATCCTACTATTTTATTTTACTTTTTTTTATTATAATAATAATAATTATTGCCTTTATTTAACAATCTTACAAAACATTTGAAAAAATTAAATTTGAGATTTATTATAAAAGATTTAGATAAAGGCCTCCCCAAGAGCTTGCCATTCTTTCCGATTCTGAGTCAACATTCTCCATGTAACTCCTGCCTGATTCTCCATGCCTCCTGTTTCCTGATATCGTCTTCCCATCTAATACGTTGTCTTCCTTTTTTTCTCTTATTATGTCTTAGACACCATTCCGTTATGTCTTTCGACCATTTTTCTTTCGTATCTCTGATCATATGGCCTGCCCACCTCCACTTTAATTTATTTACACAATATGCTACGTCATTGATTTTAGTTTGAGATCTTAGTGTTTTTAGCTTAACTTTATCTTTTAATTTAACGTTCAGCATACTTCGTTCCATACTGTGTTGGCATATTTCAAGCTTTCTTATATTCTGTTTTGTTAGGCTCTATCTTTGGTTAGGCTCCATGTTTGACATCCATAAGTCAAGACGGGGTTTTTTTTATTACATACTACCATGGACGTATAAAAAAAATCGGACGTAGTCTCGCTAGAACAAAAACTGTGTCTCTAGAGTCGGCCACATTTGCACGTGTGCGTTGTCAGGTTGTCACTGATAGGCTGACACGCACACATATACACAAGTAGCGCGTGTAATGACTCACTGATGTGTACGTGTCAGCCTGTATGTGACAGCGCAGACGTGCATATTATGTGGCCGACTCGATGGACACAGTTTTTATTTTAGCGAGACTACGTCCGACTTTTTTTATACGTCCATCCATACTACGTATATTTTTGACCCAGTCATCATCCCAATTATGTATTTTTTTTTTGTATAAAACATGAACAAAATTAAACTAAAATGTTTACCGCCGATTACGTTGGATTTTGGATTTGAAATTTGTTATTGTATTTTACTACTCAAGACCTTTCACTTGATATATATATTACTATACCTACTTACTATTATACTATTACTTGTATATAGGTATATGACTAGCGGCCCGTTCCGGCTTCGCTCGGATAATAACCTAGATATCAACTGCAGCGCCATTTGCCGGGCTGGTTCGTGAATCTAAACCAAAGATTTTTTACATCTAAACCATCCATGGCAACCCGAAACTTATATAAAAATAAATGTATATTTTTTAATTTTCCTATTTTCCTATTCACCCCTAATTTTTTTTTTAATTTTTTGGACAATTTTTTTGTTTTTATTTTATTTTATAATGTGGCATTAAAAATAGATAAATCCCTAAATTTTTACACTTTTATCACCTCTATTTTTGAATAGCCATTTTAGTAATTTAATCATTTTTCATCCCGCTCGATATCGATAAAAATTTCCCGTAGCTTGTGGCAAATCTAAAATTGTTTTATAAAAATTAACATTTATTTTTATTTTTGAACAACACTTATCACTTAGGGGTATGAAAAATAGATAGTAGCCGATTCTCAGACCTACTAAATATGCATTTGAAATTTGGTAAAAATCAGTAAAGCCGTTTCGGAGGAGTAAGATAACTAACATTGTGACACGAGAATTGTATATAAGTATAAGAAGATATTGAGGGAGCTGTGAAATAAAAATTCGCACTTTTTGTTGTGGCGGCCTTCTTGGATTTGAAATTTATTTTAGTGTATAGTAATCTACTACTCAGGCCCTTTCACTTGATACCCATATGTTGTGAAAAAATATTTCATCTGCCATTTTGTAGTGGCGGCCATTCTTAAATCCTTACTTGGAAATAACATTAATTATGAAATTACAGTCCACAGCAGGGATTCGGCCCATTCTCTCACAAGAAGAGAGTCAAGGTCATAATCCACCACGCTGATCCAATGCTAATGAGTGGGATGGTGCATGATCTCGAAAAAATCTTGGATAATGCCGATTTCCTCGCAATGTGTTCCTTCACTGTTTAAAAAGGTAAAATGTTTGTAACTGTTTGTTTTGGTTTTTAACCGTGTGTAAAGTTTTAAATTAGCGGCATTATGCACATGACTTCATAAAGACAATGGTGCGTGTGGGATTCGAACCAGGGTAGCGATTCTAAATGCGATTCCGAATGGTTCGGAATCGGAATGATAATCACGGTCTCTGTTATGCTAAACAGATAAGACAAAGACCGAGAGATGAGATTCTGTATCGGATGCAACCGAATGGATTTAGAATCGCTACCCAGATCCGGATCGGCAGTCGTCGTTCTTTCGGTTAGACCAGCCGTAACTTAAAATTTCTTTAAATAACCTCCATAAAATATGGTCAATTATAAAAGAACATTTGCGATTGTACCTATGTGTTCTTAAGATACTGCTTTCTCCTCTTTTTGCCCAAGTACCATTTTAGTAGAAAATCACAACTCTTTTTAAACCCCGACCAGAGAAAAGGTATTACTTATAAGCTTTACGTAGATGTCTGTCTGTCTGTATATGTGTGTGTCTGTCTGTGGCACCGTAGATCTCAAACAGATGGACCGATTTCGAAGCGTTAATTGTAAAACGATTGTGTAGTGATAATGTGAAGGTAGTTTCGTCCATCGCAACAATTCAAACAGCAAAGGTAAATAATTTCAGACTGATAATATAACATGATGAAATAAATGACTAAGACATAAGTGAATAGGTTATGTTGTAGTAATCACAATGTTGTGGTAGTTTTCAATCAAAAAAGTAGTATAAATCGTTTCTCAACCAATAATAATTTGTTTAACTTGAAAAAATGAGCGCGAAATTATTTTACCACTCAAAGTCGTTGTCACGTAAAACTTTCCCCCGTATACCGACTTTACAGGCAACCAATTTTTTTATTTCTTTTTATTTAACATAATGCATTTAACCCAATGAAATTAGGCAAAAAAATGGAATAAAAAAACATTAAATTATGTAGTTTGGGGACTTTAAAGGATCGATAGAGGGGTGCATTCTGAGCTTATATTCCAATTTGAGGGATTCTGGCATGGTCAGTTCAAGGTCATTTCGATGAAAACGCGTTTAATTCGATATCTCGAGAACTGTTAGTGTTAGGCAAAAAATTGTTAAGACCTTTTCTCTTCTAAATTAAATTTAATAACTTTTACAACCACAACTTTTCTTTTTTTCATCAATATTTTTCAAGTTATTGCTTCCGAAAGGCAAAAATTTAACTTTTTTTCCTCCCTTTCGCCATTTCCTCCCCAACCGTTCAATTTTATGAAACTTTACCGATAATCAAAAGTGTACATCTTTTAATAATAAACAACTTTGTCCTTGAACTTTTTTCTGTAATGACAATACCTTCAGAGTTATGTTACTTTACCGAGCGAAATCCGCGCCACTGCGACACCTCCGCGACACTGCAAAAAATCCGCGACACCTCCGGTCTTAGGGCTGAACCCAAAATTCATTGTTGGATTGTGTCGGTGGGTTTCTTCTACACAGGGTTATGTGGGACAACAACGTTACCTACTTCGACATATGCCAGAAATACGTAACATACATAAAAAACACTACGGTACAGACGTGATAATTGTATTCGATGGCTATCCCAAAGGTATTTCCAACTTTGGCACCAATTCTGCCAAACGGCTGCGCCGATCCCAGCTGAAGCCATGTGCGGATATCATTTTCATCTACAATATGACCGTCACCACAACTCAAGATAAGTTTTTAGGCAACGAGAGCAATAAGACCAGATTCATCTAACTACTGAAAACTTTTCTCATCAAATCAGACACAGAGGTGGAGCAAGCCGTAGAGTCCGGCAAAATTCTCTTAGCCGTACTGATAATCAGACCATCCGCATCCTCTACGGCTCGCTTCACCTCTATGTCTGATTGAGTGTATCTGAGTGTATTTCTGGCATATATCGGAGTAGGTGACGTGGTTGTTCCACATAAGCTTGTGTAGAAGAAACCCACCGACACAAACAAACAATGAAATTTGGGTTCAGCCCTAAGTCCGCAGGTGTCGCGGATTCATCGCAGTGTCGCGGAGGTGTCGCATTGGCGCGGATTTCGCTCGGTAAAGTAACATAACTCTGAAGGTATTGCCATTACTGAAAAAAGTGCAAGGACAAAGTTGTTCATTATTAAAAGATCTACACTTTTGATTATTGGTAAAGTTGCATAAAATTGAACGGTTGGGGAGGAAATGGCAAAAGGGAGGATAAAAATAAAAAATATTTTTGCCTTTCGGAAGCAATAACTTGAAAAATATTGATGAAAGAAAGAAAAGTGGTTACTATAAAAGTTAGTAAATTTAATGTAGAAGAGAAAAGGTCTCCACAATTTTTTGCCTAACACTAACAGTTCTCGAAATATCGAGTTAAACGCGTTTTCATCGAAATGACCTTGAGCTGACCATGCCAGAATACCTCAAATTGGAATATATGCTCAGAATGCACCCCCCTATCGATCCTTTATAGTCCCCAAACTACATAATTTAATGTTTATTTATTTCCTTAATTGCACTGCATTAATTATCATTTTCGTATTTATAAATAACGAGAAAAAAAAATGTTAACGTAACGTTAAATTAAAGTAACGCTACTTGGTTCATGGCTAAATGCCAATAATGTCCAATTGCCAAACTTAAAAGAAACAGATCAGCTGTTTTGTAAACGTCAGTCGATCGATTCGCACAAATGTCACTCATTCCTGTCAAATACTCGCGTACGTGAGCACGTCTTTCGTCCGCTCCTCAGATCAATGATATTGTTTTTGTTGTGAACGTACATCGAAATGATAACGCGTAGGTCGTCCGGCGCGCCCGCGGTGCCAATATTTTAGTGTTATTGCGAAAAAATATTGTGCAACACACGCAGCTGCAAGTGTCGAGAGCTAATGTGAAGTGCAAGTGGACTGTTAGTGAACTAAAGCTCAGACCTACAAACAGTAGGATAAACTCTGGAACAGTGTACGAACTCATGCGTACTCCTATTCCTTCTAGCATTTTCGAGTGTTCTATATTCGAATCGCGGTAAGGTAGTGCAGTGAACGATGGGTTCGACGGGAATCACATTGGCAGATTTGCCAAATATATTTATCATGATTGGTGCACTCGTTGCGCTTTTCGTGATGCTTGTCATACTTCTCAGGTGAGTTTATTGCACAATCGCTGATATACACACTTAAATCAACATTATTTTCCTCGGTAAAAGTCATAAATTTTAACTGCATAATAGAGCTGTAGATATCCTTCGTGTTTTTAAAACCTTTCAACGACCTCTGCGCCAGCACCCTTCACATTTAAAAGAAAGTTAAGTTTTGATGAGTGAAAGTTGGAACAGGTTTGTGATTTTAAACCCAAGCCAGTTATGTCTTTTAGTATTGTTTTATGATATAAATAAGGTGTCAGGATGGATACAATGGCACAAAGAAGAGGTTTATACCCAGCAGTGAGTTGATAGACTGACAATGGCTATGATGATAACATATTCTGTCAACCACATATCTATTACAGTTCCTAGGATACAGCTTTGACTCTGCTCTAATGACTGTATAATCTAGGGTCAGATTATAATACAGTCATTGCAATCTAATTAATATAATCCAGTTTTTGTAAACAAAACCTTACTCTTTCACCCCACTGGTGAATTATTATTCATCTAAAGTTGATAGACCTTGCTTCAGTTTGTTTTTATATTCGTTAGGTACCTACATATTTAGTTTGTAGTGTCCAATACATCTATGAAAACATTGTGGCATTCATTTAATGTGTAAAAATTTGTCATTTATAGTCAGTATACCATTCTGTGTTGGTTTATCTCAGCTGATCATCCATCAATTGATGGATTTAATTCAATTAAGTGTTTGAAGAAATTTTCAATTCTCATTTTGTTAATAAAATAGGCTTAACCCCGCAGGCCCTCCGGTGGACCCGCCTCTTCCAGTTGATTTTAAACTGAAATTCTAATAGACCAAGTCTATAATTACTTAACTTTTTGCAAGTTTAATTATTATTTTACGTTAGTTAACAAGTTAAATAGTAGCACAGTGCCATGCAGCTATTTCTAGAATCCAATTACTGCTTAGAGCTGCATTGCACTTGTTACCCAGATGTATTAAGTTGCTTGTAAAGCCACGGGTTGTGGGTTTGATTCCCATATACTCCAAATATTTGTTTGATGAATCCAAACATTGTTCTGCATACAAAAGTATTATTTCAACCAGCTGACTCCCATTAATAGTTTGGGCCTAGATGATGTAGTGTGAGAAATGTCCCTCATTATAATTTCAACTTTTTCTTTTTGCTTCCGTTTAGTAATGTTACCATAATTTCACCAGTGTAAAATTACTAAGATATTCTTCTAAAATTTTATCACTTAAGAGTTAGGAGTTTTGCTTCAGATCATCCACCAATACATTTCTAATGTTTTCTTTGTCTTTTAATTTCTTAGGTTCCATTGTCCTTTAACCCGTATACCACAACTGTATATTCTAATAGGATGGGGTCCATATCTCTTTAATTTTTTGCAAGTTAGTTTAATTAGCAGGTTAAACTGGAGCATAGTAATATTTCCACACTACTGCTTGGTGTAAGAATAACTGACAGAAGCGTGGTACTGCCCCAGGGGGACTTTACAAAGACTCCTACAACTATGAGACATTCAAATAAAATGTTTTCAATATTAGAAAAAAATATCTGATAGAGGTAGCTATGTGATAATACTTACTCATTCATGCTATAAAAATGTTAGTGAATGCTGTATGTTGAAATGTTGATAAAATTGTGGCGAATAGAATGGGCATAGATAAGATTTTGTAAACCTATAGACCAACTGATATCGATAGACCAACTATCTTGATAATACAACAAATAGAAAAATACATTCTTACTTCAGATCTTCGTTATCTAATAAACAGCCCCATGTGTAGTTTCCGTAATTTACCTGTGACAATAAGTATCTGCTATTGTCTATGATCTGTTTTCCAAATTTCAACCCATTCCTACAGCCATTCTGTCGTGATTGAGCAATGAATATGGAATATCAAAATATTCACATTTGTTTCTTATTTTAAATATCTAAATGTGCATAAATATAAAAAATATTCATCATCATCAACATCAACAGCCCACTAAACGTTCCCACTGCTGGGACTCGGGGCCTTCTCTTGCAAGGAGAGAGTTAAGGCCATAATCCACCATGCTGGCCCAGTGCGGGTTGGCGGATGACACATGACTTCGAAAGGTTCTAGGTACATGTCGGTTTCCTCACGATGTTTTTCCTTCACCGTTTTAAGTTAGCGGCATTACGCACATGACTTCGAAAAGACAGTGGTGCGTGTAGGGTTTGAACCCGGGGTCTCCGGATCGGCAGCCGCCATTCTCCCGACTAGACCACCGTAACTTATAAAAAATATTAAACAATGACTACTAAGTAATTAGGTGTGACATTGTCGATGCTAAATATAAGGTCAAATAAGACATATTAATTATGTTAAAAATACACATTTTATATTAAAACCAAAGTGAAAAAAGAGTCTTAGCATTAATACAGTGATTAATTGCATTTTTATCTTTAACATAAAAAAGAAGATTGAGCTATTATTTAATTTTGACATGTGTTTTGTGTCTGCATCAATCAATTAGCATGTACAGAAGTGTCGACAATGTGTGCTCGAGCAATGAAAACATAGAGAGACACTCCTCACCAAAATCGATGTTTCGGAATGGTTGGAACCACTGCTATTCCATATGACATAATATGTGTGTATGGCAGACATGCGTCGTGTAATTGTTTTTTAAGTAAGGAAGTAAGGATGGAGCAATAAAAGAATTGGTAGTCATAGGAACTGCCGAAAGAAGTGAAAACTTCTACATAAATAACTTACTACTTTAGTATTTGCCTGGCCTCGTGGCTTAGTTGGTAGTAGCTCTGCCTGTGAAGCCGAGGGTCGTGGGTTCGATTCCCACCCAGTGCAAATATTTATGGGATGAATTCAAATGTTTGCACTGTGTCTGGGTGTTTCTATGTATAATAAGTATGTTTTTAAAACAATATAAGTATTATATCAGCTCTCTGGCCCCCATCATAGAAGCTTTGCTTGGTTTGGGGTCAGATGGTGTTGTGTGTGAATTGTCCACCAATATTTTTATTTATTAACAGCACTAATGTTGGATCATATTTATGTCATCTGTATAGCTTCAGATATTTTAAATAGATATACTTCTATTAATCATGTTGGTGACTCAAAATCACAAGATTTCATCCGTTCTAAAAGCGTCTAACGCGCACGTCCTGATACGCTTTTCTACATTACAAATATTAACATGTCAGTGATGTGAGACCATAAAATTGTCCCCTAATAAAATATTACCAACCTGGCTAGAGAAGTTCATGAATAAACTTCAATAAATAGTTCTGACACACACACACACACACAGTGTTTTTCTGTTCAATCTATTCATTTGACAGATGTTTAAATTAGGTGATAATTCATTCTAGGTGAGCACGCTCCGTCGCGTCGTAAGGTCTGCGCCGACTATTACACTCAAATATGGGCTTTATGCCATGCATATAAGATACAGATTACATTGGCAACACAAATTAGCAGACCGCTCGCTGATAGCCGTCTTTTAGTTTATGTAGCCAATGTAATCGATATCTTAACTAGCTTGACATAAAGGCCATATTTGTGTGTATTTTATTTGTCGGGCGGAATCGTATTTAAGTGGGCGCAAACCTGCAGGTCTACTACGAAGTCCGATAAAAGATATATCGGCCGAACTTATGGACGTTTCCTACCTCGATAGACAATCGGTCGGTGGATCGAATCGGCCGTTTCGTTCGATCCGACCCTCATCCGACCTAAGTCTATAACTTCCGACCGAGATGTATCGATCCGAGTGTTTTTGTGGTAGGCTACCGATCCGATTCAGCTGTCGGTCGTATCCGATCATTCGGAGTTTGTTTTCGTAGTAGACCTGCTGTAGACCGCATCGTTGCTTAACATCTGGGTGGCGTTCAAGTAATATTACGTCAACGCAATATTATAGTACATTATGATATAAGTGCGGTAAGTTGATAATTACAGCCGAGGCTTTATTGCTAGCTCGAGCCGAAGGCGAGAGCTATAATTAGCAGAGGCTGTAATTATCAAAGCGCACGTATGTCATACGACGTTTTATAACATATTTGCGAGGAAATAAACAAAACTCTGACGACATTTTCAAATAAAAACAATACAGCGAAAAAAAACGCGCGGAATAATATTTACTTGATCACAGATCACAGCACAGAGTAAGTAATCACTATGGATCACAGATTAGCAATGCGCGCGCATCCACGCCTTTTTTTTTAAACAACGGCACAGAACCAGCCGGTATGCCATTAATAATAAAGTAAATTAATATTTTTGTGTTTTGTTACAGAAAAATTAAAGTAATTTATGGTCCCAATTAATTAAATTAACGAATTTAATAATTCTTTATTATATTTTACCTCTCAAAGTTAATTTTATTCATAAAATGTTGACCACACTTTTCTGACATAAAAACTCTTTACTAAGATTTAAAAAGGTACCGTTCGTTTTAGACGGAGCATATCTCTCTACCTAGTCTGTGGACGGAGCATTTTGAAACCGTGCGTTTTACATTACACATTATAGCACTAGTGCGTAATAAGATACATTACGATACAGAAATTGGTCCAATAAGAGACCCTTTACGAGCAAATATGTTATAAAAACATTTTATAACTCAATAATAATACAAATTATTGAGTAAAAAAAATTGGCAGTCATAGGAACTGCAAATAGAAGTGAAAACTTGATGTTGCCCTGGTACTGGTACCTAGGGGCAAACGCAACTCTTTTATATTTCTGTTGTCCTGGTATCTGGAGATAAACGCTGGGCTGTTGGAGGTAGGTAATCGAAACTCTTTACTGTTTCTGTTGCCCTGGTACCTACCTGGCCGTTTTTACCGAGTTTACCCGAAGATTTCATATCCGATCCGATCCATTATCATATCCAAGCGTGACGATTGATGAATTCATTTCACAGCCCACGAAAATTCTGTCTATAGCGCGCCTAAAGAAGTATTCACTTCAAAATACTTTCCTAGTATAGCGCTTTGCGATTTTACCCGCCATTCCAGTTGTTATCCCGTGGTAAATAAAAATAGCCTAGGTAAGTACCTACCTACTATTTTAGATTTTAATAAAATTTTACATATTCGTTTTTTTTTTGGTTATGTTTTAAATTGTGTTGCTGCTATATTATTATTAACAGAAGGAACTTCGTTGCTACCGACGTTCGATGATGAATTTTTATTTACCAATAAAAAATAAAAGTGGCCTAGTCCGAGTGGGACTCCCGCACGAAGGGTTCCGTACCATTAGCAAATAAACGGCAATAACTTCTTTGACTTTATTCGAAATTTCTTATACATCGCAATTTCTGCAGACAGGCAAAGTTTCTTTAAAATTTTGATTTTTGCTCAATGATTCTGACGATGAATTCGATATCGCGTTTTATTTATTACTAGTGGCGCCATCTAGTTTTCTTGAGACGGACTAATCGAGCAAGAAAACAGTAAAACGAAAAAAAAACAAGTTTGTTGTATGAGGCCCCCGTTCAATAATTATTTTATTTTTAGTTTGTTTTGTTGTTATAGCGGCAATAGAAATACATCATCTGTGAAAATTTCAACTGTCTAGCTATCACCGTTCTTAAGATACAGCCTGGTGATAGACGGACGGACAGACAGCCAAGTCTCAGTAATAGGGTTCCGTTTTTACCCTTTGGGTACGGAACCCTAAAAATCACCAAAACTGTTTCAGAACTGACGGAGCTAACGCGTAATATACACAAAAAATACAACCAAATTGAGGGCCTCCTTCTTTTTCATGAAGTCGGTTAAAAATAACTCTCAGTACATACACGGAGATGTGGAGAATGAACTGTGAAAAGTAATTAACCGTACTGGTCGAGTGTTGCCCAACTAAACTTGGCATTGACATTATTTCTATACACAGCATTCAATTTCGTCACGAACCCGTCCAGCGGGTAGTGTATGACATTGTACACAGATATTATCAATATTGGTCACTGTCAGATTGTATTTTTTATTACTTAAGTGAAAATTGCTTTTGGCGCACCACGCACTGATTTCTCGTGGGCTGTGAATTGAATTCTAGCGTCACGCACGGTAATGATAAGAAATCTTCGGGTAAACTCGGGATCATGGCCATTGGTCATCTAGAAATGCGTGAGCATTTCCCATAGACGATCTAGAAATGCGTCAGCATCTCCCATTGGCCATCTAGAAATGCGTCAGCATTTCTAGTGTTCCAGTGAAGTTACAGGGCATAGAGATGAAACATCTTATATCTCTGGGTGACGAGCGCAATGCAGTGCTGCAGGTAATGATTAGAACTCTTTGTTTCAATAGCTGCGTGTCACTGTGATGTTATGTCGCAGGCATGTTGCTTACCGTCAGGCACATGTGCTCGTCTCGTCACTTTATACAAAATATAAATAAAGAGGCCAAGTGCGAGTTAGACTCGCCCATGAAGGGTTCCGTTGCAGCAAGTAACATAATATACATAGTACACATAGTTTTTTTAGTTCGTTGTAATTTTGATCGAAGTTTTAAAAATAGTGTATTTATGACGTACTAAAAGAAAACTACTCATCAGATCGAGTTCAAACCAATTTTCGTTGGTAGTTTGCATGGTAATGTACATCATATATTTTTTTTAGTTTTTTCATTCTCTTATTTTAGAAGTTAGTGGGGGGAGGGGGGCACATGTTACTACTTTGGAAGTGTCTCTCGCGCAAATTATTCAGTGTAGACAAAAACTATATTAGAGACCTCAACATCATTTTTGAAGACCTATCGATAGACATCCCACACGTGTAGGTTTGATGAAAAAAAAATTTTGAGTTTCAGTTCTAAGTGTGGGGGGCAACCCTATTTTCCTTTTTTTTCTGCAAAAATCTTAAAGGGGGTCACAGAATACATCTACTTACCAAGTTTCAAAAATGTAGTTCTTATAGCTTTGGCAAAAAGTGGCTGTGACATACGGACGGACAGACAGACAGACAAGACGAATCTATAAGGGTTCCGTTTTTACGTTTTACGGAACCCTAAAAAGGTGCTTAGATTATAGTCTGGAAAAACACATAGGCTTTTTATCCCGGGAAAATAACGGGAACTAACGCTGGTAAAACCGTAAATGCTGCTAGTTTCTGTATTAATATAATGTGTAATTGTGTATATGTGAAGGCAGAGCTACTACCCACTAAGCCACGAGGCCAGTATCCTATCCCAAACCTGTGTAACACGAAATATATTCCAGTAGCCGGACTAATTTACGTCAATTGAAATGCATCTAGCGCTTATTAATACAAATTAAAATGTATTGGGAACAATTCTAAATGTCAATGATACACTGGACTTGTAATCTTAAGGCCGATTTAAACTGAACGAACATAGAGCTAGAGCTGGAACAAGAGCATTCTTTCTCGATCTTTTAGTGTAAACGAAAAATCGTTCTTAGCGTTTTCCATATTATATATTCCATAGAATCTTTGCGAACGCAAACAAAACAACAAAAGAATGCTCTACGTTTGTTTACACCAAATGAATTTGATACAGTGGGGATAGAATGAGCATTCGCTCGTCTGATGTAAATCGGCCTTTACTGAAATTTGCATTAACATGGGTTGTTTATTAAAACGTTTTATACATAATTACACCGTAGCTTCCCGCTGGATAAAATTATTATAACCGACAAATATCTTGAATAAAGGTCTTGAAATGCCATTTTTTTTATGGAATAGAGTGACGACTGACGAGATGCGCAGAACATGTGCCTGATGGTAAGCAACATGCCTGCCACTTAACAGGACAGTGACACGTAGCTATTGGAACATGAAGAGTCCAAATCATTACCTAGCACTGCACTGCCCTCGTCACCCAGAGATCTAAGTTATCTCTAAGCCCTGTAATTTCTCTGGAAACATTGCCCATCAAACCGGAACACAGTGATGTTTGCACATTACTGCTTGGCGGTAGAATAACTGACAAAGGTGTGGTCCTAAAAATAATATAATATTATTCTAGTAGCACAAATGACACTACGACGTGTTATGGAAGATGCTTTTGTTCAACAGTGGGCTCATTTAGATCAATGATAAACAACTTTTTATTACGAATATTTTCTATTCTTTTTACCCGACTGCGCGACGCAAAGGAGTGGTAATGTGTTTAACAGTCTATGTATGTATGTATGTTTGTATGTTCCTTTGAGGCACTATACAGACCAAACGCCTGGGCCGATTTTTATGATTCACACGTCAATCGATTCCTCTTAATCTGGCGAGTGACACTAAAGACATGACATTAGTGTAAGTCCAATATGGCGGCTTCAGGACGCCATATTGTCCAAATTAAAAAAATGAAAATCTCCAAAATATGTCAAGAGGGGTATCGTTGAATAGGTATTTAAAAATAATGTTTAGCTTTCTCTCAATGTTTTTCGATTCGACTGACCGTTTAGGATGTACATCGATTTAAAGTTGAGTAACAACCATTCTCACATTTATAGGTTTTTAGGTAGCAGAAAACTTCGTATAACTAACTGTACGTGTGAATGTGGATAGACATTATATACTAATGTATCTAGTAGGCATCGATATAAATCAATAGATGTGCCCTGAGGACCTTTAAATTGGTAATAAACTGCGTCTCTGTATGTATCGTAAGTGGTATACAAACAACCAATCTACTAGACCCCTATAATCGCTAGCGCCAAGATGTTCTGTGGTTCTACTTATTTTGGTTGTTGACACCGAATAATGATAGGTAAAAACGTCCGGCGTCCACCGCGTCCTGCAACCGACTAGAACGGAAAGAGTGAGCTCACTCTTCCCAACTTTGACATGATTGCGTGCGCCGTGAAGTTTGGGATGGGGCCCATCTTGCGTTCTACGATCTATGCTAGTAGGTATATTGGACTACCTTTTTTTCGTACGTGCAGGAAATGTATTTACGCATACCCTACTGCCCCGCCCGGGAGACACAGCCAGGTTATGTTGCACTCTATATCATGTATGGATATGGTGCCCCTATCTACTAATAAACCTCTATGGGGTTTCAACTCTGCCGCTGATAGTGGGAACACGGAACCGCTCTCGGATTGCTCCGCCTCGGTCGCCCATCTCCAACTTCAAACGATTTAGTAGGTACTCAACGTCAATCGAAAACCTATACTATCACAAAACTATAAATATGAATTACATGCAGTAGAAAATCCTACATATTATATCAGTAGAAACGAAGACATTTGGTCAACAACCAAAAGATGCATATTATTATGTTGAGCATATTAACATTCACAACATTGTTCATAACTAAAAAGTATAAAAAAAAATATAATTTAAAAACTCAAAAACCCGACTGCGTAAAAAGTGAACCAAACTACGTTCTCGCATACTAAAAAAAACTGAAAAGAATAAAACAAGCATTTAGATTTCTGGTGGTCTAGAATTCTATAATATGTTATTGTATTAATACTATTGAAATATATACAATATTTTCTAATAAAAGAACATTACAACTGAACAGTCGGGATCCATTGAACAATTACATTGTATGTCGAATAATAATGGATCCCGACTCTTCAGTTGTAATGTTCTTTTATTAGAAAATATTGTATATATTTCAATAGTATTAATACAATAACATATTATAGAATTCTAGACCACCAGAAATCTAAATGCTTGTTTTATTCTTTTCAGTTTTTTTTAGTATGCGAGAACGTAGTTTGGTTCACTTTTTACGCAGTCGGGTTTTTGAGTTTTTAAATTATATTTTTTTTTTCTTTTTATTTTATTTACATCAGTATTTGTTTTAAAAGAATTGCTTGCTATGCATTGTGTTTAACAATTGATTTGTATGTATTAATAATATATGGATGAATGTAAAAAAATAATTTAAATAAATGTTTTAAATTTGAATTTTACATGTTTACACAATGCCACTGATTACGACTGACATTAATGTCATCATCATCATCAACAGCCCACTAAACGTTCCCACTGCTGGGACTCGGGGCCTTCTCTCGCAAGGAGAGAGTTAAGGCCATAATCGACCACGCTGGCCCAGTGCGGGTTGGCGGATGCCACATGACTTCGAAAGATTCTAGGTACATGTCGGTTTCCTCACGATGTTTTCCTTCACCGTTTTAAGTTAGCGGCATTACGCACATGACTTCGAAAAGACAGTGGTGCGTGTGGGGTTTGAACCCGGGTCTCCGGATCGGCAGCCGCCGTTCTCCCGACTAGACCAGCCGTAACTTCAATGTAGACATTAATGTAGGTGTGATAATAAAAGTGGTAATTATGTTATTTTATTGTTTTAATAAATGTGTGATTTCATAATTTTTGCTTATTCTTGGCATTGAACTGAATGATAATAATTTAAGATCTTATACTTGTTTTTACTTACTAAGAAACTAACGGCCAGTCCCGGCTTCGTCCGTAGTTTCCAACTTCCAACTTTCGAAGATTTCCAACTTTGAAAGAATTTTCAAAGTTTCAATTTTAAGAAAAAAGATAATATAATATTCGATAAAAAAAAATTGTCAGTCATAGGAACTGCCGAAAGAAGTGAAAACTTATAACTCAGAATTTGATAGCTTACCTTCGAAACTACACGGGTGTAACCGGAGGGCGTGGCCTCGCCATCATGCCATGGCCATCTAGAAATGCGTCAGCATTTCCCATTGGCTCACGCATTTCTAGATGGCCATGCCATGTAGCGAGACCACGCCCTTTCAGCATTTCCCATTGGCTGACGCATTTCTAGATGCCCAATCGCCAAGGTCCCGAGTTTACCCGAAGATTTCTTATCATACCCGAGCGTGACGGTAGAATCCAATTTACACCCGCACGAAAAATTTGTCTAGGCGCGCCTAAAGAAGTTTTCACTTCAAAAAAATGATATTAAATTGGTATCAAATTAAATACAGGCTGTGTATCGCCGCTTGTTTTACAAATGTAAGCAACATTAACGCGGCAAACAGTCCATTAGCCTGTTGACATGACGAGGGCGAACTAAATGTCAACTACCTGTTCGTAACTATACATAGCTTTAGGGCCTAGCGAAATAATCGAAAATAAACACAATTAAATTTACAATTAAATTAATTAATTAAAGTAATTTCAATTAAATAACGAAATCAAAATCGGTTTATCCGAGCTATGATGTCACATACACATACAGAGAGACAGAGAGAACGTCAAACTTATAATAACACCACGTCGTTTTTGCGTTGGAGGTTAAAAAAAACTGGCTACAACGCATTAAATGTGCATAAATACTGACCAGCATAAAAAACACCTGGTCGTCGTGACATCTTAAAATATGTGTCATCTTATATTGGTTTGTTCTTTTTATTAAGGGGATTGCAACAGTCCAAGGTTATTTTCATTATTCAAAGGTTACGGTTGTTCACCTCAAAATGGAAATATATACGTCGAAAATTCTGCAAAATAACTGGGTGACGAATGCTGTGCATTGCTCGACAGTAATTATTATTCTTCATGTCAAAATAGCTGCGTTATGAATAGGATAAGAACATAAGACATAAATATTATATTTAATTCATAATATTTAAGGACCTAATATAATGAATATTAGGTCCTTAAATAATATTTTAGTGGACCATCTAGCGCCAAACTAAGGAAAGCTTGTACTATGGGAGCCAGATAGCTTATATAATACTTACTTATATATTTTAACTACATATTTATTATACATAGAATACGCCCAGGCACAACACAAATATTCGTATTCATCACAAAAATATTTGAACTCGGTGGGGATCGAACCCACGACCCACGGCTTCGCAGGCAGACATACTACCAACTAAGCCAACAACAGATCAGCCGTATAAAATTGGTGTTTTGTCGTACTGGCCACTTTGATCTCCAATATCTCCTCTTGCGTACAATATTCGGAAACGCTCAACAATAAAAGCTGTACAATAATCCAATAATCGCAATGGCTGAACCCTGGCGAACCAGCTAAATCCTGCCCCAAGCGAAAAATTACTAACTAGTGGACTAATGCCGGCGTCGAACACTACAGCTTCTTAAATCTGGCCAGGTGATTACGGCAGATATCTATTGTCAGCAACTGCAAAAATTGATGGAAAAGCCAGCTGCTAAACAACAGAGGTTGGTCAATCGCTCTAGGCCACTGCTGTTTCAGGACAATGCTAGACCACACACCGCACAACAGACGGCTACCAAATTAGAGGGGCTTCAATTTGGAATGTTTAAGGCATCCACCGTACTCCCCGGACCTTGCTCCAACAGATTACTATTTTTTTCGAAATTTGAATAACTTCGTGCAAGAGAAAAAGTTTAATTCCGATGCCCGAATATTTTTTTAGTAAAGGGATCATCAGTGAACTACCTATGAGATGGCAAAATTGCATAGAAAGTACACACACACTTTGATTAAATAAATACATTATATTTTAAAACATCCCAATAAAAATGTTCCTCCCTTTCATAACACCAACAATTTCATATGTAAGGACCTAATATAATAGAACTAACGGACCCTGCAGCGCCATTTCCTACTCCGCTACCGCCTAACGAAAAACGCTTTGACGCTTTGACGTTGCTGTCTCTTTTCTTCTCGCTTGAAATGTAAGAGACGGCAATGCCAAAGCGTCAAAGCGTTTTTCGTTAGGCGGTAGATACCCCGGGCTGATTTGTAAATGTAAACCATCCAGGGGTGCTACCCAAATGCAAACAAAAAAATAATTTAAATCTCTAGCCGTTTAGGAGGAGTTCAATGACATACACAGGTACAGTAGAATTATAAATAATATAAAGATACAATTTTTTTTAGTAACATATTTAAACAATCTATTCACATTATTCCCACCAAAATATCGTTAAACAATGAGCAATAAATAGCGCTTAAAATATGTCTCGTCACAAAAAGAAACAATGAAAATAATTTAAATTAATTTCGCAAGTTTGCTGTACGAGTAATAGCAATAGAATTAGCATTTGATATATGTATATGTACATAATTACTTATATGATTAGCATAAAGTAGTGAATTAATGTATGTATAAATTAACAAAATTATTATAGCCACAGTTGTTTCAATATTATATTAATTATTATAATATATATATTATGATTATTTTATGTGTCATATTAATCATACTCGTAATCAAATCTCAAATACTGTACGCTGTACAGTGTTCTCTCTTAGTAAAAGTTTCTTAACTTTATTGATAAATAACAGTTTTATCATTGATGATAGCTTTGAAACTCTCGCTCAGTTTGTCCACGATCCTCGGCTTCGCAAGCTGGCTTACTACCAACCAAGGCCAGAGGCCAGTCAAAGATAGGGATCCGAGATACGTACTTACTAGGGAGATCATATTATACATGGGGCGCCACACTAAAAGTTTTGCACTTCTAGCTAATCGGAACTATTCGAATTTCGAATATTATCTTATATATAAAATTCGCGTGTCACAGTGTTTGTTTCCTTACTCCTCCGAAACGGCTTTACTGATTTTTACCAAATTTTATATGCATATTCAGTAGGTCTGAGAATCGGCTACTAGCTATTTTTCATACCCCTAAGTATTAGGGGTTGTTCACCCCAAACATTTTTTTTTAATTTTTGGTAATTTGTTTTTGTTTTTATTTTTTTATAATGTGGCGTTAAAAAATACATACAGCCCTAATTTTTTACCCTTTTATCACCAACCCCTGTTTTTTTAGAGCCATTTTAGTAATGTAATCATTTGACAGTGAACTCCTAAACGACGGGACCGATTTGAATGTTTTTTTTTGTGTGTGTATTCGAAGATAGTTTAAATACACAAATAAGCCCGGAAGATGGCGCTGCAGACAGTGTCTAGGTTATGTCCGAGCGAAGCCGGAACGGGCCGCTAGTATTTTAATAAACGTTCCTTCTTGATAAAAATCAAAATCGGTTGTCTGTAAAGTTACTGACGATAGTTGAACGTGACAACTTCAACTCCAAGCCATGGAACGCCTCAGAGCGAGGTAACGCCACATGACGTCATGTTTTTTCGTGCGTGCAGCCGGCTTCATCGAATTATAAGACGTTGTCACGTCAAAACAATTGGCGGGAATTCATTTGTCAATTGTTTTTTATCACACAGCAAAGCTCTACGTATGTACGCAACGAAAATGGAATTAATTCGAAAAGATTTTAGAGCGATGATTTTTTATGATTTTAAAAGTTCTCTCTCTTCGAAAGACTGTGTATCAGCTAACTGGTTGTTATAGTTTAAGCTATGCTTAGTTCGGGGCTTTTTTTTTTGTTAGGAGACCATATGATAAGAAACAAGAAGAATAAATGGACAAAAGAAGTGACAGTATGGTGCCCTCGAGACGGAAAAAGAAGGCAAGGGCGTCAAAAAGTCAGGTGGGAGGATGACATCAAAAAAGTAGCTGGAATAACATGGCAAAGAAACGCTGAAAACAGAAAAAATTTGAAAAACTTAGGGGAGGCCTATGCCAAACGGCAAGCGGATAATGTTACCGATGTCGAAGATTACGTTTAATTGTTATTAGATTGATATTATTTAATTTTATTGTACTCAAGTTAATTTTGCTTACTCAAGTCAATTGTTATTATTTATAGTAAAGAAAAAAATGAATTGTATTAAAAATGTTGAAAATTAGCATAATTAGTAGAAATAATACACTTGAAATGTACCTATGTATTAATCCGTAATAAAGGCTATTTGTATTTGTAGTTCGGGGCTAGACAATGATAATGATTTGGACTGTTCATGTTCGAATATCTGCGCGTCACTGTGCTGTTATGTGGCAGGAATGTTGCTTACCATCACATCAGAAACATGTCCTACTCGTTTCGTCACTCCTAACTTAAAAAAACACGTGTGAGATAATTTTATTAGATTTTATTAAAATCATGGATAGATTTTTTGATTTTATTTTGAAAAACATGTCATGAATACGAGTGGATGCCATTGTTCCAGGAACATGGAAGTGATCGGCATAGTGGGTGACAACCGTGAGGAGGCCTGGCGCTCGATGGAGCCCCCACGGCTGCTGATGCAGCGAGTGCACATCCCCTTCACCTTCAAGCTGCAGGAGACCTCTCCCATCGGATACAACGGTAAGTTATACTGTATTAAGTAAAACTACCAGTAGGACGAAGCCTTTGAAATTCCGAGGAATGTTGACAACGCCCGTGTTACATAATAGACAGCTCATAGCACTTAGGGATGACGTATTATATTCAACGCTGAAATATTTTTTGAATTCGGTTCAGTAGTTTTTGAGATTAGCGGTGTGGATCAGTGCTACGAGCTACGAACACCCGCGCGCACTTTCCTTGAGAAAGATCGCCGGACGCGATCGAAACTTGAGTCGGACTGGACTGACGTGTTACCCGTGTATTTTTTTAAAATTATTACATCCGCTAACTTCTGCTGTTATGGTAGGTAGAAACATGCATCTACACACCGTCCGCCGCATTTGGCTCCAATTACACAGATTTGGGCTAGATAGTATCATCATGTAAGAAATGGCCACCATCATCATATCATCATCTGCAGCCTGCAGACGTCCACTGCTGGACATAGGCCTCCCCCAATTATTTCCACAATGATCGTTCTTGTGCCGCCTCCATCCACCGACTTCCCGCGACCGAGACAATATCATCGGTCCATCGTGTGGGGGGCCGTCCTAAACTGCGTCTGCCGTTTTGTGGTCGCCGTTCGAGAACCTTTACTCCCCAGCGGTTATCTGCGAGCTATATGGCCTGCCCATTGCCACTTCAACTTGGTAATTTTAAGAGCTATATCGGTGACCCTCGTTCTTCTGCGGACTTCCTCGTTTCGGATTTTGTCACGCAGTGAAACTCCGAGCATAGCTCTCTCCATTGCCTGTTGCGCAACTTTGAGCTTGTACATCATGACAATGTCCACCAAAATTTATTTATTACTTCAATTAACACGTGTGTTAATTCAACGGTAGTTTTGTTTGATAGGGTCACAAACAAAATTTCGCTTTAGGAATATTATTTAAATATGATTATATTTATATATTATTTAAATAGTGCTAAACGAGCTACAAACACTCTCACTCACTCACACGAGCACTCTCCTTGAGAAAGATCGCCGGACGCGATCGAAACTTGAGTCGGACTGGACTGACTGTATCAAACGTGAGTTACCCTTGTATTTATTTAAAACTAGCAGCGCCCCGCGGTGTTACCCGCGAAGATCCCGTTCCCGTTTTTCCCATGGGTTTTCCGGGATAAAAAGTAGCCTATGTGTTCTTCCAGACTATAATCTACCTGTGTTCTAAATTTCAGCCCGATCCGTTCACACGTTAGGACGTGATTGAGCAACAAACATCCAAATATTCAAACATCCAAACATCCAAATATCCAAACATCCAAATATCCAAACATTCATACATTGACATTTATAATATTAAGGATTATTATATCTGCTAACTTCTACTGTTAAGGTAGGTAGGAACATGCATCTACACACCGTCCGCCGCATTTGGCTCCAATTACACAGATTTGGGCTAGATAGTATCATCATGTAAGAAATATCCAGCAATTTTTTTTTATTACTTCAATTTACACGTATATTACTTTTTATCCCATCTAAGTTAGTGGTTGTTAGGGTAGGTACGGGCTAGACCAACTAGTAACTAGCCAACCAGTATTTATATATTCTCCAGTTCAATAGCAATATTAAAGCAGACCTTCAGAATATTTTGATTTTTATACGGCGGTGATAAAATGTTCGATACATTCTAGAACGTTATAATGACTTTGACATTTAATTACATTTGTTTTTTAATCATTTTAGACCGAGTAAACAAAATCTTGGGCTAAAATACTCAGTGTGATACTTATATCGCCAATATTTAAGCTATAATACACGGAAACACGAATTAGTGGAGGCAAAAAAAAATAAAAAAATGACAATCATAGGAACTGCAGATAGAAGTGAAAACTTAGAACTCAGAATTTGACAGCTTACTTTGGAAACTACGCGGTTGAAACCGGAGGGCGTGGCCATGATCATGGTTACGGTCAGAAATTACAGGGCTTAGAGATATAACATCTTAGATCTCTGGGTGATGAGCGCAGTGCAGTGCTAGGTAATGATTTGAACTCTTCATGTTCCAATAGCTGAGTGTCACTGTGCTGTTATGTAGCAGGCATGTTGCTTACCATCAGGCACATGACCTACTCGTCTCGCCACTCTTTATTAAAAAAAAAAAAATTACCCGCAGATTTCTTATCAATCCCGAGCGTGAAGCTAGTATTCAATTCACAGCCCACGAAAAATCTGGCTGTAGCGCGCCAAAAGAAGTTTTCATTTCAAAAAAATTGGCAGTAATAGCGATTTCATTTGATACCCATATCATGGGGGTGCATTTCAGATAGCCTGTCGGCCGTCTTGGGGAGGCCGCCATATTGGATTTGTAATGAAGTTTCTTAGCTAGTCATGTATTGTCATCAAAACTCAGAACGTGTGCAAAATTTCATCTTAATCGAAGACCGGGAAGTGGGTCAAATTAAGATTCCAAGATTTTCTTACATACATAGTTAGTTACAAGTGAAGCTAATGAAAGCGTGTTAAAAAAAATTACGTATTTCAAAGCGTGTCGAAGTAAAACAATTTTTTTTGTTGATAAATGTTATTTTTTCCGATAAAACAAAAACCGACTTCAATTATAGGAATTTAATTTTAAATTCCGATACTCGACCAAATTTCATAAGAAGCATAGCTACTACTAAAGTCATCCAGATAAACGAAAGTAAATTTTAGTTTTTGAAGTGAAAACTTGTTTAAAATTAAATTAAAATTCATTTATTTCAAGTAACATAAGACTCATATACATGGATAAAAAATTAATTACGTCACACTACACTATAAATACCTATTCAACAGTCATTACACCTATTAATTATTACATTTTACATTACGATTATTGAATATTAATTACATTATTAATTATAAAATTTTACATAATACAGCCAAACATTTTACATACATACACTAAAATAAACATTCACACACTCAACAACTCTCATTTATGTCATAGTCACCCTTGCAAACTTTCACAGCTAGATTAAGCAGTCAAATGGTCTAATCGGGAGAACGGCGACCGCCGATCCGGAGTTCCCGGGTTCAAAATCACACGCACCACTGTCCCTTCGCAGTCATGTGCGTAAAGGAAAACATCGTGAGGAAACCGAACATGTACCTAGAACCTCTCGAAGTCATGTGTCACCCACCAACCCACCCTTTTGTCTTTAGGCGCGGCTAGACAGATTTTTCGTGGGGTGTGAATTGAATTCTAGCGTCACGCTCGGGTATTATTAGAAATCTTCGGGTAAACTCGGGACCATGACCATTGGTCAGTTAGAAATACGTCAGCCAATGGTGAATGCTGAAAGGGCGTGGCCTGGCAGTCATGGCATGGCCATCTAGAAATGCGTGAGCCAATGGGAAATGCTGACTCATTTCTAGATGGCCAGGCCACGCCCTCCGGTTTCATCCACGTAGTTACCAAAGTGAGCTATCAAATTCTGAGTTATTAGTTTTCACTTCTATCGGCAGTTCCTATGACTGCCAATTTTTTTGTTTTTATTTCAAAAACCGTTACATCGCACACCGTTTTCGATAAAATTTGTACGGAACCAACCGACCACACAATTGAGATCCTTCTCCTTTTTTAAAGTCAGCTAAAACACAGATTAAAAACGTTTGAAGCAGTCACATTTACGTTATGAGTTGTTAAAATGCATTACTAACCCCAGTTTGAAAACCCATGCGCTCAATTCATTCATCCTATTATAATATTGTCCGTTATTGTTTTTCAATCTAACTGCCATAATATTATCTACCTATCAATTGAATCGAAAGAAAACATAGAGCGTACCTAACTTGCCATAACTGTTACGCTTTCTGCTTGCATCAATTACAATAGGTTGTATTACCTATAATCGTGTTACGCATGGACTAATGACGTTAGTCTCTAGGTTATACAGTTACTGGATGGTTCAGGGCCGTGATTCCTGGTGACCATTTGAATCACATTATTTTCCAAGCACCTCTTAGCAACTTAGCATAGCTGTTGTGGTGGATGAAACTTGGTATTGTACAGAAACAAATAATGATCGCTAGGACAAAATATGTACGAGAATTCTGGGCTAGACATGTATAATACAATATGGTGCCATCGCTACGCATGATCGCATCCCTGCCATCCCTTAGGTACCTTTCTATAGTCTAGCTACGATCACTGCATCGCTAGTCTACATACCGTCCCGTAGTCTAGCTACGATCATTGCATCACTAAGCTACATACCGTTCCGTAGTCTAGCTACGATCATTGCATCACTAAGCTACATACCGTCCCGTAGTCTAGCTACGATCATTGCATCACTAAGCTACATACCGTTCCGTAGTCTAGCTACGATCACTGCATCACTAAGCTACATACCGTTCCGTAGTCTAGCTACGATCATTGCATCACTAAGCTACATACCGTTCCGTAGTCTAGCTACGATCATTGCATCACTAAGCTACATACCGTCCCGTAGTCTAGCTACGATCATTGCATCACTAAGCTACATTCCGTTCCGTAGTCTAGCTACGATCACTGCATCACTAAGCTACATACCGTTCCGTAGTCTAGCTACGATCATTGCATCACTAAGCTACATACCGTCCCGTAGTCTAGCTACGATCATTGCATCACTAAGCTACATACCGTTCCGTAGTCTAGCTACGATCACTGCATCACTAAGCTACATACCGTTCCGTAGTCTAGCTACGATCACTGCATCACTAAGCTACATACCGTTCCGTAGTCTAGCTACGATCACTGCATCACTAAGCTACATACCGTTCCGTAGTCTCGCTACGATCACTGCATCACTAAGCTACATACCGTTCCGTAGTCTAGCTACGATCACTGCATCACTAAGCTACATACCGTTCCGTAGTCTAGCTACGATCACTGCATCACTAAGCTACATACTGTTCCGTAGTCTAGCTACGATCACTGCATCACTAAGCTACATACCGTTCCGTAGTCTCGCTACGATCACTGCATCACTAAGCTACATACCCTTCCGTAGTCTAGCTACGATCACTGCATCACTAAGCTACATACCGTTCCGTAGTCTAGCTACGATCACTGCATCACTAAGCTACATACCGTTCCGTAGTCTAGCCACGATCACTCGCATCGCTAAGCAACATACCGTTCCGTAGTCTTGCTACGCTCCGTTGCGCTACTTAGCTACATACGTACATACCTTCCATAGCCCCGTTATATTCCTCGCTTCGTTTATGTGCATATCGTTCTACAGTCTAGCGTGCGCTCTTCCACCGCCGACCTGCGACATACCGTGCTAAAGTTCCCTTGGAATGAAGCTGTATATTATTTCATAGACTCGCTACGCATCTTTGCACCGCGCAGTTCTTTTATTTTTATTTTGGAGTGACTTGACGACCAGGACATGTGCCTGATGGTAAGCAACATGCCTGCCACAAAACAGCACAGTGACACGCAGCTATTGGAACATGAAGAGTCCAAATCATCACCTAGCACTGCACTGCGTTCGTCATCCAGAGATATAAGATCTTTTATATCTATTAATTAATTAGCAGTTGTATTAGACGAAGACTGAGCGTGAGTGTCCAAAGTGCAAGGAAATGTTCGCGCTCCGCGCTACGTTATTGACCAACTGAGTAGTACAACGAGTAATAATAAAACAGAGGACACCAGTTTTAGTTCCCATAATCTGTCAGTCGATAACAAGATGCGTCCTAATAATAAGGCAGTCGACATCAGTAAGAAACTATAGATCAGTCAGCTGACACTTTCACCATAAAAATAACAATCAGCCTCCCGACTCAGATGCCTCTTCTGCAACGCACCGCTCTGCTCTTCTTTCTTCGGGATTCGCAAATAAGTCACCCGAAATTAGAAACAAAAAGTATGTATATTAGCTTTACATTCTGACTACAAGTCAGTAGATGCTAATTCCCCGCTAAGGTACCTACTTCCTTGTAGGATGACAGGTCGTTCCTCAATCTTTCCTACCGGCGCGGCGGCAGCCCAAGCCGTTCGTATCGGCTGAGGTCCCCTTGCGCAAATCATCGTATGAGATCTATTACTCCTTGATTAATGTGGAATATAAGTAGTCAGTAGAATATATGTGCAAAGAATATGTATGTAAGGAAGATTTGGTTAGTCGGGCCGTAGGGCCCTGTAACTTCTGCGATAGCCTAAAGCTTGGTATGCAGAAAAGACCAACTTCCATAGGTCCCTTCCAAAAAAATCCAGTGAGTGCACAGTTTAACGCGTCTTGCGTATAATACCTATTCGATGGCCTCCGCGGTTCGCGGCGTATTGCCAACAGCGGTGAATGCTACTGCGGTATAAAGGTCAAGGGTCCCCTTTCCTTGTAGTTACTGCAGCCAGGCCCTGTATATTTTGAACTCTAGCACCGTCGCTGTAAGAACAGACTGGCTCTGCCGTGCACATACTCTACTGTTAGACTGATCCATACAAATTTTGAACTCTATCACCACTTGTGAAAGGACAGATTGGCGCATCCGAGAGTTGCCTTGCCCTCCTGTTTAATCTATCAATACATATTTTGAACTCTATCAATGCCGCTGAAAGGGCATATTGCCATTGCAGATAGTTGGCATTTTAGTTCGAATTTTTACATGTGACTGAAACACGAACTTGCAAAATGTTGATTTTTATCTTAGCGTTCAATTTTAGAAATATGTACAATTGTACATTGTTGCATAGTTTTGCGAACTTTCTCTGTTGGTTGACTAAATGTGCCTCTTGGTTTCGTTTGTAGAATTGTTTATTGTGGCACAAACAAACAGATATAAGTATTACAGTAAAAAACTTATGAACCAGCTCCACAAATAGTGGCTCAGGTAAGCTTAAAGGATACTTGCCTACATACAATGGCGAGCAGAGGTGATATTCTATCCTTCTTCCGCCTGATATTATTATTGCGAAATCCACAAGAACGGATCGAGTTTAAATTTGGAACACAGTTAGATTATGGTCTAGCCAGGTCTAGAAAGTAAACATATGTGTTATTACCAACTACTATCTATCTACGTACCAAAGTTCATCCAGTAATTTTTGCTTAAAAAAGTTACGATTATCCACACAATACATAAAATATAAACTTTCGAATTTATAACATAAGTAGGATTAATGTATATACAATATACATATATATATAGGTTAACCTATAACATATTATAAGTTTAGGTAAATACTAGTAATAATAAATAAATATTGGTGGACAATTCACACACAACACCATCTGACCCTAAACTAAGCAAAGCTTGCATGATGGCGGCCAGATAGCTGATTTAATACTTATATAGTTTTAAGTAAATACATACTTATTATACATAGAAACACCCAGACACAGTGCAAACAACCTAATAAACAGTGCAATAAACCTACTACCGCGATTACAATATTATGAATAATTGGAATAATGAAAAATTATTACAGGCACATAGAATAATAGCTTTATGACCACCAGTCGACGACAACCAACGATTTACTGGTGTCGATAGTCCCACTTCGTGATAAATAATATTCTTTTACATTGCTCTTAAAACGGTTTTAGAGACTGCGAGTTTATGTAATAAGACAATTGACAGAGGACTGTAAATAGAAGTGAAAACTATGAGCTTTCACTTCACTTAGAGTTTTAGTATTAAACAGCACTTATGTTGTACGATAAGTATTCTGCATAGCTACAAATATACTGCTTTGAAGGGATATGGCGCCTAGTGCCAGAAAACGAAAAAAGGAAATTTTCAACACCGCTCACTGATGTTAAGAAACTAAAACTTATAACAAAAAAAAACATTGTCGTGTGGGTACAATCAAGAAGAAGCACAATAACCGAATAGAATTTTAATAAAAATAGATCACATTTTTTCATAGAAAAAAAATTAAAATGGCACCGAAAAAACCCCATTTTAATTCGAGTATTCGAAATTATCAGAGATGACCCCACATTATTTTTTGTTAATAAAATTCCTAATTTTACGCTCTATAGTAACCGAACACTTTTTTAAATGTATGTTTAATTATTGAGTAATTAAATAAAACTTGGTCAAAAATTGACTTCCCATTTAATATTGATTTCCCCTCCAAACTGTGTCATGCTATTCTCGACTTTATGCATATCGTATTAAGAAGGGCCTCGCGCGGGTGAAATCTGATTTTTCCTAGCACTAGGCGCACTCTTAACCATGTCGGTGACGCGAGCTCGTAACATTTCACCCATATAAAAAGCGAATAACGGGCATGTCCCTCTAATGACTAATTTAGACGTACGTTTAGATTTTGAACGTCGAGTTTGTTTAAAACTTTTATTGGTTTTCACTTGGCCGCCATCTCGCCTAATGTTAAGCGACAACACGGTCTACGGTGGAGCGTATTTTCCTAGAAGAAACCGATTCACTCTCGATTTGAAGACACAAAGATTGTAACCATCGGGAAAATCCCACTCTGGCAACGTATTCCACAGCCTAGACGTTCTTATCACAAACGTAGGGTCAACTCTCTTGATTCGTGTCTTTGGAACATCATTTAATAATAACATTTGTCTGAGGTAATCAATGTTCTGTTTTGTAGTGTATAAAATCAACTGCCGTAGATTTCTTGCTGAAACTATTCCTCTTCCTTCCGTCTTTAATACAGGCTGTCTATCCAATGTATGTAGATTTCAATTATGATAGAGACACATACCTTTTATGCAATACTAACATGTAAGTTTGTGAAACGACCTTTATAATATCTCTTTTGATATTAAACTTTGGACGATAAAGAAATGTCGAAACTAATAATTACAAAATCACCTTCGTACGATACAAGATAGTAATTTAATGTATCATGAATATTGTGATTGATACCTTTGCACCCAAATTAGATATCTGATATCAGAACATTATCACACATTTACAAACCCACGAACTCACACATACAAAAATACGCATGCTCATACAGATAAACACACACAAGCATAATAATACCAACACGCGCACGCTAAACCAAAATTATTTTGTCCAAAGCGCCGTAAATTTTAAGTGGCAATTTTCAGCATGAATAAATTTAATATGCGCCTATAAAAATATACACGTGAACTTATGTACCTTCTCCGTTTTACGTTGGTAAAAACCACTCTTAAATTATGGTATTTTCATGCGTTTTTACACCACTATGAAGTTACGGCTGGTCTAGTCGGGAGAACAGTAACTGCCGATCCGGAGCCCGGATGGCTTCTGCGCTTCTACCGTCTAACTAAATTGGCTATCGCTTTGCTAATGCTGTCTCTATCATTACAAGCGAAAAGAAAAGAGAGAGAGAAACATCAAAGCGATGACATTTTTCGTTCGGCTAAATCGGCTATCGCTTTGCTAATGCTGTCTCTATCATTACAAGCGAAAAGAAAAGAGAGAGAGAAACATCAAAGCGATGACATTTTTCGTTCGGCGGTAGACCCCCCCCCGGAGCCCCTGGCTTGAATCTATGCGCAACATTTACTTTTTAAAGTTACGTGCGTAATGTCTCTTATGCCCGAGCTACACGAGGCTAGTTTTTCAAGCTAGGATAGCAAGATAGTGTTAGTAAGCTAGCAAGCTAGTACTTCTAGCTTCGTGTCGACAAAACTAGCGTTGCGTAGCGTTGTCTACATGAAGCTAGAAGTACTAGCTTGCTAGCTTACTGACACTAGCTTGCTATCCTAGCTTGAAAAACTAGCCTCGTGTAGTTCGGGCATAACTTACAAAACGGTGAAAGAAAACATCGCTATGTAACCGACATGTTCATAGAATCTTTCGAGATGTTTCGCTTGGACAGCATGGTGGATTATGATCAGATTCTCTCTTTGTGAGAGAAGGCCCCGAGTCTCAATAGTGGGATTTAGTGGGCTGTTTATGCTATATAATATGTATTTTATAGTGGTAGGACTCTTGGCAGAGTCCGCCTGGGGAAGTACCACACCTTTGCCAGTTATTCTACCGCCAAGCAGTAATGCGCAAACATTCCTGATCTCTGAGATCTTAGATCTCTGGGCGACGAGCGCAGTGCAGTGCTAGGTAATGATTTGGACTCTTCATGTTCCAATAGCTGCGTGTCACTGAGCTGTTATGTGGCAGGCATGATGCTAACCATCAGGCACATGTCCTACTCGTCTCGTCACTCTTTATATAAAAAAAATATATACACCATTTTATGCCTAAGTCTTATTTTGCCATCGCCTCATTCTCGATTCTTAAGCCATTTACGCTATTTATGGAGCTCAATTATCATCACAGCTGGCTGTCTATGCGTCGATGACACAATATGAATAGTCGGCATGTTAGATCATTCAGACCATCTGTATGGCCTAACTACTGACTAATTATAGTCATACCTATGTATATTTACGGCGTTAGTAAAGGTGATTTATACCGTTAAATGCAGAATTCGTTTTTTTAAGTGTTCCATTTGAGACGTGTAAATGATCATTTATTTACTCCTGAAAAAACTTCAATATAAAATTAAATTCAGACGCTTGATAAAATTTTATCAGAATTTATCACTACGTCGTCTATATACATGATAGCAAATTTCAAAAACCGACACACTGATTTCCATAAAATGTACATGGAACGACCTCTGAACTATGTATGATCTACCAAATTACCAAAAATCGATTCACAATTGGCGGCACTATCACGTAACATTTCATTTTATCACGTAACAACCTAATTGAGAAAATATCCTTCTTTTTTGAAGTCGATTTAAAATAACGTATAAAACATGGTAATAATACCCTGACAATCTTGATCGTTAAGGTTAGTTGGCAAACTAATAAAATGAAATAAAAACACCTGAAACGGTGAAATCGGTCTCAAACTATTAAAAAATAATTAAATACTTAATTAAATAATTGCATAATGTTAGATTTTATACACCTTTTCGTCATTATCGTTTATTATGAGGAATTATTTTAATAAGATGCCAATTATTTAAAACTGCTACAAATGTATCTCGGAATATCTTGATTGCTAAGTGTGCATGATTTATGTAGTATTTGCATCAGATTTAATTGCATTTATTAATAATACCTTGACAACAGGGCTGCGCGAAAAAAATTACTATGTCGAAAGGGTCGACTTATAATCTGTTTTTAGGAACCAGAAGTGGTTTCATATTTTTAAAATAACAATCTAGCAAATCACTCCAGTTTCTATTATCAAATTATAAATTATTACACAAAGTCACAATAATCACTAAAATAATAAATCTTTATAGCGTACGTCTAAGGCGTACGTCCAACCCTGACAAGCGTCCGCGCGTCCCGCCCAAAAAGAAAAGAAGATCAAGGTTCTAGGTTCCAACCTTCCAAGGAGGCGGCAGCTATCCTCATGAAACCTCATTAGTTGCGTCACATCATGTTTGGCTCCGCCCTCTGCCTAGGTGATGTTCCTAATACTATACAATCTGTGCTATAATATCACTCTCTCTCTCTAACTCTTTACCTATATGATGTTCCTAATACTATACTATCTGTGCTATATCTAACTCTTTACCTATATGGTTTTAATCATAAAGCTAAAGAGTTTGTTTGTTTGAACGCGTTGATCTCAGGAACTGCTAGTTAGAACGGCGAAGCCGGGACGGACCGCTAGTATCCACTAATACCACACAAAATAACCAAAGGAGAATTAAAATTAAACGTATAATTATTCCAAGAATCCAAACCGCCTATCGAACAACTTCCAAACTACGGTTACACGTGTAATGATAGGCCTCCAAAACAGAAAGACGTTAAATCGGTACACATTAAAGTTTCAGTACAAATTGTTTGTTATCGATTTTGACATAAAATGATGTATAATAACAAGTGCTCGTAATACGCAATACGTAATCTAAGTATTGAAGATGTAATAACTGACTTTATCGACTGGAACCCACAGCCGTGACCTGCGAACATGCGATTTGGATCGTATGCGCTTTGTGTTAAAGACAAAATTTATTTAAATTTATTTCTTTTATATTTCGTATTATAGCTATGATGTTTATTTTTTTTATTTATTCTTAAGTGGTTTTGTAGTTTTTTTTTCTGGTCTTTTGTGCGCTTTGGTGTATACTGGAAGCACAGAAGACAACTGAAATTTAATAAATAAATAAAAGAAAAAAAATCTGCGAAATAAACAAAAATCGAATTTAATTTATAATTAAATCAGACACTTGACCAAATTTCATAAAAGACTATCACTAAGTCCACACAGTAACCATCGGGAAAACCCACTCAGGCAACGCATCCTACATCCTAGACCCTAGACGTTCTTATCACTAAAGTAGAGTCAAACCTCTTCGCTCGAGTCTTCGAAACATCAACCATGAAACGATGTCGAATTTTTGAACTAACGAGCATTTCGATAAAAAAAAAAGCAAGGTGGTATCAGATCATGCAGATCAGTTAGACACTGTGAGATAATTGCCATATTAGAAGAATAGTAAGGCAGCTTTCGTGGACATTCGTCATCCGCCAATCCGCACTTGGCTAGTGTAGTGGCTTAGTGGGTAGTAGCTCTGCCTGCGAAGCCGAGGGTCGTTCTATCCACCCAGTGCAAATATTTGTGTGATGAATTCAAATATTATTTGCATTGTGTCTGGGTGTTTCTATGTATTTAAAACTATATAAGTATTATATCAGCTATCTGGCCGCCATATTACAAGCTTTGCTTAGTTTGGGGTCAGATGGTGTTGTGTGTGAATTGCCCACCAATGTTTATTTATTATTTTTTAATATGTCCTAAATTCATAATGTGTGGCCTGTGGGCAAGGCTGCGAGTCCCAACTATGGGAACAAAAGTAGGCTTATGCTATTCAATTCATTTATTCGAACCATACATTCAGAATATTCTGTAACGTCATTTACAAAAAGACAAAAAAAAAACTGTGTACATATTAAGATAAAATAACAAACAATGTCAAGTATGAATAATGCAGATGTAAAGGTGCTCGTCTATTAAATGCAGCTGTAAAAAGTCTGTCATAATAATGAAAAACAGTAATGAGTTACAGTATAAAGATAATACACGAGTAAACAAGATATTGCATCAGTAGATTTACATTTTAATTATTATTTAACCTTATTATAAATTCTATTTTCGACAGTTTTCTTTTTCATACAACTTTAATAAAATCACCTACATAACGTTCTTTTTTTCCTGATATGTCTATTAAACGATTTAGGGATTAAAGATTAGGTACTCCCTGATCCTTGATTAGTTATTTTTCAAATAACGTTTACGATAGTTTTCTGTGTTGTCTTCATTATAGTTTTTTATTTTTATTTGATTAAATAAAGAGTGACGAGACCAGCAGGACATGTGCCTGATGGTAAGCAACATGCCTGCCACATAACAGCACAGTGACACGCAGCTATTGAAACATGCAGAGTCCAAATCATTACCTAGCACTGCACTGCGCTCGTCACCCAGATATTTAAGATGTTATATCTCTAAGCCCTGTAATTTCTCTGGAAACGATGCCCTTCAAACCGGAACGTACTAATGTTTGCACATTACTGCTTGGCGGTAGAATAAATCGAGAGTGAATCGGTTATTTCTAGTTAAACACGTTCCATCGTAGACCGCATCGTCGCTTAACATCAGGCGAGATGGCGGTCAAGTGTGAACCTATAGAAGTTTAAAAAAAAAAACTGGCAATGTTGTGGTACTTCCCCAGGCGGACTCTGCTAAGAGACCTACCACTACTAAAATAGTATGCCTTGCTTAAGGGCTCCCACACAAAACTGCGATGGGATGCGACGCCGCATCGGAACAATTCGCCATCGCAAGTTCCTCCGATGCGGCATCGCATCGCATCGCAGTTTTGTGTGGGAGCCCTAATAGGTAGTTTCTTTTTTACTGTGGAATAATAGATGGATTTTTTGCGTCGCTCTATAACAACGTAGTTCCGACTTAGATAACGAAACAGCACAGTTCCGAGTAGCGCGTTATCGCGTGTTACAATGCTCACTTGTACTTGGTATGACGTTATATTTTACACGTAGGAGTTACATTCATACTTTGTAAGAGGTAGATTTTTCCAGAATCCGCCTCAGATAGTACTTTTGCCAGTTATTCTTCCGACAGTACAAATGGTGATAACATAACAAAATTATAAAAGTAATAAATATGAACGGCGCTTCTACCGCCTAACGAAAAACGCTTTGACGCTTTGATGCTTTGATATTGCTGTCTCTTTTCTTCTCGCTTGAAATGAAAGAGACGGCAATGCCAAAGCGTCAAAGCGGTTTTCGTTAGGCGGTAGACCCCCAGGTCTTAACAATTTCAAAATGAAACCAAGGCGTTAGCTTCACCCCGACTAATGACTCATCCCCCTCTCTAAGTCAAAATTCCAACCAATATTATAAAGTTTGTAAGTATGGATGGATACATAAACATAAACAGCCCACTAAATGTTCCCACTGCTGGGTCTCGGGGCGTTCTCTCGTAAGGAGGGGTCATGATCCACCACGCTGGCCCAGTGCGGGTTGGTGGATGACACGTGACTTCGAAAGATTCTTGGTACATGTCGGTTTCCTCACGGTGTTTTCCTTCACCGTTCACAAGTATGGATGGATATTTGTTACTCTTTTACGTAAAAAATCCTAAACAGATCGGGCTGAAATTTGAAACATAAATTAAATATGTAGATTATAGTCTGGAAGAGCACATAGCCTACTTTTTATCCCGAAAAAAAAAATGGGTACGACGGCAACGGGAACTACGCGGGTATAACCGCGGAGCACTGCTTGTGTTATTACACAAGCACGCTCGCTACACGCAGCTATTGAAACACGAAGAGTCCATAGCACTGCACTGCGCTCGTCACCCAGAGGTCTAATATATTATATCTCTAAGCCCTGTAATTTCTCTGTTACCATAGTACAATCCATGGTATACTACTATACTACCATGGATTGTATGAATAAATGAATACTCATCATTGTTAAAGTCTGTGATCAAATCAAGAACAGAATCATATTGCTTTATGGTTGATTTCGACCACTTGGCGACCACTAATCTAAATATATAAAAATCAATGCCACTTTTCGTTGTTATTGAACTCCTCCTGAACGGCTGGACCGATTTGAATGATTTTTTTTGTATACGTTTGGGTAGGGCCCTGGAAGGTTTAGATTCAAAAATCAGCCCGGCAGATGGCGCTGCAATTGATATCTAGGTTATTATTCGAGCGAAGCCGGAGCGGGCCGCTAGTACCTATTAAAGATTAGACGTATCAATTTAACCAAATTTGTCCAAATTTAGGATAACCGTAACTACCTACTAATATTATAAACGCGAAAATTTGTAGAAAATGTATAAATCTATGTTTATTAGTCTTTCACGCAAAAAATACTAAAGGGATTTGGACGAAATTTAGTACATAGCTACTAGATATTTTTGGTACATAGATAGATCTGGAATGACACAGGTTATTTTTATCATCATCAAGTTACGGCTGGTCTAGTAAACATTTCAAATAAGCATTTGCGGTCTTTCTAACGCGTAACTCTGTCCCTGTCTAGCGCGGAGGGTTTACGACATATCTAATAACAATATGCGCGGGAAACGTTTTGCGCGAGTGCTCAGCCGTGCGTCCGACAACCGACTGTCACTTGTTTCCTGGAAGGAACGGTCTAGCGGTAGGCTAAAACCGCGCGACCTTGAGCGAGTGAGGGTGCACTGCCACGGTGCGCTGCTAGTCTTCAACAATAATTAATTTGCGTAATGCTTGAATGCCCACTAGGCTACTTTTTATGGCTACGTGATTTTATTGAATTGTACCGGCCTGTTATATCGTCTTATCTAAATTGCAGCGATAACAGGTAAAAAACGTTACGCTATTTATTTGTAACAACGTTATAACGTATTTGTTTGTAATATATTCATAGTGTTTGACTGTTTGAAATTATTATAGACTAGCTGTTACCCGCAACTTCGTCCGCACGAAATAAATACTAAGGTAACTCAAGCAGTACGTATTTGGATACCCAGACACATTTACGGTTACTAAAACAGCTTATACAGACAGACAGACACAGGGAAAAACGCTTTATTATGCACACCAGAAGACATATATAACAAAACAATTATATACAAATTCATCAAAATCGGTTCAGTTGTTTAGATCTGAATGCGTAAGATACATTCGGCCCCCATTTCAACTCCAATTTCATCCCCATACAGTTCGCAATTATAAAGTTGCAAGCTTGCAAGAACAAACATTCGTTTGCTTCGTGTAAAGTGTCTATATACACAGTTTCATGGTTTTATCTTTAACGATTGGGAACTACCATATCGACAATTATCCCCATTTTTCAACTCCAATTTCATCCCCGTACAGTTCGGAATTACAAAATTTCTAGTTGCTAGAGCAAACATTCGTTTGCTTCGTGTCAAGTGCCTGTATACAGAGTTTCATGGGTTTATCTTCAACAGTTGGGAACTTCCATATTGACATTCATCCCCCATTTCAACCCCACCCAATTTCACCCCCGTACAGTTCGAAATTACAAAATTAATAGACCAAACGTTAGTTTGCTTCATGTCAAGTGTCTATAAACAGAGTTTCATGGCTTTATCTTCAACAATTGGGAACTACCATATTGACATTCAACCCCCATTTCAACCCCAATTTCACCCCCGTACAGTTTGAAATTACAAAATTGCTAGAACTAACATTCGTTCGCTGCGTGTCAAGTGCCTGTATACAGAGTTTCATGGTTTTATTATCAACGGTTAGGAACTTCCAAATTGATATTCAACCCCCATTTCGACCCTAATTTCATCCCCGTACAGTTTGAAATTACAAAATTGCTAGAACAAACATTCGTTTGTTTAGTGTCAAGTGCCTATATACAGAGTTTCATGGTTTTGTCTTCAACGGTTGGGAACTTCCATATTGATATTCATCTCCCATTTCAACCCCAATTCCACCCCCGTACAGTTTGAAATTACAAAATTGCTAGAACAAACATTCGTTTGCTTCGTGTCAAGTGCAGAGTTTCATGGTTTTGTCTTCAACGGTTGGGAACTTCCATATTGATATTCATTATTAATTTATAAAGTAAACTGAACCCAACGTCCTTGGGTCCTTTCGATATGTCGTCTTTTCCTTTGTTTCGCTATTCGACTGCGTTTGTTTTCGAGGGCCTGCGAGGGCGTTCACCTCTTCAACTGCAGTACACTCCCAGTACAGTAGCACTCGACCGTCTCAGTGATTCACTTGCGCTCTACATAATAGGCTACCGGACTGGGTCAAAAATACACCATCTTAATTAGTCCGTCAGCTAGATCATGGAAAAGTATTGGACACGTATTTTTTGTTTTTTCATTATATTACAAATCGTCAAAGATATAGACCATCAAACTTCGAGAGTGGGGGGTCGCGACGTCACTCGTGAGCAAAAATCGTACTCACAAGTGACGTCACACGAAACTTCGAAGCGCTGTATCTTCGTCATTTTTTGTTTCTGAAACAAAAGAAAAAATGCGTGTACAATATTTTTTGGCAATCTAACTAACGGCTACTTAGATTTTTTGAGGATTGTACCCTATTAGGACTCGTAAGATGGAGCGTTACAATTCATGGTATTTCGGGTCGCAATTTTTTTTTATAGTGTAGAGCTGTAGAGAGACGAGACGAGCAGGACAAGTGGCTGATGGTAAAGCAACACGACTGCCACATAACAGCACAGTGATACCACGCAGTGTGTAGTGGTAGGACTCTTAGCAGAGTCCGCCTGGGGAAGTACCACACCTTTGCCAATTATTCTACCGCCAAGCAGTAATGTGCAAACATTACTGTGTTCCGGTTTGAAGGGCAATGTTTTCAGAGAAATTACAGGGCTTAGAGATATAACAACTTAGATCTCTGGGTGACGAGCGCAGTGCAGTGCTAAGTAATGATTTGGACTCTTCATGTTCCAATAGCTGCGTGTCAATGTGATGTTATGTGGCAGGCATGTTGCTTACCATCAGGCACATGTCCTGCTCGTCTCGTCACTCTTCATTTAAAAAAAAAAGTTATGGGAAGATGAAGAGTCCAAATCATTACCCAGCACTGCACTGCGCTCGTCGTCCATAGACCTAAGATGTTATATCTCTAAGCCCTGTGATTTATCTAGAAACATTGCCCTTCAAACCGGAACACAATAATGTTTGCACATTACTGCTTGGCGGTATATCTGGCAAAGGAATATTTACCACAAGCAACGCCCCGCGGGTTAACCCGCTTAGTTCCCGTTTTCGTTATTTCCCCGGGTTAAAAAATAGCATTCGTGCTTTACCAGACTATTTTAATGTAACCGTGTTCCAAATATCAACCCGATCCGTTGGGCCATCCTTACGTGATTGAGCAACAAACATCCAACATATGACTTTTGTTATATTAGTAGATAGGATTTATTTCCTAGTGTATCGTATAATATTAAAGATAAAGATAAATTTTATTGAACTAATATTAAGTCAACCAAATATTAGTAGGATACATATCGTGACGAAATGTCGTCATCAGATGACATATTAGGTATGGATATGTCGTCGTACTCAACAAGTACTACCATAAAACTTTTTATTGTTTTATCTCTCCCAACGCCATTGTATCCCTCACAACACATTGTGAATTTAAAAAACTATTTCAATGCGGTCAGGATATTGAGTTACTGGACAATGTCACAGTTCACGTTGATTAGTCGGTGCCTGTTTGTGAGATCGCACCAGACGCACTGTGTACGCACCGAACGTACGCACTGCGCACTCGAAACGAGCGTAGAATCTGAGAAATGGAGCGTTAGTTGTGTGTTTATAGATAGATACTTTTTATTCATCATCAACAGCCCACTAAATGTTCCCACTGCTGGGACTCGGGGCCTTCTCTCGCAAGGAGAGAGTCAAGGCAATAATCCACCACGCTGGCCCAGTGCGGGTTGGTGGATGACACATGACTTCGAGAGATTCTAGGTACATGTCGGTTTCTTCACGATGTTTTCCTTCACCGTTATAAGTTAGCGGCATTACGCACATGACTTCGAAAAGACAGTGGTGCGGGTGGGGTTTGAACCCGGGGTCTCCGGATCGGCAGACGCCGTTCTCCCGACTAGACCAGCCGTAACTTGATACTCTTTATTGTACACACCAAAAACAAAAACATTTAAACTGGAGAAGAAAAACAATAATAACTAGTGTTACTATCGACGACCTTGCCGCTAAAAGCCATCTCTTCCAACCTTAGCTTATCACTATTTATCGGGGTCATTTCGCAGACTGTGCTACTTAATTTTCATGATCTAATTAATACCTTGCCATTTTTTCTAACCGACTATTCGTAGCTCGAAAAACTGACGTCGTGTCATAGTTGGTTTTTCAAACACTCCGACGAAGTGGTTTCGTAAAAATAACATCTAAACTAAGAAAAGTGTTGCCTCTAAGTGGGTATTCCCTGAAGTTTACAATCTCGATGTCTCCAATCGTTCGAGTCTTTGAAACGTCAACCGTGAAACGACGTCACTATTTTGAGCTACGAGCACTAACATGTAACATGATGTATGCACACTAAACCTTCTAAAATTAAAAAAGGGAAAAACTATGCTGGGATGTTTGTATGTTCATTGCTCCATCACGTCGGAACGTCTAAGCTGATCGATTTCAAATTTGGATCACAGTTGCATTATAGTGTGGAGTAACTGTTAGGATACTTTTTATCATGGGAAAATAACGGGAACGGCTCGGGTAAAGCCGCGAACTCCTGCTAGTATCTAAATATTTAGTAAGGTGAACGCACTGGTTATGCGTACGCACCGAAAACGCACTGGACTCTCCCGAGGTGAAGCGAGCACTATAAATACACATACGATTACCAACTCTACGAGCGACGCAGATAAGAATATATCATACGACGGCCGTGTGATAGTGTTTTGACAACAAACCCGCCGTGAGCGACGCGCGACGCGTAGAACTTGGCAGATGCTATTTGCTCTCTTATATCATCTTATATACAAAATTCTCGTGTCACAGTGCTAGTTACCTTACTCCTCCGAAACGGCTTTACTGATTTTTACCAAATTCTATATGCATATTCAGGAGGTCTTAGAATCGACTACTAGCTATTTTTCATACCCCTAAGTGAAAAGGGTTGTTCACCCCTAATTTTTTTTTAATTTGAGACAAAAAATATTGATTTTTATAATGTGGCATTAAAAAATACATACAAACCTAAATTTTTACCCTTTTATCACCAACCCCTATTTTTTAATAGTCATTTTAGGAATTTAATCATTTGACAGTGAACTCCTCCTAAACGGCGGGACGATTTGATTTTTTGTGTGTGTGTACATTCTTCATGTGTGTGGATTCGAGGATGGTTTAGACTTTAGACAGTGTCTAGGTTATGATCCGAGCGAAGCCAGAACGGGCCGCTAGTATCTATATATTAATATGTGTGGAAGCAAAATTTTGTATCCCGTTTTAGTAAAAAGGGGTAGACACATTTTTTATTTTATTATTTATTTGGTTGATCTATCGCATGACACGTTATTACGTATTATTTATAAGAACTTGTTCCGTTTTCGCATATGATAAAACCTGTCAGATAATAAATGACAAGCGCAGCTCACTTTGTCTTCTCAGTATTGTTGAAACTCAGGGTTTTTCTCTCTTTAGGAGAGTCGAGGTCGTATGCACGCTGGCTATTTGCGGGTTGGCGGATTTTGATTCTCCTTTTTTTTTGTTTATTTTATTTTTGGGACAAGATACTCGTAACTATACAAGTAGATCGATTATTTTTCTATGTACTGTACAGCCCTTCTACGAAGTATTAGGACACATTTAAAAATATTAATGACCCGAAAAATAAGGGTTCATTTTTATACATTATAATATCAACAACATCAACAGCCCACTAAACGTTCCCACTGCTGGGACTCGGGGCCTTCTCTCGCAAGGAGAGAGTTAAGGCCATAATCCACCACGCTGGCCCAGTGCAGGTTGGCGGATGACACATGACTTCGAAAGATTCTAGGTACATGTCGGTTTCCTCACGATGTTTTCCTTCACCGTTTTAAGTTAGCGGCATTACGCACATGACTTCGAAAAGACAGTGGTGCGTGTAGGGTTTGAACCCGGGGTCTCCGGATCGGCAGCCGCTGTTCTCCCGACTAGACCACCGTAACTTATACTAGGACCACCGACATTATAATATATGTTATCGGAAATCTGTATAATTCAGATGTTGTATACAATGACTAGGTAATGCATAGAATACCTGGGTCGTCCCGGGGCTGCGTGCTACGGCAATGTATGAAATATCATGAATGTTATTGTTCATTACATACTACATTACTCTAGTTAATATGAATTGTATAGAGTACCTGGTGTTCCACCGGTAAAGTGTAAAATAAATAGATCTTGGTTTAAATGTATCATTGTTATGTATAGCCCGACTCAGAGCACCCCGACTCAGAACACCCACATAGTCTTGTCGCTACTACCCGTAGAGTGTAAAAAATTCAGGAGCCAGAAGCGGGAGGTCCTGAGTGGAGCGAGCCATCCGTAGTGGAGTGCAGGCCGATTATGGAGAAGCAACACTCAGGGCTGACCGCAGAGCTTCTGGCGGGAGCCCAGAGTCAAATCTCAGTGATAGATCCTTACTTACGTCTTTTACATACATTACCGGCTGCGCAATCGGTATTGTATAGAATAGTATCGTACTGAGATTGAGATTTGACTGTGTAATGTATAAGATAAATATAATATTTCATACATAACCTACATGTTTTAGGTATTCTATACATTTTGTAGGTACTGTATAGAATACCGGATTATACAGATTGAAGGTGACATATAAAATAGAAAACAGAGAAAAATAATAATTATATACATCTGTAGAGGTCATGTCTTCAAACACAAAGTATCTTAAACATAATAAAAATGTACAAGAAATTAAACACACGTAAACGTCCGGTTTTAATAAATTTTAAATGTTTAAAACTTCGTATGTAATTTAAATTTACATTGTGTTTCAATTAATTTGATTTTCGTTATTTTGTATTTTGTAAGCAACAACTAAATCAATAGCATTACCGCATCTATTGTCTTTTGCGATATTTTTTAAATAATAGATTTGTTTCCAATGTCGTTCATTAAATGTACCTATAATTTGCATGTGTCGACTTCGTCGTTCGTCGAGTTGAATGATCATTTATCTTATATTCTATTGTTTAGTTATTTTTAAAAGAGTTTTCAAGAACACGCTCCATCGTAGATCGCACCGTCGCTTAACATCAGGCGAGATAGCGGTCAAGTGTACCTATACCTATAAAAGTTAAAAAAAAAATACTGCGCCACGCGATTTTATTTGGGGGAGTTCCCGCTCTCGTAATTTCTCCGCGATATAAGTCGTAAATATGTGCTTTGCCACACTATAATCTAATCTCAAGATCGCGTATTTCGGCTTTAATACATTCTACCAATATTACAAATGTTTGTCGCTCTATCGTGTGATATCGTATGGCGGCTGAACGGACCGGTGCGGGGCGGGCGGTTTTTATTAGGCCGTAGTAGTATTAGGTTTAGGTAGACCTACCGCCTAGTAAAAAATGTCTTAGCCATGATGTTGCCCTCTCTTTTCTTTTAGCTTGAGTAGATACAGACAGCAATAGCAAAGCTAAAGCTGATTTAGTAGAAGGGCCGGTTTAAATTTGGAGTACAGTTACATTAAAGTCTGGAATGGCAGAATAGAACAGAGGCTATTTTATCAAGAGAATTTATCAAATAGAAATTTATCAAGGGAATTACGCGGATAAAAACCGCGGGGCGCTGCGAGTTATAACAAAGGCGGCCAAGTGCGAGTCGGACTCGCCCATGAAGGGTTCCGTAGCAGCAAGTAACATGATACATAAGTTGTTGTGATTCGTTGTAACTTTGATCGACGTTTTAATAATAGTGTATTTTATGACGTACTAAAATACCTACTTACTAGATCGAGTTCAAACCAATTTTCGTTGGAAGTTTACATGGTAAGGTACATTATATATATTTTTTAGGGTTCCGTAAAACGTAAAAACGGAACCCTTATAAATTCGTCATGTCTGTCTGTCTGTCTGTCTGTCTGTCTGTCCGTCCGTATGTCACAGCCACTTTTTGCCGAAACTATGAGAACTACAGTGTGGAAACTTGGTGAGTAGATGTATTCTGTGAACCGCATTAAGATTTGTACAAAAGAAATTAAAAAAAATAAAAATTAGGGTTGCCCCTCATACTGAGAACTGAAACTCAAAATTTTTTTTTTCATCTATCCTACACGTGTGGGGTGTCTATCGATAGGTCTTCAAAAATGATGTTGAGGTTTCTAATATAGTTTTTGTCTACACTGAATAGTTTGCGCGAGAGACACTTCCAAAGTGGTAAAATTTGTGTCCCCCCCCCCCCCCTCTAACTTCTAAAGCAAGAAAATGAAAAATCTAAAAAAAATATATGATGTACATTACCATGAAAACTACCAACGAAAATTAGTTTGAACTCGATCTGATGAGTAGTTTTTTTTTAGTACGTCATAAATACACTATTATTAAAACTTCGATCAAAGTTACAACGAACTACAAGAACTATGTGTACTATGTATATTATGTTACTTGCTGCAACGGAACCCTTCATGGGCGAGTCCAACTCGCACTTGGCTACTTTATTTAGTTTTATCATTCTCTTAATGCTCTCTTATCAATCTGGGGCGGGGGTAGGTACACATTTTTCCACTTTGGCAAGTGTCTCTTGCGCAAATTATTCAGTATAGAAAAAAATGATGTTAGAAACCTCAACATCATTTATATAGACCTATCCATAGACACCCCACACGTATGGGTTTGATGAAAAATATTTTTTTGTGTTTCAGTTCTAAGTAAGGTCCCCCTTTCACCGCCGTTTTTAAAAAACTTACACTCGGAACCTCTTTGTTGTACTTTTTTTAGTTTGCTTTGCGCGCAATTTGCTTTTCAGGTATGTATGTATATCAGTGGGTGATTATATTTCGCGAATTGTTCAATAGTACGTTTATTTATTTCCTTTTTAATATTTACCCTGATAGTAATTTGGTGATACCCTAATTTTATGCACACGGACGGACACTTTTTATGTACACTGATGATACTCCTTATCTCAACCGCTCAACCCTCCATATTTTCACGTCATATTGTTAAGACCATAGCTAAATATTCAAATTTAAAACCTTAAGTAAGAAACAGAAAACTTGAAAACAAGTGGAAAAGCCATAAATGAGTGATTCTAGCGACGAAGAAGTTAAAACTGTTAATAATGTACAAAGCATTTAGTCATTTCCTCGCCGAGGTGGGATGAAAAGTTACGTGTTGCACTCGAGTGCAAAAATTTTTTCACCTTGTGCTCTTTTGATTCCCTTGCTACGCTCAGGATTCTAATTTTTGAATTTTCTAATTTTAGAATCCTTCGCTTGCTCGGTCATCAAAATTGAGCACGCGGTTTAAAAGGAACTTTGCACTCTTGTATTATTATAACAAACTAGCGGCCCGTTCCGACATAACCTAGACACTGTCTGCAGTGCCATCTGCCGGGCTTATTTGTGAATTTAAACTATCTTCGAATACACACACAAAAAAAACATTCAAATTGGTCCCGTCGTTTAGGAGTTCACTGTCAAATGATTAAATTACTAAAATGGCTAAAAAAACAGGGGTTGGTGATAAAAGGGTAAAAATTTAAGGTTATATATATTTTTTAACGCCACATAATAAAAAAGTAAAAACATTTTTTTTTACCAAAAATTAAAAAAAAAAACTCTTTGGGGTGAACAACCCCTAACACTTAGGGGTATGAAAAATAGCTAGTAGCCGATTCTCAGACGTACTGAATATGCATATAAAATTTGGTGTAAATCAGTAAAGCCGTTTCGGAGGAGTAAGGAAACAAATACTGTGACACGAGAATTTTATATATAAGACTAGCTGACCCCGCAAACGTTGTTTTGCCTTAGTGAACAAACCTTGTCACTTAGGGGTATGAAAAATAGCTAGTAGCCGATTCTCATACCTACAGAATATGCATATAAAATTTGGTTAAAATCAGTAAAGCCGTTTCGGAGGAGTAAGGAAACAAACACTGTGACACGAGAATTTTATATATAAGATAATTATTTGTTTATCGTTAAAAGTCTGCGGTCAAATTGAGAAAATAATGCTTTATAGTAGAATTTCGAACAATAGGCGACCTGGCGACCACTATTTATAATAAGTAGGCAGTGTCTAAGTGGAGAAATAAGGTTTACAAGTACATATACTTCGTTACATAATACTGTAACAGGATTTAACTGCACAACAGGTTTACTGTTACGCTGCATTCAAAGCCCTGATTCACGCCTAAGCCGAACAAGTATGTTTGTCACTGTAACTTTACCGCTTTACCACATCCTATTACACCCTAGTGTGGGATCCAGTGCACACTAACACACTCGGAATCCGCACTACCTACTTTATTTTCTTGCATATTTTTTTTCATGTGTTTTTTATTTTATGTATGTCTTGTTTTGGCACAATACTCAAACTAATACTCATACTCATTTATTGCATACTCTCTGTACATGTCAATAAGTTATAGTAATAATACATTTCAAAAATAATAATTAACATTAAGTTATACAACCTTAATAATATAATTTACAAAAAAACCGGCAAAATACAACATGTCAATTTAAATTAAAAATTACAACATGTCAACTATCAATTCTGATTATTTAAACATAATAGATTTTATTTTGTCATTTACGTTAAATAAAATAAAAGTTTATTCATTTTATTTTATTACAAAACCTTGTAGTAGTAATTGTTGTAGTGGTAGTGGTGGTGGCTATGAATGAAAAATTCGATACAAGCCATAAGGCCGCCACTTATGCTACTAGTTAGTGTTTTATGTTTTGTAACTTTTGAACTTTTATGCTGTACATAATATGTTACTGTCTGTCTGTCTTTGCTCAAAAATTTGGCTCGCTAAATTCTTGAATAAATGTTTGAATAGGCCACTGAGACTCGTTGCGATTTCGTAATCTAAGACAAGTAATACCGGTGTCGATTTGTACTTCGCGTTTACTCGACGTAAATACGGTCGCAGACGTTGATACAGGACTTTCTCTGATTTCTGTTTTAGCAGTTTTTTACAGGATACATTTCGGAAAGTGTGTAGTTGTTCTGCATGATCTAATACAGTCTTATATTTTTTTCTATCTGACTTTTTCTCTATTTGCTCGTTAACGTCTGTGATGTAGCAAATGTCATACGTTTTTAAGTTTAGTTATTGGTCTTATGTTTTGTTCGATACTGTTTTAAGTCAACACTTCTTTGCTCTATTTTACATCCTTCTTCCTACTAATAATATAAATGTCAATGTTTAAATGTTTGTTCCTCAATCTATAATCAATAATATAAAATAAAATATAATATGAGTAATTAGTAGTAGTAAGTTGTAATTAGAGAGAATACAGTTAGATTTTAGTCTGGAACCACACATAGGCTACTTTTTATGCCTATGCCTGTTTTCGCATAATGTTTACTAGCATAACCATATACAGCATAAAGATAACTTACCATATGTTTAAACACATAACCATATATAGCATAAAAATTACTTAGCATGTTTAAAACCACAAATTGAGAAAAGCAGACGGTACACCAATACACTCTTGAGGTAGTAACGACAAGACTAGGTGGAGTCGGGGTGCTCCGAGTTGGATCTGGGTCCTATGTCTTATGTAACCTGGGTCTATATTTAGTAGCACAACAAATAAATAACAAACGCCTAAGGACTATTATGCGTCTCATCAGTAGTCGAATTGAATGTAAGTAGTACAATAGATTGTTATGTTAAAACACATTATCCCAAAAAAACTATTATGCAAAAGTTACATGGCACTATACATTATGCTACATTCATTATGACAAAGTAAATTAGGAAAAAAATGCGTTTTAAATGGCACCCGAAGGTACTCGTAGGTTCTGTTAAAATTGCTTCAGTAGTTCAGTAGCCATAGCAATGGTCACGGTACTCTGCGCTTATTGCACATTCACTCCAATCGGGTGAACGTGTATGGCAAAACACGTGTTTGACACACATAGCTAGGGTTGACGACAACGTTCAAGTAATTTCCATGGAGAGTACCGAATAATAATAGACTTTTTTTTTTTTTTTACTTTTATAGGTTCACACTTGACCGCCATCTCGCCTGATGTTAAGCGACGATGCGGTCTACGATGGAGCGTGTTTACCTAGAAAAAAACCGATTCACTCTCGATTTGAAGACACAAAGATTGTAACTATCGGGGAAAACCCACTCAGGCAACGTATTCCATAGCCTAGACGTTCTTATCACAAAAGTTGAGTCGAATCTCTTCGTTCGTGTCTTTGGAACATCAACCATGAAACGATGTCGAATTTTTGAACTAACGAGCACTTCGATAAAAAAAAGGCAAGGTGGTATCAGATCATGCAGATCAGTTAGACACTGTGTTGCCATATTAGAAGAATAGTAAGACAGCTTTCGTGGACATTCGTCATCCGCCAATCCGCACTTGGCTAGTGTAGTGGCTTAGTGGGTAGTAGCTCTGCCTGCGAAGCCGAGGGTCGTTCTATCCACCCAGTGCAAATATTTGTGTGATGAATTCAAATATTATGTGGTATCAGATCATGCAGATCAGTCGCGCACTCTCCGAAGTGTATCCGATAAAAAACCGATAGGCTAGCAATTTTTCGGCGATGTTCAAGACTTTGGAGTCTTTTTCGCACAAGAGTGTCGTTGCCTATGAGCCTTTTGGCACGTCTCTCGATCGATTCCAGAGCTTCCAGCTGATACTTAGCCGATCCATCCCAAAGGTGCGAACAAGACTCTGATAATGTTATTATTTCCGAAAAAACAAAAACCGACTTCAGTTTAAAAATTAAACTCAGATACTTGACTAAATTGCATTATTTATGTAAAATTAACCAAACACCCTGCTCCAATGAAACACCGAGACAATGCGAATACGTCGTCCAGGTAAAGGTAAGCAAATTTTAGTTTTAGTCGATGTTTCAAAAACGGCCACACCGATTTCGATAAAATGTATATGGGACCAATTTCGTTGTATACCCTATTCAACAAAAAATAATAATTAAAATCAGCCTTCTGTATTAAAAGTTATGCGAATACTTTAATACCGCCTCCGTTTTTCGTCGGTAAAAGTTGAGAAATAAATAATCTAAAACGCAAAATATAGTTATATATTTTATAAGGTGGCAACCCTATACATACCCGTGCAATGACCAGGCTACCTTGAACGTCTCGACTCTACAGAACAGCGAGACCTACCAAATTGCCAGTTTCGAAAGTCAATATTGGAATAAGATTCGATAGTTATTTACGTACTCGTATCGTCAAGGCTTTCATCGTTGGTATCATAAATAATCGGTAGGCTGTTGAAGCCACCTAAAGCCATTTGCAATAAGTTACTTACATTGTCTTTATTTATAGTTTCTATAGAGTATTGAGACGATCAGGACATGTGCCTGATGGTAAACAACATGCCTGCCACATAACAGCACAGTGACATGCAGCTATTTGAACACGAAGAGTCCATATCATTAACTAGCACTGCACTGCGCTCGTCACCCAGATATACAAGATGTTTTATCTCTATGCCCTGTAATTTCACTAGAAACATTGCCCTTCAAACTGGAACAGCAGTAATATGCAAACATTACTGCTTGGCGGTAGAATAAATGCAGGTTTACCCGCGTTGGAATAATTCACAACGCACGAATCAGTTTACATTTTGGTAGTGATAGGATTCTTTGCAGAATCCGCCTTGGGAAGCACCACACCGTTGCCAGCTAGTCTACCGCCAAGCAGTAATGTGAAAACATTACTGTGTTCAGGTTTTCAAGGGCAATGTTCCAGTGAAATCACAGGTCACAAAGATAAATCACCTTCAGTGCTAGCACTGAAGTGCGCTCGTCACCCATCAATACCTAGGTATTTATTTGGACTCTTCATGTTTCAATAGCTGCGTGAGACTGTGCTGTTGTGGGCAGGTCGGTTTTTTTAAATAATTGATATAAATACCCTCCACGGACTCCAAGGTCCATGCCTTTTTTTAGTATCTATACTTCTATACTAATATTATAAAGCTGAAGAGTTTGTTTGTTTGTTTGAACGCTAGGATCTCGGAAACTACTGGACCGATACGAAAGATTCTTTTTTTGTTGGATACTCCATTTATCGAGGAAGGCTATAGGGTATATAACATTACGCTACTATCAATAGGTACGGAGTATGAGTGAAGAATGTAAAGAAAACGGGGAAAAATATTTCTCTTCGAGAGCTTTAGTTCCGTGAATTTAAATTCTCTTTGGTTGCTGAAGTCTGTGACGGCGCGTGTCTACATTTGAAGTTTGTGTCATTTGAAGTAATCAAATTTGTTCTACAACAATGCATTGTTGCTTATTTACGTATTTTTAGGGTTCCGTAAAACGTAATAAAGTGGCCAGCAATGGATATTTTAGTATGGATTTTCCTCAAATAGACGCGGGTGAAACCGCGGGGCACAGCTAGTTACATATAATTTTATTATTATGTTATTTTATTACAGTGCTTTTACAATGCTCTCAGGCAAGAATAATTACATAATTCCCTTCTTTAGAAAACGTCTGCCGGTCCAGAGCCCCCATCACCGCCATCTTTTATTGCCATCTGGAAGTCATAGTCCCTGATGGCACTAGGTGGCGCCGCAGCCGACGCAGGCATCACAAAGCGACTTATCGTATCGTGCTCGATGTCATCGGTGTAAAGGCCGGTTTGCATTTTGATTACTGCGACTGTGAGTGCGATTGCGAGTGCGAGTGAGTAATCGCGACTGATTACTATGCACTCGCAATAATCAATCAGTGTCCACACGTGTTTACTACTAATCACTCAACACCTGCACTACTCACTCGCACTCGCATTAATCAAAATGAAAACAGGCCTTAATAGATGAAGGTCCCAGTATGCCGAGACAGAACGATGACTCCATGCGGGAAACTCTCATGCAGCTTCAGCCCAGCTTTCGTCTTGATGACGGTTACTGACTCGGACGTCAGTCCCTGAGCCTCATGGATAGTAAGGATGCGGGACCCCACGCCTCCCCCGTAACCCTGGCTGGTTAGGGTCTGTTTCTCTTCTTGAGTATGATCTAAAAAGAGAGTGTTCGGGAGAGTACGCGGTTTGTCGGCTCCAGTATTTCCCCTTGGGCAGGTGGGTTGATTACCATTAGGTGTATAAAGGTATAAAGGTTTTACCATAAGGTAAAACACATCGTCATGGACTGGACTATTGTCGCCAATAAGCCCGATATGGCGCTGGTAGACCGGTCTCAGCGCCGGGCTGTGCTCGTCGATATCACAATATAACATGACACGAACCACGTGATGTTCAAAAATTAGCTCAGGCCACTTACTTACCTTGGCTCGGCTCACTAAGTTATGTGGGATGCTTTTTTTTTAAGTGAAAACTTCTTTTGGCGCACCTCTTTACATTTTTTTCCATGGGCTGTGAATTGAACTTAAGCGTCACGTTCGTAAATGAAAGAAATCTTCGGGTAAACTCGGATGATCTAGATGGTCATGGGTCATGGCTACGCCCTCCGGTTTCATCCGCGTATTTTCCAAAGTAAGCTATCAAATTCTGAGTTATTAGATTTCAATGCTATTGGCAATGCCTGCCTGCCTATTTGTCTGACATTTTATTTTTGATGAGGTAATTAATGTCTTTAAAAAATGTCACGTTCCGTCTGAGCCGAGCATTGAAACGAGAGCGCAATACAAGCGATAGAGAGGCACGATCGGCCTAAGCGTTCGAATAGGCATGGCGACTAAAAAAAATTATTAGTCCGTCAGTTAGATTATTAAAAAATGTTGTATAAGTATTTTTTCTTTTGTTTCCAAAACAATAAATGGCGAAGATATAGTGCTTAGAAGTTTCGACTGACGTCACGTATATATATACCTACTATTTTTGTGTAGACTTGACGTCACAGCCGCCCGTCACGGAAGTTCGGTGGTCTAAATCTTCTAATACTAAATGTTTGTGGATTTAAAAAAAAATGATAAAACAAAAAATACGTGGCTCATACTTCTTCGATATCTACCTGACGAACTAATTATATGTATATAGCATTATATAGCAGACAAAAATATAGCATTCTATATTGTTGATCTAGTCATCATCCCTAGTCTTCCAATCCATCGACTGATGCGTCTGAGTAGAAGCGAGCTAGCGGTAGCATTACAAAATAATGATAATTCAATGATTAATTATAATTAAATTCATAAAACTATGCAATTTTTCACAAAAAATTTTTTTGCGACATTCTTACGTAAAATTGTTGTAGGTAAACTGACTTTATAGACGGCCTTTCTTTACTTAAAAATTGACGAGACGAGCGGGACACGCGCCTGATCGTAAGCAACACGCCTGCCCAAAACAGTGCAGTGCCACGCAGCTATTTGAACTTAAAGAGTCCAAATCACTGGCACTACACTACGCTCGTCGGCCACATATATAAGATGATTATCAGTAATTTCCCGCTCTTCAAACTGGTACACAATAATATTAGCAGGTGCATGGCGGTAGAAAAACTTGCAATGGTGTGGTGTGGTATTTCACCAGGAGAGAAAATACCGAAATATAAAAAAACTCAACTAAACAAGTTCAGTCTTTTTATAGTTCAGTTCTTTATTAACCACTAAAAAACTACTGCATGGCAGCAAAACACGTGTTTGACACACATACCAATGCAATGTTGACTTGGTGTCACCTTGTACGGGCCGCTACTCTTTTATATCGATTTCGTTACAACGTCAGCGATTTGCTAATGCATCTAACCTTTTTACAAGAATAATATTTATCATCTATCAAAATAGAATATAGTTTCGGTAAATCGATTGATTGAATTTTTGGACCGAAGTTACTTGCGGTAAGTTTGGAGGAGATATATAGGGATTTTGCTGCGCAACTGAACTGAAAATTATGTGAGATTAAAACCGTAAAGCCCCCTATACACACTGGCCCAGTGGAGGCCAACGCGAGTGTCGACAAAACGGCACGAGAGGAAAGATAGCATCCACACACTGGCCCAGCGCAGGCCAACGCGAGCGCCGACAAAACGGCACGATACAAAACGTAGCAACCACACACTGGCCAAGCGCAGGCAAAAGCGAGGTAGGCCAATAGGAGAATAGGACGCTACTCGCCGAGCGCCTTTGTTTTGTGTACAAAAACCGACACCGGTCACGAGAGACGAGTCGAGGCAAAACAGCCTTATACACACTGCCCACTTGCCGTCACTCGGCCAGCTAGGCGAACGACGCGAGTCATCACAAAACGACCCTCCACACACTGGCGTTGGCCTCCACTGGGCCAGTGTGTATAGGCCTTAAGAAAAATATATAACGGATGTGACACGTAAAAAAAAAATACGGTCGAATTGAGAAACCTACTTTTTTTTTAAAGTCGGTTAAAAACTCGTGATCAGTGCTGGCAACTTTATTTTTCAGATGATCGTACCGTAAATAATAAAATTAAGCAATATATATTTTACTAGCAATGCCCCGCGGTTTTACCCGCGTAGTGCCCGTTGCCGTTGTTCTCTTTATATTTTCGGGATAAAAAGTAGCCTATGTGTCCTTCCATGTATCTATCTGTATTCCGAATTTCAGCCCGATGCGATCAGACGTTAGGACGTGATTGAGCAACGAACATCCAAATTTCCATACTTTGACATTTATAATATTAGTGGGATTGCAAATTGTTGTTTCCATATTATCCGAAGGAACTTCGTATCTACATGTTGTGACAACGCATCTTTTTATTGTTTTGAAATAATATTAACTATAAGGTACTTAATTAATAAAAAAAAGTAGGATATTATGTTCCAACGCTGAACGCTGGCGAAATTACCGAAATTTGCGAATTGATTGCGAAAATTGGAAGCCATAAGAAAAGAAATAAAGATCACATACATTATTTATGTATATAAAAATTAATGTTTGTCTGTATGTCCTTTATAGAATCTTAAACTATGCATTTGACATAAGGTTTATTACATTACCGAGTACAAGGTATCCACCAGTAGGAGTATATTAATCGCTGGAGTAAATCCCGAAATCCCCCTTGGACTCCCCTACTATTATGCGTCTAAGGTTCCTAGATAACTAACAAAGTAGTTGTTAACTTTGAAGCGGCTGAACCGAATATGACGATAATTAGCTAGAAACACTCCCAACTTTCGCCTTTCAAAAATATCAAAATCGATTCATCGTTTCGGGAGTTCTGACTTGGAGTGTGTGTTTGTTTCAGGTGTGGAGTGCGTGGTGTCGTCGACGGTGCGGTACTGGCACGCGAGCTGGTGGGGAGCGCCCGTGCGGACCCTGCACCGGACGTTGTGGGGCTCCCTGCCCGAAATACTCGCTTCCGACCATCTCAAGTTTGTCAAGTACGTCACTATTTTATTGAAGTGGAAACTTATTTTAGTGTTGGACGGCCTCCCACTAGATGGACAGATGACCTCACAAAGGTCGCTGGAAACCGCTGGTTGCAGGTTGCGCAGGACCGTTCGTTGTGGAAATCTAGGGGGGAGCCCTATGTTCAGCTGTGGACGTCTTGCGGCTGATGATGATGCTGAAACTTATTTTGGCGTCGCGTAAGAAACATAAAAAATTGGCTATCATACTCGTAGGAACTGCCGATAGAAGTGAAAACTCAAAATTTAGAATTTCATAGCTTTACTTTGGAAACTACGCTGGTGAAACCGGAGGGCGTGGCCATGAGCACGGCCATCTAGAAAAGGCAATACATGTTAGATAGCCAATGGGGAATGCTGACGCATTTCTACATAGCCAATGGGGAAAGCTGATGCATTTCTAGATAACTAATGGCCATGGCGGGACCATGGCCATTGGTTTACCCAAAGTTTACCCAAAGATTTCTTATCATTCCCGAGCGTGACGCTAGAATTCAATTCACAGCCTACGAAAAATCTGTCTGTGGGGCGACAAAAAGTGGGGGTACATGTCAAAGACGCGAACCCATAACATTCTATTCTAACGAGACGTGGTCAACTTTGAGAAGTTTTCACTTCAATAGTAAATTACAACACAATATACATAGAACTATTTAAAGAACATGACTGTTACATGAATTCTAACAACAAACGGCATTTATAGATAGGAAACCTATTTTAGTCGAAGTCGGAAATACGGACAAAGATCAAGCACCGAAAATGTGTATGCGGCTACGCATGCTCATACTTCCTAGACTACGCTCTGACGTCATCAGTTTTTGTGCACCGTTGACGTCATAGACCCAATTCTCAGACCTCTCAGACAATATGACGCCCCAGAAAAATAATTACGGTTTTTTTGTGTACTTTACATTACCATGCAAACTTCTAACGAAAATTGTTTGAACTCGATCTAGCGAATAGTTTTTTTAGTACGTCATAAATACACTGTTATTAAAACATCGATCAAAGTTACATCGAACTACAAGAACTTATGTATTATGTTACTTGCTGCTACGGAACGACGAACGCTTCATGGGCGAGTCCGACTTGCACTTGGCCGCTATTATTTTATTTTTTTATTTTGGATGTTACGCGATAGCTCCATAATCTATTTTGATGGTTCTTTTGACGTGATAACGTCTTATAATTCGATGAAGCCGGCTGCACGCCCACAAAACATGACGTCATGTACCGTTACCGTCGGTCGTTACCTCGCCGCATGTTTGTTACAGTTGTATTAATTATTTCGACCAGTAGTTCAAGCGGGGATGTAGCTCAGTGGTAGAGCTTTCGCTTTTCATGTGAAATGCCCCGGGTTCGATCCCCGGGCTCGGAAAGCTTTTTTGCATTGTTTTTTTTTTGCATTATTTGATTGAAAATGACTAAATTCTACTGATTACTTTTTACATACAAATCTATTAAAAAAAAAAAAAAAAAAAAAAAAAATTTCTTTTGAAAAATGCTACCATTCCATCAGTATTTTCTTAAGACGTTGTTACGTTCTATCGTCAGTAAACCGACTTTACAGACAAACATTTTTTTTGTTTAGTGGGTAGTTCAGAGGTGGTACATATAAACATTATCCAAATCCGTGGTTCGGTTTTTGACAAAAAACTAAAATTTGCTTTCATTCGTCTCGACGACGCGACGCGACGTAGGCGAATTAGGTCGAATGTCTGAATTTAATTTAAAATAATTAATTGAGGCCGATCTTTGTTTTTTCAGCGAAAATAAATAATAATAAATAAAAACTAAGCAAAGCTTGTATGATGGCGGCCAGATAGCTGATATAATAATGATATAATTTTAAATACATACTTATTATACATAGAAACACCCAGACACAGTGCAAACGTTTGAATTCATCACAAAAATATTTGCACTGGGTGGGAATCGAACCCAAGACCCTCGGCTTCGCAGGCAGAGCTACTACGCACTAAGCCACGAGGCCAGTCCAATAAATTGTTGCGACGAGTTGAGGCGAGGCAACAATAAATTGTTGTTTTAACGGTTTCTGTGAGAGAGTTTTTGCGATTGTACTTTGTTTGCGTCTAACTCCAAGTTCAATGAATAAAAAGACGGTCGACGCTCTGCGATGGATAAAAACTACACACAGCCGAACGTTAAATGAAAAAGATTTTTTGTTGATTGATTTTTTGTTCATAAACAATAAGCTGTAATAGATAATTTAGTTGACTCATTATTGTGGGAACATTTTGTTGCGCATACACTTATAAACGCAGCGAAAAGTGGTGGCTTTATGATAATATATAATATTTTCTAGACCATCATCAAGGGGGCGCCTAGTGCCAGAAAACGAAAAAAGGACATTTTCGACGCCGCTCACTGAAGTTAAGAAACTAAAAACTATGACAAAAAAAATATTGACGTGTGGGTACAATCAAGAAGAAGCACAATAACCGAATAGAATTTTAAAAATGGATCAGAGTTTTTTACAATAAAAAAATAAAAATGACACCGAAAAAACCCGTTTTAATTCGAGTACTCGAAATTATCAGCGATGACCCCACATTATTTTTTGGTAACAAAATTCCTAATTGTACGTTCTAGTAAAGTAACCGAACACTTTTTTAAATGTATGTTTAATTATTGAGTAATTTAATAAAACTTGGTCAAAAATGGACTCCTGATTTAAAATTGATTTGTCCTCCAAACTATGTCATGCTATTCTCGACTTTATGTATATATCATTAAGAAACGCGTCGCGCGGGTGAAAACTGATTTTTCCCTGGCATTAGGCGCACTCTTAAGGGAATTTAAATGGTGTTGGTGGTTACTCCGAAAAGAGTTTTCGCCGTTTATCTGCTAATGATACGGAACCCTTCGTGCGCGAGTCCCACTCGCACTTGGCGATTTTATTTTATGAATAGGTACTCGTAGTTAGGTTTGAATTTAAAGTAGAGTAAGTATAACGGTGTTAAGCGTATTTTGTATGTGTGTGTTTTGACGAGGTTTTGTCCGTTATATCTTGATAAACATGGCAGTAAAAACATCGGTTTAGTCATTGACGTATTAGGTTTAGTTTACATATTTTAAATATGCTTTATGTATGATAATGAATACCTATTCTGGACCGCGCTAGGACCAGTTTGTGTTTGATCGAGTTGTTTGTTTTGGTCATTTTCAATTAGCAATGATAGGTATGCGTTTGACCGCTTAACATCATTGCCAGTTAATCTACAGTTACAGTAGTACAATAACATGATTTTGGCCCGGTTTGAAGGATAATGTTTCAAAAGACTCGCTTAATTTTTTAGCAAAGTTCGTTTTAAAACAATAATTGGTTTGCATTAGACTACCATTTCGCCTGTCTATGTCTGCTACCACAAAATATCGGGTAAAAATATTGTGTTGTTATTTCAGTAATTAAATTAGCTTGTTGAAGTAAAAACTTCTTTAGGCGCGCCTGGACAGATTTTAGAATTTCTAACGTCACGCTCGGGTATGATAAGAAATCTTCGGGTAAACTTTGGACCATGGCTATTGGCCATCTAGAAATGCGTCAGCCAATGGGAAATGCCGAAAGGGCGTGGTCAAGCCATCATGGCATGGCCATCTAGAAATGCATCAGCCAATGGTAAATGCTGACGCTTTTCTAGATGGCCATGCCAAGATGGCCAGGCCACGCCCTCCGGTTACACACGTGTAGTTTCCAAAGTAAGCTATCAAATTCTGAGTTATAAGTTTTCACTTCTATCGGCAGTTCCTATGACTGCCAATTTTTTTATTATCAATAGTGAATGTAAGCCGATCTGTCCAAATAAACTTCATTCACGTCATAAATAAATATAACAGAGAATCGTGATCCTGTCCCACTTCCTTATTGATATAGTTATAATACTTACCGATGATGAGATAATTATATGTATGATGACATAAATCATAATATTTAAATGTATAATATTGACATCTTCACTTTAGGAACGGATTACTGAACTTACAGAAAAAAACGTGTTGTTTTTTTTGTAATAAAGTGTGATTGGGCATGCAGGACATGCGCCTGATGGTAAGAAACCACTTCCCATAGCATGAAAACACTAAAAAAAACACAAAAAGCACAGTGCCATAAAAACACTGAGACTCCAAATCTCTACCCGCACTGCATTGCCCTGCATCGCCCGTCACCCATATATTTAAAATGATTTATATCTTTGCACTGTAATTTGGAAACAGTGTACAGCTAACCAAAACATACTAATTGCAGTAGTATGTTTGCACATTACTGTTTGGCGGTCAAACAGCTGGCAGAGGTGTGGTGCTTCCTCAGGCAGACTCTACAGAGAGTATCACCACTACAAACAAGTTTATTGTAAATATATTAAACATTTTTACTAAATTGAAATGTCAAAAACTAAACTTTTTTGTAAATGTTATACAGATAGACTAAGATTTACAATACATATTTTGTAAAATGTATCCACAGTCTACTACAGTTTAATTTCAATTTGGAACTTTCAGTTTAGTTGCTCAAGAGCGCAGCAATCTAAGTATTAATGGGTTCGATTCCCACCCAGTGCAAATATTTGTGTGATGAATTCAAATGTTTGCACTGTGTCTGGGTGTTTCTATGTATAATAAATATGTATTTAAAACTATATAAGTATTGTATCAGCTATCTGGCCGCCATCACACAAGCTTTGCTTAGTTTGGGGTCAGATGGTGTTGTGTGTGAATTGTCCACCAATATTTATTATTATTATTTATTAATATATATATGTAAATATTGGTGGACATTTTTCGCACACCATCTAGCGTCAAACTAAGGAAAACTTGTAGATACTATGGAAGCCAGATAGCTGATATAATCCTACTAAAATTATAAATGTCAAAGCTTAGATTTTTGTTGATCACTGACGTCGTAACGCCTGAACGGATCAGGTTGAAATTTGGAACAGAGTTCAATTATGGTTTGGAAGAACAGATAGGCTAGATACTTATAATCCTGGAAATATAACGGGAACTGTCCGGGTTGAACCGCGAGGCGCTACTAGTTAAATTATAATTGAGAATTATACACCCGGTTTACATTATTTCAGTCCAGCGATCGAATTCAGCGCTGGATTGCTTACTGGAAAAATGGAAACCGGCACTGGAAACCATCAATCCAGTGCCAATGCTTTCTAGTGCCGGTTTACATATTCCAGTAAGCAATCCAGTGCTGGATTCGGTCGCTCGGGTATTAACGTGAATAAAAATTCTTATTTATTTTCCGTGAAAGTGTATTTCGTGTTAGTTGTTACGGAACACAGGGTCGTTAAAGGAACGGGCGCTACGCTAATTCGGAGCCGGATGTGGCGAATGTTTGTGCAAATCTGTGGGTGACCCGGTCATTGTACAATGTACAGTTAGCATCGTATTTACCTTGCTCGGGTAATAGTGCCGCTGTATCCAGGCTCGAGTGAAGCAGATTGACACATAAGTACGTTTTTAGGGTTCCGTAAAACATAAAAACGGAACCCTTATAGATTCGTCATGTCTGTATGTCTGTCTGTCCGTCCGTATGTCACAGCCATTTTTTGCCGAAACTATGATAACTACACTGTTGAAACTTGGTACGTAGATGTATTCTGTGAACCGCTTTAAAATTTTTACAAAAAAAAGAACAAAAAGAAAAATTAGGGTTGCCCCCCATACTTAGAACTGAAACTCAAACATTTTTTTTTCATCAATCCTACACGTATGGGATATCTATCGATAGGTCTTCAAAAATGATGTTGAGGTTTCTAATATTATAGTTTTCGTCTACACTGAATAATTTTCGCGAGAGACACTTCCAAAGTGCTAAAATGTATGACCCCCCCCCCCCCCCTCTAACTTCTAAAATAAGAGAATGAAAAAACTAAAAAAAAATATATGATGTACGATTACCATGCAAACTACCAACGAAAATTGGTTTGAACTCGATCTGATGAGTAGTTTTTTTTAGTACGTCATAAATACATTATTATTAAAACTTATATCAAAGTTACAACGAACTAAAAAAACTATGTGTACTATGTAAATTATGTTACTTGCTGCAACGGAACCATGGAACCCTTCATGGGCGAGTCCAACTCGCACTTGGCCACTTTTTTTTTTTAATAGTTAGGCCTTTGGAGAGGCCGCTGGCGAAGTGCCACACCTTTGCCAGTTATTCTACCGCCAAGCATGTGCTAACATTACTGTGTTCCGGTTTGAAGGGTAATGTTTCCAGTGAAATTACAGGGCACAGAGATAAAACATCATATATATCTCTGGGTGACGAGCGCAGTGCAGTGCTGCAGGTATTGATTCGGACTCTTCATGTTCAAATAGCTGCTTGTCACTGGGCTGTTATGTGGCACGCATGTTGCTTACCAACAGGCACATGTCCTACTCATCTCGTCACTCTATGTTATTAAAAAATCCTATTTTTAACCGTCTTCAAAAAAGTAGGAGGTTGTCAATACGGTTGTATTTTTTTTTCATGTATTTTACGCGACAGCTCCGCCAATTGTTAATCAATTTTGATGGTTCTTTTTTTGTTTGATACATCATAGTACAGAAGTCCAATATTTTTTATTGCAATCAGTGTGTGAAATATAAATCAAAAACTAAAATTAACTTTAAATTTTTGAACTTTGACTGGCCTCGTAGCTTAGTTGGTAGTAGCTCTGCCTGAAGCCGAGGGTCGTGGGTTCGATTTCCACCCAGTGCAAATATTTGTGTGATGAATTAAAATGGTTGTTGTAAAATGGTTTGTGGAAAAAAATTGTGTGTACATTTTTACAAACCTGACACCCTAAAGTTATCTAGTCAACATTTTTGTAAACGTTGTAATTAACTTAGTCTGGTTAATACATCTAGCGTTGAAGATAATATCATCATAACATCATCATCATAATCAGCCAACATTCGTCCACTGCTGGACATAGGCCTCTCCAATGATACGCCACTGTGCAGCCCGATCCTCGGCTTTACGTTTCCAACTGCCACCAGCTGCCTTCCGTAAATCGTCACTCCACCTAGTTTCAGGGCGTCCTACACTACGTTTGCCGATTCGCGGTCTCCACTCCAGAACTCGTCTACCCCAACGGTTATCGGTTTTGCGACAGATATGACCAGCCCACTGCCACTTCAGCAGAAGATAATATGTATTAATTATATTCTATGGTTGAAGTTAGACTTTTTAGCACGGAGAATAAAGAGAAGAAATATTAACTTCTCGCGTGCGTACATAAGCACACACACACACACCCTCACCCTCACACACCATCACACACACACAGTCAGTCACTTTTTTGTGACAGGTATGCCTCTTTGTAGAGTTCATCTGGACAAGTAATATAAAGTGACGTGCACTTTTTTAAAGTTCTTTAAACCGCTATTCGTGAGTCAAAGGTTCAGTTTTTGTTGTGAAACCGCTATGTTTGCAACAGCGGCGTTAGTTCTTTGATCTGCTTTCTCAGGTCACAGTGTCAATAATTCAGTAGCGGCAGGAACTATTACGGCAGGCGTTTTTAGGGTTCCGTAAAGCGGGACCCTTATAGATTCGTCATGTCTGTCTGTCTGTCCGTCCGTATGCCACAGCCAATTTTTTACGGAAATAGTTTCGAACGGATCCATACGGACGGACAGACAGACAGACATGACGAATCTGTACTGTCTTGTTTAGTCTGTACTTGGTTAGTAGATTTACTGTTATGTTATGTTTGAGTGTGAACCGCATTAAGATTTTTACACAAAAATAAAAATAAAACAATACACTATGGGGTGCCCCAAACTTAGAACTGAAATTCGATTTTTTTATATAAACCCATACGTGTAATATTAATTATGTAGTGTTCATAGACACCCGTCTATTAATAAGTTTTCAAAAATGATGTTGAGGTTTCTTAAATCAAAGTGGTAAATTGTGTACCCCCTCTGTAACTTATATTAAGATAAGAGAATGATAAAACTACAAAAAATATATGATGTACATCCTACTAATATTATAAATGTCAATGTATGGATGTTTGGATGTTTGTTGCTCAATCACGTCCTAACGATCGGGCTGAAATTTGGAACACATATAGATTATAGTCTGGAAGAATACATAGGCAGCTTTTTATCCCGGAAAAACAACGGGAACGGGAACTACGCGGGTAACACCGCGGGGCGCTGCTAGTTATATATATAGTACGCCAACATTGTATTTTGGTTGGAAAAGTAATGTTTACAGAGATATTGAAAAGGAAATGGAAACTTACCGAATTGACACAGTATAGAGTTCCATCTCTATCACAAGGGAAAGTGGTGTAAAGTGGTAACCTATAAAAGGAATTGCCACAGTATACAGTTAAATTTCAGACTAAGTTGTTCAGTGTATTCAAAAAACAAAACACTTAGCGTCGTTTTATCAAATTGTTCTTTACTAAACGGCTCGTCTTTCACTTACCAAAACCTCAGAGAAATTTACTGTTTGAGAGAGCAATGTTGGTTTACCGCGTGCCGATTTTTTTGTGTCATATAAATATGTATTTGTTTATCATTTTCACACAACACTGTTTTAACCGCGTAGTTCATGTTTCTGTTATTTTCCCGGGATAAAAAGTAGCCTATGTGTTCTTCCCACAGAAATCTAAATAATAAGGTAATAGAAATGGCATAACTCTCAAATTACTTGCAAAACGCTTGTCGCCACATTTCCCCTACCCCCGCGGTCACTACTACATGCGCGTACTATTCCAATACAAATTCACTCACACAGCAATAGCTGCACATTATCAACCTGGGTCTGTGATTGCACCACACACATCCATAAACGCTTATCAGTGAACCTACTAATACATTGAAAAATTAACAATTTTTCACATATACGCTAGTGCTTGACAAAAATTAAAACATATCGATATTTCAAAGTACGGTCCAACTTTAACATTCGATAAAGGTTATTATTGATTTCATTAATTAGGTGTATTACACTACAACAAAGTCAATATGCCTACCTATAAAATAAGTGCGTCACATGGGGTATACTATTGTTTCGATCACTGAACTATGTAATTCTGACACCACATGGGCTTGGGTATAGTTGAAGAACAAAGGTTGTTGAATATTTTGTACATCGAGCAACTCGATCTTCCGCGCAAGCACGGAAGGGAAGTAGCCTTAGCTAAAAAATATTGTTCAAATCTTTCTGTCATTTCTTGCGGGAGGGGAAAGTTGCACACTAGCGTAAAGCCGCACTATTACATACAAAACATACCTGTACCGATCCATTGCCGACCATACTCACACATCCAAATCACTAACACATAAAAAATAAAGCACCATTCACAAATCTAGCCCCGCCCTCAGTGTATTCCACGCCACAGTATATTATCAAACTCCATGGTCCACGCGGACTTGTACTTTGACAGAGGGGAAACGCTGTGTATGCCTACTCCCTTCCGTGTTGCTCGCTGATTTTGTATGAAAACTAATAAAGTCTTAAGAATAAAAGCTTACAATAGATAAATACTGCCTCAGTTATCTTAATATTTATTTTGCACGGACGAACAATCGCGCGTTATAGCCAGTATGTATATATTTTTGTTAATAATTAATGAATTATGAAGTAATGTTTACCGCGAATTAAAAGATTGTACGTACGGGTGTAATGTTAATTGCGTACAATTTTTTTTATCGATTTATTATGTTACTTTATCGATAAAACTATGTAAAATTTAAAATAAAATTTTCATCGTTCATTTTTGGGCAAGTAAAATTGGACCGTCACAGCACTAACTCACAATCGCTACCTGCGGTTGTACCATGGAAGATTAGAGGTTATGACGATATCTTTAATTTTACATTACATTGCTGTTTATGCATGTACCACTTTAGATGTTAATTAATGTATGCAGCAATGGTATGCAAAATGACGATCACACCAAAAATTTATAACTATCATAGTGAATCATTGGGCTCCGTTTATTTTATTAAAAAATGCAATTAAAATAAAATAAAATACCTATCAGTGAAATGTAATCTCATTATTGGTATAATTGCAAGTTGTGGAAGAACTTCCACAGTTGTTTATGCTCCATAACACAAGTTTCAAAGATGATTCACGCCTGCCGGTTCGAACAAGACTAAACTACAATTCGAGCACTGGTGGCCTACAAGTCACCTGTGCGGCGACAATGTCACGCGGTCATGCGACTTCTAGTACCTTATTATTTAGATTTCTGTGGTTCTTCCAGACTATAATCTCTAACTGTGTTCCAAATTTCAACCCGATCCGTTTGTACGCTACGACGTGATTGACCAACAAACATCTAAACATCGACATTTGTAATATTAGTACGATATATTTAAATAATGCTTGAATGGAACGACTGTATGCCAAAATAATCATTCGAACTTTAAAATTTTACAAATACTAAGCAGAACCGATGTATGAAATGATAGCTTTTTATGGTTATTATGCTGTTCCTGTAATAAAACTTGACGGTGAAAACACAATATATGCTCCATGTAGTAGCTTTCATTGTTAATACCTATTGTAAGGTGTATGTGTGTATAAGGTGTAATACAATTTTTAAGTTTTCGCAACTCGAGGGTTGGAATGAGTGAACATAGGAGTCGGTCAAAACTTATCACTTTTTGGTGGAGCGGCAACGCTCTATGCTTCTCTCCATAGATCATAATCACTCTAGGATCAAACTATCAATATAATCACGAAGGTATTGAAATGGCATTCTAATGAAATACAAACAAAAAGTATGGATTTTTATAATACTTTAAGGTCAACTGCATTCTAAGAATAAAACATTAGTAATGTTTATTTTTAGGTCCTCGATGTCCGTAAATTGTGTGAATTAAGTCGAGTTAAAAAACTGTCCGAAACAAGTTTTTATGTTGTTAAGGTTCATATCACATAAAACAAATTAAGTGTCTGCATGTAATTCTAAATTAACAGCTTTTCACTTACACTATATATGTACTTTCATGTTTAGCATGAGAAAGTATATGCGGTAGGTACCGCATACGAGTAGGTTCGTACATAAAAAAAACATTTCTTTTTAAATTCTGCCTGTGTGTATAGGCTAATCTTTGAAACTGCTGGGCCGATTTTAACGGGAATTTCACTGTCAGATAGCTGATAGATGTTATAAGGAGCAACTTTGACTGCTTTTATCTTAGAACAAATAAAAGCTATTACGGTATGAAGTTCGACGGGATAGCTAGTCTATGAATAGAAATACGTTTATCATTATCAAAGAAATAATAAATTTGATTCGAAGGTCAAATAATACCATAGATGAAGAATTTTTTTTGCTACGCAAAAAGATCAACAAAGCGAGTGAGCGAGAAATCATTTTCAAGTGGAAATCGCTTGAGAGAAGAAGAGAAAGTGAAGAAAGTAACGTCATTACAATATTTTAGTATACCAGAACGTAACAGTCTGATTTCGTCGCGGTGAAAATCGTGTATTTTTTAATTAATCCTTGGATTGCAGACGATTTTATTAAATTATTTATATTATGGCATGTTCTGTGCGTGAATGTGATACAAGACGATATTATAATCCGAATCAGTACACTAGTCACCAACACATGTAAATATGATTTTTTATCAGGTCTCCGAGCAGCCTTTGTATGTCTTTTACATTTGACGTCTTTGAATAATACAGTTTAAATGTCAAATTAATGTGACACCTATATGTTAATGACTTCACGCCATTAAACGACTATTGATTAAGTATTATTTGTAAGTTGTTCTTTAAATAGCCCTAACATTTATTGGTCTTTGTGTACACTGCGCAAATAAATAAATCATTTTTTTTCTCTTAAAACCGCACTCAAAAAACCATAAAATTGTGATTATGGAGACAGAAGGGTAAATATCTAAAAAATCCTTTAGGTAGGTTAGAGGATAGGTCTGTTATCTTACCACCAGCTGAACCGTGCGCGCGTTGCTACGCCATCTATCGAAAATTGGTCGTACCAATTCAAATTTTGGACAAATTCGGTTACCTTAGGTTCTAATGACGCCACCTTTAAAAGATAGACACACGCTGTCACGCAACGAAAGCTCTCAAAAGGCAATATTATTTACCGTTTTTATTACATTTTTCATTCATGCTCCACTCCTGTTTTTAGTAGCGTAATGTTAAATAGCCTTCCTCGATAATTTCTTTCAATTCGGACCAGTAGTTCCCGAGATCCTTGCGTTCAAACAAACTCTTCAGCTTTATAATATTAGTATAGATTACCACTCGGAAGCGTATCCAGAGCATGCTGGTGGCAGTAAACCTGGAATTAAATATGACATTCAAAGTTTCAAAAAAAATATGTTTAAGGGGTAATTTCTAAAAATAGTTAAGTTTAGGCACACCCCGGACACTCGGCCTAAACTCCAAACAAACGGTGAAGTCGACATACCTACACTCACACAACTACGCTTAAGTCGTTCGAACACATTTACGCATGTGTGCGTGTCATCTAGGGTTACTAAATTATTTTATGGAATAGCTGTGACCCGTGAGTTCACCTGCCTGTGTTAAGTGGCTTACAATCTTACCTAGTTAGTGTTCGATCTTTAATGTAGGTAAATATAACTTTCATCAACAATCAGAAGGGAGAAGATTTAAAACAAAATAGGAGATAATAAAGGTACCATGGACGAATTGATTTTTAGTTAAGTAGGTACACTTACTCAAAGAGAAAACTTTATTCTGACAATATATTAATTAATCACTCCACATATCGCGTATTTCATTATAGGTAGGCTAGTCACAGAACATTAGATTAGGTACACAACAACGTTCATAAGTTGCATTTTAAAAGGCGTTATCACAGTTCACTAGGTATATCAGACTATCATACACTGCACAAACTACTTATTAATAATTAACACCTCATGTCAGCGACTAGTAAAGAGAAAGCACATGATTTTTCAACTCAAAATTCCAAATTAAATGTTGTAAACAAACATTATGTCGGACGTCGGATAATGTTGCTAGTTCCGGATTTAATTTATTACTAATACTTAAAAAAATATTACTTTTGTATGTTGATAAATAGTGATTTATTTATTCGCATTATAGTAAGGATCGCATAAAACTTTAAATATTGTGAGAATAGTGAGTGAGTCTATTATACTCAAATCACATTTTAAGGTTGAAGTCATTACTTAATAATTTATTTGCGCCGAATAAACAAAAATCAGTTGTAATTTCAAATTAAATTCAGAAACTTACTTGACCAAATTTCAACGACAATCATAAAAAACTTAAACAAAAATAAACGAAAGTAAATTTTAGTTTTGTTTTCATATTTCAAAACTATGATCTACCAAAAATAAGAAACATCAAAGGACATGGCCCAAATCGTACCCTGACCTCGGCACAAAATAATTGTATCTAATCTCAAAAAAATCGAATAATTGCATGTAAATATATTTTAGGAATAAAAATTACACCACTCCCAGAACCCAAATTAGTGGCTAACATGTTTTTTTATCAGTGTAGTTTTGTAGGCGTTTTTTTTTAAAGTTCACCTATAGATTTTTTAAAGTTAAACTGTTTAGTTAAAATAAAAAAATGCAATCCGATGTAATCATCATCATCATCTTCATAACATCTGGGTAGCAATTCTGAAACCATTCGGTTGCATCCGACACGGAATCTCATCTCTCGGTCTTTGTCATACTAAACAGATAAGACAAAGACCGAGAGATGAGATTCCGTGTCGGATGCAACCGAATGGTTTCAGAATCGCTACCCTGAGCATATACCTCTCTTCAAGTACGCCTCATATCCCAGACCTATGCTAGTGCTGTGCTTGTGCTAGCACTTGTCCAAATTTGACCCGCGATGTAAGCATACTGACAATTGAATACAAAGTCCAAAGTACATTACCAAAAATAAGCGTATTATCATGAATTATTTTACTTACACTCGTTAAATTTGAATTCCAAGGCCACCCATCGCGAAAAGAACCTAAGCATATTCGTGCATTGTTTGATATATCTCTTTATGACTCAGCCGGTATATATTATTTTTCTATCATTAACACCAAATTATACAATATATTTTGTTCCATAAAACGAGCTTTTGACACGAACTTCTACAAAACTTCTACAGGCAAAAAAACGCAGGTTAGCCACTCAAACGGATGATGATGATAGTTTAGAATATTATTACTAATAACTTAAAATCCGAGGTACATCAAAAACCCCAGGTGTGGCACCTGGGTTTTTTCAATGTGATTTGGGCTTATGTCCTTTGTTTCACAATAAATGGAGCTATCACGTAACAAACATATAAACGAATTGAGATCCGTCTCCTTTTTTGAAGTTGGTTAAAAATGAAACTAAATCGTAGTAGTACCGGTAGTACTAGAACCATTAAAGTTTATAAGTCAATGTCAAAGCCGTTAATTACTGAATAAGTTTTAGTTTAAAAATATCGTTAATTTTTTTTGGAACTATCCATTCCAATAGTCAATGTACTCGTATCCTCTTACTGCTTTTAATGAACGGTTGTTGCGAAATCTTAAATAAGCATACTACTAGATGAAATCATATATTCATTGTTCACTATTGACCGACATAATATATACATGGACGCACATAAAAGTACAGATAGTCTAATATAGAACCTCTTTCTTTTTTTTGAGTCGGTTGAATGCTAAGAAATAATCACTTACCAATAAATCTGAATAGTTGCAATCTTAGTAAAAAAATCCACTAAATTGGCAACACTAGTGACTAAGCGAACTATACTCCGCGCCATCACTCGTTACCATACGTTATTGGCGCCACTGACGTATTTCACAACGATTAACGAAAGCCGCAGTTTAAAAACAACGAGTTTAATAATTTCGTCACAGCGAACACAGCGTCATGGTCGTATTCTCATAGAAAATTGTCGTCCGATATAACCCTTCGTTGAGAGCTTCTCGCGTCCTTGCGGGGTAGGAAGCTTGAAACTGGCGGGGGGTGGGGAGTGTCCGTTCTATCTGTATTATCTATTCTATGGTTTAGGGAAACGCCGCGTGGCGCAGCTAGTATGCCATAAGTCACTTGTTTTGTGACAGCGGCGGACAGTCACTTGTTTCCATTCTCGCGTGACAATGATCACGGGCTATTGTTTTGCCATTGTGTCAGTGGGTATCACACGCGTTCACACACTGTATGTACACAGTACACACGATGGAGTGACGATACACGAAAGATGGCTGGTGGCGGTAAACGTAAGATCGAAGATGGGGCTGAGTGGCGTATTTTAGGATAGGCCTATGTCCAGCAGTGGACGAACACAGGCTGATGATGATGTTGTTGACACACTAAAAATATAAATGTTGCAGTTTGGATGTTTGTTGCTCAATCGCGACGGAACGGCTGAACGGATCGGGTTGAAATTCCAAACACTGTTAGATTATAGCATGGAAGAGCACATAGGCTACTTTTTATTGCAAGTATATTACGGGAACGGGAACTATGCCGGTAAAATCGCTGGGCGCTACTGGTATCTCAATACTTTAAAAACTAGGTGTCATTTGGAAGGTGCGAAGGCACTTCCAGTCTGAACAGTTGCTCTTGTTTATACCAAGCACAAATTCGCTCTTTTATAGAGTACCGTTCGCACCTTTGGCGACGAGTCGGCTAAGTATCAGCTGGATGCTTTGGAATCCATCGAGAGACGTGCCAAAAGGCTCATAGACTACGACACCCTTGTAAGAAAAAGACGGTCTTGAAGTTGCTACCTTATCAGTTTTTTTTATCTCAGATAGTCATACTCATAATTTATTCCTAAAATACAATTTTACATGTCAAAAAAATCACATTATATACATTTCGGAGAGTGTGCAACTGATTACTGACTAACCTGACTGAACTGAACTGACCTAACTGATTTAGTTAGGCGGTAAAAGGATGATTGAGCAACAAACAACAGGATTCTAACGTTTTTCTTGTACGTAATAATTAATTATTGTAAAATAACGTTTATTATAAACCGAGTAATTAAATTAGCAGTAAAACGTCGAGGAAGTTGCAGCACGATGTTGTAGTGAACCTTCTCATTTATTACAACTGATGCAATGTATAATAATACCTACCTGTTTATCCCATTAATTACAGATTGTTGACCTTGATGCGTGATGGAACGATCACCCGCTATTTCGATGTAGTTACATCTGTGGGGATTTCACACACTTCATCATCTAGCCCAAAACTAAGCAAAGCTTATACAATGGGAGCCAAATAGCTGATACAATACTTATGTATTTTTAAATACACATTTATTATACATAGAAAACACCCAGGCACTATTTGCACAGACAATATTTGCACTGGGTGAGGATCGAACCCACGACCTTCGGCTTCGCAGGCAGAGTTACTACCGACTAAGCCACCAGGCCAGCCTAGTTAGCTAGATACATGCACTATGTTAACTGGAAAACACACACAGATACACATACAGGGTTTAACGTACACAGTTTACCCCTTTACGAATATAATTGATTTGAAGGTTTCCGGTTTGAAGGGCATAGGTATAAATGATCCTATATCTCTGGGTGACGAGAGCAGTGCAGTGCAAGGTAATGATTTAGACTCTTCATGTTTCATGGAAAAGGAGTTAGGGCTCCCGCACAAAACTGCGATGCGATGCGACTCAAATCGCTCCGATGCTGCGTCGCATCGCATCGCAGTTTTGTGTGGGAGCTCTTCCTCCGATGCGGCGTCCCATCGCATCGCATCGCAGTTTTGTGTAGAAGCCCTTTTACCATAGAAATACGAGAGTAATCAAACAAAGAGTAAATTGATACCTAGGTACATAAAAAACTAGTGCTAAATAAAATTACTAATTAAAGTACTAAAACAAAAACATATACTTATGATACCTTTTCGCAATAATCGCAATTTTCGCGATCGCTATCGCTATCGGATCGCCTCTGTGTGACCCGGCTTTAATTTCGCAGAATAGATTGGCCTTCAAACTGTTGTTTAGAAAATTCGATAGCTACTTTGTTTGACTGGGTAGCTTTTCCCATTTGAATATTCCGACTATTTTCGCAACACATTGTTCGGCTAAATGTCAAATGTCAGCGAGGTTACAAATGGGTCCGATCAATAAAATTCACATGAATATTGGAAGGCGCCACCTTTGCCGATAAGTCCCAAAGATTACGTAGCAACGCAGACTACAAACTCTAGAAGTTACATATAATTTTACACTGCAGTTACAATAGTTGTAGGGCTCTTTGCTGAGTCCGCCTGGGCAAGTACCACACCTTTGCCAGTTATTCTACCGCCAAGCAGTAATGTGCAAACATTATTGTGTTCCGGTTTGAAGGGTAATGTTTCCAGAGAAATTACTGGGCTAAGAGATATAACATCTCAGATATCTGGGTGGCGAGCGCAGTGCAGTGCTAGGTAATGATTTGGACTCTTCATTCGGTTCCAATAGCTGCGTGTCACTGTGCTGTTATGTGGCAGGTATGTTGCTTACCATCAGGCACATGTCCTGCTCGTCTCGTCGTCGTCGTCGTTGATACACAGATAGGAAAAAGAAGAAACCCCAAGAAAAGATGTAGGCCACTTACTATTACGGAAAAATACGTAAAGCGGTTGAAATGGGAGATGAAAGTTTATATGGAAGTACGTAATTGTTGAAGATAAAACCACAATACTACGTATCTAGACACTTGACGCGAAGCAAATAAATGTTTGTTTTAGCAATTTTGTAGTTTCAAACTGTACGGGGATGAAATAGGGGATGCAAGTTTATGTGGAAGTTCGTGATTACCGATTTTTTCGCGCGGACGAAGTTGCGGGTAAAAGCTAGTTTATAATATTAGTAAGATTGATGGGACAATAACTTGTTTCTAACGAAGACCTGTCTGTTGAGGCTCCTATTTACTTACCACCGTGGTATTGACTATGTAGATTAATTGTCTAATTTACAACTAAAAACTACTAACGAAAATATAAAAGTTGTAACTGGTAGTATGACAAGGCCGCTGGCTGCATTCCCACGCTGAATGGCCAATGAGGTATTTTGCACGTGTAATGAACCGGCTCTATTAACGTAGCATTAATTATATAACCAGATTCTTAACATAAACAAAGGACTCTATCAACTGGCAATTACTTGTATCTATGTATAGAAAATCACGTTTTCTATTAAAACTATTATAAAAACATATCAAACCAAATATTTATTATAATCTCTTATTTTATGCTGTTTTAATGTTATGATTGAAATTTTTTAAACATGTTATGGTATTTATAATGTTTTGTTATAACTAGCGGCGCTCCGCGGTTTTACCCGCATTCTTCTCGTTCTCGTTACTTTCTCATGATAAAAAGTAGTCTACGTGTTATTCTAGACTATAATTTAACTGTGTTCCAAATTTCAACCCGTTCGGTTCACCCGTTCTGATGTGAGTAGGATATTACAATCCTTCGTGTGAGGGTCTACCGCCTAACGAAAAACGCTTTGACGCTTTGGCATTGCCGTCTCTTTCATTTCAAGCGAGAAGAAAAGAGACAGCAATGTCAAAGCATCAAAGCGTTTTTCGTTAGGCGGTAGAAGCGCGGACCCAAGGCACAACTAGTATGCTCAACGGATCGTGCCTTGGGTACTTTTAATTCCCATTCTACACAACTAGTTGGTCCGTTTCGGAAAAAAATGTACCTAACTATGACCCAACTGACGAAAACTCGAACAAACTTTGTGTTTTCAATTCGAAAATGAATCGGATTCTTGTAAAGGCCGATTTAAACTGAACGAACATAGAGCTAGAGCTGGAACAAGAGCATTCTTTCTCGATCTTTTAGTGTAAACGAAAGATCGTTCTTAGCGTTTTCCATATTTTATATTCCATAGAATCTTTGCGAACGCAAACAAAACAACGAAAGAATGCTCTACGTTTGTTTACACCAAATGAATTTGATACAGTGGGGATAGAATGAGCATTCGCTCGTCTGATGTAAATCGGCCTTAAGTGAGCACACTCCTTCGTAGACGACATAGACGCTTAACATCAGGCGAAATGGCGGTCAAATGTAAACCTATAATAGTTGAAAAAAGGTAATGTTTTAGGATATCACGATCGCTGACGACACTATTATCCTTAATTAGTAGAAATGGGATAATATAGGTACCGTGATTTTAATTTACTCGAGAATATAGTGCATGAAACATGAAACAATATCTGAAAGTTACGGCTGGTCTAGTCGGGAGAATGGTAGTAACTGGTGATCCGAAGCCCCTGATCCGAATTTCACTCGCGTCACTATATTTTCGAAAGTTATATGCGTAATGCCGCTCACTTAAAAACGGCGAAGTAAAACATCGTGAGGAAACTGAGATGATCCTAGAATTATTAGAGATCATGTGTCATCCACCGACCCGCACTGGGTCACTGTGCTGGTCTTGGCTCTCTCCGAGAGAAGGCCCCGAGTCCCAGCAGTGGGAACATGTCTGTGGCCTCCTTATGCTAAACTATGTCGATATGAAGCAGGGTACGAGCTACCGTTAGCTGTGGCGGTAAATAACATCGTTACAATGTACGCTGTGTCGAGGATAACCGCCTTCTATGTCTGACCCTTGACTCAGCCGTCTAGCAAAAACGACTTAATATGTTGGTCGAGGCTGCTCGTTATAGGGCTATTGACCTTTAGTAACGATAAACTTAGTTGTTCCGTACATTTAGTTGAATTTAAATGTGTTTTTTTTTTTGTCGTGGTGATGAAGAATTTTGTGGAAATAAGTAGTACTATATCACGGAAGTTACGGCTGGTCTAGTCGGGAGAACGGCGATTGTCGATCCGGAGCCCCTCCGGGTTCAAATCCCAAGCGCACCACTGTCTTTTCAAAGTTATGTGCGTAATGCCGCTAACTCAAAATTGTGAAGGAAAATATCGCGAGGAAACCGACGTACTACCTAGAATGTTTCAGAGTCATGGCCATCTAACGCCAACTGACATAGATCCCTTTGTCAAAAAAAGTTGCTTGTTGTGGTATCTCTAAACGTGTCGCTCTCAGATTAGTACAGCTATCGTAGTATTAATAAATAGGCGTTGGTCCCGTTTTTCGGAAACGAAACTCTAAGGAAACATTACAGGTTTTAATCGCAAACTAAAAAATATATTTACGTAGCGGTTCGCCCGACTTCGCCCGTGGTACATCTATATATATAAATATCAATGCCACTTTTCGTTGTTAGTGAACTCCTCCTAAACGGTTGGACCGATTTGAATGATTTTTTTGTATACGTTTGGGTAGGGCCCTGGAAGGTTTAGATTCACAAATCAGCCCGGCAGATGGCGCTGCAATTGATATCTAGATTATTATTCGAGCGAAGCCGGAGCGGGCCGCTAGTAATATATATTCTATAGCACTCAGGGATCACGTACATATCCAATGGTGAAAGAATTTTTGAAATCGGTTCAGTGGCTCCTGGGATTAGCGCGTTCAAACAAAAAACCTCTTCAGCTTTTATAATATTTACATGTAAATAATAGTAATTTAATTAGTTTCTAAAAGAGGTTGGTACAGTGTGTCGTGGTGACGACCCTAAGACCCAATGAGGGCAGATGGAGATCTCGTCAGATTCGCATGGTCACGGCGGTAACGTAACGGTCGTAACGCGACCGAAAAGTCGTGTCGGGGGGTAATTAAATAACAATTTAGTTTAGTTCACGATTAAATCCTGTATAATGTTTACAACATGGATTCAGATAGCGAAAGTTTAAAAACCAATCACGGAACTCTAAAAACGAATGACCGACATTTATATGTTACATACCGTATGAAAACCTTGAAATGCTTCACTACTATACAGGTGTTAGAATTTTGACGAACACACTGTTACTATGTGGTCCATATATTTATCTGTGTGTACAAACACTTAGTGTAAACGGCAGGTTTTATATACACATCTCGCTTGATCACAACTAGTGACGTCAATAATCGTTTAAGTGAGGAATAAATAAATAATAGTCGACACCTTTTCACACTCCATTTAGAACCAAACAAAGCATAAATTGTACTTTGGAACCCAGATCGATGAATAAATATAGTTTGACGTCCCTTTTTAGGGTTCCGTAAAACGTAAAAACGGAACCCTTATAGATTCGTCATGTCTGTCTGTCTGTCTGTCTGTCTGTCCGTCCGTATGTCACAGCCACTTTTTGCCGAAACTATGAGAACTACACTATTGAAACTTGGTAAGTAGATGTATTCTGTAAACCGCATTAAGATTTTTACAAAAGTTTAAAAAAAAAACAAAAATTAGGGGTGCCCCCCATACTGAGAACTGAAACTCAAAATGTTTTTTTTCATCAAACCTACACGTGTGGGATGTCTATCGATAGGTCTTCAAAAATGATGTTGAGGTTTCTAATATAATTTTTGTCTACACTGAATAATTTGCGCGAGAGACGCTTCCAAAGTGGTAAAATGTGTGTCCCCCCCCCTCTAACTTCTAAAGTAAGAGAATGAAAAAACTAAAAAAAATATATGATGTACATTACCATGAAAACTACCAACGAAAATTAGTTTGAACTCGATCTGATGAGTCGTTTTTTTTTAGTACGTCATAAATACACTATTATTAAAACTTCGATCAAAGTTACAACGAACTACAAGAACTATGTGTACTATGTATATTATGTTACTTGCTGCAACGGAACCCTTCATGGGCGAGTCCAACTCGCACTTGGCTACTTTATTTTAAAATGCATTTACGCACTTCGACCAAAAGGGGACGGTCGTGCTACGTCGGATTTGTCTACTACGTGGCTACTACGGGGCTACATTTGACCACAAATGTAGCCCCGACTAAAACCTACACTTACTCATAGAATAGATAAACTTAGTTCCAATCTTTTCCGCGTATCTCGGGAAGACGCTTTTGCATTCTTCCGCGAACCCCCTTGTGTAACGCGAAAGTGTAATGCTTTCTTTGCGTGCTTTCCATTTCAGTAAACCGGTTTAACATAAAAAAAATGGTTGTCTGTAAAGTCGGTTTACTGACGATAGTTAAGCGTGACAACGTCTTAAGAAATCAGTACGCTGATAGCGCGAGTAGTGATACCGCTCGACTCGGCGGGTGGTGCCCTCAGCGCTCAGCTTCGTCCGCATGGCACGGACGACGAACTAACGGTAACGTTACATGACGTCATGTTTTGCGGGCGTGCAGCCGGCTTCACCGAATTATAAGACGTTATCACGTCAAAAAATGGCAGTAATAGGGACTGCCGATAGAAGTGAAAACGTATAACTCAGAATTTGATAGCTGACTTTGGAAACTACGTGGGTAAAACCAGAGGGGACGACAAGTCTGGAATAAATCTTCAAAGCATGGCCAACAAGACTAGATAGTCATACATCTAACCATGTCTATCTGAAAATGCTGGACGCACTTCTAGATGGCCATGGCCATCCCGAACTCACCCGAAGAATTCTTTCATTTACGAGCATGACGCTTGAGCTCAATTCACAGCCCACGAAAAATATGTGTGCCACACACATATGTATTTGTAGTTAGCGTAGTTTCCAAAATGAGCTATCAAATTCTGAGTTATAAGTATTCACTTCTGTCGGCAATTTTTTGTAATTCTTTTTTTTTTGTTAAACTGTTTTATTTAAATAAAAAGCGTATTACACTTGGCTAGATTTTGGGTGCGGCGAGTTCGCGCCAAAATAAATTTTTACTTCAAAAGTGAAAAAATAAATTTTTACTTCGAAAGTGAAAAAATAAATTTTTACTTGAAAAGTGAAAAAATAGTTTTTTAACTTCAAAAGTGTAAAAATATTTTTTTCACTTTAAAAGAGAGCACTTCTGTTTTTTTTAACTTCAAAAGTGAAAACTTTTGTTTTAAATTTTAAAGTTTATAATAGTTGATGAGCGTTCTGTTTGTAATATCGTTTTGTTTGCGTTCCAGGAACAGTCCGCACGACGAGAGCCCGCTGCGGCTGTCCACGGAGCAGAGGCCGCAGCTGGGCGCGCCGCCGCGGACCTGCTACCCGCTGGTGGTGGTGCTGGCGCGGGACGCGGCCGACACCGCCGCGCTGCGACCCGACGACACGGTCGGTCATATCAACATTCTAAACTGGACCTTATGTGTTTGGCATATAAGGTCTGGGAAAGGACCACACCTTTGCCAGTTATTCTACCGCCAAGCAGTAATGTGCAAACATTAGTGTGTTCCGGTTTGAAGGGCAATCCTGTTTCCAGAGAAATTACAGGTCTTAGAGATATAACAACTTAGATCTCTGGGTGGCGAGCGCAATGCAGTGCTAGGTAATGATTTGGAATCTTCATGTTCCAATAGCTGCGTGTCACTGTGCTGTTATGTGGCAGGCATGTTGCTTACCATCAGGCACATGTCCTGCTCGTCTCATCACTCTTCATTTAATAAAAAAAAACACCAGACGTTACATATTTAGCTGCGGAAAGGATCGAGCGCGAGTATACTGATATATAAAAATTGGCATGACAAAATTGTCATAGACATAGGAACTGTCGATAGAAGTGAAAACTTGTAACTCAGTATTTGATAGCTTACTTTCGAAACTACGCGGGTGTAACTGTAGGACGTGGCCATGAGCATGGTCATCTAGAAATGCGTAATATTTCTAAATGGCCAATGGGAAATGCTAACGCATTTCTAGATAACCAATGACCATGGTCCTGAGGTTACCCAAAGATTTCTTTCATTTACGAACGTGACGCTTGAATTCAATTCACATCCCAGGAAAAATCTGTCTGTAGCGCGCCAACAGATGTTTTCACTTCAAAATAAATCTAAATTAAAAAAAAAAGTAATAAAAAAAAAGCTTCCTTTGGCGCATCACACACAATTTTTTCGTGTGCTGTGAATTGGCCCCACCCTCCGGGTACACCCGCGTAGTTTCCAAAGTGTGCTATCAAATTCTGAGTTATTAGTTTTCACTTCTATCGGCAGTCCCAATCGGCTGACCGTCCGTCCGTCCGTCCGTCTGTCACCAGGTTGTATCACAAGAACGGTAATAGCTTAGACATTTGAAATTTTCACAGATGATGCGGTTCTATTGTCGCTATAACAACAAATACTAAAAATAAATATTTAATGGGAGCTCCCATACTCAATAAACTTGTTTTTTTACCGTTTCTTGCTCGATTAGTCCGTCCCAAGCAAACTAGATGGGTGCCACTAGCAACGCGCCATCGACTTCGTCGTTAGAATCATAAGGTAAAATTTTAGTGATACTTTTTGGATGAAATCCTGTCTGTGGAAACTGCGCTATACGGAATGCGGAATAAAGCCAAATAGGTTTTCGCCGTTTATTTGTTAATAGTACGGAACCCTTCGTGCAGGAGTCCCTCTCGCACTTGGCCGGTTTTTTACAAATACAGATCTTGGATTAGGAGAAGAAAAAGAAAATAAGAGGGAGTAGCGGGAGAGAGGCATTTTCAACCTAAATTTGGAGCTCTTTAGTTTGGTTTTCCTTCGCTTCCTCCCTGCTCAAAGCCTCCACCTCAACCGCATTTCCGACTGTGATGGCTATCCCTGATGGATGTAGTACTGGCTTGTAAATGCATTATTCCAATCTGACTGGAGTTTTGTACATTAAATAATTTAATTTCCTTTGATTGGTCTTGACAAAGAGTGGTACCGTTTCAGGTGGCGCTAGTGAGCGTGGTGCACATCCGCGACGACCAGTGCTCGCTGCCGAGCGGCATCATCGCGCAGTACCTTAAGCAGGCCAACGGACACCTCTCTTGCTTGAAGGTACCTCGTCCACTCTACTTTCATACTTGTATCATTCTATAACGCCCTATGCTGCAGCCTAATCCCTCCACTCCACTTTCATACTGATATTACCCTATAATGCTCCATGCAGCAGCCTAATCAGCCTAAGGGTTAATCACACCCTGGACATCACAATGATCACTGTGTTCCGGTTTGAAAGGAATGTTCCCAGAGACATTACATGGCATAGAAATAAATGGCATAGGTCCTGCTCGTCTCGTCAGTCTATGCTTAAAAGCAAATCCAAGCATAAAGTATTATTATTTGGAGCCTATACTGTCCCAATATGGGCAAAGAGAGGCCACTCACTCACTTCGCAATCTTGGATAAAGTATAGTTCTCAAAAACCAGATATCCGTTTTGACATTTGGAAAATACTCGTATTATACGAGTATTCTACACATATTATTTAACGCTCAGAGGAGTTCCTGATTTGAGGAGACGGGGAAGGCTCGGAAGCCATGGCCTGGTCAGGGTGAAGCTGAGAGGAACCCGCGATAGGGCCGCTCGTCTAGGCTTTGCCAAGCTGACGACGATGTGGCTATGTAGGTTGCACGGTGTTTGTCGTAACTGTATCAAAGTCGGTTTAGCGGTTTCAAAGTTATAAGCTCTTTTGTTAGCTGCGGAATCTTAGACTCATAATGGGTATTTGCTTTACTTACAAACATACGGTGATCTAAAATTTGAACCAAGTAAAGTTTGTCTAATATGGGACCCCACTTGCATCAGCACTGTTGCCACCACCCACCTGCGTCGCACTTTCCACACGCCGTCGGTGGCTGCGGAGAATGCTGCTGAAAAGAAGAAAGTGAAGCACAGCGCGCTAATCGTACGAATTTGTACCAGTCGAGATACGTTGGGTTGTTGGGGGGCAGAGATCAAAGGGTTCCTTTTGGTGTTAGGGCGTAGCCTCCGAGAGACTACGGGAGACTCCTGCTCCGGCTCGTTCCTGGAGCAAAGGTCGGCCATTGCTACTCAACCTGAACGCGGCCAGAGTCATGGGCACCTTTGCTCTTTTTTTTGAAATTTTGAGGGGAAATTTATTGACAAATTGACATTGAACTTTCTCAGATATATTTTCTTGTTTTATTTTTATTTATAGTTAGTTTAAGAAGTTCGTCTCTTTTCTAATTATTATTTAACTGATTAAAAATTTAAGATCACCGCATGTTTGTAAGTAAAGCTAATATCCGTTATGCCTCTAAGACGCCAACCGCAAACAATGTTGTTTTTTTTAGAATTTGTAGTTTAATGTAAACTTGTCCATATTATGTCCATAGAAGGTAGTCTGTCGACGCAAGTAGTTACAGTGAAGTGTGTATTCCAGCAACTGTACGTGTCCGGGGAGATGGGCGCGGGCGCGGGGTACGCCGCGGAGGAGGGGGACGAGGAGGCGCTGTGCTGCGTGTGCGCCGCGGCGCCACTGTCGCGCGCGCTGCTGCCGTGCCGGCACGCGTGTCTCTGCGCGCGCTGCCTGCGTGAGCACTTTTATATTATTTTATACTAAATGGAAAATATTACACAATCAAAAAATTAAGATAAGTAGAAACACTAAAGGCAAAGACAAGTCCTTAGCGTTTTAGTAGCAGAATTTGACATTTACCCTTAAGGTGCATCCCCCAGCAAAACGAGTTTGTTGTCCAGTTTTAAGAGCTATCTACTCATTAGCCAAAACAAATATCAACTGGTAAAAAATACATTAAATTTCTACAACTTCTTGGCTTCAAAATAGTAGTGTAATTTTTTTGTAATGAACTTGTTGTTTAAATAACCGCCTCACAACGAAACCATGAAAAAATTAAATAATTGTAGTTATCATGCATCTCCTCGAAAATCCTCCATTATTTTGATTTTGTACTTACACCAACGGAGAGACAATTCCATTACGAACATTTTGGTAGATATTTTTTTTCAAAAGATCAAAATCTGATTTTATAAAGAGTTTATTCTAAAATTTGACCGTAAAATAGCGACAAATCCTACTGTTTCTCTCTTGCTCTTTCTTGCGGTGTGCGTTAAGGTAAGAAATACTCAAGGTCATTTGCTCGGGGTACGCCCTTAATCGGGAAGTTGGGAACCCGTTGATGTCATTCTTTGCATTCCGGTCTGTCCTTTGAAGTTTGTATATACCTTTATTCGTCCAAAGTAGTCCACGTCACACCGATATGTCATTGATAGGAAAACGCTTGACTGCTATCTCATCTTACGGCAAGTTAAGGCTGGTCTAGTCGGGACATAGAGTGCCTATCCCCGAGAGTAACTATTTGGCTATAATTGATCGATTTGACGGTTGGTCTAGTGACTAGACCGACTAGACTCTAGTCGGTGAGAGCATGGTGGATTTTGGCCTTGGGTCTCTCTTTGCGAGACAAGACCCCGCGTCCCAGCAGTGGGAACATTTAGTAGGCTGCTTATGCTATGCTATGCTATTCGATTTCAAGTATGATCGAGCTCCGAACTATCTAACTCGCTCTGATTGGCTCTGCCGCGGGTGACGTAAACTTTGACCAACCAACCAACCAACCAACCCTAGAGTATGGTAAAGACAAAGAAAGGAGGAAGTGAAGAATCCTGAATCACAGCGAGTGCGAATGAGGCGCAGCTAGCAGCCGGTCAAGAGACCGGCCTGCGTAATTAGCCTCTTTTATTTTGGGAAACACATGAAACGAACATAAAATATTAATTTTACGTATGAGTGGCATTTTTCTGAAAACTGGAAGTTTTGCTGTTGTTCCCCCCATCATTTTATAGAACAAGAAAACATTTTTATCGACTACCTAAATGTTCTACCTATAGAAAGAACATTTTTAAACAACAGATGGAATGCTCACAGGTCGAAGTTCAGTCACAATTACTCTTCAATTCCAAAGCCTCCAGCTGAGCCGATCCATCCCAAAAAATGCGAACAGTACTCCATACAGGAGCGAATCTGTGCTTGGTATAACGTGAGCAACTGTTCAGACTAGAAGTACCTTCGCACTGGACACCTAGTTTTTAGGTACGAGTCGAGAGAACGACGATTGCCTATCCGGAGACCCTGGTTCGAATACAACGCTCATCACTCACCACTGTCTTTTCGAGGTTATATCCGTAAGTCTGTTAAGGTTCATGTAGTATGCGTATGATTAAGTTAAGATGCGTAATGCGGTTGCTTTTAGCATAAGTATAAGGTCATTATTGGTTGTTTAAGTTTTTGGAATGAAGTTCCTTATGGCAGGCTTAGAGGAGATAGGGATTTTGCTCCGCGACCGAACTGAAAACTAGACACTGAAACCGTAAGAAAAATATATAACGGAAGTGACTCGTAAAAACTGCCCGTGACTAGTGTTGCCAACTTTATTTTTCAGATGATCGTACCACAACTAATAAAATTAAGTTTTTTTTTTGCTTATTGTGTTGCTCCTATATTATCGGAAGGAAATTCGTTACCTGATGTCTTTTTTTTTTAATTTTCCACTCCATAGACTCTGGGGTGCGTGACTTTTGTCATTTCAAATCCTATATATTTTTTACATATTTCTTGGAAGAAGAGGAAAATAAGGGGAGAGTTGGGAACGTTTTAAACCTAATACTAGTGCTCGTCTGTTGAGCCGATCACTACCGGTTGGCGTTCAGCTAGTAATCGACTCGACATCGATTTTTTGCCTAATTGCCATTTGCCTAAGCCGCCTCCTCCCGGCCCAGAGCCTCCACTACGGCTGTATTTCTGTCCCTGATGGCCATCTGTAGGTTGAACTCTCGGATGGTCTTCGGTGATGCAGCCAACGCTCGCCGCACGAACCGACCGATGGCGTCGTCGGCGTCGTCAGCGTAGTATGTGAAGGTCCCCGTGTGCTGTGAGATGGCAACAACCGCATGGGGCACGCTCTCGTGCAGCTTCATGTTTGCCTGGTATTGATTGCGATTACCGGTTACCTGGTGTCCCGTGACACCACATCTTTTTATGTTTACTTTTAGACCGCAACGAGTTCTGCCTCAAATCCTACCAAGCTCTCTGTAACTCACAATTCGTAATCCGTTCTCCATACTACATCAGTGTCATTGGCGCCTCATTACCATGCAAGGTGCGCGCGCGCATCCGATCATCGGATCCCAGTCAATGTCAGCCTTGCGCAGGCGACCCCTGATGAATGGGAGTACGCGATCCGAATGCCTAACCTGCGTTATATAAGTAGTGATTGTTTTTGTAACACGAGCGGAATAATTCTGGTGAAGTTTTGTGGGCGTCAATGACCAACCATGATATTGACGGCGTTTTCTTCCCTTAAGTAAATACCAAATGGTTATTTGACCTGACGGTAAGCCACGGTGCAGTCTATGATTAAGCGTGCTTATCTAAAAAAAACGATTCGCCCTCGATTTGAAAATCTGCTGCAAACCTACCACCTTGGCCATTTGTCAACCGAACTGCTCGTAGCTCCAGAGCGACATTGTTTCATGGGTGACGTTCTAAACACTCGAACGTAGAAGTTTGACTATACTATTTACTATTTTGTGATAAGAACGTCTAGGCAGTGGAATGCGTTGCCTGAATGGTTTTTAGCTGATGGTTGCAATGTCGGTGTCTGCAAATCAGGAACGGCGGTTGTTGTAACGCTGCCACAACATCAAGTAATGAAATAATAGTTTGGGTCGTGATTATGTCCCATTTAAAATTTACAAAACGAGTTTAAATCGAGAAAGTTCCAAAACTATAAATGATGATGACGTTTGGCTTTCACTAAATAAAGCTAAGCACATACATACTCTCTTGCATTAACGGCCCACTAAATGTTCCCACTGCTGGGACTCGGGGCCTTCGCTCGCAAGGAGAGAGTCAAGGCAATAATCCACCATGCTGGAATAGTACGGGCTGGTGGATGACACATGACTTTGAAAGATTCTAGGTACATGTCGGTTTCCTCAGGATGTTTTCCTTCACCGTTGTAAGTTAGTTACGCACTCTCGTACTCTCCTAAAGGCGCATCAATATGGTGAGTTGGTGAGTTAGTAGATTAAACAATTTCAGTAACATTAATATATATGATTATTTGTTACAGCGAAACTGGACAAGTGCCCGATCTGCCGGTCGGTGATCACGAGCTACTTCTGCATCAGGAACGAGGAGGAGCCCCTGTCGGAGCTCAAGCAGCAGCGGTTCCCCTTCAACCGGCGGCTCTTCAACCTGTTCCACTACCACTGAGCCGGGAACTGCTTGAGGTGCATCCTTAAACTATGTATCATTCATATTCTATAGAACCATTCCGGTTATCATATCTTCCTTCAACCAGCGCCTCTTCAACCTGTTCCACTACCACTGAGCCGGGAACTGCTTGAGGTGCATCCTTAAACTATGTATCATTCATATTCTATAGAACCATTCCGGTTATCATATCTTCCTTCAACCACCGCCTCTTCAACCTGTTCCACTACCACTGAGCCGGGGACTGATTGAGGTGCGTCCTTAAACTATGTATCATTCATATTCTATAGAACCATTCCGGTTATCCTATCTTCCTTCAACCAACGCCTCTTCAACCTGTTCCACTACCACTGAGCCGGGGACTGATTGAGGTGCGTCCTTAAACTATGTATCATACATGTTCTATAGAACCATTCTGGTCATCCTATCTTCCTTCAACCGGCGCCTCTTCAACCTGTTCCACTATCACTGAGCCGGGAACTCCTTGAGGTGCGTCCTTATACTATGTATCATACATATTCTATAGAACCATTCTGGTTATCCTATCTTCCTTCAACCAGCGCCTCTTCAACCTGTTCCACTACCACTGAGCCGGGGACTGATTGAGGTGCGTCCTTAAACTATGTATCATACATGTTCTATAGAACCATTCTGGTCATCCTATCTTCCTTCAACCGGCGCCTCTTCAACCTGTTCCACTATCACTGAGCCGGGGACTGATTGAGGTGCGTCCTTAAACTATGTATCATACATGTTCTATAGAACCATTCTGGTTATCCTATCTTCCTTCAACCGGCGCCTCTTCAACCTGTTCCACTACCACTGAGCCGGGAACTCCTTGAGGTGCGTCCTTATACTATGTATCATACATATTCTTTAGAACCATTCTGGTTATCCTATCTTTTTTCAACCAGCGCCTCTTCAACCTATTCCACTACCACTGAGCCGGGAACTGATTGAGGTGCGTCCTTAAACTATGTATCATACATATTCTATAGAACCGTTCTGGTTATCCTTCAACCGGCGCCTCTTCAACCTCTTCCACTACCACTTAGCCGGGAACTCCAGGTGCGTCCTTAAACTATGTGTCACACATGTGCTATAGAACCATTCTGGTTATCCTACCTTCCTTCAACCGGCGCCTCTTCAACCTGTTCCACTACCACTGAGCTGGGAACTGCTTGAGGTGCGCTCTAAACTATAAATCACACATGTTCTATAGAACCATTCTGGTTATCCTATCTTCCTTCAGCCGGCGTCTCTTCAATTTGTTCTACTACCACTGACCCGGAAACAGTTTGAGGTGCGTTCTTAAACAATATACCATGCATGATCTAAAGAACCATTCTGACCATCCTATGTCCTATAGAACCATTCTGGTTATCCTATCTTCCTTCAGCCGGCGTCTCTTCAATTTGTTCTACTACCACTGACCCGGAAACTGCTTGAGGTGCGTTCTTAAACAATGTACCATGCATGATCTAAAGAACCATTCTGACCATCCTATGTCCTATAGAACAATTCTGGTTATCCTATCTTCCTTCAACCGGCGTCTCTTTAGTTTGTTCTACTACCATTGAGCCGGGAACTGATTGAGGTGCGTCCTTAAACTATGTATCAGGTATAATCTAAAGGACTATTCTGACTATCCCATTGTCCTTCATCCGGCGTCTCTTCAATTTTTTCCACTACCACTGAGCCGGGAACTCTTTGAGGTGCGTTCCAAATTGTCTATCACACATACTCTATACAACTATTCTGACCATCCTATCTTCCTTCAACTGCCGTCTCTTCAATTTGTTCCACTACCACTGAGTCGGGAACTGAGGTGCGTCCTTAACTGTCTATCACACATGATCTATAGAACAATTCTGACCATCCCATTTCTTTTCATTCGGCCTCTCTTCAACATATTCCATTACCACTGAGCCGGCAACTGCTCGAGGTGCGGTATTTTACTAAAAACTAGGTTTTAGGTTACAATAATGCATTAGCCCTGTATTGAGGGCGTTGCAATTTTGCGATGTGCGTGTTTGACGCCAACCTTTGGCATTCAAAACATACACACATGCTTACATCCATATCATAATAGAAACAAATTTACTTATAACAACAGAAATTTGAAAATCTTTACAAAGTTTACAGAAATACAAAAAATACATTAACCTACAAAAGTTACATTTAAAATACAAAAATACACTTAAACTCAAAAATAGAAATATTTTATCTGAATATAAATATGAAATTATTGAAATAACTTTTTTCACAACTCACATTAGACCTTATGTAATAAAAAGAATGAGATAAAGTAAAAACACTTATTTATTAAAAATGAACGGAGTTTGTTTTGGAATGCATTGATGTTATACCCCGTTTACATGATTCCAGTCCAGCGACCGAATCCAGCGCTGGATTGCTTACTGGAATAATGTAAACCGGTACTGGAATGCACTGGCACTGGATTGATGCATTCCAGTGCCGGTTTCCATGATTCCAGTAAGCTATCCAGCGCTGGATTCGACCGCTGGACTGGAATAATGTAAACGGGGTATAAGGTTCTTTTTTTTTATGGTTTCAGGTACATGATAGATAGATAGATAGATAGATAAACTCTTTATTGCACTTAAATAATAAAACAAAATACAGAAACATCTTATAACAAAGTAACAATAGGCGACCTTATCGCTAAGAGCGATTTCTTCCAGGCAACCGTAGGATGGTGAAGAAGATTTGATTACTGGAAGACGGGGGTACAATTGGGAGTATAAAGATACTTACACTTATTTATAATAGCATACCAACAAATAGTTACATATTTATCTAATTTAATTCTATACCATACTATATATATATATATATAGTTGTATACATGGTTGTATATATATTAATTGTCGAGTAGAATGGACCTTTTTGTAAATTACTAGTCGATGTACTGGAAGCTTAAGTTTATATTGTCTACGTTGAGGATTTGTATCTGAGGTGTAGAGGTTCTTATTTTTTCTTACAAATGTAGCTGATTCATAAATATACATGCATGGCAGTGTTAATACATTGAGTTGCAGATAATGATCTGCAACTAGTTCGTTGGTTGATGTTTACAATAACGCACACAAATTTCTTTGCATTATGAAAAGTTGGCCCACATCAGTACTATTAATTACCCCATAAAATAATCCCGTAGCGTAGCCAAAAATATGTATATGCGTAGTACGCAGTTAGCGCTGTTTCTACGTTGCTATTTATCTTTAGCATGGCCAGTGCATACAAAAAACGGGAAAGTTTTGCTTTAACCTTTTGGATATGTTCTTTCCATGAAAGATGGGTGTCAATGTTTAAGCCTAAAAGTGTGCAATCTGTTACTTCTTTAATATCGAGATTTTTTGCAAGTATTTTCAATTGTAGTCCAGTTTTTTGGTAAGGAGTGAATTGAATTAGTTTTGTCTTTAATGTGTTTATTTCAAGATTAATGGAAGTTAAACATGTTTTAAAGTCTGCAAAAGTGCTTTCGATGTTTGTGAGCGAATCTATATAGATACATTCTGATCATCCTGTCCTATAGAACCATTCTGACCATCATATCTTCCTTCAACCGGCACCTCTTCACTCTACTTTACATTTAGCCACTCTTCATGATATTCTACTAGCACTGACCAGGGAACTTTTTAAGGTGCGTTCCAAATTGTCTATCACACATGCTCTATACATCTATAGAACCATTTTGACCATCCTAACTTCCTTTAACTGGCGTTTCTTCAATAAGTAAACAAGTACAAAATTAATAATTTTGATTTACCCCCGTCTGTCTCGGATTTGTTATCTGTGCAACATACCACTAGTCAAGCCCTTTCATTTGATACCCATATTGAGGGAGTCGTTCACTACTCCCTCAATATGAAAGAAATGTATTTCGCCATTTTATGCTGGCTGCCATCTTGGATTTCAAATTTGTCATAGTCATGTAACTCTGTAGGTACCCACTGTTTTCACAGACTATTTAAGCAAGTTTATTGCAATTTACTTTTATTAAAACCATTAATTTCTTTCATTTTCAGATGATGCCGGAGTGAAAAATAAGAATTATGTGAAAGAACTATAAAAAGCAGTGAGATGTAAATGATATCGTTTAGTTATTATTGTGTAACAACACATAGTCACGTGTCTGACGAACGGGGTCACGCAGAGCTCGTGTACTAATCGAAAGGGCTATGGAACCATACTTGAAAACGGAAAAAATAGCAGTCATAGCCGATAGAAGTTAATAGTAAACAGTATAGTAATAAACAGCACTAATGTTGCTCAATACGTCACCTGTATAGCTACAGATAACCTATACTGCTATTTCGCATGTCCGTGGTGCGAACTGATAAGATTTGATCCATCCAACAAGCGTCTAACGGTACAAGTTCGCGCTGAGACCGCGACACGAGACCGCGACACGGGACCGTGACAGGCACTTGACATTATGGAATTGTATGGACGTCTACTCTCTTTCTACGAAAACGTAATTTCGACCGTCCTACTTCGATCCGTCGTTTTGTCCTACTCTACTCTATTAGAGTAGGCTTAGAACATTTAAACGTCAAACAATGTTCAATCTAACGAGACGAAGTAGAACCGGAGTAGGAAAGTCGCGAGTTGATTTCGAAATTACGTCTTTCGTAGAAAGAGAGTAGACGTCCAGCTCGCGCCGCGACCGGAGACCGAGACACGTGTCGCGGTCTCGGCGCGAACTGGCGCCCATACAATTACACAATATCAAGTAGGTATAGTCCGCGAGGTATGAGCTGAGCTTTGCATTAGTGTGAGTGATCACCAAAAGTACAGTCAGACGCAGGACGCTGTGACCATGTTCTCTTAATAAAGGTGTTTCTTCAAACCAGAAGTGCTGCCATCTGAATATGATTTTGATGAAGTGTGAGTGGTGTCAATATATGTTTCATCGGTATAAACGATAGCCCTGCCCTGAATACGGTATTCGGAAATTTTAAGTAAATAAGTTATACGTAGGTGACGGATCTCATGCTTTTCCATTAAAAAAATTCTGTTATTCTCTGTCCTTGACCATTTGAATCCTAAAAGAGATACTTCTTTTCGCAATGACCATGTTGATCCTGGATAGTTAATGTCAGCTTGTTGTTTAAGAGTTTGTTGTCTGACTGTACTTTTGGTAATAGATGCGTATGCATGTGATCACTCACACTAATGCAAAGCTCAGCTTATACCTCGCGGACTGTACCCGTCGCTATCTCCGGAACTTGTATCTTTACACGCACGTTCTGCTCTGACGCTACGCGGCTATATTAATATATCGGTGACGCAAACCAATAAGATTTCCTGCTACCATAACCTGCTCAACACGTTTGAACAAGTTTACTTAAAAAAATTTTTTTTTTCCTAGCTTTCAGGTTTGGTCTCATTGTGACAGTTGTCCGAAATGATGGACAAAACACGATGCTTTCAATTTAGTACGCCTTTACTGCGTAACCCTGAATAAAATGAGAGCGTGTGCGAGGTGACTTCGATATATGTGATTTAGTGTAATTATAAAAAGACAAGTCCTATTATTGTATAAAAAAATGTCGATTCTTGCGTAAGATTTATTCAAAAGTTATTGTCACAAAAAAACTAAAATCACTAAATTTTAAATAAAAATGTCATGTTGATTTGTGTACACTTCACAAACTCAAAATTAGTATTGTATCGATTTAACTCAAATATTGTCATGACATCCAGTTCAAAGAATGCTTTTGATATATTTTTGCGTCAGTATCATACTTACCAATGCGTGAAAACAGCTTTTGAATCGTATGCTTTGTTTTTTTTCTCATCCATGCAAACCACAATGTGTCACAACCAAGTGTGACAAAGCACAGCTAGAGCAATATAAATAAATAAGAAAAATATATATTACAAAAAAGTACTTTTAGTACAAGTTTTCATAGGATTTTTTTTTTATTTCGTTATTATAACCATATTCGATATTATAGCGCCATCTATAAATTACATCACATGGTGTCCTAAATTTCGTGACGTCACATTTTATAACATATTTGAAATTAAACATAAAAACAAGAAATTAGAACGAACTTCAAAGTATTTTTAGTATGTTTTTATAGAGGTAGGATGAAGTAAAATTAATTACGGCTGCTGTTTAATGTTTAATGATTTCTCGAAGTATATTAAGTATGTGACGTCACAGTATGGCGGGTGAGTCATAGGTGTGAGAATCTGTGACAAGGACGGGATAGTCACAAAAGTAATGAAATTCATGTGAAGTGAATTGTGAATGGCATTTTTACATGAAATTAACGATAGTGCTGCTGCATCGTGACATATAATAAAACAAAATATTTTACGTGTGAATCGACGATAAATGTTCTGACTGTACTTTCAATTCTAGTGTTAGATTTATTATACAATTAAAAAAAAAAGTGTGGGTGCAAAAATGGAACTGTGATAACGATATGTATTGTGAGATCGCGTTGTAAATAATAGAATAAGTTTATGTATCTAAATTGTTTAGCGGAGACATTGAGAGAGAGAGGTGACATTTCAACGAACCGAGATAAACGGGGCTTTTCATTTAATTTTAATAAAAACTTATTTAAAAAAAAAGAAGAGGTTTTCAATTCGGTTGTACGTTTTTTTTTATTATTATTGTGTGTATGTTGTGCGATAACTCCGCCAATTGTAAATCGATTTTGATGAGTATTTTTTTGTTTTGGTAGATCATACTTGAAACCTTTAAAGGTGATCTTTATATACTTATATTTTATTGAAATCTGTGTGGTGGTTTTTGAAATATCAACAAAAAAAAGTGAGTTTAGTTTACACAAAAAATATGAAATTTAGTCTAATGGCAAAGTTTAATTTTATATTCGAATCAGTTTTTGTTTTTATTTACTTATTTTTTATTGTTGATATTTTTATTATTCTTGAGTTAAGCCTAGCTGCGTGATTTAATGTCTGAATATTATTCAGGACACTATTTAAACGGCGCTGTTTAGTAAACGGGCTAGGCTGTTGATTGAACGGCTGATTAAGCTGGTTGGCTGCGACATATTCAAGATAAATATCCCGTAATCAATAACTCTAATTTTGAGACAACAATGAATGAAGGGTTAGGCTAAGAATTCACGGAGCGATTTGCAACCGCGTGCGCGGCGGTTTCGCTTGAAAATAACAATTGAAAATAATGAACAATAAACTTTAGGACTAATGCCAGTGATAGGAACTGCCAGCAGTGATATAGGAAAATAAAAGTAAAAAACTTATAACTTAGAATTTCAGCATTAATGCGCAATATGTTACCAAATAATATAACTGCCATTATGCATGCATGCATGCAACACTGCTGAGCGCAGCTATAGAAGTTTTAACTTCAAAATCTCGCCTGATGAGGCTGGGAACATTGTAAGAGCACGTTATTTAATCATGAGGATCATCCTCGAACCGTTCTTGAATGTATCCCACGAATTTTACGAATTTATTGTGGTTTTTTTTGCTTACTTTTATTGTATTTTAAAATTGCTAACAAAACTTTGTTGCAAGATATATTTACACATTTTTATTTATAATACAAAATAGTTGTATAAATATTGAGAGTTTATCTTAAACTTGATTTTTTATGATGTACCTAGTTTACTTTATTGTCGTAATATTTGGGTTTATATGCCTTGTTGAAATGTCACCTTCAGTATTCAGAAATGGTCTTTAAGAACACGAAAATATAGCAATAAAAGTTCTCTGTTTCAATCCTACCCGTGGGCTGCACGTAAGGGAACGTACCCATGCTACATGATATTTCTTTAATGTTTGTACCCTACCTCCCCTCTTTGGAGGTAACAAATGCTGAGACCTTGTCCTATTCTAGTATTCGCGTTTCATATAGTAATCTTAACATTATATAACGCGTCACGTTGTTTGTCCGCCATAGACTAAACTACTTAACCGATTTTAATCAATTTTGCACACCATGTGCAGTTTTATCCAACTTGAATGATAGGATAGTTTTTATCTCGATTAATGATTATTTATATGACAATACCCGAGCGAAGCCGGCACGGACCGCTAGTATATATTTATATAGTTATATAAATAATTACTAGCGGCCCGTTCCGGCTTCGCTCGGTTAATGTCGTAGAATGACCTAACAATTAACAATATGATCATCAATTCAGCTGTCAACTATCCTATCTCTGCGACTCAATGACGAAGAGTGGTAATTAGAAGACGTAAACCTTCGCTTTCTCCCTCTCTCAAAACGAGTCACGTAGCATGTGAACGTTCTCTAAAAGATAAACGGACAACGCAAAGTTCTTCCTGAACATTTCTGACTAACAGAGTACATTATAAAATAATGAATACTGAAAAAAAAACTTCTATTAAAATTTGTAGAGAAAATTACTGCTAATTTTGTAAAAATATAGGGTGACGCAGAAAAGCTGCATTTTGCCGAAAGGACGTTCCATTCATCGTCATGATCGACTTAAGCTATGATCAACACGGAAGTACCGAAAAAATAGATGGTATAAATCAATAGATAGATGATAAAAATCTTGATATTTCAAGTCTTTTTATTTCTCAAATTACGTCGAACTTAAAGTTTAAGTTGTCGAAAGTTTAATAAAAGTTTTGATAATATACAAAATACGGGACGAGCAAGATACGCGCCTGATGAAGCAACACGCTTCCTGCCCATAACAAATGCCTACGTACATAAGTAACTAGTACAATGGTACTCATCTGTATGATTATGAAGAATTGAAATAACTGACTAGCGTTCCACGCGCACGTCACCAGAGATAATATGATTTATCGCTTTACCTTGTAATTTTACTGGAAGCATTGCCCATCAAACCAAAATACAACATTCTGTATGTGCAGAACATCAGGAATGTGCCAACATTATTCACTTCCGATTTACCAGCCCAGATAATTAAATATAATTTTATATAACTGAGATGTAGCCTACCTTAAACAGTACTGTGACAACATAACTGTATTCTATAATTAACAATTTGTTTTCCCGTGAAATGTCAGTTCAAAGAAACAAAATATATCTTTGGTGACGAGGTCAGTGCAATTTGGACCTATTTATTATTTTATGTTAAATTATTTACTTGGACCTTCATGTTCCAATAGCTACGTGGCGCTATACTGTTCTGGGCAGGTGTGTTGCTTACTATCAGCTGTATATCTTGGTCGTCCTGCCACTCTATATTATAAAAAAATTAACGACGAATGGACCGCGCGGTCTTAGCTTTCAAATGGCTCTCTCTTTTCTCTTTAAATTATAGAGACAGCAAAGCCAAAGCCGATTTAGTTGGATGGTAGAAGGATCGCACTCTTTCGGCGGCAGGCAAACTGCATAACCTTACAATCCCTGTTTCTGTCCTATCTAAATGTGTAAACAGTTACAACCCTGTACAGAATGTATGTCAACTTTTCAGTTATGATCGGCCATGTTTGTTTACACTTTTAGGCAAATAAAAAAAATGTAAAAAAAGAAAGCATTGCTTAGTTATCTGTATTTCTAATACATAAATATCTAATTTTACCTACTACGTCTTTTATCTCTAAATTTTGGTTCTAAACGTGTGTGAGTTGATCCAACTGTGGGTCTCGCAAATTGGATAACAGTAAATAAATTTAAAAAATGCATTTAAATCGTACATGATACAGATATAAGACGTTTTCAAAATGCAAAAATACCTGTCTTCTTCTTTTCGAGTCAGAGATTAAATTTTGAGAAAACTCTAAATTTAAAACGAACATATTCTTTTGTTTCTCTTATTATATGCTTTTATACCTGTCAAAAGTAATAGTTTAGAATTTCGCCAAACCTCGCGCCGATATTTCATTTTAGATAGATTATTCAGATAAATTATTGTTCACACCAAAAGACAAAAAATATTTACAGACAAAAAATAACAATAACAGCTAGTGCTACAACAGGCGGCCTTATCGCTGACAGCGATTTCTTCCAGGCAATTATTCTGTTCAATTTCTTCTTTTTTCCATTTTGCCAGAGAAACTTGATAAGCATATGTCAATGTCAATAATTTGACATTTATTTTCACCCATTTGTCACTTCTAGATATTCTGAAAGCGTCTTATTATATTGTGATTTGTGATATTTGTCTTTTTTGAATTTGAAACTTTTCGTGCCGTCTTAAGAACCTAGCAATCACACACGTTACCACCAATATAGACAGCGTTCGAATGCTGACGTGTCTGTTATCGTCACGTACGTGTATGGAATTTAAACAAATGGTACCATATATTTAAGAAAAATATAAATTTAAATTAATTAGTAATAATAATAAACAATTTTTACTTAATTCACGGGTATCTCAGGTGTGATATGGTCGGTCCAGTGTGACTTAGGCCAATTGTCCACGTAGCTGCACGACATCCGCACGATTTCGACAATTGTCGGATGCAAGATGAATGCTTGCATCTTGCGTACAAATAATGAAGTCTGTGTCCACGAAACGACAACGACACGACAGCCGCACGTCTTGCGTTTGTTCGTAGGATGCATGCATTCGACAAAAGACGCGTGCGTGGACAGTAGGCCTTAGTTGCATCCGGTTGCACTTTTTTATGCACGCGTGTGACTGCTTCTTGTTTGGCCAAACTTAAGTAAGTAGGTACGATTGGAACGGGCATTTTAATTTTGAATAATTCACGTGAGTCACCCCTGAATTAATTAAAAATGTGTAACGTCCACATTAGTTTTAACAATAAAATAATAATTTATACATTAGAAGACAACACAATTGAAACAACAAATTAGAAATTTACAAACTGTCGTGCGAGGCTTCTGATTGACGATATTTTTCCATACTGCATTTATTACGAGACGTTAACGGAGACGGTATGTATTCGCACTTAGCGTACTGCTAACATTTCATAATAATACTAATTAGTACTATGACTTACTTAAAACTCCTCTCTATAAAGCTGGAAGGGATATCTACCTACGCATAATTATGAACGACCTGATGATGAGCCGTGGTGGCATAGTGGCTAGGTTGAGCGATTCACAGCCGTGAGGCCGTCGCTTCGAATCCCGTCTGGACTTCGAAATATTCCAATTCAGGAAAATTTCCAAAACAGGTTTACAAGCTTGTTGTCCCACTGTCTTTTAAGGCTTGTTCGTATTAGGGTAGTATATTAGTCTAGTAGCGAATAATTTGGTAACTAAACGTGTCCGAACGCTGAAAATGAAGTCGAGTAGTAAATTATCATTTATTTATTTTAATGCATTGTAGCCATTCATGTTACAAAACGCTACTCACTTGTAAACCGTACTAAAGCAAGGTGCGAACGATTTTTGAATAGTAGCGAATATTTTAGCTACTAAATTACTCGCTACTATACTCATTTACTGGCCTAATGCGAACAAGCCTTTACGGTGAAGAAAAACACCGTGAGGACATGTTCCGAGGTCTTACGCTAACTGTCACTAGGTCGGCGTGGTGGTTTATGGCCTTGACTCTCTTATGATAGGCCCCGTGTTGCAACAGTGGGAACATTTAGAGGGCTAGTTATGTACCCTATTGTAGAATGACGAAACGGTAGGTAGGGAATCGCGTGTGTAAAAACGACATCTGCGTAGTTGTATGAAGAATATTCGACAGGGACGTTTGTATGGGAGTTTTGTTCGAGAGTCAGGGCTATGCACAAAGTAATAGTATGTTCAAAATCATGAGTACCCTTTCAGCTCAAGCAGAGGCGGTTGACGTAACCCTGTATATCCTATAATAAACACAACCTTAGACTATTGTAGAATGTAACAAACTATTTTTGTATGATCCAATTATTTAGTGACTTTATTTTTATGTAGTCTTCCATTTAGTACCCTAATATTAGATCTCATTGTTTTGAAGTAAATAAAATATGCGATTCTATTTATGTATTTTTCTTTTATGGACCTGTGGCATTAATTGGCCTCGTACCTACCAAACTGGGCTAGCGCAAAAAGCACAGGACCACCCTACTGACCTATTCTTACTGTACTCAACAAGTAGGTACCTACTACCATCGATATAAACCATTGGATGTGCTCTGAGCACCTTGAAATTGGTAATAAATAGCGCCTGTGTTTGTAGCAAGTGTGCACACCACTAATTTACTTGACCCCTAGAATCGCTAACGGCGAGGTATGCTGTGGTTCTACTTATTTTGGTTGTTGACGTCGAATGGTGATAGGAAAATACGTCCGGCGTTCACCGCTTCCTGCAACCGATTAAAACAGAAAGAGTGAGCTCACTCTTCCCAGCGATGACATAATTCAATGGTTTATATCGATGCCTACTATATCTGATACGATGACTAGCGCAAGCGCACCTCAAGACGATAAGACCTTAGCGTAGGGAACATCAAGGGACGACCTTTGTTTTTTTTTTTTTAATATAGAGTCGAGACGAGTAAGACATGTGCCTGATGGTAAGCAACATGCCTGCCACATAACAGCACAGTGACACGCAGCTATTGGAACATGAAGAGCCCAAATCATTACCTAGCACCGCACTGCGCTCGTCACCCAGAGATCTAAGTTGTTATATCTCTAAGCCCTGTAATTTCTCTGGAAACATTGCCCTTCAAACCGGAACACAGTAACGTTTGCACATTACTACTTGGCGGTAGAATAACTGACAAAGGTGTGGTACTTCCCCAAGCGGACTCTGCTAAGAGTCCTACCACTACAGCACCGCACCTACACCACCTACCTACAGACCTAGCACCGCAGAACAGATGGCCTGCAGCCCTGATGGAGAAGATTTAACGCCTGGAGATAAACCCACACCTTTGCCAATTAATCTACCGTCAAGCAGTAACGCACATTTGTTTGTACCGGTTTGAAGGGCTATATTTGCACATAAATTACTGGGCCAAGAGATAAATAACTCTGGATCTCTGGGTGACGAGCGCAGTGCAGTGCAGTGTTAGGTAATGATTTAGACTCATGTTCCAATAGCTGCGTGTCACTGTGTTATGTGGCAGGCATGTTGCTTACCATCGGACACATCCTGCTCGTCTCGTCGGTCTATACTATAAATCATTTTACATCTCCGGGTGTAGGTAATGTACAGCACCTACTACGCGGTAATGAGAACGTTCAAAACGAAGCAAAAATCATTTTAAAAATATCTTTATTTCCCTTAGCAATTAAACAGCTTCGCTGTTCTCCTTCTGTCGGTCAGCGTACAGCTGCGAACTCCGTACGGCGCAATACAAGCTAAACAGCAGATGCAGCGCCTGGATTCGGTCCGGCAGACCGTCCCCGCAGACTGGTACGTCGAACAGGCCGCAGACCAGAGACGCGTACTCTGAGAGGGAGCAGTCGATGGCCGCGGGAGGGAAGCCGACCTCGTTCAGGGCTTCCTCCATGGATTCCGGCCACTCTTCCATCAAGCTATCGATGTCTGGCATTTTGCTGCAGACAAAAATGCATTAAGTATACTATTAAGCAATTTTGTTTTGCACTCGAGATTTTCTTGAAAAACATTGTGATACCAAATAGAATGGATAAAAATCTAAAGAAAAATGTTTCCTAGTAGGTAAGTTACACTTCGGAACTTGAGATAATTGTTTCTAAGTCTCTATTAAAGGAGTGCTAGTCTCTAGTCTTCGCTAAAAGAAGCCCCTTCTTCTTTGTTGTGGAGACCCCGAAGCTGTAGCCCCGAAAGCGCTCCCATAAATCTGGCTCTGCACTCTGCAACTGCGGTGCTGACAAATTAGAGATATGAACTCTCGCAACGTTGATACCTATAAGTAGGCAGTTTTGAAGTGAAAACTTCCTTTGGCGCGCCACAACAGAGATTTTTCGTGGGCTGTGAATTGAATTTTAGTGTCACGCTCGGGAATGATAAGAAATCTTCGGGAAAACTCGGGACCGTGGCCATTGGCCATCTATAAATACTTTTTAGTAAGAAAACTAACGTGGTTATTACACGTTTTTAAAATTAATAAACGGGTAACTAACGTTTAGCTCTCTAAGCTTAGTGCTAAACGAGCTGCGAACACGCGCTCGCACTCGCCTTGAAAAAGATCGTCGGACGCGATCGAAACTTGAACCGGACTGGACTGACTATATCAAACGTGATGAGTAACCCGTATATAAAATTTTAAAATCTAGAAATGCGTCAGCCTTTCCCATTGGCCATCTAAAAATGCGTCAGAATTTCTAGATGGCCATGCTCATGGCCACAACCTTCGGTTTCACCGGCGTAGTTTCCAAAGTAGATAAGCTATCAAATTCTGAGTTATAAGTTTTCACTTCTATCGGCAGTTCCTATGACTGCCAATTTCTTTTGTGTGTCAGTTAAAAGTACTTATGTAACGCGAAATGGTAATGGCAGTAGTAGTCGCAGCAGCAGATTGCCAGCAGTATTTCCTTCACCTGGTGTAGGTGACGGTTGGCGCAGGCTTGGACAGGTGCAGCTCGCTCACGTCCTTGATCCAGCGCTCGATAGCTTTCCCGTTCTTCTCAGCGTTCTCTATCTTCTTTGTCAGCTGGAAATAATCAAAATACAGGCTTATATGATGGGTACCCCACCTACATCCTTTTAATGTTAAGTGCATTAAATATGTAAACTTTAGTTCGACAGTTTTTAAAAATTCATTTATATTTTTCCTCATCCAAAAAAAAATTGGCAGTCATAGGAACTGCCGATAGAAGTGAAAACTTGCTGTTGCCCTAGTACTGGTACCTAGGGGCAAACGCAACTCTTTTATATTTCTGTTGTCCTGGTATCTGGAGATAAACGCTGGGCTATTGGAGGTAGATAATCGAAACTCTTTACTGTTTCTGTTGCCCTGGTACCTACCTGGCCGTTTTTACCGAGTTTACCCGAAGATTTCATATCCGATCCGATCCATTATCATATCCAAGCGTGACGATTGATGAATCCATTTCACAGCCCACGAAAATTCTGTCTATAGCGCGCCTAAAGAAAACTTTTCACTTCAAAAAGAAAAAGTGTATTCGCGCGGTAAAATCACATCGAACTCTTCGTAATAAGAGCGCCCGCACTCTGCAACGCTCGATAAATGAAGTGTCGACACGCATAGAGCTAAACTGAGCTAGTAAGAACAACAAAAACGCTTTGATGCTTTGACGCTTTGGCATTGCCGTCTCTTTCATTTCAAGCGAGAAGAAAAGAGACAGCAATGTCAAAGCATCAAAGCGTCAAAGCGTTTTTCGTTAAGCGGTAGAAGCGCTGGACAGGACTGGCGCAAAACATGTGCCTGATGGTACGCAGCACGCCTGCACATAACAACACAGTGACACGCAGCTATTGTAACATGAAGAGTTCAAATAAATCATTAGCACTGCACTGCGCTCGTCACCCATAGATTTAAGATGTTTTATCTCTATGCCCTGTAATTTCACTGGAAATATTGCCCTTCAAACCGGAACACAGTGATGTTTTCACATTACTACTTGGCGGTAGAGTAGCTGGCAAATGTGTGGTACTTCGCCAGGCGGACTCTGTAAAGAGTCCTACCACCTACCACTGCAGTAGGTACAGCTTTCAGCTCAGTTTCAGTTGGCAGCGTTTTCGATTGGTAACAATACTCACCACAGTAGATTTAGCAGTGGTGGTCTTCGAAATGGCCCTGAGTTGAAGATGCAGCAACGCGGAGTCACTCTGATCAGTCGCTGGCTCGTCGAGCACGGTCAGACCTGGAGACATTACAGAACTAGATTTATAGCATAAAGGCATATTACAATTGGCTAAATTTAGTCGCTATTGAATTCCGTGAAGTGTAATAAACAGCATTCAGTAAGCTAGTAGGTATACTAAATTCAGAAGCGAGGTATGATTGCTTCTGAATTTAGTCGACTAACCTTTCTTCTAAATTTGCTTCCGAGTTCAGTCGACTAAATTTTTCCAAGTGTAATGAGGCTTTTATAGAGGGAGGAGTAGACGGGCTTAGCATAGCGTAGTAGTGTAGCGATTCTGAACCCAATCGAATTCTCGATCTCGACACGGAATCAAACCTCTCGATCTTTGTCTTATCGAATTGGAATCGTTCGGATCCCGTTCAGAATCACTACCCTAATAGGTTGTGGGTAGACAGAAATAAATAAATGATAAATAAATATTGGTAGACAATTCACACACAACACCATCTGACCCCAAACTAAGCAAAACTTGTATGATGGCGGCCAGATAGCTGATATAATACTTGTATAGTTTTAAATACATACTTATTATACATAGAAACAGCCAAACACAGTGCAAACATTTGAATTCATCACACAAATATTTGCACTGGGTGGGAATCGAACCCACGACCCTCGGCTTCGCAGGCAGAGGGCAGAGCTACTGCCCACTAAGTCACGAGGCCAGTCAGAGGCCAAATAATGGCAAAACCAAACTTTAGAGAACGTAGGTACTCATACTACATGACGTTATCAACTCTTTTTTGTCACTTAGCGGGGCTGTCAATAGGTGTTCAAAACATCATTTTCCTCAAATTGACGCCATCGCAAATTCCAGATTTTCAATAACGTGCAACAAATCCACATTCCACATGAATGCTACAACCAATCCCAACTTTTCATCAAGTCCACAGATCACACAGGTTCTAGAACTTGTATCACCTCGTCCACATTCTCGACACGCGAACTCATTCATGTCGTCATTCAAGTCTTCGATCTGTGATTCAAAGTGAGTTGTCAACTAACCCAGGTTGTCGACCCGTCAACTTACCCAGGTTGTCAATATGATCGAGCACGCTATCGGCGAGGGCGACGGCGCGCGCGTTGCACGCCGGCGTGTTCACTTTGAGGAAGGCGTCCGTGTCGCCCACGGCCGGCACGTATTCCGGAACGAACGGCTGCAGTTTGAACTCTATGTCGATCTTTTGAGGAGTGTATCTGAAATCAGTAAAAAAATTACATCAGTCATTACGATTGTCATAAAATTTAAATATCTCGACTTGACTCATATCTACAATTTGATTATCATACAGTGAAATCATCATTTTACAAACTTTAAAAATGAATACAAATATGTATGCTCTGATTTTTGTTATTTTTTGCTGATTGACGTGTAAATTGTACATTTATTGAATAAATAATACCTTCGACTTGAATACAGTTTCACAGCTTACGCAACGCGACGTGACGAAGTATCAACAAGCATACGGCGGCCTACAATTTAGGGCTTAGAGCTTAGGGATACTTATTTAATACAAAAAATTGGACCAATCTTCAGTTAAATTCTTGGTCTCCGGCTTGTTCTACTTCATCCTTATTCTGCTAATGTCCGTTTCATGAGAATTTCGCGAATTTCGAGATTTTTTAAATAAAGAGTGACTTGACGAGCAGAACATGTGCCTGATGGTAAGCAACGTGCTTGCCATATAACAGCACAATGACACGCAGCTATTGGAACATGAAGAGTCCAAATCATTACCTAGCACTGCACTGCGCTCGTCACCCAGAGATCCAAGACGTTATATCTCTAAACCCTGTAATTTCTCTGGAAATATTGCCCTTCAAACCGGAACACAGTTATATTTGCACTTTTCTGCTTGGCGGTAGAATAACTGGCAAAGGTGTGGTCCTTCCCCAGGCGGACTCTGCCAAGAGTCCTACCAAACTACTGTTTACTGTTGACCAATCTTTCAATACAGCAGATGAAACGATAACGTTGAAAAGATTTGTATAGGTAATTTTAATAAAATCGAGTGTGTCTTACAGCAGGCTGTCGCATTTGATGTAGGGGTAGGGTTCTTTGTAGAGTCTACCTGATCAGCACCGTGAAGTACGCTTTTGCCGGTTATTTTATCGCCAAGCAGTACTGTGCAAACATTACTGTGTTCTGGTTTGAAGGGTAATGTTTCCAGTGAAATTACTGGGCTTACAGATATAACGTCTCAGATCTCTGATAGATAGTCTTAGATCTTAGATAGACGTCTTAGATATAAAACACCTTACATCACCGGGTGACGAGCGCAATGCGGCGCTAGGTAATGATTTGGACTCTTCGTATTCCAATAGCTGCGTGTCACTGTGCTGTTAATGGCAAGCATGTTATTTTCCACCAGACACATATCCCGTCTTGTCACTTTATACCTACAGCAAAAAAAAACGTGTTTACATGTTATTTTGATTTTATAGCTGTAGCGTTCTTCTTCTCTATTACCTTTCACACATTTACGTCACTTTGACGAAATTACTCTCAGAAAAATATCCAGCTACCGAGACAAAAAATGTTACGCATCAAAAAGTAGGTACCTATCCCTAGCTAGGAATAAATTCAAATTATTTTACGTTGATACACCACATAAAAGCTTCACGAATAAATTTCTAAAATAAATTGAAAATATCGAATGCTGACAAATTCTATAGAACCTAAGTACCTATAAGTCATCGATTCCTTTGCGTGACGTGCATAAAAACGTCACGAAATATTACAACATTCACAAATCCGTACCGAAAACGCGCAGTTACCCAACAGGGCCTGTATTCAAATGATCAACAGAAAAAACTTAAACGCACACTTGTTTAAGAAAAAATGACACATTCGATCACACCACCGCTAACAATCTCGCGAGCGATTTTTTGTACTTAGGTAGGTGCGATAAAAACCTGGATGCTATTAAAAAGATTTCGATTTTTTCTATGTTGACACTTCGTCCTTACTGTTGAACACTTGCAACAGTAAGGACGAATGAAGAATCATTTCTATAAAAAAGTTACTGGACCAAAGTTGTAGAGAATTTAATTTGCATCAAAAAATGACAACATTTTTTTTTATCAAATAAATAGTTTAAGAGATATACCGTAGAAACCATTTCAACCCTTATTTTCAAGATGGCGGCCGTGGGACAAGGGTTGCGACCCCACAAACTTGGTTTTAGCTTTACACTGAACCCCCTTACACAACAAAAAAATAAAATTGCGTCCTCTAAAAAACGCAACCCCAAATGTAACTTTTATTTATTTATTTAAGTTTACACGCTTTACAATGAGTAACCTACATTGGTGTGCCAATGCAATACACATTATACCCTGTGCATAGGGTGTTGCGTATGGTAATAAAGTTTCTTATATAATATAATTGAGTATAGTAAAAAAAAAATAAAAAAAAATCTTCAATAACTTATGTAACATCATTAAATGTGCAGAGGTTGTTAGATCGGTGACTTTGAAACATTTTGTCATGCAGGAAGTCGTCTATTTTGTAGTAGCACTTTTTTAATAAAATGTCTTTTAGTATTTTTTTGAATTTTTTGGAATCGGTTTCCTCTCGTAGATTTTTCGGCAGGTGGTTAAAAATTTTATACATCATGTAATGAGGGCCTTTACGGACTATCTCTAGCTTTGGCTCCGGAGCAACTATTTGATGGTTTCTGCGAGTGTTTGCGTTGAAAGTGAATAGGTTCGGGTGTTGTTTGACAAATATTGCAGCCTCTAATATGTACATACAAGGTAGAGTTAGTATTTTCTGTTGTATAAAATGAGGTCTGCAACTATCTCGTTGACGAATGTTCATTATAATTCGTAAACATTTCTTTTGCATGACGAAAATTTCACCTGCATCGGAGCTGTTGCCCCAAATTATAATGCCGTAGTTCAGCCACGAGTGAGCGTATGCGTAGTATGCACTTTTGGCGGAATGGATATTTGTAGTTTTCTTTAATACTGACAATCCGTATGTGAACTGTGATATTTTATTTTTTATTTTCTTTACATGATTATGCCAGTTTAGGTGGGTGTCTAGGGTCATGCCTAAAAGTGTAGTCGACTGTACTTGTTTTGTATTTAGTGCGTTTTCAATTATAGAGAGGTCTATTGGTTTTCTTTGCGATGGGTGGAATTGAATTAATTTCGTTTTAGTTTTATTTAGTTCAAGACAATGTGATGAGATACAGGAGTTTACATTTTCGTGTATCTCTAATATTTTTTCAAGAGCTTTGGTGTCTGAGGGACATTTAAATAGAAGAGATATATAACACTTCCTTGAGGTATGGACCAGTTTAGGGTGTTTGTATCTGACAGTATTATTTCTATGGTACTATTTGTTGTTGTATGATGTATTTCAACTAATTGTTTCCTATTTGATAAATATGATTTTAACCAGTTATACGGTTTCCCTCTTATACCTATTCTATGTATCTTTTGTAATAAAATATCGTGTGAAATTTTGTCGTATGCTTTTGTCAAGTCTAATAGAAGAGCTATTGCGTATTGTTTTTCTTTTAAAATATCTAAAACCTGCTGTATGAAGCTGTAAACTGCTAGTGCGGTGGACGAGTTCTTGCGGAATCCATATTGGTGTTTATTCAATAACTGGTATTTTTCAAGAAATGTGTACATTTGATTAGATACCACTCGTTCAAATATTTTGGATATTGCAGGTAATAGGGATATTGGGCGGTACCCATTGATGTCATTTGAGTTTTCGCCTTTTTTTGGTATAGGTTTTATTTTGGCTATTTTTAATTTATCAGGGAAGCATTCTTCAGTTATTGATTGATTTATTAGAGCTGTTAGTAATGGGGTTATTTCTTGAGCACATTCTTTAATAAGCGTTGGAGGGATGTCATCCACTCCACAGCTTTTTTTATTTGGGAGGTTCCTGATTATTTTAAGCACTTCATTATTAGTAACGGGTGCTAGAAACATTGAATTAGTGCTGTATACTGATTCTTGATTTATTTTGTTTGTACTAATGTGGGATGGTTGCGTTTTGCCAATGGCTGCAAAGTGTTTATTAAACAGGTTAGCTATGATTTGTGGATCTTCAATTTCTAGGTCGTTTTCTTTGATAGTTTTTATATTTTTGTTTTTATTTCTTGTTTTTTTATTGGTGGTTTCTTTAATAACGTTCCACATTGTTTTTACTTTATTGTTTGACTTTTCTATATCTTTTATATAACATTTTCTTTTTGATGTTTTAATACTATTTCGTAATATTTTCTTATATTTAGTATAGTGTTTCGTTAATACCTCATCATTTGTTTCATTAACGAGTGTTTGCAATATTCTCTTGTGTCGACATGACTTTTTTATTCCTACAGTTAACCATTTGTATTTTTTGTTTGGTTTGATGGTTATTGTTTTGTATGGTATATGTTTGTTGAGCAGATAGTTTAATTTTGCATCAAAATTGTTGTAATTTGTGTTCATGTCGCAAGTGTTATTTATTATCTGTCCCCAGTTTATGGACGAAAATGCGTTCTTAAACGATGTAATATTTTGGGTTGAGAATAATCGTTTTTTAGCAAAAGTTTTTTGAGGTTTGTTAGTTAAGTTTGATGAGTATGAGAAATTATAATACAGTGCTTTGTGATCTGATAGTCCAAGGTCCATAACTCCTGACTGATTTTCAACTCTGTAGTTGGTAAATAATAGATCTATGCATGTGGACGATTTGTTAGTGACTCTTGTTGGTTCGGATATTTTTTGATGAAGGTTATGTTCAAGCATCAGGTTCTCTAGTTTTTGGTAGTGATTTTTGTGATTTTGGTTATTTTTGTTTAAGTTGAAGTCTCCACCAATTATAATATGTCTTTTAAGTTGTAGTGGTTCGATTTTTAAAAGTAGTTTGTCTAGGAATTTAAAAAATGTTTCAATTTCACGATCGCTACGATATACTAGGATTAGTACAACATTCACTTTAGGTATTTCTATAGCACAGGTTTCTACTACAAACTCAATGGTTAAGCTCGTTATGTCTTCCCTCTCTTTGTATTCGATGTCGTTTTGCAGCAGAATGGCGACCCCGCCGCCTGGATGTTCTTTTCTGTAGTAACCTGCCGCAAAGTGGTATCCATGTACATTTACAGCATTTTTTTGATCATTCGAAATCCAGGTTTCCGATATACATACGGCATTTATATTTTTGTTATCTTCTGTAATGCTCTCTAGCTCATCTGTTTTGTTTTTTATGCTTCGAGCATTTTGAAAGATTATGTTAAAGTTGTTAACGAAATGTCTTATTCTGCGATACGTCTCTGGGTTTATTTGGCTTTTGGGCTGTGAAGTTTTTATTTGTTTGTGTAGTCAAATCCATTACAGGTATATTGTCCTGGCTTGGATTTCTTACATTTATATTTTCATTATTGGGTTCCGCGTTGGTGTGTAGCTCGATATTGTTTTCTTCGCTGCTTTGTGTTCTTAGGGCATCAGCAATTTGGGATTCTTGTGGCTGGTAATTTGTGTTTATGGGTTCAAGTGAGCAGTTTACGTATTTGGAGAGTTGAGAGTTCTTATTTGATTCTTGATATTTCATATATTCTTTGCCTTCTATGTATAGTTTATTATTTCTGATCACAGCGTACTTTCCTTTTTTTCTTTCGCCTATTAGAATGTCTCTGAGCTCTTTCCTTACTTTTATATTGTGTTCGCTTAGATATTCTGAGATCGTCAGTTCAGTATTTTTGAAGTATTGTTTATTTTGTAGAATGAATTTTGTCATATTTTTACTTATGACTTCAATGACAATCGGTCTTTTGAGTCCTTTTTTGCCAATTCGCGTCAGCTCTTCTATGTGGCCAGATAAGTCTATATTTAATATGTCACGGAAAATCAATATTATCCGATTGTGTAGTTCGTTTTCATTTTCACCGTGGTCTAAGAGTCCGTACAGTACAATTTTTTTATTATTATTGTTAGTGTGCGTGGCTCTGTAAGAAGTATCTATTCTTAATTTTAGTTCTGTTACATCGCTTTTTAGTTTTGCATTTTCTTTCTCAATTATTCTAATTTTATGTTGTAGTTTTTCAATTTCTGTGTTTGTCTCCTGAAGTTTCATGGCGGTATCTTTCTTATGCTCTGTGATTTCATATTGTAGCTTCGACACAGCAGTTTGTATTTCTTTTTGAATAAAGGACTTCACGTCACTTATCTGTTGCATTATCCGGGTTGTATTTGTATCTAGTTTTATGTCTAGTAATTTGCTTATCTGTTCCAAGGTAGTCTCCGTGCTTCCATTACATGTGGATATCTCCGGGTCAGAATTTATGGTATTATCTGGAACGGATCGGTTTTCCGACATGTATTCGTCAAGAGAAGTGTCTATAATGTCGCTAGTTTGGTTAGTAGAAGTATTTGCATCTTGGCTTGTTTGCGTTTTGGGACTGGTTATAATAGTAGAGTTGGGTTTATTGCTTGTTTTTGTCTGTGAACGTAATGATCTTATTGGGACATCATTATTTCGGCCTTGCCGCTTTTGGTTGTTGCATTCCGGGCAAATCCATGCTCGGTCAATATCATCTAGTTTGTTCCGGTATATATCTTTTTTAATCCCGACGCATGTCGAGTGATATTGCGCGCCACATTTTGTGCATCGAAGTAACTCGTTTATTCTTATATATGCGGAACAAGCTGCACAACATCTCATATTTGTAGCTTTTGGTAATCATGTAATTAATGATTCAACAAAGAGTGTAGTCGTATTGTTGAAATTTTACATCAAAAATATGTAGAAGTTATGTGATTAGTATTCGTGATATTGCATTATAAAAAATTTTTAGGAAACGTTCGTTAATATAGAAACAGCCTAGGTCATAGTTGAATTCTAAGCCCACGTATATCTGTTATTTTTGCGGAACATGCTCTAGCTTTATAATCGATGTGTCACAGATTCGGACGAGCTTGAGAAATAATCAGCGTTCGGCGCGTATTGTTATTAATCATTATAAAATATGTTCGCTGTGTTGATACTCGGTGACGGTGTGAATGCGGGGCACGCATGTGTGCGTGCGGCGTGGTCCGCGCTCCCGTGATATGACGACGCGGAGGCGCGGGGGGCGAGGGGCAGTGGAATTTGGCAATTCCAGGAATTCGTGGCGTCCCGCGTCGCGCGTCGCGCGCTTTTTAGATGGCTAATAATTTGTAATTTGAATATGTGTTCGGAGATTAATATAGTTCCTTACGGTATAGTATGGTTGTAAGTATTAATTTTCACGAGTCACTGTGTCACTTTAATCACTGGCAGCACTTCGATGTAGTTTTTAATTAGTTTAATGTGATGTTTCCCGGTAAAGATATTTATTTAAATCAGAGTACATTTTTTGCGTGCGCATCGCCGGACGGCCGGACGGATTCCGACTTTTCAATGGACTAAGTGAACTCTTCATCAAGTCGACTGACTTTCACGAAAGTTGGCATTTATTTATAATCGCATCGCATCTCAGTTTTGTGTGGGAGCCCTAACTTGAGAGATAGGATATTTTCATTTCGATTGAATTGATTGAAGCCGGAACGGGCCGAAACCGGCCAAGTGTGAGTGGGACTCCCGCAGGAAGGGTTCCGTACCAATAGCAAATAAACGGCGAAAACCTTTTTAGCTTTATTCCGAATTCCGTATACATCGACTATCGCACTTTCCGCGGCCAGGCTTTCATCTAAAAAGCTTTACTAGAATTTTGATTTTACCTTATGGTTCTAACGACGAATTCGATACCGCGTTTTGGTCTTCTAGTGGCGCCATCTAGTTTGCTTGGGACGGGCTAATCGAGCAAGAAACGGTAAAAATCAAGATTGTTGGGAATTGAAGTTAAATATTAATTTTACTTTATCATTAGTATTTGTTGTTATAGCGGCAATAGAAATACATCATCTGTGAAAATGTCAACTGTCTAGCTATCACCGTTCTTGAGATACAGCCTGGTAACAGACGGATGGACGGACGGACAGCCAAGTCGCCATAGTTCCATAATAAGTTTGTTTACGTCTAAGTACCATTTTACCTACATATGAATGTTAGTTTAGACGATGTACCTACTCACGTCAGATTTTTTTGTAGAAATAAACATAATCTCACATAAAAAAAAAAACGAATATCCGCTAGTATTACGGTCAAGTAAAATACCGACATAAACAATATACGAATTTTTATTGTTTGCCATCGGGAATACAAGCCACGAGTGAAGTCACGTGACAACACTATATTAGCGACGGGTTCAGCAAATTTCGCTTTTTATACTTTTGCTTTCGTACGTTTAGTAGACATTACTTTGTGCATTTGATTACCATACCAAGGCGCATATTATTTATTTCCATAATTTGTGTACAAATCTTTTTCTTTCCACTTCTGCCTAGGCCGATGTAATCTAACTCTATAGAAAGGTTTAAGACTAGCTCTACGTAGTTATGTATGAAAATAGTTATACGAGTTAACTAAATTAAAAAATAATAAAAGTTTACAAATGTATTCGACAAATTCACTTTACTGTGATAGTTTTAGACTACAATTTATTGTAATAAGTAATATTCGATAATAACGGGCTACCGTTACGGTGAATTTTGTGAGTGAGAGAATTTTTCAGGAGTGAATTTTCTGTTTTCTTAAAGAAAACATAAAATTCACTCCTGAACCCTGAACTCTTCGAAACATGCGTTTCCAATTACTTGGAAGTTTTTTGAGAGTCGTGTAAAACATTACTAAATTTTTGATAGAAAAAATTGGAAAGTCATATGAATACTGTTCTTACAATAAAATGTAAACTCTCTATCTGTATACAATTAATCATAGATTCCGTTGCTGCTTATGTTTATGATTTCAAATACTCGACAAAAACTAGACTGAAGCTTCGGTTCACGTCCAAATCAAATTATGAGTAGCGAAATTAAACGAACTTGAGCTCTATCGTTTAACAAACAAGGTTGTTAATAAGTTTATGGTGATTTCTCACATATCAGTGCAAGGTTGGCGGTGGGTGGCAAACGACCTCCCACAGCTGTCCTGGAGTTAAATGGATCAAAATTATAAATTCATTCCTTAGCGTCAGTTGCCACCACTCACATGCATTAGATGCAGGGAGCTACTGTGGCACACTTTGTGATATTCGAAAGTTGTCGTGTAAAAATCGCGTAGTTTCATGTTTCATCACAAGCTATTTGTCGGTGGGAAGTCATGAACTCATAATAACTTAGAGAGTTAGATTTTGCGTGTTTGTGTTGAGAGAAATAGGTCAATTCAGTTCAGTCACTGGTTTTTGCTCACTTGTGAAAGAAACACACTTTGGTAACAGAAAAAATAACATAAAAACCAAACAAATATTTAGATATTCCAAATATTTGTTTGCACATCTTGACGCACCTTGAACTAGAGATAGAGTGTGTATTGTCATTCCGCCTTCTCATAATGCCTTCTGCAGTACTCTGCGAGGGTGGGTGTCTTAGCGCCCCTTTTGCGGGTGGTACGATATACCTACTTCATGATGTTAATATAGTGAAGCCGTTCTCTAGTTGCTCAGCGTCTTGAGAATGTGTCGTCTCGATAAAATATAGATAGTATTTCGTTCCCCCCTGAGTTGTTGTAGAGAAGACAAATCGGCCGACTAAGTTCTCTACGTTAGTCGGAAAAAACCATCAAACGTAGTTAGTATTCCCGTATCCCTTCAAGGATACAACACCCCTCCCCCTGTGAAGGTACTCTGACAGGGTGGGCGGTCTTGAAAGACGTTCTCTAGTTTATCAGCGTCTTAAGCTTAAGAATGTGGTGTCTTGTTAAAATGTATTATTTTGTTCACCCCTCGAGAAGATAATCCGATCGCAAAACACTCACTCCATGATATACATAAGTGAAAACCAACAACATATCGATGCTGGTCAGCATCTTGACCTCAATTTGTTCCAGTACGGGGGTATTGAAACAATATCTAGATGTCCCTGCAACCCTGCAGTCGCAAAACACTCACTTCACGATATAACCTCCCCCCTACGATCGCAAATCACTCACTTCACAAAGTAACCTCCCCCCTACGATCGCAAAACACTCACTTCACGATGTAACCTCCCCCCTACGATCACAAAACACTCACTTCACGATGTAACCTCCCCCCTACGATCACAAAACACTCACTTCACGATGTAACCTCCCCCCTACGATCACAAAACACTCACTTCACGATATAACCTCCCCCCAACGATCGCAAAACACTCACTTCACGATGTAACCTCCCCCCTACGATCACAAAACACTCACTTCACGATGTAACCTCCCCCCTACGATCACAAAACACTCACTTCACGATGTAACCTCCCCCCTACGATCAAAAAACACTCACTTCACGATGTAACCTCCCCCCTACGATCACAAAACACTCACTTCACGATGTAACCTCCCCCCTACGATCACAAAACACTCACTTCACGATGTAACCTCTCCCTTACGATCACAAAACACTCACTTCACGATGTAACCTCCCCCCTACGATCACAAAACACTCATTTCACGATGTAACCTCCCCCCTACGATCACAAAACACTCACTTCACGATGTAACCTCCCCCCTACGATCACAAAACACTCACTTCAAGATGTAACCTCCCCCCTACGATCACAAAACACTCACTTCACGATGTAACCTCCCCCCTACGATCACAAAACACTCACTTCACGATGTAACCTCCCCCCTACGATCACAAAACACTCACTTCACGATGTAACCTCCGCCCTACGATCGCAAAACACTCACTTCACGATGTAACCTCCCCCCTACGATCACAAAACACTCACTTCACGATGTAACCTCCCCCCTACGATCGCAAAACACTCACTTCACGATGTAACCTCCCCCCTACGATCACAAAACACTCACTTCACGATGTAGCCTCCCCCCTACGATCGCAAAACACTCACTTCACGATGTAACCTCCCCCCTACGATCGCAAAACACTCACTTTACGATGTAACCTCCCCGCTTCAATTCAATTCATTTTTTCGAACCATAAATTCATAAGAACACTTGGTAACGTCATTAACAAAAAGGCATAAGAATCCGTGTACATCTTATATATAAAATTCTCGTGTCACAGTGTTTGTTTCCTTACTCCTCCGAAACGGCTTTACTGATTTTAACCAAATTTTATATGCATATTCTGTAGGTATGAGAATCGGCTACTAGCTATTTTTCATACCCCTAAGTGACAAGGGTTGTTCACTAAGGCAAAACAACGTTTGCGGGGTCAGCTAGTAATAAGATAAAATAACAATGTCAAAATGAATAAAGCGGCTGTAAAGGAGCCTCGTCAATCAAATGCAGCTGTAAAAAGGCTTTGTCAAAGACAAAATAACAAATAATTAATACATACAGTATACAGATACTACATGAGTACAATGTTCCATCAAAAGTTTTATAAATCTATTACTTTACCGTAAGTTACGGCTGGTCTAGTAAGTTACGGCTGGTCTAGTCGGGAGAACGGCGACTGCCGATCCGGAGACCCCGGGTTCAAACCCCACACGCACCACTGTCTTTTCGAAGTCATGCGTTTGCGTGAAGTTTGCGTAATGCCGCTAACTTAAAACGGTGAAGGAAAACATCGTGAGGAAACCGACATGTACCTAGAAACTTTCGAAGTCATGTGTCATCCGCCAACCCGCACTGGGCCAGCGTGGTGGATTATGGCCTAAACTCTCTCCTTGCGAGAGAAGGCCTCGAGTCCCAGCAGTGGGAACGTTTAGTGGGCTGTTGATGATGATTGATGATTACTTTACCTTATTACTCGTACAAGATTCTAGTTTCAACACAGTTCTCTTCTATACGTTACTATCTTTAACAAAGTCATCTATATTATAATATGCCTTGCTCAATAGGTAGCTTTTTATTTCATTTTTAAACTTTGTTTCATTAAGACCTTCGACTTGTGCAGGGATTGCATTATAGAAGCGAATACCATTACATTTGAAAGAGTTATTTGTTTTGTGAAGTCTGCACTTAGGAAATACAATTTTGTGCTTATGGTGCGCTTTTGGATTCAGATCAGTTAGTTTCTTCAGCCGACTTCGATTTTTTCTTCTTCGATCGCAAAACACTCACTTCATGATATAACTGAACACGTTCTCCATGTCGCTGGGCACCTTCAGGTCGAGGTAGTGCTTGGGGTCGTAGGCCCCCTCGGCGGGCACGGCCACCCCGGGCGCGGGCCGGCGCCGCCCGCTGAGACCCACGCCGCCGCCCGGCTCCGCCTCCACATCGCCACTATCCGTCTCTAAAACAAGGACATAGAAACAATAGGCTATATAAACCTTTAAAAAAATAGGCTCTCAGTTAGCTAACTGGATGGACTTATTAGTTACCATGCCTATAATTATTATCAGTGTCGGATTAAGGTAACCTAATGCCCTAGGCCCTAAACAGCCGTCCCCTGTGGATTCCCCTAGCTTAACTAGCTTATATAGATAACTAATCCAGGAATATTCATTATATAGACTAGCTGCGCCCTGCGCTTTAACCCGTATTTTAAACTCACTAACCGACTTCGAAGAAAGACAAACACATGAAATCACCTTATAATTTTGACAAATGTTTCGTCAGAATGCATGTTTTTAGATCGTAGGCAAACTAGATTCTTCTACGCTATTTATTCAGGCTATATTTAAACACTAAATTACGAGATAAGATAAACTCGAAGTTATACCTAAATGTTGAAGCAACAGTGTGCTCTGAAATACCAAATGAAGTCTAATTTGACTTGAATTTTAATTGACTATTCGGACGATGATTTTCATTCATTTGTTGAAGTTAATATACCCTTACACATAAGTAATGTACGCAATAAGTTATTAGATATCATTTTTTGAAAGATTAGATACTAACGCTAACGGGTAACTAATATAGGTAACCCAAAGTTGACTAGGCTATATCCCAACTGCAATAAGTCGCTTTAAAAAAATGTTATTCATACGGACTGCAGAAAAAAGGAAAATTTAAAACTTAGATTTCATTATACGGTATACTAATGTGGCACAACACATCATCTATACTACTTACCGCTACAGATAGGTATAGGTACCTACTGCTATCACGCATGTCGGTGAAGAAGCAAATATTTCAAAAAATCCAAAATACAATGGAACTCGAGGCCTTCTTTCGCAATGAGATAGTCAAAACCACCACGCTAGTCAAGTGCGGGTTGGTGGATGACATATGGCCTCGAAATATTCTAGGTAGGTGCACTACTAACTAACTCGAATATAGGTACTAGGTCGGTTTCCTCACTATGTTTTCCTTCATCGTTTTTAAGTTAGCGGTATTACGCACATGACTTTTCGCTATGGTGCGGGTGATGGGATTTCAATCCGGGGCTCCGGATCGACAGTCACCGTTCTCCCGACTAGACCAGCCGTAACTTAAAAATCGCTTCGAAAAACAATTAGTAACTAACTAATTAACTAGACAGAAAAAAAACACTCACCAGAGTTAGAGGAATCATCCTTTTTGCTTGGTCGAATTTTTGAGCCGCCCTCCTTGGGCAGAGGTTTGGGGAGGAGCTCCAAAGACTTCTCAGAGGGCTGCGACTTCCGATCTGGAGACTGATGACAAAATAAAGGCAGAGTTTTAATATCAAATAGAGTTTTTAAGCTTTCGCGATTTCAACTGAAATTGTAAAGATAACACGACAGTAAGTTAAAAGATAGTGATTAAATTATATCGAATCGTGATCGGGTTGTAGCACTCAGATGAACGGTTTTCCAGGTGGGGTTACTGTTTAAAAGCATAAGAATTCAGCATTATGTTCCCACTACCGGGGGGTCTACCGCCTAACGAAAAACGCTTTGATGCTTTGACGCTTTTGCCTTGCCGTCTCTTTCATTTCAAGCGAGAAGAAAAGAGACGGCAATGCCAAAGCATCAAAGCGTCAAAGCGTTTTTCGTTAGGCGGTAGACCCCCGGGCCCACTTTTGCAAGGAGAGAGAGCCTAGGTTTTTCGTTAACTTTTGTAGGATTTACCTACACTTGTCCGCTATCTCATCCGATATTAAGCACGACGCGGATATTAAGCACGACGCGACGTCAACGCGGGTCAAGTGCGGGATGGCGGATGCCATAAATGTATTGTCGAAAGATGTCAGCAGGTCTACTACGATGTCCGATAAACGATATATCGGCCGAACTTATGGAAGTTTCCTACCTCGATAGACAATCGGTCGGTTGATCGAATCGGCCGTTTCGTTCGATCTGACCCTCATCCGACCTAAGTCTATAACTTCCAACCGAGATGTATCGATCCGAATGTTTTTCGCGGTAGGCTACAGATCCGATTCAGCTGTCGGTCGGAGCCGATCATTCGGAGTTTGTTTTCGTAGTAGACCTGCTGTATTGTAACATTTGTAACATACCGATATTTTTTTAACTTTTATAGGTTTACACTTGACCGCCATCTCGCCTAATGTTAAGAGACGATGCTATCTACTATGGAGCGTGTTTACCTAGAAGAAACCAATTCACTCTCGATTCGAAGACACAAAGATTGTAACCAACAGGGAAAACCCACTCAGGAAACGCATTCCACGTTCTTATCACAAAAGTAGAGTCAAATCTCTTAATTCGTGTCTTTGGAACATCAATCATGAAACGATGTCGCTTTCTCGAGCTACGAGCATTCCGATAGAAAAAAGGGCAAGGTGATATTAGATGATGTAAATCAATCGCACTCTCTCCGAAGTGTATCCGATAAAAACCCGAAAGGCTAGCAACTTTTCGGCGATGTTCAAGACTTTAATTCATGCTTAATTCATGCTTAAGTAAAATAAACGGACGTCTCTGGGCTTATTGCATTTTAATACTCCACACAACTCAGACCCATATAATAGGCCGACATACCATATAAAGTAGACAATACCATATACAATTCAAAAACAAAAGAAGGTTTCACTTCAAAAATTAACATCCCTATTATTTGAGAACCTCATTTTTGAAGTCGGTTAAAAAGTAACTTTGCGGCAAGTTAAAATCCATGAATTAAGTTTAAAAAATCAATCTACACTAATAAGTCATTTTTACAGTTATTTTAGATACGACCTTACCGCTTACCATCACGCGACCATCCATGGTTAGGTACCATTCCATACAAACAATCTCAGCAAAGCTTGAACTTGGAAACCGATATTCGTATGTAACTCTACACCTTCACACTTTCTCACTCGGCGTAGCCTAGTGGAACATAGAACGCACGACGGTAACAATAAAATACTGCAGGTCTACTACGACAACAAACTCCGAATGATCGGATCCGACCGACAGCTGAATCGGATCAGCAGGTCTACTACGAAAACAAACTCCGAACAAATCGGATCCGACCGACAGCTGAATCGGATTGTAGCCTACCGCGAAAAACATTCGGATCGATACATTTCGGGTCGGAAGTTATAGACTTAGGTCGGATGAGGGTCGAATCGAACGAAACGGCCGATCTAATCAACCGACCGATTGTCTTTCGTGGTTGGAAACTTCCATAAGTTCGGCCGATATATCGTTTATCGGACTTCGTAGTAGACCTGCTGTAGCCTACCACGAAAAACATTCGGATCGGAAACATCTCGGTCGGAAGTTATAGACTTAGGTCGGATGAGGGTCGGATCGAACGAAACGGCCGATTCGATCAACCGACCGATTGTCTATCGAGGTAGGAAACGTCCATAAGTTCGGCCGATATATCGTTTATCGGACTTCGTAGTAGACCTGCTGAATATTTATATTATACCAGCAGTGCTCCACGGTTTTACCCGCGTACTTCTCGTTCCCTTTATTTTCCCGCAATGAAAAATGGCATAGTCTTTTCCAGGCTATATGTATACTTATATAGGTAATCTAGTGTTCCAAATTTCAACCCGATCCGCTCAAGCATTCCGACGTGATTGAGCAACAAACCTTCCAACAATGAAACATCCAAACTTTCGCTGTTATAATATAGGGATAAAAGATAGTACGCATTATTGCTTTTTGAAATCAACCCTGTTTTAGGTCTACAACATTTCCGTACAAAATGATAATATCCACCCTAAATTCTGTTTAAGTTTTAAACTTCAATAAAATTAGCATCAATGGACACTTTATTGTGGTCACGTGATCGAGTGATGCTTCTTGGCGTGGTCATCTGGATTTAGCGCACTGCGCGAGAACTATTGTAAAGTTTACATGAAAAAAGCATAATATATTACTATTACTGCTTATTTATTTGCAAAATACTCGATAAACTTGGCGAATGTTGGAGTATGCCCACAATAAAGTTTTAACTATTAGAAAGGCTATACGTTGTAGGAAGTTTGTTTGTACTAGAGCTAACATTATAGTTAAACTTCGCCGTAGTTTCTGGCAGTCGACCAACCTGCGGCTAAGCAGGCATTAGGAGGCACGTTTGATGATAACTAAAACTAATTAATGTGCATACGAAGTGTGTATCGAGCTATCGAGCCAAATTCAGAATAGCGAACGACCTTATTCTGTAAGAACAAAGCTCATAACGTACATAAAACATTGTAGAACATTTTGCTCTATGTAAGTAAGTAGCGTTGTCAAGCGCTCGTAAAAAGATAAAACAAAACTATGTCAAGTCGCTGTTACAGAATCACCGCTAGAACGGGGTGCTGCCTTATGAGGTGTGAATGTTACCTACTGAGACCGGTGGTACATGAATATTGAACAGGGATTGCAGGAATGGAAGTTTCTTTTGCGGGACGTTAATCTAAACACCGAGTTAGTGTAAAGGTTTGGTTCGCGCGGAGACCGCGACACGAGACCGCGACATGAGACCGAGACCGGAGACCGCGACAGGCACTTGACACTATAGAATTGTATGGACGCCAGTTCGCGCCGAGACCGCGACAGGAGACCGAGACAGGTCGCGGTCGCGGTCGCGGCGCGAACTGGCGCCCATACAATTCCATAGTGTCAAGTCTATGTCTTGGTCTCCGGTCGCGGTCTCGTATCGCGGTCTACGCGCGAACTTGTACCTTTAGGTGTTGTGTGTGAATTGTTCACCAATATTTATTTATTTATTGTTTATTAGTTAAGAAAATCAGTTGAAACTTTGAAGTGAAAACTGCTCCAGCTGCACTGACTACTTTTCGATAGGGGAAAAACTTATGGATTTGCGTCAACGACACGCTTATGTCGGACGGCGACGGTGTACAGTTGGAGCGGCGGCGGAGCAGCGAGTGGAGAGCGGTACGTGCGCGTTCGATGTTGTTCAGAAGAGTAACCTCACGAATATTCATTTACGAGCTTTGTTACGGCAGTTGAAGTAGATATCTGATTAACTGACCCCGATACACATTCTGTTCGTATTCCACCACCTATTAAACAACTACTACTAGCTTCTACCTACCTGTTTGACTGCTGGGAGTCTCACAAAAAGAGAAGCCATTAAGCCACCACGCTGGCTCGAAAGATGGTATTTCTTGGAGCAAGTCAATTTCGTCACTATGGTAGTATAGAGTGACAAGACGAGCAGGACATGTGCCTGATGGTAAGAAACATGCCTGCCGATAACAGCACAGTGACTCGCAGCTATTGGAACATGAAGAGTCCAAATTATTACCTAGCACTGCACTGCGCTCGTCACCCAAGGATATAAAGCGTTTTATTTCTTAGCCCAGTATTTTCTCTGTTTTCCTAAACTTAGACTTTGTCAGAGCAAGTGGTGGTGACAAATCCGTACATCTACACTTGGAGAAATTCTCAAAGGTACGGGCGGAATTCGAAACTACGACTCGCTTGTGAAATCTGACCACCTCGCCACTGAGCCATCACAGCTTATCCCACGCATCCCGTGCCGTAAATAGCCTTTTCTTCGCCCTGTGCGAGATTCTATAGCTGCACCGCTGCACCCTTGTTTATTTTTAAATATTACAGGTCCTAGCCAGAGCAATGCTAAGTATTGGGCTTACTTTCAAAGTCAAAGTCAAAGTCAAAGTACTTTATTCATAAATGTACAATTTACACGTCAATAAATAAAAAATTAAAACAAAAGAAAGAGCATACAAATTGTATACATTTTCAAAGTTTGAAATGACTACTTTACTGTATTATAATAATTATTATACAGAAAACTGTCAAGCACTATGTGAGTATAATATGTTTTTATAACAATTGTACTGACCCATATCAAATTTTTGTATACATTTTTATAGGACTTTGCCATCACTCTCTAAAAATTCGGTGTAACTATAAAAAGTTTGATCGATAAGCCAGCACTTTAATTTGTTTTTGTAGCTGCCGAAACTTGGGGCAGATATAACTATTTTGGGAAGAGTGTTATAAACTTCAGGTCCCATAATGTGAGTTAGCTTCCGTGACCTTGTGAGAGAGTGTGATATGACATCCAGCTTGTCCGCGTTACGTATGTTTCGAGAATGTCTCTCTCCTCGCGTATTGTATGATTCTAGATTATTTCTGACATACACAGCCACCTGGTAGATCAATATAGCAGGTAACGTAAGTATACCAAGCTCTTTGAAATATGGTCTGACGGATGTGCATTGCGATACGCCAACGATGGCACGTACGACACGTTTTTGGGCGCGGAAGGCACGCTCCCAGTCGGCAGCGCGCGCGTATAGCTCTGCGCCATATTGTAACCGAGAATGCACTGTGGCGAAGTAACACGCACGTGACACTTCCGCAGACACCACTCGGGATACTCGTCTTAGCGCAAAGCACGCACTGCTGACTTTAGCACACATCTTGTCGATGTGGTGTTCCCACGTCATGCTGCGATCAATCTCGAATCCCAAAAATGTGGTGGTCTGTACTTGTTCAATCCTTACACCGTTTAGCGAAACTTTAAGCGATTTTGTATGATGGCCCGACAGACAAAAGTGAACGAAATGAGTCTTTTTTTAATTTAACATAAAACCATTAGCTCTAAACCATGAATTTAAGCCGTTAATTACAATATTTAATTTCTCTTCTAAATCCTCAATTGAAAGAGCTGTTACTACGGCAGCCACATCATCTGCATACATGAATATGCTTGCACCCTTTACGGCATCAGGGAGATCGTTTAGTAGGAGAGAGAACATTATATTTGAAATTGACGAACCCTGCGGTACTCCCATAGACGAAGGCAGCGGATCTGATTTATTATCGCTATCGCCAGCATCCACTACCTGAGAGCGGCCTCGTAACATGTCAGTCAACACCTCGTATGATTTCCCAGCTATGCCATAGTGTTTCAGCTTTAAAGCTAAGGTCTCGTGGTCTGCGACATCGAAGGCCTTCGATAAGTCACAGCACAAGACAGCTACTTGCTCTTTACGTTCACGGGCAGCCAACACACTACGTATCACTTCACGCGTTAGAGAAGTCGTAGACCTCCCTTCGCGGTATGCGTATTGTTGTTCACACAGCGCCTCAGTTTCCGATAGGTAGGCCACTAATCGTGAACTCAAGCCGTTTTCGAACACTTTGGCTATTGCTGGTATAATCGATACTGGTCTATATCCATCAATATCGTCCTTTTTGCCCTTGCCTTTAAATATCGGGGACACTTTTGATATTTTCAGCGACGACGGGTACGAGCCTTCTCTAAGACACTTATTAAACAGTGTTGCGAGAACCGCAGCTAGAGGCAAAATTGCTAGTTTAATTAGCTCCATCGACACACCGTATATGTCTTTCGACTTTTTTGGGGGTATTTTGGAGGATACTATGCGGAATACCTCATCAGCCGAGAAACTTGTTGGTCTGAGGGAACGGCCAGATGCTTGACGTGCTGATACTAAAATTTTACATACAGTAGCAGTATCAGCTTTAGGTGCTCCACAGGCAGCAGCTGCATTTAAAAACCGAACGTTCATAGCATTTACTGCATCTTTAGGAGAACTAAACTTACTGCCGTTACAATCTTTAACGATCTCGGAGCAGTTCAACCTAGGGGTATTGCTTTTCCCCCTCTCCGTGTACACGATTCCCCACATAGCTTTTGATGGATTCGTACTTCCGTGTATAATACTACTATAATGATTTGTCTTAGACATATTCAAAGTCGAAATGTATTTCCTGTTGAGATCGTCAAATATAGCTATTAAGTTCTCTTCCTCAGGAAATTGGTCAACTAATTTCGAAATATCAAACAACAATGATTTTAGATTAAGTATGTCAGGCGTAACCCACGACGCGTCACGTTTGTTATTTGGAGTTCGTTTTATAGGGAAACAAGTATCGTACTTATTTGCTAAAATATTGATCAGTGCCACCGCAAATGTTTGAGCGGTTTTGTTTCTCTCGCTTACCTCGCACCAATCTATACTATCAATAGACATAACGAAATTTCCCCGGTTATTCTGCGAGAAATCACGCGTGCGGCGAGTGAGCTGTGCTGGCGTTGAATGTGCAAATTTCACTATTCAACACAAATACGCTCGTGCGCGATGAAAAAAAATGGTTGTCTGTAAAGTCGGTTTACTGACGATAGTTAAACGTGACAACGTCTTAGAAATCAGTACGCTGTTAGCGCGAGTAGTGATACCGCTCGACTCGGCGAGTGGCGCCCTCAGCGCTCAGCTTCGTCCGCATGGCACGGACGACGAACTAACGGTAACGGTAACGTTACATGACGTGTTTTGCGGGCGTGCTGCCGGCTTCACCGAATTATAAGACGTTATCACGTCAAAAATGAGCGCGATGTTTTGTCTAATTTAACAGACGTTTTTGATAATACTGGCACAATAGAACTACTAAGTACTTCCTTTAATAGACTGTGATACTGGGATGTAAATACGGATGTGTTGGAATTGAATGGAGCGCTAGGGAAGCAGGGAGAACTTATCAGGAGCAAACCGAAAAAATAAGAGTCCTATCAGGGTAGCGATTCTAAATCCATTCGGTTGCATCCGACGCGGAATGTCATCTCTCGGTCTCTGTCATGCTAAACAGATAAGACAAAGACCGAGAGATGAGATTCCGTGTCGGATGCAACCGAATGGATTTAGAATCGCTACCCAGGTCTGGCCATTCCTGCGCCCCAGAGTCTCCGCCCAGTGCCTGGGCACCGATGGCAACGCCCTATTTACCTACGGCACGGCATGCATCCCCTCCCGTACAGCAAAAGCTGATCACTAAATGTTCCCACTGATGAGACCCGGAGCTTTCTCTTGCAAGAACAGAGTCAAGCCCATAATCCACTATGCTGGCCCAGTGCGGGTTGGTGGATGACACATGACCTCAAAAAAATCCAAGCACATGTCGGTTTCCTTGCGATGTTTTCCTTCACTGTTTTAAGTTAGCGGTATTGCGCACATGTTTTCGAAAAGACAGTGGGATTAGAACCCGGGGCCTCCGGATCGGCAATCGCCGTTTCGCCGTAATCCCGACTAGACCAGCCGTAACTTATCCCCTCCCGTACGAACGTTCATAATTAGGCGAGTGATCTATAAAATAAACACGCTTCCTCGTCTGGTATCTCCGGTAGCATCTCCACGCGGCCGCCAGTCCGCTGCGGATCGTAAAACCTAAACAATATGTCCGGATCTATTCACGTCTACATAGCGCGCATTCCCGCCATCGCTGCTCTTCATAAAACCATGAAATATGCGTTTATTGCGCTCTTGTTGTTCTAACGCACGTGTAGTTTGGGCATTGCACTATTTTAGAAAGCATCCAAGGCGCAGCTGTCTTGGTGACGCGTTTGTATAGGTAAATGTACCTACTCGTTTGCCGACCTAATGGCTTAGTTGGTAGCAATAAGTCTGCCTGCGAAGCTGTAGGTCGTGGTCTCGATTCCCACGTTCCCAGCGCAAATATTTGTGAAATAAAAATAAATACTTCCTACCAATATTTCAATGCAAATATTTGATTGTTCACATGTTTAGACGTTTGTTTCTCAATCGCGTCTGAACACCTTAACAGATCGGGTTGAAATTTTGAACGCAGATAGATTATAGTCTGGACTAATACATTGGCTACTTTTCGTCCAGGGTAAATAACGAGAGTAGGAACTACGCGGGTGAAACCGCGGGGTGCTGATAGTGTCATCAATCATCATCAACAGCCCACTAAACGTTCCCACTGCTGAGACTCGGGGCCTTCTCTCGCAAGGAGAGAGTTAAGGCCATAATCCACCACGCTGGCCCAGTGCGGGTTGGTGGATGACACATGACTTCGAAAGATTCTAGGTACATGTCGGTTTCCTCACGATGTTTTCCTTCACCGTTTTAAGTTAGCGGCATTACGCACATGACTTCGAAAAGACAGTGGTGCGTGTGGGGTTTGAACCCGGGGTCTCCGGATCAAAGTCGCCATTCTCCCGACTAGACCAGCCGTAACTTAGCTGATAGTGTATTAGGTACTTATTATACACTAGGTCGGATCCATCTTGCCAATGGGGGTCACATAGTAGTGGTGAAGTCACAAGACCAAGCGATAATTTTTATTGCTTTAATAACCTAGGATACCTATAATATCTTTAAAAAGGTCGCAGCTGGCCTCGTGGCTTAGTTGGTAGCAGCTCTGCCTGCGAAGCCGAGGGTCGTGGGTGCGATTCCCACCCAGTGCAAATATTTGTGTGATGAATTCAAATGTTTGCACTGTGTCTGGGTGTTTCTATGTTTAATAAGTATGTATTTAAAACTATATATGTATTATATCAGCTATCTGGCCGCCATCATACAAGCTTTGGTTAGTTTGGGGTCAGATGGTGTTGTGTGTGAAGTGTCCACCAATATTTATTTATATTTAATATTTATTTAGTAACGAAAGCACCTCGCACATAGTGCAGAAATAGCTCTGGTTCCATACTATCACGAAAAATAGTAAAAATAGGGATACCTAGGAGAAAGAACGGCCGACAGGCATTGACCGTGAACGCATATCACGGAACTCAGTCTCGAACCAGTTCCAAACGCATCGCGGCATGTTTGGTATGCACAGAATTTGCATAGGCGCGATACAAGATACAACCATAGAATAGATAGGATACAACATACAACGATCGATTCCGATGTCGGAATAGACTTGCCGGCGGCGCGGCGCGGCGCGGCGTACGCATTTATTCCGAAATGTCTCTTTTGTATACTTTACTAGCAGCACCCTGCGGTTTCACCCGCGTAGTACCCGTTCCCGTTATTTTCCGTCAACGAAAAGTAGCCTATGTGTTATTCCAGACAATTTGTAATCTATCTATGTATTTAAAACTATTAAGTATTATATCAGCTGTCTGGCCGCCATAGTATGAGTACAAGCATTGCTTGTACTCGTAGCTGTGCCGTTATTTCTCGGGAAACATTGCCCTTCAAACCAGAGCACAATGATGCTGGCATATTACTGCTTGGTGGTAGAATAACTGACATAGTTGTGGTACCTACTTCCTATCACTACACAGACTCTTTTGAGTGACCTTCTGAGTTCCAAGTACAAGTTACTTTAACAATTTTTTTTTATAGCATTGAGTGACGAGACGAGCAGTTCATGTGCCTGATGGTAAGCAACATGCCTGCCACATAACAGCACAGTAACACGCAGCTATTGGAACATGATAGTCCAAATCATTACCTAGCACTGCACTGCGCTCGTCACCCAGAGATCTAAGATATTATGTCTCTAAGCCCTGTAATTTCTCTGGAATCATTGCCCTTCAAACCGGAACTCAGTAATGTTTGCACATTACTGCTTGGCGGTAGAATATTTGGCAAAGGTGTGGTACTTCCCCAGGCGGGCTCTGCTAAGAGTCCTACCACTACTAAAACACTTGATACCGCGGGGGCTTAGCGGCTTAGTGGCTAGAAAGACAGATTTCACATTCCTGAGGTCGTGGTTTCGAATCCCAGCTGCACCTTGCGAGTATTTTTCACGTGCAAATTACAAATTTGTCATCACTACTCTACTGGCTCTATTTCTGTTGATTAATATGATATTACATTACCCGAAAGTTACAATTATTAAATTGAACGAAGAGGTTTGGCTCTCCTTTCAATAAGAAAATATAAATTGTGGAATATAAAAAATACGTGTTACCTACTATTAATTTTTAACCTAAAAACCCAAAAAAGAATGTACCCACTTTATCTTATTAAGTACCTACCTACATAAAATATTATAAAGCTGAAAAGGTGTTTTTGTTTTAACGTGATAATCTCAGGAACTACAGGGCCGATTTTAAACATTATTTCACCATTGAATTTGTACTTACCAGATCCCTGAGTAGGTACTATAATTTATACTTACCTACCACAGGCAAAGCCGAGGCGGATCGCTAGTGCTTGCATATACCGATAAACCAAGGAAGGACAATGAAAGAGATGAACACAAACATTAGGTAAGTACTTCCTATCACAGCTGTTCCCTAATCTATTATTATTCATTACGCGATATTTATCGTGGCTACAGTGCGCGAGTTTCCAAAATTTCAACATGAACCCTAAACATGGTGCATAAAACTGCTCATTCATGTAAATACCCCATCATTAATTAATGATATTAGTGTAAAGTAACTGTCTATGAAGTTAGAATAATTAAGCCACCATACCTCATCCTCTCCAGAAATGTTGTCCAAAAACTTGTCAGGCTCGGAATCTGTATCAGACTGCGAGTCGAAGTCATGACGTGCAGTGTGCCGCACCGGAGGATTGAACTTGGCCATCGTGGCCCTCACTCCCTCGTCACTGGACTCACTAGGACTCTCGATCTCTATAGGATTCACTACAGGCACCGTTTCGTCATACATCGCCGTATAATCCTGAGCATCGTAAAAACTGACAGGCGTCGGGGTCAACCTAGTCTGACAATGTTTGTCACTCGTCTCCATGGCAACTGGGCACCCACGTCCTACCTCCTCGGACGAAACTCTAAACGAAAAAGGCGCGGCAACGTCTCCCTAAAGAAATATTTCTTTTAGCCCCGGTACAGGCTGGCACTGGAATCCGCATGACAAATGCACGCGCATATATTACGCACTTATAAGCGGGACAATGCGAGAGAAACAGCGTGTTTTCAAAAAGACAACTTTATTTACTACGCTAACAGCTAAATTCTAGAGTATATGGTACAAAAATATAGGAAGTTTCGAACAACCCAGTGCTTTAACAGCATATGAAACTTTGCGATAACAAAATAAATGGTTTCCCACATAATATTTACGACAAACTCGACACATACATTCATTCAACTTTGAAATTTACGTCCATTCTTTCAATTCACATACCTACGTCTACAGGGTTAAACAGAAAGCGTGTGAAAAGAAAGGGGTGCGATATAAAAACATAGTATTCTGAACAACTTTTATATTTATACCGAATCTAATTAAACTTCGCGAATAATCAGCAGTTTTATACATTTTATCGTGTCTAATGGTATTTTTTTTAATGACACCGCATTTGTTTTTCTATGAAACAGCACATTTATTGAAACAGCTGATTATTCTGCGGTTTTACGCAGCAAAGGTTCTCCGTATCCCTGTTTACACGCATTCTACTTATTTGTGTAAATAAGTATTTGTTTTGTACTTATTTTTATATGGACGATGAGAAACTACAATCATCTCCGTATTGCATGTCATAGGCAGAGGTAACTGAATTTTCAATTTACGCTATCAATTATATTTCATGTATCTTTTACAATTTTTAACTTTTCATACAACATTTACGTCACGTGCTCGCGTTTTAATAAAACATTTAAGTAATTACTACAAATTTACACAGTATAATTCTACCAAGAGACTCATTATAAATACTCAGATCGTAATAAAATAATAACAAAAGGTTATCTGGAAGAGATATCACTATTAGTTATAAGATCACCTTTGTCCTCAAAACAATTTTAATTTTAAGTTTAATCGCTGTTTTTAAGTGTTGTATTTTGAAGTATAAATGTTTTTGGATTGTAATGTAAAGATTGTTTTTGTTTTTAAAATACAATATTATAATCCCCACTAAAAAAAAACGCACGAAACCGCATACGTGTTCAGCATTTTTTTTGTTGATTGTATTTAGATAATGAAGTTATAATGAAATAAAATTACTTTGGTGTTACAATTAAATTGGGTCGGGTTATAAGAAAATAATTTGATAATATATGAAAGGAGTTTAATGTTCAATGGCAATTGAAAAATAAAATAGAATGAAATACTAGAACTTCATCAACAAGTACTAAATCAACATCAAGTATGTTGACAATATGCATAGTTATATGTACCCATATTTGACTCATCTGTCATTTACCGTCAGTCGAGTTGGTGGGCTAACACAGACTTGTATACAACATAAGAATGGATTAGAAATCATAAACTCATCAAAATCGGAGTCTTCGTGTTATTATAATTGTTTGGTACCAATAAATATAATTTTGTTTGCAGTCTAATCTCCATGTTAAAATCATAGAATCTTTTAACTTAATACTCTTTCCAAACAACCCTGTATTGATTGTTACAAATCGTATTTGAGTGTAATTTGTTACACCTATGTCAAACTATAATAATTTATTGTACCTATGATAAACTATGATAATTTTCAATTTCTATGTCAAATAAAATATCTACAAAAATATAATTATGAATCTTATTTTAAATGTTCATTAATTATTGTCCAAAAACTATATTGTATATTATTTCCACAAAATAAATATTCTGGTTAAAAATACAACAGCATGCAAAAAATATACATTAATTCTTCCTAAATTGGTGGTTATGTGTATATAATATTACTTGCCTTTTTTGTTTCCAACATTCATGTCACATATTTTTGGCATTTCATGACAATTAAATTTATGACCGGCATAACATAGAACCAGTAGTAATAAGAGTATTTGAAATATTTATCAGTTTAAAAATACAACAGCTCGTTAAAACTATACATTTCTTGAGATTTTTTTCAACTATACTGTTAATGATGTTTATGTCATCAAATACGATGAGCGCCTTTTTGAAGTGAAAACTTCTTTAGGCGCGCCTAGACAGATTTCGTGGGGTGTAAATTTAATTCTAGCGTTACGCTCGGGTATGATAAGAAATCTTCGGGTAAACTCGGGACCTTGGCGATTGGGCATCTAGAAATGCGTCAGTCAATGGGAAATGCTGAAAGGGCGTGGCCTCCCCATCATGGCATGGACATCTAGAAATGCGTGAGCCAATGGGAAATGCTGACGCATTTCTAGATGCCCATGCCAAAATGGCGAGGCCACGCCCTCCGGTTACACCCGTGTTGTTTCCAAGGTAAGCTATCAAATTCTGGGTTATAAGTTTTCACTTCTATCGGCAGTTCCTATGACTGCCAATTTTTTTGTTTACTTTTTATGGTTTGACATATCTTAACAAATTAGCACTGTTTAATTTATGACCAGCATAAAATAAAACGTGCATCAACAAGAGAATTAAAAAATATGTTTATCTGAACGTCAAATACTGTTCTACGCAGAATGCCTGTGCTAAATGGAATGGGATGAATTGTGTCATTGTGTGCAATCAACAAGTTTTAGCTATGGGGTTGTCAACGAATTAATAAAAAAAAACAAATGTCTAATGTACTTTATCGATGGAGTTTGAAAAATCTATGCAATAAAACCTGCTTTTTTGGTTGCAGTTTGTAAAATCAAAGTAATATAACCTGATTTTTTGATGATTTGTTGTTTGCTTCTGTAAACATCATGAGTACAACCACCCTTTCAGATCAGTACAGGCATTCCGTGTAGCCCCATATATTTTAACTTCGAAATACAATAATTCCTTTTATCTTGTTAAATGTTGAAGATTTCAACACCACATAATTTCTACCAAACATGATTTCAAAACATTGCATGATCAAAACAATAACTACAGGTTTTTATCACAATTTGCAGTCTTGGAATACAACAGGAATTAAATTATACTACAACTGTTTGGCACAAAATTTTAGCAGTTGATGTACTGACTTAATGTTACTTATCGTTAGATAAGAACAAAAGCAAGTCCCTAAATACCAGTCTAGATCACAGACACTGTATTACAAGAGGGATTGTTCAGTTTGGCCTTAAAGTATTACTTATGTGAACCGACTTTGTTGATCAGTTCATCACATATGGCCGTCAACTCATCATTAGCCTTCGTTTTCTGTGTTAAACTCTCCTGTAAGGAAGTAGCAAGCAACTGATTTCTCTTAATCATAGCATTCAATTTCACCACCTCTGCTTCATGAGCTCTATTAATCTTTTCCAATTCCTGATTTGCTTGATTAAGTTTCGCGGTCGCGTGCTGCTTTAGCATCTCGTAATTCGTTTGCATTTTCGTGACTTTTTCTTCGAAGTCCTGAATGGTCTTTTTGAAAATATCTTCATTAGCTTTACATGTCAATATAACTTGTTTGGTCTTTTCATATTTGCTGTGTAAGTCGCTGAAAGAAACCTCCATGCTCTCTAAATGTGCGGTTTGTTCGTCTCTCTCACCAATTAACCTTATCCTCTGTTCGGCGTTTCGTTTCTTATCTTGCTCGATGTCGGCAATTAAACTGGCGATCGTCCTTTCATATTCTTCAACTACAGCCGCCATACTCTTATTGAGTTTCGTCTTTTCAACAAGACGCTCATTTAGTTCGTTTATCTTCTTCAATCTTTCTTGACCATCAACTTCTAGTATTCTCACTTGAGATTCCATAGTTGATAATCTATCTTTTAATTCTTTGCTTTCAGATCTAAGGTTGTAGACACTGATTTCTTTTTCAGCCAACAACTCTCTGAGTTGAGTTAGAGCTAGATCAGCTTCGGTTTGTTCTCTATTGGGTAGTGCACTTGTGATTGTAGAATCATGGCTCAGGAAAGAATTATTGGCACTCATTGAGAGTAGTCTGTCAATAACAGCTATGGCAGGAGATGTGAATGTGACGGAACGTCGGTTAGATCTCACAGGAGTGATGGACTTGTTTCTTGGTGTGGCAGCAGGATTGAAAGCAGGAGTTACTACCATCATTGGTTTGGTTACAGTTATGTTTGCATCATCATTACTTTCTTGGGAAACATTGTTATCACCTTCATAAGTATCACTTAGCGTCGAAGGTCCAGGAACAGGTGACGCTTCAATATGTCTTCTTGTAAACCTTGTCTGAGTAGTTGAAGAACCAGCAATAGGTGACGCTTGCTTACGAAGTGAAGTTCGATTGGGTTTCGTAGGGGTACTTTGTCGTTTCTGACCTATATTTAGTGATGCGATTACACTATCAGAAGATATCCTTTTAGCAAATAGGGGATCAAACTTAAGGAAAAGGCTTTCCTTGCCACTATCGGCGACAACGTTGCTTTTATTTTGATTCAGCAAAAATTCAAATGCTTCAGCATCAATAAATAGTTCACCATCCAAATTATCGGCGTTCGCTTGTGCATCATGAAGTTCGTTGAATTGCATCATATCTTCATTGTCAGTAACAAAATCTGTCATTTTATCAATATCATCATCATCCAGGAAAGGGCCTTCAATGGTATCTTCATCTTCTGTGTTCACTTCCCGAGTAGTCAAATTCTGATTGTCTGTAGCTCTTGAAGATGATGTTGTGTCAGCTATGTTAGCAGAAGTATCTTTTTCCATCAGCTCTGTTTCCATTTTATCCTCACTTTCAATATTTTTAGCGAGCAGAGCGAGTGAGGATTCATCCAGGGTGATAGTGCGATTTGTGTCTGATTGACTATGAGTAATCATTGACACATCAGGAGAACTCCGAATTTTTGATCTTGTGGCAAAGGGATTATCGCTTGTCGTGCTCGGCGGGGGTGATTGGCATACTTTTGATCTGGTAGCAAAAGGATTCTCGATGTCTAGTGTTGGAGATTGCCGCATTTTTGTTTTTGTAGCGAATGGGTTAAAGTTCACGTCATCTATTTCTGGCAAATTAAAAACGTTTTTGGATTGTATACTTTCCGCAGACGACGTAACGGCAGAATAATAGGTGGATTGTTCCGATGACGAGGCAGTTTTTAAATTTTCTGAAATTGTATGATTAGAATCATTTGATAATTTGTTTTCTTCACTATCTTCAAAAACAACTTTCGTAACTTTCGATTCGCTTTGTTCTTCTTCATGTATAACCTCTTTTTTATCGGCTTTTCCAAACTCTTCTTTCTGTGGTTGAGTAACATCAGTAACTTCGATTTTATTGATATCCAGACAACTTTGTTCCCTTTCTAATGATTCAGCTGTGCAAATCTTATTTTTATCCTCTGTCCTTGTTGTAATATCTATTTTATTTGTTGATGTTTTGGTTCCAGCTTTGCCATGAGAAGAAGCGTTTAATTTATTTTTCAATGTGGTAGGTTTTTTTCTTTCTGGAGGTTGTGATTTTCGTCTACTATAAACTTCTTCTTCCAAAGGCACCTTCAGTGGTTTACCATGACCTTCGTCATTTTCTAACTTTCTGTTTGGAGAATCTAGTGGTGGAGACATCCTTATCTTAGTTTTAGTAGCAAATGGATCATCCATGTCATCAAAATTAAAATTGTAACCCTTTGATGTAATGGGAGGAGATCTTGCGACATTACTGTTGTCTACAAACTGATTTTCAATGTCCTCAAATGCTTCGTTTTTTTGTGCTTCTTCAGCTTTTTCCGATTCATTCATATTTTTAACAGATGTCTCAAGCCCGGATATCAAAGAAACATAGGGACTATTATTTTCTGATACTATTAATTCTTCTGTGCCTTCAATTTCCATTGGTTCTGAGTCAGGAGAGTTTGTGAAAACTTTAGGAGGCTGGTCATAACTCAAATTCATCACTGTAGCATTGATTTGTGAATTTTCTATTGTTCTATTGGCTGGTTGTTTCTCTTCAAAATGTTTTTCTTCAGATGTTACCGAATCTTCACAAACAGGATTGGTTTCAATCACCTCATACTTAGGCTCTAAATTAGATTCTGTTTCCAATGTATTATTTGTGATATGAGTCAGTGATTCACCATTTCTTATATCAGGAGTAGGAGCTAATTCTATTTGTTTCGGCTCGTTGGACTCTATTACTGAAGTTTTTACATTATCTTCAGCAAAAACGATAGTCTGATTCACTAAGTCAGGTAATTCATGAGTTAAATTTAGGCTTTCATTGAATGAAATATCCATTGGCTCAATTTGAGAAGCATTAATGTTCTGTGATACATTACAGGTCTTTTGATTCAGATGAGGTTCAGCATTATCAGTTAAGGCATTGTCACAAATAAAATTGTTGTTACTTTGGTTACATGTAATGTTAGATGAAAAAAATATTTCACATGGCAAGCTATTATCACCAACTGTCTCATTTTCAGGTTTAGTTTCGGGTAAGTCTACTTCAGGAATATCTGTCGAATTTAAGTCAGTAATCAAGGATACTGTTTCAAATGGTACAAGATTATCAGTTTTCAAGGTCACATTGGTAAGTTCGGATACAACTATTTCATTGTTTATATTTTGTTTACTAGACAAAGACTGCCGTTTTGTGAAATCTGATGATTCAATATCATCATTTTTTAGTATCTGAGGTTCTGATAAAGGAACATCTGAGATATTTAGGGTTTCAAAAGAAATATCACCAACTTTATGTTCAACTAAACTGTCTACTAAATTCTCAAAAACTGATTTTTTTACTTTAGAGTCTGAAGAAGACATGTCAGCATCAGAATCAAAAGTAAACACAGTTTCTTTACTTACAAGCTCTTGGTCAATATCATCATCAGGTAGAGGAACATCACAAGGATTTTCAGTTATCTGTACTTCAGTTGTTTGAGTTGTAGTTACATCATTATTTTGCAGATCAACATTTTCTGATACAGATAAATTAAGTGGTGAAGTTCCTAATGATTTCTGAAGAACACTATTATTAACAGTAACTACATCTTCTGAAGACACAAAGCTGTTTGAACCACTTACAACATCTACAGAACTGACATCATGTTGAACAACATCTACAGAACTGACATCACGTTGAACAACATCTACAGAACTGACATCATGTGAAACATCTGAAATTGACACAGAAATAGGTACAGTTTCTAGGTCTTCAGAAATGGCTGCAGCAATTTCAATAGGTTTCTCAAACGTAATTTCTGAAGGAGCCATGTCTGTTTGTAAACTTTTTGTACAGTCTACAGAAACAATGTCAGTTTTATTTTTCAGCGTGATTTTTGCAACTTCATTTGTATTTATTGCAGAAATTTCAATGAACTCTTCAGACACTTCTTCTGAAAGAATAGTAGGTGCCGATAAATTAGGTACACTTTCAGTAGAAATAACATCATTTTGAATTACATCTGGTATTTCAACTGAAAATGCTTCAAAACCAACAGAAACTGTATCATTTTCAGTGGGTTCCTTACATTCTAGTACAAGATTCAAAAGTGATTTATTTTCTACATCTATAGAAACATCATTATTTTGAATTATGTTCAATGGTTCAGAAGGCACTAGTTCAACACATTCATTTAAAACTGTTATTACATTTTCACTGGATTGTATACTATTTTCTAAACTTATAGTGTCTGTGAGTTTACTCATTACATTTAAAGCATTAAATGATTCTACAATATCACTTTGAACTTCTACAGACACTTGCGAAATAATTTCGTTTTTGTCATTTATATTCTCTATTTTGTTAGAATCTTCCATGCTAGTGATTTCCTGTTTCAGCTCTACATTGGATGTTTGTGAGAAATTTTCTGTTGTTAATTCACATAAAGTATCTGTTCCAACTTGCACTAGATTAACTTGTTGATTTTCGGAGTTCACATGTTCTAACTCATTATTTGATTCATTTACTTGTTGTGCTATTTTAAGGTCATGTTCATCTATTAAAGTTTTTTCAAGTTCGTCATGTGAGTTTTCTGTGATTTTTGCTTCATTATCTTGACCATCTTCAGTTCTATCTATTTTTTCAAGTATATTATCATTTAGGGTAACATTTTCAATCTTCAAATCAGGCAACACAGTTTGCTCTTCAGTTAAATCTTTATGATTTGTGCTGTCTATAATATTCGTATTAGAAACAACTTCTGAAGAAATATTCTCAAGTTTGTCAAGCTCAGACAAAATTTCTATAGTTGCATGAGAATAGTCAGAATAGTTTGAAGGTAATGTTGTATCAAATTGTTCATCCACAGATGCAAATGTTGCATTTGGATCAATGGTTTGGTTAACTATTGAAGTATTTTCAATAGCACCAGTAAGAGGCTTTGTTTGATCTAAATTTGCCCTTCCAGAAACTTTTTCCAGTATCTCTTTGACATCTAATACATATGATTCATCTACAGAAAATGTTGAGTTACAATCAACAAATTCTCTATTTTTTATTTGCTTTTCTTGCACATTTGGGTGATTGGAAATTTTCTCATGGATTGATTTAATATCCAACACATATGATTCATTTTTAGAGAATGTAGTTTCGCAATCAACAAACTCACCATCTGATTCCGCAGCAATGCTGACATCAGGGTTATTCGGGAGACATTCAGTCACGGTCCTGTCTTGTATAATTGACTCATTATTGGATATGTCCATGTATTCCACTATTGAATGATAATTATTTTCAGCATTTGAATTATTTAAATCAGCTTCAGTACTTTTGTGTTCTGAAGAAGTTTTCTGTTGGAATAATAGTTTGTTAATGAGTGTTTTTTCAGGACTACTGCTTCTTTTTTCATCCTTCCAATTTAACTCTTTTTCCAAATCATCATTAAAAACTATGCTGTCTTTGTATGGACTACTTCTTTTTGATGTGTTGGTATCCCTCGTGTGGCTAGCAACTATCGGGGTGGAAGCCACTGCATGTGCCACTGCTGGTCTAATTGCTGCACTCTCAGGGCTTAGAGCTTCTTGTTTGAATGTGTTATCATTGTCTATAGGTGGGACTGGACTTGTAGATGAACGGAACATATTCAACACAGATTTTAGTCCACGGATAATTGGAGATGCTTCTTCTTTTATATCTTTCGTAGGGGTGGTCGCTTCAGGTGTGTGCAATACTGATGATGATGAACTTGGCAGGGATATGTTTTCATCAATGTCATTCTCTCTACTGATTGTTACTGTTACATTTGCTTCTTCAGAGTCAAGATTTCTGAGGATGGACACATTGCCATTGCCATCGGCAAAATGCTCTGTGGGAAGTGATTGCAGCGGCTTACTTTTTACAGACTTTAAAACATTATCGTTGATAGTCAGTGTTGAATTTAGTGAGCGAGTTAAATTTCCATTTTCATTGCTTAACAGTATTGAATCTCCTGTTTCGAGATATCGATTATCGGGACAAGCCGTAAAACTTTTAGACATAGGAGACGAGCCAGGTGTCATGGAGTACCTCAGTTTCATGTTGAGCTCTGAGACGTCCAACTCCTCGTAGCCTTTCTCCGTGCAGGGAACATTGTGACGGAAGGTGTTCTCCTTGTTATCAAAATCACTATCCATACAGTCCACATCCATGGGCTCAGCCTGGTGAGCCATATTCACTGCACTGAGTCCCTCAACCGCATTAGACGACCTCAAACAGCGTCACAACAAACTTTTCCTGTCCCCGCGTCGAGTCAATCTGGAGCAAGGCACAAACAAAAAAATAAGTCCAATGTTTACACTCAGACGATTTCAGAGTTTCACTATAATTTCTACGTGTAATGCAGACGCGGTATGTGTGTCACATGAAAACAAAAATGTCGGTGAACTGAACACGCAACTCACTGTGTGAATCTATTTTTAACTTTTTTGTGATGTTCGCAGTGCGACGTTCATTTTATGTAACACGCTCGCCCGAGGGAACTTTGCCAAAACGCAGCAACGGCTGGTCAAAGAAATACAAACTATAGCACAGGAACAACACAGAAACCGTTTGAAATCCAGTAACGTTTTTTATAATTTTGAAGTATTTGATAAGTAAGCAGTACTTCGTCATATGTCATTGTCAGTTTTTTTTTTTTTAATTTAAACTCGTCTTTATTCACGGTAACATAACTTTTTGATGTTGCTGTAACTATATGGAGGGTAGAGGAACCTCCCAAAAGTTTTCCTTTTTTTTATTTATTTTCATATTTTTTTAGTTGTTAAGTAGTATTTGGTGAAGAAGCAGAGTTCTGCGACATTTTTGAGGTTAGTGTTGGCAAATGTTTTTTACTTGCGTCATGGACAAGTCAATTTCAAATAGTGACAATGACATTTTATTGTACAAAACTGTATTGCCACTCTAACGATTTATTTTCTAAATTAGCTATAAGTCGTTTTCGTGCAAGACAATAACATCAATATATTATCTCTGAGAGCGTGTGAGGAAAATTTAAGTATAATGCAATACTACTTCGACTACTTTAGGTTTAGGTTTACCTCTTTGAATGTTCTACAACCATACATTTTATAAAGAATATTAAAGGAGACGGCTCATTTCTGCCCCAAGTCGTTTCAAGTTTAGGTACTTAATTAGCCCCGGAGACCTAAACAAGTTATTTAATTAAAATAACATATTATTAAATAATTCAAACTATACATTCAATACTAACCTGCCAAGCGGGGATTGCAAATTGGTGATTAAAAGTACCTGAATGACTATGTATAAGTAATTTTGTATTAAGGTACTGTAGTTCCATAAAACCAAACTAAATGGCGTTGTACGGCGCTAAAACACGCTTGCGAAGTTTTTGTGAATTTAAATAAGCCTGTTAAGGTTTAGTTCGTAATTAGTCTTCGGGTCAGTACCCAATTTGAACATTCTTGTTATTTGTACCTATGTGTACAGATTATAGTCAAAGTCAGCCATGTTTTTCTCTTTTATTGTTAAGTTGAAGTTAACGTACAGTAAGAATTCATTCGAAAATCGATTCGCTCGAAACTCACACAACACATGGAATTTCTTTAATTTTCCAAAGGTTTCGTTTTTTTTTTTGTGGTTTGACCGAATCTCCGGTCCTTCTCTGTGTTGAGTCGACATTATTTTGAGCACAGTACCTAAGTCGCAAAGTAATTAATTTACTACCTTCTTTTAGTAGTAAGTACATAATCACAATTTAATATTATGAACTCTCACCTTCCAGTAATGTGAATTCCTTGCTTTGTATACTTATTAATTTACAGAGTATTCATTGTATTTGTATGTATCGCTATTTAATTTATTTTTAATATTGACATTTAATATAGGACATCTTTTTTTTTTTTTTTTAATTCATAACTTAGTTTAATTATTTTTGATTTGACTATTCATCGATTGATTATTTAAGATGTGTTATTAATTAGCATGACATAAATTGTTCCCATTTTATTTTCATTTCAAATAAAATTCTGTTAGAAATTTAATAATGTCAAACGGATTAAATAGTAAAATAAAATAAAATTAATAATTTATAATATAATTTAACAAACTAATCCCCGAATAACCCACCTCTAACTGCTCCCGGCGCAAAAGTGCCCATGATGCTCGCCGCGTTCCCACGCTGAATGGCAATGGCCAACCTTTGCTCCAGGAACGCACCAGAGCGGGAGTCACCCGTATTCTCCCTGAGCCTGCGCCCCAATTCTGAGAGGAACCCTTTAGCCTCTGCGCCCCAACAACCCAAGGTCTCCACGGCAACAGGTACAAATTCGTACTGCGACACCAACATACCATACTTTCGCTTCTTCTTATCAGCGGCATCCTCTGCCGCGGCCGATGGTGAGTGGATAGTGCGACCTAGGTGGCTGGCGGCGACAGTGCTGAAGTGAAATTTAATTAGCTATATCTCGTTAGTGTAATTGGCGATATGCCGTTCTGACTGATTATTATAAATAAATAAATCACGTTCTTGATTACCTACTTGCGGCGTTATTTTTTTTCAATATTTTGGTTGATATCTTCCAAACCCCGCTATGCAGGATAAAAACATAAACGGTTCCTCAATATATATTAAAAATCCTATACAATGATCAAATTTTGGTCAAGTCTCTTGCACTTTTTCTGTGGGGCAAATGCCCATTGATAATGTGCCGTCTCTTTTAACATTAGATCTGGGTAGCGATTTTAAATCCATTCGGTTGCATCCGACACGGATGGAATGGATTTAGAATCGCTACCCAGTCCTTATGTCGCGAGCGTGGTCATGTCACCATATTTTAAGTAGACAGAGAATCGATGAGTTGTCTTTCTGCGGTGCTTGTGAACACAACATGCTGTAGACTGAGTTGGGTCGGCAGTATTGTAATTTTTGTGGGTTTTAAGTGACACGTAACTGGACCTCTACTACTATCATGTAAGTAAAGTTCATAAGTAATGAATTGTAGATTTCAGTTTAAAATTTATTTATTCCTGCAGTTTTGTATGGCCGATAAAGCTAGTAACATTGAATCTACGTGTAATCTGTTGTATCCATGGCCAAGATATATTTTTTTTAAAAGGGTAATAAAAAAAATAAGGGGTTATGTGTTGTTGTGTGTGATCTGTGGATCTGTGGTTCATGGTTCTGTGTTCTCTGTACTGTATCTGTCTATCTGTGGTTCTGTGGTTGTTGTTTTGATTTTGAGTTCGCTTGTGTTGTTTACATTTTCAGTTTACAACGTGCAAAATAATAAAATTATCAATTATATATCCTTCTCAGTTACAGGATGGTATCAGTAAGTTTGTGTTTATATTTCCAACGGGTATTTTAATATATTGAACCGTATTTTCTTTCAAAAGGTCAAGGTTATAAAATTATAACCTAGAGGCAATCTAAAATAAATTACGTATCTTCGTTGTATATAAAATTACTGTTTTGTCTGACAATCGCGGCTGTGTGAAAACTAGGCATTATTCTTTAAACTGTAGAAACGAATTATGTCACTAAACATTGTTTGGTTACAATGGTTGAGTTGAGTGACTTTGTAGTATAACAAAAAATGATAGTCGATCGTAGAACGAGTTATGGGTAAATGTATGCCGGTATTTCTGCATGTTCTGCTTGCTGCCCGCCTAACTTCAGTACGGTTGCGAATGTGCCAACAGACACTTGTGTATCTTGTCATTTGATTACGTAAATTAGGATTATTTTAGTAATTTGGCTCTGCATTGATTTTTGTTTTATAACTTGTATTATTTATGGTAAGTATTCAATTCATTTACACTGAATGACTTTCTTTACATAAATTGACCATGTACTTTCACTTTTTTTGTACATGGTTTGAGCCAGATAAAAATATGTTTGAAACTGGTTATACATTTTGTTTTGGTCTTATTGTAGATTAATTTGCATGCAAATAAAATAAAACCAACACAAACGTTTTTAGTTTTTACCAGATATGTTGTTTACCTTTTTTAAATTGTTCTACGTACTAAAATAATATAGTGATACTCATAAATTTGTTTACTTTATTTGACTGTACTATCTGTTATCTCTATGATAATTATGGTCAAAATGGCTTATCTATATTTGAGAGGTACTTACCTGATAACTTATTAATAAGTGGTTATAATATGTCTAATGCTCTGAAGCTTTGGAAGTTGTTTGGTGGTAGAAGAAGATGTTAGCAGGTTACTGCTATTTTATACCTTTAATGATAAATTAATTTAGATTAAACGGTCTTAAAAATGTACATAACTGACATACAGAACTACATCCCAAAAAAATCTGAAGTGATTAGTTAACAATTGAATCTATACACACACAGCTAGAAAGATGAAACAAAATGTATTCCACCAAATAAAATATTCTACTCATATTTAATATCATCATTTAATTTTGTAGTGGTAGGATTCTTTGCAGTCTTCCTGAGAAAACACCAGACCTATGCCAATTATTCTACTACCAAGAATTTACAAGACATCAGTGTGTTCTTGTTTAAATGTTTCCAAAAAAATTATAAGGCGTAGAGATAAACCATGTTGTATCTGCAAGTGACGAGCATAGTGCTACAACTTCATGTTAAAATAGTAACCAGTTTGCTTACCATCAGGCGCATGTCTTGCTCAACCCATTACTTTTTATAACAAAAACAAAAAGTGTTGTGAATTACATTAGCATGTTGGTGATACCAATTTGTAAGATTTTCCCCGTAGCAAAAAGTGCTCCAAGTGTCTAAAAAATGTTCACTTTAAAAATTCAAGTAACTTAATATATTTGAACAGCTCATTCGTTTTCAGATTAGAATATGGAAATTGATGGCGTGACTGTGAAACTATTATTCTTCGCTCGATCAAAAGAACTAGCAGGAGTGAGGGAGACAACGATACGTCTGCCGAGAAAGATCAGTTACAAACAACTATTGAATATTATCAGTAAAAACTACAACCTTGAGCAGATAAAGCATAATATTTTGCTCGCAAAAAACGAGGAGGTGTGCGAAGATACGCAAGATATTGAAGTGAAAGAGAAAGACAGTATAGCTGTCATTCCTCCGCTGAGTGGTGGATAAACATAGAGAAGAAACTGTGATATAATAAGCTAATTAATTGATCAAAGTTTTAAAGAACAAAGTCACCTAGAAAAGTATACACAAAATAATTACATCCTAAAAGAACATTATATTGTAACGTAACAATAGTTTCGTTAAATTTGATTAAAAAAATTTTTTTTTTTTTCGGGAAAGTAACTAAATAGATTTAGCCAAGATGAATCATCTCAAGCTGACGATGGACAAATTACCCGTGGAAACTATAACCGATCTGGTTACGGATGACAGCTGTGGGGCCGTGTCTCTGTTCATAGGCACTACTCGGGATAACTTCGAAGGAAAGAAAGTATGTAGTTCTGCACACACTTTACACAGATGTACTAAAGCAAACGCTATAAACATAGTTTGTAAAATTTCGCGATTTAACTGAAGCTCTTACTGAAAAGATTTAAACATTTTTACACGGCAGCGTAAAGGCGGCGGTTCGCGCCGCGACTGCGGCAGGAGATCACTGTCTCGGTCTTCTATCGCGGTCTCGGCGGGAACTGGCGCCCATACAAAGCTATAATGTCAAGTGCGTGTCGCGGTCGCCGATCTCGGTCGCCGGTCGCGATCGCGACGCGAACCGCCTTTAAAAATGCCGTGCACACTAAGAGACTGAAGAGATAGTGGGTAGTCTCATTGTGAAATGAGATATCCATCTACCCATCCTCAATCGATATTAAAATCGTAGGGTTGCCACTACGCACGCAACAACCGAATCAACAGATCTCTCCAAACTTACTCTGTGTTGTTTACATATAATTATGTATTTACTAGCAGCGCTCCGCGGGTTTACCCGCAGACTCCCGTTCCCGTTATTTTCCCGGGAGAAAAAGTAGCGTATGTGTTCATCCAGACTATAATCTAAACTGTCTTCCAAATTACAACCCGATCCGTTCATACGTTACGTCTATCTATCCAAAATTTAATACCAGGACGTCTACTCTGTTTCTACGAAAACGAAATTTCGAAAAAAAACTCCCGACTTTCCAACTCTCGTTCTACTTCGTTTCGTCCGATACAACATTGTTTGACGTTTAAATAATCTAAGCATACTCTAGTTAGAGTAGGCTTAGAACATTTAAACGGATAAAACGACGGACCGAAGTAGAATCGGAGTTAGAAAATCGCGAGTTTATTTCGAAATTACGTTTTCGTTGAATTAGAGTGACGTCCTGTTTAACATTACCATATTACCAATTATCCAATAGCATTGCCTCCTCTTGACTATTTCGCCCTGATGTTGTGCGGCGATGTAGTATACTATCAAAAGAACTTACTGCTTTAAAAATACTGAACCGATTTTGATAAAACTTAGCTAAGAACATTCCTGACTAATTCACTTTCCGAACTATTCAAATTCGGTTCTTCCATTTGGGAGCTGCGATGCTATGTACATTAAATTTATGACACTCCTTCGTATTTGCATCAGGGACAAAAAATACTCAAGTGAAGCCGGGATTCGAACCTATGCCCACACAATTGTGAATCACACATTCAAGCCACTAGGCCTTCACGGCTTCATGACTACTACAAAAGGTTCTAATACCGTGATTTTAAATAACATCCTCCTTTGGAATAGATTATGCATTTCTGTAAAAATATAAAAAGTAAATAAATAGGGTACAATCCTCAAAAAAACTAAGTAGCCCGTTAGTTAGATTGCCAAAAAATATTGTACACGTATTTTTTCTTTTGTTTCACAAACAAAAAATGACGGAGATACAGCGCTTCGAAATTTCGTGTGACGTCACTTGTGAGTACGATTTTTACTCACGAGTGACGTCGCGACCCCCCACTCTCGAAGTTTGATGGTCTATTATCTTTGACGATTTTTAATATTATGAAAAGACAAAAAATACGTGTCTAATATTTTTCCATGATCTAGCTGACGGACTAATTAGGATGGTGTATTTTTGACCCAGTCCGGTACCCTATTGTGTAACCCGGTTAGCGGCGCGGCCTCTTCCCGTTGATTTTAAACAGAAGTTCTAATAGATTGAGTCTATATTTGTACAAGTTTTTGCAAGTTTAATTGTTTTAAGTTCATTAACGAGGTAATTCGCAGGTGGTCCGGTTAGAATATGAAGCGTACGAGCCGATGGCGATCAAAGCTATGAAGGCGATATGCGAGGAGGTGCGGGATAAGTGGCCCGCTGTCCATGGTATTGCCATGTACCACAGGTATGTGAATATCTACACTAAACATACGCATAGCAAAAGCAGACCACTTCGTATTCCCACTGCTGGGACTTGGGCAACACTCACATTTGATTCTGATTAATTCCTGATTAACGTTTTAGTCCATGTGTAATAAACTATAGGCATATCTATGCATTATAACACGAAAATCGAACTTTGGGCGATAGAGCTTAAAGTCGTAAGACAAGTTTTTAGGGTAAAAACGGGACCGTATTACTGGACTTCGCTGTCCGTCCGTCCGTCCGTCTGTCACCAGGCTGTATATCAAGAACGGTGATAGCTAGACAGTTGAAATTTTCACAGATGATGTATTCCTAGCGCCGCTATAACATCAGATACCCAAAAATAAAATAAATATTTTCCAATATAAAAAACTTGACTTTTCTACAGTTTCTTGCTCTAAACTAATAACGGTGACAGGTAGACGCTTTAACCATTCACCGAATGTTTAGTTTTATGTTATCTTTAAATATAATAACTATTTAAAATAAAATAAATAATAAGGGGATGTACATATGTGAGCCCCCATACTATAAGAGGTTTTCGCCGTTTATTTGCTAATGGCACAGAACCTTTCGTGCGCGAGTCCCACTCGCACTTAGCCGGTTTTATTTATTTGTACAAGGGGGTATGGTAGTTGGCCTCAGATGACCTCTACTGCCTACAGAACTTTGGGCTAACGCATGACACCACTGACCTACATTAACTAGCTAAACTTAAGCACATACGTACTACGTACGTACGTATTTACAACTTTATCTAAATAAATATAGAGCAGATTACGTAGCTACTGTTTTAAATCTACTAATATTATAAATGCGAAAGTTTGAATGTTCGTTGCTCAATCACGTCGGAATGCCTAAACGGATAGGGTTGAAATTAAGAACAGTCAGAATATGGTCTGGAATAGCACATAGGCTACTTTTATCACGGAAAAATATCGGGAACGGGAACTACGCGGATAAAATCACGGGGTGTTGCTAGTAAAATCAATAAAATCATATTCTGACGATACATCCAAAATATATGACGACACACTAAAGAAACAAATGTAAATGACATGGACGAGAAAGAAAAAGCATGAAATTCGTGTAACATCGAAAGAACCTTAGATTTGGACAAAAAATTTCAAGTTATGTTAAAGGAGCATAAGAGAGACAGTCGGCGTCATAAGTCCCAGTTGTCCCACGCACCATCACTGACAAACACTGCACATCACATCCTCAGCAACAGAGTGGTTTACAACTGGAACAGGTTGCCTGAGGATGTTATTTCAGCAAAGTCATTAAACTCTTTCAAGAACAGATTGGACAATTGGATAGTTAAAGACAAAATCATTTTAACAGACAATTACCTATAATTTGTTATTTCAACACTGAGATATAGGCATATCAGCTAATGCTGCTCGCCTATTATTCAATAAATAAATTATGCTCCAGGTAGGCGTCCTCTACTTTACCATATATTATTTAGTCAATCTAGTTTTCACCTGTTAGAAAAGGCTTCTTTGCCAGTATTGACGAACATGCCAGTAAACGGTACTCGACGTCGCATACTAGGTCGACATGTAGGTATACCCTTAGCTTAGCTTAGCTTAACGTCCAGCGAGAGAAAATCATTGTCGAATAACCTCCCATGAAACTTAGAATACTAGATGAACTCAACTCATACCGCAAGAACTGGCTACTACTTATATGATGGCTTTTGTCCTGCAGTGGAACAAACCTGGCTAAAATAGTAATACCATCCACACTTCGCAGTTATTTGTTAGACAAGCACGATAATAACCGCGTGAAAAATAAAAAATACAAAAGCGAAGCATTACTGAAACATTTCGCTATTAGCTTTATAAAGGAAGTTAGAAGTTACAAGTTTTGTATGGGACTATCTCTGAAGTATAAACCTACCGAACAAAAATAATGATCATCAAAATCGGTCCGTAAAACGACGAAGTTATAGATAGATAGATACTCTTTATTGTACACACCAGAAGAAAAACAGATATACAGACAAAGAAAAACAATAATAGCTAGTGCCACAACAGGCGGCCTTATCGCTGAAAGCGATTTCTTCCAGGCAACCTTTGGGTGGAAACTATTTTTGAAATTTTTAATAGTGAGTTGTGCCATTCCAGACTACATCAGTAATTACAATTTATGTAGATATATTTATACGCTAACACTAGAAAAAATTAATAAATATACATACCTAAATAGTTATCCGCGAACACACATAAAAAATATGTTATTAATGCAGTCAAATTGAGAATTGAGTCAATGTAGTCCGACTTAAGTTTCGGCCGCCTCCAGCGGCCTTTTTTTCAAAGAAAGTAGGTACACGGGCGTTCCAATCGACCAGTGGTCGTGCGTGCATTTTCCTTGATAAAGGCCGCCGGCTGCGGCCGAAACTTAAGCTTAACTGGATAGACTTTATCAGAGGTGTATTCGTTTTAAAATGTGTAAAAACCACGTTAGGTTTAACATTAAAATTGAGAAACCTAAAAGAGGATAAACATTTCAAAAACATGTGTTTATGTAACACATCTGTATCAATATACATATTATATGTATATATATTCGAATGCCGTACGTGTTATTTGTGACTTACATATAACAATTTAAAGTTTACTTTTGAATGTTTCATAAGGGAAATCATACAACTACAATTACAGGTCGTAATTAGAGGTATTACATATTACACGCAATTGACCATATCCGTATGTGTGTTGTAATGCATTCATTGTGTATTTGTACGTTGAATTTTTCCCTGTGTGACGTAGGTATGTAACAATGGAATCTAGTTCATATACCTTGTGTTATTATTTTTTCTTCCTAACTGACCAGGGTCTTTACCGCCTAACGAAAAACGCTTTGACGCTTTGGCGTTGCTGTCTCTTTTCTTCTCGCTTGAAATGAAAGAGACGGCAATGCCAAAGCTTCAAAGCGTTTTTCGTTAGGCGGTAGACCCCCTGTAGTTGCTGGCGGGTGGGTGCCCTGATTAACCCTAAGGCCAATTTAAGCTGTAGTCTAGGACACAGTAAAATCGTGTCTTCGCATGCACTATTATGAAAAGCACTACAAAATCCCAGAGGATGTGGGTGTTTCGTCATCCAGACCGGACATTTTCCTTTTTTCTAGGGCTACGAAACGCATAGTCCTTGTAGAACTTACCGTACCGTGAGAAACTAATACACCTAAAGACCACGCGATGATACAAAACAAGTATTACGACCTTCAAAACGAATTAACAAAAAATGGCTATGTAGTTAATTTATACGCTGTAGAAGTAGGAGCGAGAGGTATACCAGGAAAATCTCTCTATAACCTGCTTAAAGACTTTGGCTTGTCCAGAAGTGCAGTAAGTTCTATACTAGAACGAGTATCTAAAGCTGCACCTAGTAGGATCATATCGGATTTGGCTGGGCAGGGAGAGAAATACGAGTAGTGAAGGTGAGTGTTGACGTACGTCACCAAAAGGGGCCCCTTTTAAACCTACGCCCGAGTCACAAGTCTTGGGGTGTATTCGAGATTTCTCTCTCTGCCACACGATGGACCCGGCACCCGCACGGTGAATCCATGGAATGCTAAGAAGTTCGTCTCCCAGCATCATTGCATCTATCCTACATACTTCAACTAGACCGAGACGAAACACTAAAAGTAATTGCGCTGTGAACTGAAAAAGCTTGGGAGTCCCTGATTTAACACACCCGCGCTTCTACCGCCTAACTAAATCGGCTATCGCTTTGCTAATGCTGTCTCTATCATTTCAAGCGAAAAGAAAAGAGAGAGACACATCAAAGCTATGACATTTTTCGTTCGGCGGTTCGTTCGTCTAGCGCGGTCAGAACACTTGATCAGTCACTGGGTAACAGGATTTTGGGGTAGTGCGGAGGTGCAGGACCTGAATACGTCGAATTAACAATGAAAAGGGCAATGTTTCCAGAGAAATTACAGGGCTTAGACAGAGATATAACGTCTTAGATCTCTGGGTGATCCCAAAAACAATTTTCACAAAAAAACTCTGCGTGTAACTCATAATTATTATTCTCTTGTTTTTTACCATCTTCTACCATCTCCCTAATTTTTAACAGCAATAATCTTTATAATTTATTTGACAAAACATTGTTTACCAGGTCATCTGGTGTAATGATAAAAACTCTTATCAGTGCAGTGAAAGTTATTATGTCACGATATGTGATAACGGAGACATCGTAATGTTGTTTTTACGTCGTCTGTGATTCTTCGAGTAAAATATGTGTCGCGTTATCTACATTGCGCCATGTTTTGCTCCATTAACCGGCGCTTGCGCATTACACAAGATTTATTTGTTTTCTGACCATTTGAGAGAAGCTATCATGGGTCCCTTTAAAAGAATTGGCAGTCATCAGGACTGCCGATAGAAGTGAAAATGTATAACTCAGAATTTGATAGCTCACTTTGGACACTACGCGGGTGAAACCGGAGAGCGTGGTCATGACCAGCATTTCTAGATAGTCAATGGGAAATGCTGACGCATTTTTAGATGGTCAATGGGAAAATGTTGACGCTTTTCTAGATAGCCAATGGCCATGGTCCCGAGTCACCCGAAAATGTCTTATCATTCCCGAGCGTGACGCTAAAATTCAATTCACAGTCCACAAAAAATCTGTGAGTTGGTGCCCCAAAAGATGTTTTCACTTCAAAAGATAGTCACATAACTGTCGATAGAAGTGAAATCTTGTAACGTAGATAGAATTTTAGTATTAAACACTATTAATGTTTTGCACAAAACGTGGTTTCTTCTAAAGCTCTGTTGTAGAATTAGATAGAGGTCTAGGAGAAACCGATTCACTCCAGCTTCATTGCTTAGATAGATATACTCTTTATTGACACACCAAAGAAAAAGAAATACAGAAAATAAAGAACAATACATTTTAAAGTAGTGCGACAATGGGCGGCCTTATCGCTGAAAGCGATCTCTTCCAGGCAACCTTAGGATGGATAATAATATTTGTACAAGTATACGGGGTGTACAAATAAGAATTATACTTAGTAAAATTATATACATACATATAAATATATTGGAATGAAAATAACAATTATGAAAAAATATATATATTATAGAGTGATACTGTCATAAATCTTATATAATAATACTAGTAATTTAGTTAAAAATAATAAACTAATATATACGATAATTAAATACCTACTTACATATCCAATAAATACAATTAAAATACAACAGAGAAATTGCAATTGGAGTAAATCGACAAACAACAGTCTACATTTTCAACAAATAAAATTGTTTAACATTGGTTTTGAAACTGTTAATTGAAGGAGAATTCCTGATGTGCACGGGTAGGTACTAATACGAGATGGCGGTCAAGTGCAAACCTATTATAGATAAAAAAAATGTCTCGTTTGTCAACTCTTACTTGTCGAGCGTGGTGGACCATATCCCTAACTCTCTTCTCGTGAGAGGACGAGGTAAAGCGAACCGGTTTCTTCTAGAGCTCTGCAACAAACTGACTTGAGGACACTCAGTTTATATACATTAGAATATACCTACTCAGGCAACGCATTCCACACAGTGTAGATTGTCTTTCCATTTTATACTCGTTTTTTTTTTGAAGTGAAAACTTCTTTAGGCTCGCTATAGACAGAATTTTCGTGGGCTGTGAAATGGATTCATCAATTGTCACGCTTGGATATGATAATGGATCGGATCGGATATGAAATCTTCGGGTAAACTCGGTAAAAACGGCCAGGTAGGTACCAGGGCAACAGAAACAGTAAAGAGTTTCGATTACCTACCTCCAACAGCCCAACGTTTATCTCCAGATACCAGGACAACATAAATATAAAAGAGTTGCGTTTGCCCCTAGGTACGAGTACCAGTACCAGGGCAACAGCAAGTTTTCACTTCTATCGGCAGTTCCTATGACTGCCAATTTTTTAATTAGCCACTCCTAAGACTCCGGGGTCTGTGTCCTTTGTCATTTGGCTTCTTTTTTCTTAACATACTTCTTGAATTAGGATAAGAAAATAGAAAGCATTTTCAATTTAATTCTAGTGCTCTGTAGTCCGATTTCGTCTGTTGAGCCGATCTCACTAACAGATAGGACTCCGCTAGCGATAGATTCGACATCGTAATTTTCTATTTTCTAAGTCGCCTCCTCCCGGCTTTAAAAACATGTCGCTTCCGTCACGAGGTTTTCTTTCATTGCCAAAGCCTTTAGAAATGGCAAACTGACTTAGAAAAACAAAAATATGCCTTTAACTTTTTTTTTTAAATAAAGAGTAACGAGACAAGCAGGACATGTGCCTGATGGTAAGCAACATGCCTGCCACATAGCAGCACAGCGACACGCAGCTATTGGAACATGAAGAGCCCAAACCATTACCTAGCACCGTACTGCGCACGTCACCCAGAGATCTAAGTTGTTATATCTCTAAGCCCTGTAATTTCTCTGGAAACATTGCCCTTCAAACCGGAACACAGTAATGTTTGCACATTACTGCTTGGCGGTAGAATAACTGGCAAAAGTGTGGTACTTCCCCAGGCGGACTCTGCTAAGAGTCCTACCACTACACTATCAGTAAAATACCCCTTAATAAACTTGGACATCTTCACATGGAAAAAACAAAAATGTGTCTTCAACTAAAAGCAAATAGCCGTCAATAATCATCAATTAAAGCGCAGAATCAGGGTCAGGCGTTGATAAAAACTGACATTACCATTATCTGACGCAACATCTTCGTCTCAATGAGCTCGAGTTGGTATTTGTTGTGATGAAATCGCTTCGATTGCGTGTTCACAGCGGCGACAAATTAATACACCAAATATACATATGTACTCGTAGATAAACATACTTCTTACAGGAAGTACGAGTAAATATGTTTTGTTGAGAACTAATCGTTATAGTATAAATTAATATAATTTATTTTGTAAACTTTCGCGATCTATGTAATGTTTTCAATATAGTTCGTTTTTTATGGTAAAGAGTGATAAGATGAGCAGGAAATGTGCCTGATGGTAAGCAACACGCCTGCCACATAACAGCACAGTGACACTCAGCTACTGGAACATGAAGAGTCCAAATCATTACCTAGCACCGCAATGCGCTCGTCATCCAGAGATATAGGTGTTTTTTTTCTCTTAAACCAGTAATTTCTCAGGAAACATTGCCCTTCAAACCGGAACACAGTTCATACATAATCGTGCCCACGGCAGTTGTATCGCTGCCGAAACGTCGTGTTTATAATAATTTAAATCACGGTTAAAGCAGTTGTCCCACTGCCGACGAGAAAACGAGTAACTATCGACTATTTTCTCGCTCAAGAAACGTACAACAAATTCCGTGTAAAAAAATTGGCAGTCATAGGAACTGCCGATAGAAGTGAAAACATATAACTCAGAATTTGATAGCTTACTTTGGAAACTACACGGGTGTAACCGGAGGGCGTGGCCTCGCCATCATGGCAAGGCCATCTAGAAATGCGTCAGCATTTCCCATTGGCTCACGCATTTCTAGATGGCCATGCCACGATGGCGAGGCCAAGCCCTTTCTGCATTTCCTATTGGCTGACGCATTTCGAGATGCCCAATCGCCAAGGTCCCGAGTTTACCCGAAGATTTCTTATCATAGCCGAGCGTGACGCTAGAACTGAATTTACACCCCACGAAAAATCTGTCTAGGCACGGCTAAAGAAGTTTTCACTTCAATAAAAGAGATGCAAATACAAATAGTTCATCGCTGACTGTTCACACTGCCGGCGACCACTCGCTTCATTAGTTTGTCGCTGAACGACAAGCGCTATGAAAGACAACACTCGCTCAGCGATACTCGCTAAGCGATTAGAACACGCCGAGAGAGCAACCAGCGCAGCGGTCATTTCTCCACAGTCTCCACAGTCGCGGATCTGAAAGTAATCGCTTGGCTGCCGCGAGCGAGTGATGCGAGTAATCGCTCGCCTCACTCGCGCACTCGTTTATAATAGCCGAGCTACACAACTATCGGAACTACGCACTCGCTCCCCGCGGCTCGCCAACTCGTTTCTAATTCTAGCTCTACTCGTTACTCGCTCATCGTTGCCGGTGGGACAACTGCCTCAGTCTTGTGTAAAGTTTTCAATAGATATTAATCGTTATAATGGAATGAAAAACCTACATATCTATGATTCTAATATTATAAAGATGACGAGTTTAAATTTAACGCGATAATCTTAGGAGCTACTGGACCGATTTAAAAAAATCTTTCACCTTTGTAATCTGTACGTGATCCTTCAATGCTATATATATAGGCTATATTTTATAACATTCGTACCACGGGCGAAGCCGGGCGCGGACCGCTAGTAAGACTATAAAATTGTAATGGTTATTTTTCTCATATTGGCATGGAATAATAATTATACAAAAATTGGCATTCATAGGAACTGTCGATAGAAGTGAAAACTTATAACTCAGAATTTGATAGCTTACCTTGGAAGCTACACGGGTGTAGCCGGAGGGCGTGGCCTGGCTATCATGGCATGACCATCTAGAAATGCGTCAAATCCCATTGGCTGATGCATTTCTAGAAGGCCATGCTATGATGGCCAGGCCACGCCCTTTCAGCATTTCCCATTGGCTGACGCATTTCTAGATGGCCAATGGCTATGGTCCCGACGTCCCGAGTTTACCCGAAGATTTCTTATCATACCTTATGTCGCTTCAAAAACTCAAAAAGATCTGCAACTTTAGCTAAAATGTTGACACTATAGGTATAGTATACTAGCAGTGTTACTACGTGTTAGCTACTCCGCGGTGTTACCCGCGTAGTTCACGTGCCCATTATTTTGCCGGGATAAAAAGTAGCTTATGTGTTCTTCTCAACTATAATCTACATATATTCCAGATTTCAGCCCGATCCGTTCATTCGTTCGCAATTGATTTGATTAACAAACATCCAAACTTCCAAACATTGACATTTATAGTATTAGTAAGATACTACCCGCTTTAAATATTGTTTACATCAATTTCTTGCGTCAATACAATAACACACCTGTGACCTCGAGGAAACAGCTTTTTCAATAGTCATTATAGTCTCATCCATACAACCACAAGGCTGCTTTTACACCAGAGATGTGCTATGCTACGTTGATATAGATGCGTTTGATATACACCAATCATAGTCATTGATTCCCATAGCATAAATAAATATTGGTGGACAATTCACACACAACACCATCTGACCCCAAACTAAGCAAAGCTTGTATGATGGCGGCCAGATAGCTGATATAATACTTATATAGTTTTAAATACATACTTATTATACATAGAAAGACCCAAACACAGTGCAAACATTTGAATTCATCACACAAATATTTGCACTGGGTGGGAATCGAACCCACGACCTTCGGCTTCGCAGGCCGAGCTACTACCAACTAAGCCACGAGGCCAGTCAAGCTCTGGTGGAAACGAGTTCAACTAAGCTATGTGTTTGTATGGAAGGATGCGTGCTATGAATGGAAGCTATGAATGCGCGAATGATATATATTTAATTATCTCTTGAAATCGAATTGATTGAAGCGATAAGATTGCCAGATGTTTCCTTACTGTTTTCCTAAATTGTATGTATCCTTTTAATGACATGAACAATGAAGAATATTCATTAATTCATACTTGTTACGTTTCAGGTTAGGCGAAGTCCCGTGTCGCGAGGCTTCCGTGGTGATCGCAGTAAGCAGTCCCCACCGAGCGGACTCCCTGGCGGCCGTCTCACACTGCATCGACAAGCTGAAAGCCAGCGTACCCATATGGAAGAAGGAAGTCTACGAAACAGAGGCTGCCATCTGGAAGGAGAACGCGGAATGTGCGTGGAGTAGTAAGCATAGAGTCAATGGGCAGAAGGTTTAGATTCCTTTGACTGAAAGAGGTCTACGTAACCGATGGAGCCATTTAGAATAACGTGGAATAGTAAGCATAGAGGGAATGGGCAGAAGGTTTAGATTCCTTTCACTGGATGAGGTCTACGTAACCGATGGAGCCATTTAGAATAACGTGGAATGTGTGTGGTGTAGTAAGCATAGAGTCAATGGGCAGAAGGTTTAGATTCCTTTGACTGGATGATGTCTACGAAACCGATGGAGCCATTTGGGAGAACGTCAATCGTGCGTAGAATAGTAACCATAGAGTGAATGGACAGAAGGCTTAGATCCCCTTAACAGGTCTACAAAACCGATGGAGTCATTTAGGTGAATGTGAAATGAATGGAACGAATGGGCAGAAGGTTTAGATTCCTTTGACTGGATGATATGCAATTGAACATTGTACTATCACTACAGTTCACTGCTAGTATTATTAAATATTATTGCGCAGGAGTTAACCCGTGATGCGTGAAACTGCGTCGAATTTGGGCCTGTGCACAGCACGTTTTTTAAAACGCGGCATTGACACGTGTTTATAGCGATACAAACACTATCCCATCGGCCGTGTATGTCGATAGCAACATGCTGGTATATTGTGTTGCAACAAATTGCTCGATTGCGACTGCCCTAGATGCTAGATGCGTACATCTCTCGTCGCAGGGTAAACTCCGTCCGCAGATACGGCGCGCGTTCTATTGACGTACCGATGTTGCGTGTTTGATTCGATACAAAGTGGCGACGTCGTGCGTTTCTTTCGATACAAACGCGATGCTAAAACGCGCGTGTGTCGAATGTCGATACAAACGACAACAAACTGTTCTGTAGAATAAAATACTGCCGTTGACGGACGTTTTTAAAAAGCGTGTAGATATCGCGTTTATGAAATCTAGTGTGCACGGGCCCTTATGGAGGTTCGCTTGCTATAACCACGGTACACATTTTTTAACCCCGTATTTAATAATACTTACGCTTGTATTGAACGCTAGTGGATGTATGTAGAGGAAGGTCTATGAGATAGGCAAATTTTCTTATTTAGCTACATATAGGCGTAATTTCTGATCGTGCTGAAGAAACATAATTTTTGTTCTTACTTAATATAATAATAACACTTAACATAATATGACAGGTAGGAAACCGGTTCCGAAGCGAATCGGAGTAAGATACCTAAGCTCACGAACCCAGAGCTCTCTAGGGTCCGGGGTTACGGCTCACGCTGTCAACTAAACCTCATAACATTTCTAAGTGTGTTCCTGCTCTGCTATCTTTACCCATTAGTAGGTGCAAAGCTTCTTTACCGCTATGTGTATCGACAGGCTCAAAGCCATAGAGTCAGTATCAAATAAGAAGGTTTATATTGATGTTACTTGAAAGGAGATAATCGCATGTGCGTGTAGTATGCATAAACAGATAAAAAAATTAGCAGTCATAGGAACTGCCGATAGAAGTGAAAACTTATAACAGAATTTGATAACTTACTTTGGAAACAACACCGTAACTGGAGGGCGTGGCCTGGCCATCATGGCATGGCCATCTATAAATGCGTCAGCATTTGGCTCACTCATTTCTAGATGGCCATGCCATGATGGCCAGGCCACGCCCTTTCAGCATTTCCCATTGGCTGGCGCATTTCTAAATGGCCATGGTCCCGAGTTTACCGGAAGATTTCTTATCATACCCGAGCGTGACGCTAGAATTAAATTCACACCCCACGAAAAATCTGTCTAGGCGTGCCAAAAGAAGTTTTCACTTCAAAAATAGATAAATTCGCTTATGTTAGACAATAGTGGATTAGGAGGTCTATCAGATAGAAGGATTCAATCTAAAAGTGCTAAAGCACCTTTTTGCGCATTTGCGTGAAATATTAGGAATTGAGTTATTCGACACAATCCTTAGGTCAAGATGGCATGTTTATTTGTTTATAAAAACAGTTGCATGTTCAAACGCCCTTTCCATCGACCTTTGGGTCGTGACCTATTTTATTATTTATCAGTCTGTAAGAGAGATATGTTTATTTGTTTATTGTTCAAAACACAGCATCACTCTTTATAAGCAAGCATCAAACACAGACTTATGCTGTGGTTTATAAAACGTATAAAATAATTGCTACAGACAATCTTAAAAAGCCAATAATAACGAAAAAGTAAAAAAGGGGCGTCATGGTGACCGCTGTGCAGTCACTACGAGTATCAAGTCAAGTTGTACAATTAGTTATAATATAAAAAAAAAATGTAGCCAAAAGTGATTTCTTCAAGACTAGAGTGAATAGATTTCTGATTAGCAAGCGTGCGCTATCAGCGAGCCGTCTGCTAATTTATGTTGCCAATGTAATCTATATCTTAACGGACATGGCATAAATTCCATATTTGAGTGATATTTTATTTGTCGGGTAGGAGCGGAATCGTATAAGTGGGCTTTAGAGCACACCATGGCTTTCCATCAGGCGATCGTGGTCAAACGCTGGCTGTTTTCAACGTAATTAAAAAGATTTCGGAACATTTTCGTGGTTCAGGTTTGCAATTGGTTTTTGTTTTGGAATTATTTATCTGCAATAGTATCTTTGTTTGTAGGTTTTTATGTTTGGTTTGGTTTTTTTCTACTTATTTAGCCGACATAGGTTTTTATTTGACTTACGTCCTTGCATAGTTATGTTCCTTTTATGTATGCTGAAGAATCTTGTTTTTATAGTTCCTCGATACTTAAATAACATTCACATATTTATCTTTACATGTAAAAAATCGTGTCACGTTGTTTGTTTGAGATGAATTCATAAACTATTCATTGTGCTCAACGCGACTATATAAGTTGTCTACTTTAATAATACCATCGCTATCAATTAAGTGAAAAATAAGTGAGTGAAAATACTATATGACTTACCTACTATAGGTATTTTATACATACCTACGAGTACTAAATATACATACAACTTTTCATAAATCAGTGGAACCGGTTCGAAAGAGTACAGACATAAACGTGACTCGTTTTTTTATATGTAAGTATCTAAATTTATAATTATTTGTAGTTTTTAGAATAAATTAGGAGCTATGAGCTAAAACCCATGTGATAGAATATCCAAGGAGATGGTGCAATCATGAAGAGAAAAGATGGTGGTATTTTAAATATAGTGTCAGCTTTGTGATACCTTATAAACTATTATGAATATAAGATACATAGTCCATTGAAATGTTACATTTTTAGGCTTTATCGTGGGTTCTTCAGAGGATTATTGAAAGAAATGATAATTTATGTAAATGAATAGAAAAATATACTTGTAGGTATTAGAAAATTGGTCCTAATGGTTCATTTTACCGTATTCTTACGAGTATCAAAGAACCCGCTCCACTTCAAGGCGCTGTAAAACCCAGTTGATTTGATGAAATTAAACAAATTTGTAGTGGAAATTATTCGTTACAAAAAATTGCGTCCTCTGAAAAACGCATCACTAAACATTGCATTTCAATGGACCAACATGGATGCGAACAAATTGCGTAATAAATCGAAGGGCACATGAAAGCGTTCTACTGTTGGTGTTACGCAGAAAAGCGGTATTGAGCCGAGACTTAAATATTTTTTAACGGTGTGCACTTGACCGCCATCTCGATGGAACTTGCTTACCTAGAAGAAACCGATTAGTTAATTCTCGGTTAGCATACACTAAGATTACTTTGGATGGATTAATCATAATTAACAACTTACATTTTAGAATCAACTCAGTAATTAAATTAAATTCACGTTATTAACCCAGGTTATAAATCAACAAATTAAATGAAAAAGTTAAGAGTGCGCCTAAAGCCAGGAAAAAATCAGATTTCACCCGCGCGACGCGTTTCTTAATGTGATATACATAAAGTCGAGAATAGCATGACACAGTTTGGAGGAAAAATCAATATTTAATCAGGAGTCCATTTTTGACCAAGTTTTATTTAATTACTCAATAACTAAACATAAATTTAAAAAAGTGTTGGGTTACTTTACTAGAACGTACAAATAGGAATTTTATTACCAAAAAATAATGTGGGGTCATCGCTGATAATTTCGAGCACTCGAATTAAAACGGGTTTTTTCGGTGTCATTTTTATTTTTTTATTGTAAAAAACTCTGATATATTTTAAAAATTCTATTCGGTTATTGTGCTTCTTCTTGATTGTACCCACACGTCAATATTTTTTTTGTCATAGTTTTTAGTTTCTTAACTTCAGTGAGCGGCGTCAAAAATGTCATTTTCCGTTTTCTGGCTTTAGGCGCCCCCTTAAGAACATTATAGTTGATACGGCAGAACCCTCGGCACTAGGCAAGTCCAACGTATATTTTTCGCTTTTGTACGCCTTTTCTACGTATCCCTGTACAACATATTATTATGTTTATTTTATACATTAACGTTAAAATTAATATTAAGTTAGCGAACAATTTTATTTATGAACTAGCTTTTCCCCATTGTTTTGGAATAAACAGAGTTAAAGAGATCTCTTCCAGACAACCTTTATGATGTTTCTTATTTAATTTGCTTTAGAGGCCATCTGAGGCATACTACTTATAGGTCTCTTATAATTAGTATTTAATATGGAAAGTACATGATTTTAGGCTTTAGTGGTTGTTAAATCAAAATGGTGGTTGTATTTTGTTGTTTTTTTTTAATATGTATTCGTTTTTATTATATTTGTTTTTATTAAACATGTTGAAATTTACTTCAGCCTTATCATTTGTCCTACGAACAATGAAACCTGCAGAATAGTAGTTGCAAGCAAAAACACTTAGAACCTAAGCCACGAAATTCGAAATCTGAAAATATTCGCATTGCAAAGTCTTTAGTTTTTTTTTAAAGTGTATTTAGAGTGACAAGACGAGCAGGACATGTACCTGATAATAACCAACACGCCTGACCATAACAGCACAGTGAGATGCAGTTTATGGAATACGAAGAGTCCAAATCATTACCTAGCTAGCACCGCACTGCACTTCTCACCCAAATATGAGATGATCCATCTCCAATGTCCTGTAACTTCTCTGGAAACTTTGCCTGAAGGGCAATCAATTCAATCTGGAACACAGTGATCTTCTTTTCACATTATTGCTTGTGGTTAGAGTAACTGGCGTGTTGCTTACCATCAGGCACATCACCTGCTGGTTTCGTCACTCTTTATCTACTATAAAAAAATTAACCAATAGCTCCAACGGTGAAAAAAATTAAGGAAATTTGCATGTTCCAATCAGACGTAAGTTACGGCAGGTCTAGTCGGGAGAACGGCGACTGTCGCTCCGGAGCCCCCGGGTTCAAACCCCACGCCCACCACTGTCTTATCGAAGTCATATGCGTAGTGCGTAAAAGGCCGGTAACTTAAAACGGTGAAGGAAAACATCGTGAGGAAACCGACATGTACCTAGAAACTTTCGAGGTCATGTGTCATACACCAATCCGCACTGGGCCAGCCTTGACTCTCTCCTTGGTAGAGTAGGTCCCGAGTCCAGGCAGTGGGAACATTTAGTGAGCCGCTTAAGCAAGGCAGATATGTGTCATCCGCCAACCTACACTTGTAAAGCTCGATGGATTATGGGCTTGGCTCTCTCCCTGTGAGGGAAAGAAAAGTCCTGGCAGTGGCAACTATTTATGAATAATTATTTACCCCACTGAGGCGTTTTCAGATGATAAGTTCCAATATATATATATATAATATATTATAGATGGCGGTAGTACGGTAGTAGGTTCTTGAATACTACTTTCGTACTACCAATATTTGCTTTATTTCTTTTCATAATTCTTAAATTGCTCATGAACAATGAACAACTTTAGAGTATTTTCCTAATCACGCCTAGTGCCTTAACACGCTTTTTAAACGATTTGAAATAATCTGTTGTTCATGGAAAATTTACCTATTTAATTTCAAAAAACTCCCTAAGTTTATGCATTAGTTGTTAGGAAGGTTAGTTTGATAGGATGATAGATCGGGTCCTGCGTCTTCTACGGTAGCCCAATTTTCCATAGGTAGAAGAGGATACCCTCTTCAACAACCAACTGGGGGTCTACCGCCTAACGAAAAATGCTTTGACGCTTTGGCATTGCCGTCTCTTTCATTTCAAGCGAGAAGAAAAGAGACAGGAACGTCCAAAGCGTCAAAGCGTTTTTCGTTAGGCGGTAGAGGTGCTGGACCCACCCATGGGGGAAAAAGATAAGGCAGTATTTCGGGACGCTGTGGTCCAGAAAGGTGTATTCCCAGACTATTTTTTACTGTGGGAAAACAGTTGGAATGACAACTACGCGGGTAAAATCGCGGGGCGCAGCTAATAAAGTATTTTTTTACTTGACATATTTTGTACTGGTAAGACGCTTTGCAGAGTCCGCCTGGGGAAGTACCACACCTTTGCCAGCTATTGTACCGCCAAGCAGTAATATGCAAACATTACTTTGAAGGGCAATGTTTCCAGTTAAATTACAGGGCATAGATATAAAACATCTTATATATCTGAGTGACGAGCGCAGTGCAGTGCTAGGTAGTGATTTGGACTCTTCAAGTTCCAATAGCGGCGTGTCACTGTGCTGTTATGTGACAAGCGTGTTGCTTACTATCAGGCACATGTCCAGCTCGTCTCTTCACTCTATACTATAAAAAAAAGATATCGTATTATTATTGGTGACCCCCCAAATTTGAGGCCGTAATAGCTCCAGTTAAAAGCGGCCCATTTCAGTCCTCCCATCTGTTTTGGTTGACTCTTATTTTCAATAGTAAGTACTCCCTATGAAAACCAATTTACCGTTCCTCAGGCGAAATCCCAAAATCTCCAGAACCTTCGACCCCCATCGACCGAAACCTCGTTCAGATCACGGTGTCCAGCGAGGAGTTGCAGCAGAGGATCCAGAACTTCATCGAGAAGAAGAGGCAGCAGGTGGACGTGAGCAACATCCACGACTTCATACCGGGGGACCACGGGGCGCAGGCCGAGGATACCTGCGCCCGGGTCAGGGCGCAGTTCGTGCGCCGGACCGACTCTAAGGGACATCTGAAAGGTAACTCCATGGGCGTTTTCGCAAAAATGTGTAACTGTCTTTTCTTTTCCAAATATTGACTATTCCGGACTAGGTATACTATTTTGTGACCTGATTTTATACAAAACTAGTGGTCCGCTCAGGCCTTGCCCGTGGTATATTTATAGCCCATAGCACTCAGGGAACACGTACCTAAATATCTAAAGGTGAAAGAACGCACATTTCCTATATTGAGAGAGTGAGATGAGTTAAATCGAGTGTCAGAGTTAAATTTTAAATTGAAGTCGGTTTATGTTTTTTCTAAGAAAATTTAAATGAGCATGTGCCATAATGTGACGAAAATTATCACATTCCCAGTTCACAAGGTGACGAACGAGTGGGGCCCTCAAACCGTGCAGAACTTCCCCCCGGCCGAGCGGCCTGAAGACTCTGGTCTCCCGGCCGCCATCGCGGAGCGAGTGTTAGACGTGGAGAGGTTCCTGAACATAGGGCCGGTGCCCAGAGACATCTACCGCCGGCTGAAGGACATGGAGGACAAGATAGCGGCGCTACAGGCGCTGTCGCCGGAATACGCCATGTTCTGGGTGAGAACTAGATACATAGTTACATTTTAAGGGTCGTCTGTAATAGTAGGACCAAAAAGTTTAAGTACATATACTACATCTGATCTGATCGCTCTTGTGGAAGTATCATACTTTTGTCGCGGCATAACACTATGTCGCCAAAACATACACCTCATCTGGTTACGATTGGTACAAAGGAACCGTTCTTTATCTAAGGGTAGGACACTTTGTAGTGGTAGGAGCCTGTAGGTAGCGACCTGAAGGCTCCGGTCTCCCGGCCGCCATAGCGGAGCGCGTCCTTGACGTGGAGAGGTTCCTGAAAATCGGGCCGGTGCCCAGAGACATCTACCGTCGGCTGAAAGACATGGAAGACAAGATGTTCTGGATGAGAAGTACATACATTTTACTCGTAGGGCATGATTAACTACTGAAAATAGTGTTTGTGTGGGTGTGCTTATTTACGCACGTAAGAAGTTAATATCTCTTTATTGCTCGTGCTAAGAAGCCTAACTACAACCATATAATAGATATCTTCAACGCAAGAATTTAATTTCAAGGTGTCGCTTTTCGTGACGACGACGGGACAAAAAAAAACATTTTATTTAAATCTGTGGTATTAGTTTATTTTCTATAGACAGTCCCTATTTTTTATTTCTATTTAAGACGTGTTACTTAAATAAGTGTATTTATGATTGTTTCAGAAAAACAACCGCGACCCAGACGAGGTGAAAGAAGAAACGTTCGACTACACGTACTCGGCGGATGATATCTCCAGGAAAATAGAACAACTTGAGAAGATGAACATGTGAACATCTCTCTACGAGAACGACTGTTTTCCTAGAAATATCGCTTGATTTCCGTTTGCATGATCAAAATTTACGAATATATTCCTGAAGGTACTGAAGTGCCTCTTATATACAAATTCTTTTATTTGACACTAGTGGTCCGCCCCAGCTTGGCCTGTGGTATAGATAAAATATAGCCTATAGCAATCAGGGACGTACCTACATATAAAAAATTAAAATAATTTTTGAAATCGGTCCAGTAGTTCCTGACATTAGCGCGTTCAAACAAATAAACTTTTCACCTTTATAATTTTAGTATAGCTATGTAGATAAAATATAAAAACATGAACACAAAAGAAGGCGTTTACTAGATGCAAATAGATATGTCAAAGTTAGTTCTCACTTTCGCGACAGATGGCGCCAATGTTTCATTTTGGTAGTGAAATGTTACAAAATCAAAACATTGGCGCCACACTATATTGATAACTCTTATAATAATAATAATAATAAAAAAAAAAAAAAAAAAACCGCTGTCACTACTGCACGTCTTTTTTCGACCGTATTTAATTTTATTACGTTTCTTCCATTCTCCTTAGTTTTATAGTTCATATTTTTGAAAATCTAATACGAAAAACCTCGAAGAAATATACGAAAAACATAAAGAATAGTTTAAACCTAATTTTCCTCAACAAAATAGAAAATGCATTTTGACAATAGTCTGTCAATCAAGATCCATCATAAACACTACAATGTAAACAAATATTAAGAAATGGAATGTGAAAATAATGATTACACGGTTAAGAAGACGGAATGAAGCGGAAACACGTAGCGCACAACCAACACCAGACCGTGTCCCGTCACCGCCAATCCTGTCGTCGGAGGATGAAGCTTTCTTGACTCCCCGCGACACGAGTGCTAGTTCGAGTGACGAGGACGCGGTGCGGACCCCGCCGCCCAGAAGAGCAGGACGTCGTGGCCGTCCGCCGCTGCCGGCATGCTTGGGGCCTGTGAGGCAATCTGCCTCGCGCCCGGCCCCCGCTACCGGTGGTGTAGTGCGTCGCATGCGATGGACTCAACAAATGAATGAGAACTGCATGCGCGCCTACTACAGGGCTACAGAGGGAGGAATCCACCTGACCGCGTACTGTGCCAGGATGCTGCTTCTGTTTCAGGCCCTTGAACCAACCGTCGTCGCCGTGTCTGCTCAACGACTGTCTGATCAAGTGAGAGCAATCCGGCGGTGCAAACTGCTGGATGACTCGGCACTTGATCGGCTACGCCTGGAAGAACAACATACTCGCCCAGCTTCTGCCTCGTCGCGGGATCCGCCCGCCGCGTCGTCGACCCTGACACTGGCCTCAGTGCCACCGTCAGAGGTGACACTTGCGGCACCGGTCGACCCCGACTACGAGGAGGAAGACTCAGCGAGTAGTAATGTATCTGACCAGGTAAGAGGGCAACTGAGGAGTGCTTTGGAAGACGCGATCTTCCAATATCGACTCACACCAAACTCTAGGCCGCGCTTACCACGTTTGCCCACTCATAAACGGAATTTGGCTTTGATGGGAGCCCTGAATACTTTGCTGGTGCCCTATTTGGGTACTAGCAAAGATTTGACTGATACCCATTCTATTCTGTACTGCGGTGCTATCGCGGCGTGTCGCGTTGCACGTGTCAAGTTTCCAGACACTGACCGTACAACGCGAACCGCCAGAGATGCACCCGCATGGCAAATGCGAATAGAACGGCGTATCAGCACATTCAGGACTCTTATAGCAAAGCTAATCTGCTTCAGTCAGGGGAACAGTCGTCCCCGAGTCATGCGTTTCGTGACACAGGCATTCGCTGGGACTGGTATCAGTTCCCAGCACTATCTAGCCAATGTTACGGAACGCATTGACTATCTGAAGCAGAAAGTTTATGCGTGGGCAAACCGTATTCACCGCTACAGAGAGCGTGTGAATCGATATCGGCAAAATCGCGACTTCCAAAGTGATCAAAGGAAGGTGTACCGAAACTGGGAAGGAACTAGTCGACATGTGAACGATGGGCAGCTACCGGATGCCAACGCTATGAAAAACTTCTGGCGCAGCATCTGGTCGGTGCCTGTCGAGCACACGGAGGGAGCTTGGATGCGTGTTGTTGAACGTGCGTGTGAGTCTATCGAAACCATGGAGTCCATTACAATAGACTTCGAAGACGTTAGTTGTGCTATCCGGACGACTCAGAACTGGAAAAGTCCTGGGCCGGACGGATTGCACAACTTCTGGATTAAGTGGTTTCGATGCTCACATGAGCGCTTGGCAACACAATTCCAAGAAGCCCTCGAGACGGGTTCTCTTCCCAGTTTCATGACCACCGGAGTCACCTTCCTGCTCCATAAGTCTGGTAGTACCACGGAACCAAAGAACTACAGACCCATCACGTGCTTGCCTACCATCTATAAGCTGCTTACATCCATTCTGAGAGCAAAAATTAACGCGCATATTGTCGCAAATAACGTTTTGGCCTCCTCTCAGAATGGATGTAAGATTGGGTCCCGTGGTACTAAGGAGCTGCTCCTCATTGACACGACCATTTGCCAACAAGTCAAACGAAACAAAGGAGCCCTCTCCGCTGCTTGGATTGACTATAAGAAGGCCTATGACGCGGTGCCCCATTCGTGGCTAGAAAGAGTTTTAGAGTTGTACAAAATAAATCCAACTCTAAAATTGTTTCTAAGCAAATGCATGGGACAGTGGGTCACAGTCCTTCGTCAACCAGGTAGCGTAGACAGCTCGTTTGTTTCGGAGGACTTGATAAAGATTGAAAGGGGAATATTTCAGGGAGACAGTCTGAGTTCCCTATGGTGGTGCCTAAGTCTGAATCCTCTCAGCACTCTGCTGAAAGATTCAGAGTTAGGCTATCGTCTTCGTAGGGGAGGTGAGGTTATATCTCATTTGCTGTACATGGACGACCTCAAACTCTTTGCACCGAAACGCCAAGACTTGTTGGAGCTATTAAAAACCACAGAGGTTTTTAGTAACGCCATTAAGATGGAGTTCGGTGTCGACAAGTGTGCGGTCATGCATGTACAGCGAGGGAAAGTAGTAAATTCAGAGAATTTACAACTTTCCGAGACTATAACTCTCAGAACCCTCTCCGAAGACGAGACCTACAAATATCTCGGTATGTCACAGTCGTTGGGTATATCAGCAGATGACATTAAGATATCGGTGAAGGAGCGTTTCTTTTGCCGGCTGACAAAAGTACTTAAAAGTCTTTTGTCAGGCGGTAACAAGGCGCGAGCCTTCAACGGTTGGGTAATGCCTCTGCTGATATACTCCTTTGGCATACTGAGATGGACTCAGACTGAGCTCGATGCCCTGGATAGAAGGGTCCGTCAACTGCTCACAACACACCGCATGCTACACCCGCGCTCGTCTGTTATGAGACTGTACATCCCGCGGAAATGGGGGGGTCGAGGCTTTTTAAATGCCAAGAACCTCCACAACCGCGAGGTATGCAGTCTCAGGGATTACTTCCGAAACAGCGAGTCCGGGATGCATCGCGATGTTGTGGCAGTTGACAGGAGCCTCACGCCTCTTTCAATGGCAAACGAGAACTGGCGCAAACCATCGGTACTCAGCACTGATGATCGCAAGGAAGTATGGAAGAGCAAGGAGCTGCACGGGCGATTCTATCGGGCCCTGATGGGACCCGATGTGAATCTGCTCGCGTCGGTGAACTGGCTGCGCTTCGGGGACCTCTTCGGAGAAACCGAGGGTTTTGTCTGTGCAATTGCGGACGAAGTTATCAAGACGAACAATTACCGGAAATACATAATGAAGGACGGTACGGTCGACATTTGTCGGGCATGCCGCCGTCCAGGCGAATCGCTTCGTCATGTTATTTCCGGTTGTTCGCATCTTGCTAACGGCGAGTACTTGCACAGACATAACCTAGTAGCCAGGATCATCCACCAGCAACTTGCTCTTCGGTACTGCCTTGTCGAGTCCGAGGTGCCGTACTATAAGTACGCACCTCTGCCAGTTCTCGAAAATGGTCGTGCGTTGCTCTACTGGGACCGCTCTATCATCACGGACAGGACTATTGTCGCCAATAAGCCTGATATCGTGCTGGTAGACCGGTTTCAACGCCGGGCTATGATCATCGATATCACCGTTCCACATGACGAGAACCTCGTGAAAGCCGAGAAGGACAAGCTTAGCAAGTACCTTGACTTGGCTCACGAGGTTACCGCCATGTGGGATGTTGATTCGACGATCATAGTCCCAATAGTCGTGTCAGCAAACGGCCTTGTAGCGAAAAGTCTCGACCAACATCTCAAGAGACTTTCGCTAGACGGTTGGATCAAGGGTCAGATGCAGAAGGCGGTCATCCTCGACACAGCACGCATCGTCAGGAGGTTCCTCAGTCTGCAGCCCTAACCACCGGTAGCTTGGGCCCTGCCCCGCTGCTGGCGGCAAACTAGGTTTAGGTTTTTATAATGTTTTTATGTTGTTTTATATATAAATATTGTAAAAACTTAGGCTTAAGAAAGGAAATAAATACGTACATAATAATAATAAAAAAAAAAAAAAAAAAAAAATAAAAAAAAAAAACCCGCTGTCACGATTGGACGTGTTTTTTTTACATCGTGTTTAATTTCATAATTTTTTATTCATTTTCAACCATTTAGTGACAAATATTTGTTTACAACATAAAGGAAAATATACCGCACACCGAAAATAACTAGAAGTACTAGATAAAACGTAATTAAAACTATAAAATCAAGAAAATGCACTATGACAATAGAATGTCAATCAAGACAACAATTTGTAAACAAACTAAAATACGGACGAAAAATATGAAAACGTTATGATTACACGATCAAAAACACGGACAGAAGCGGAAACAAGGAGCGCACGACCATCACCAGTCCGTGTCCCGTCACCGCCAAGCCTGTCGTCGGAGGATGAAGCCTTCCTGACTCCCCGCGACACGAGTGCTAGTTCGAGTGACGAGGACGCGGCGCGGACCCCATCGCCAAGAAGACCTGGGCGTCGTGGCCGTCCGCCGCTGCCGGCACGCTTGGGGCCTGTGAGGCAACCTGCCTCGCGCCCGGCCCCCGCTACCGGTGGTGTAGTGCGTCGCATGAGATGGACTCGAGAAATCAACGAGAACTGCATGCGCGCCTATTACGGGGCTACAGAAGGAGGAACTAACCTGACCGCGTACTGTGCCAGGATGTTACTTCTGTTTCAGGCCCTTGAACCAACCGTCGCCGTATCCGCACAACGACTTTCAGATCAAGTTCGAGCCATTCGTCGGTGCAAACTGCTGGATGACTCGGTACTTGATCGGCTACGCCTGGAGGAACAACATACTCGCCCAGCTTTTGCCTCGTCTCGGAATTCGCCCGCCGCGTCGTCGTCCCTGACACTAGCCTCAGTGCCAGCGTCAGTGGCGACACTTGCGGCGCCGGCCGACCCCGACATCGAGGAGGAAGACTCGGCGAGTAGTAATGTATCTGACCAGGTAAGAGGGCAACTGAGGAGTGCTTTGGAAGACGCGATCTTCCAATATCGACTCACACCAAACTCTAGGCCGCGCTTACCACGTTTACCCACCCATAAACGGAATTTAGCTTTGATGGGAGCCCTGAATACTTTGCTAGTGCCCTACCTGGGTACTAGCAAAGATTTGACTGATACCCATTCTATTCTCTACTGTGGTGCTATCGCGGCGTGTCGCGTTGCACGTGTCAAGTTTCCAGACACTGACCGTACGACGCGAACCGCCGGAGATGCACCCGCATGGCAAATGCGAATAGAACGGCGTATCAGCACATTCAGGACTCTTATAGCAAAGCTAATCTGCTTCAGTCAGGGGAACAGTCGTCCCCGAGTCATGCGTTTCGTGACACAGGCATTCGCTGGGACTGGTATCAGTCCCCAGCACTATCTAGCCAATGTTACGGAACGCATTGACTATCTGAAGCAGAAAGTTTATGCGTGGGCAAACCGTATTCGCCGCTACAGAGAGCGTGTGAGTCGATATCGGCAAAATCGCGACTTCCAAAGTGATCAAAGGAAGGTGTATAGAAACTGGGAGGGAACTAGTCGACGTGTGAGCGATGGGCAGCTACCGGATGCCAGCGCTACGAAAAACTTCTGGCGCAGCATCTGGTCGGTGCCTGTCGAGCACACAGAGGGAACTTGGATGCGTGTTGTCGAGCGTGCGTGTGAGTCTATCGAAACCATGGAGTCTATTTCAATAGACTTCGAAGACGTTGGTTGTGCTATCCGGATGGCTCAGAACTGGAAAAGTCCTGGGCCGGACGGATTGCACAACTTCTGGATTAAGTGGTTTCGATGCTCACATGAGGGTTTGGCAACACAATTCCAAGAAGCCCTCGAGACGGGTTCTCTTCCCAGTTTCATGACCACCGGAGTCACCTTCCTGCTCCATAAGTCTGGTAGTACCACGGAACCAAAGAACTACAGACCCATCACGTGCTTGCCTACCATCTATAAGCTGCTTACATCCATTCTGAGAGCAAAAATTAACGCGCATATTGTCGCAAATAACGTTTTAGCCTCCTCTCAGAATGGATGTAAGATTGGGTCCCGTGGTACTAAGGAGCTGCTCCTCATTGACACGACCATCTGCCAACAAGTCAAACGAAACAAGGGAGCCCTCTCCGCTGCTTGGATTGACTATAAGAAGGCCTATGACGCGGTGCCCCATTCGTGGCTAGAAAGAGTTTTAGAGTTGTACAAAATAAATCCAACTCTAAAACTTTTTCTAAGCAAATGCATGGGACAGTGGGTCACAGTCCTTCGTCAACCAGGTAGCGTAGACAGCTCGTTTGTTTCGGAAGACTTGATAAAAATTGAAAGGGGAATATTTCAGGGAGACAGTCTGAGTTCCCTATGGTGGTGCCTAAGTCTGAATCCTCTCAGCACTCTGCTGAAAGATTCAGAGTTAGGCTATCGTCTTCGTAGAGGAGGTGAGGTTATATCTCATTTGCTGTACATGGACGACCTCAAACTTTTTGCACCGAAACGCCAAGACTTGTTGGAGCTATTAAAAACCACAGAGGTTTTTAGTAACGCCATCAAGATGGAGTTCGGTGTCGACAAGTGTGCGGTCATGCATGTACAGCGAGGGAAAGTAGTAAATTCAGAGAATTTACAACTTTCCGAGAATATAACTCTCAGATCCCTCTCCGAAGACGAGACCTACAAATATCTCGGTATGTCACAGTCGTTGGGTATATCAGCAGATGACATTAAGAAATCGGTGAAGGAGCGCTTCTTTTGCCGGCTGACAAAAGTACTTAAAAGTCTTTTGTCAGGCGGTAACAAGGCGCGAGCCTTCAACGGTTGGGTAATGCCTCTGCTGATATACTCCTTTGGCATACTGAGATGGAGTCAGACTGAGCTCGACGCCCTGGATAGAAAGGTCCGTCAACTGCTCACAACATACCGCATGCTACACCCGCGCTCGTCTGTTATGAGACTGTATATCCCGCGGAAATGGGGGGGTCGAGGCTTTTTAAATGCCAAGAACCTTCACAACCGCGAGGTATGCAGTCTCAGGGATTATTTCCGCAACAGCGAGTCCGGGATGCATCGCGATGTTGTGGCAGTTGACAGGAGCCTCACGCCTCTTTCAATGGCAAACGAGAACTGGCGCAAACCATCGGTGCTCAGCACTGATGATCGCAAGGAAGTATGGAAGAGCAAGGAGCTGCACGGGCGATTCTATCGGGCCCTGACGGGACCCGATGTGAATCTGCTCGCGTCGGTGAACTGGCTGCGCTTCGGGGACCTCTTCGGAGAAACCGAGGGCTTTGCCTGTGCAATTGCAGACGAAGTTATCAAGACGAACAACTACCGGAAATACATAATGAAGGACGGTACGGTCGACATTTGTCGGGCATGCCGCCGTCCAGGTGAATCTCTTCGTCATGTTATTTCCGGTTGTTCGCATCTTGCTAACGGCGAGTACTTGCACAGGCATAACCTAGTAGCCAGGATCATCCACCAGCAACTTGCTCTTCGATATGACCTTGTTGAGTCCGAGGTGCCGTACTATAAGTATGCACCTCTGCCAGTTCTCGAGAATGGTCGTGCGTTGCTCTACTGGGACCGCTCTATCATCACGGACAGGACTATTGTCGCCAATAAGCCTGATATCGTGCTGATAGACCGGTCTCAGCGCAGGGCTATGATCGTCGATATCACCATACCACATGACGAGAACCTCGTGAAAGCCGAGAAGGACAAGCTGAGCAAGTACCTTGACTTGGCGCACGAGATTATCGCCATGTGGGATGTTGATTCGACGATCATAGTCCCAATAGTCGTGTCGGCAAACGGCCTTATAGCGAAAAGTCTCGACCAACACCTTAAGAGACTTTCGCTAGACGGTTGGATTAAGGGTCAGATGCAGAAGGCGGTCATCCTCGACACAGCGCGCATCGTCAGGAGGTTCCTCACTCTGCAGCCCTAACCACCGGTAGCTTGGGCCCTGCCCCGCTGCTGGCGGCTATCTAGATTTAAGTTTTTATAATGTTTTATGTTGTTTTATTTAAATATTGTAAAAACTTAGATTTAAGAAAAGAAATAAATACGTGAATAATAATAATAAGCCCCCTAAAGACCAACCACACGTCCTGATCGACCACCTGATCACGTGGGGGGCGGACAACGCAATGAGATATTACTGGTGCGGCCAACGTGGCTCTGGGACCTAGGAGAGGAGAGCAAGTAAGGTAGGCGAGTAGATAGATAGGAGAGGAAAGATACTATAAGGCTCTAAGAATTGTAATTCTGATTGAGGCTTAGGTAGAACAGCTGACGTTAGTACAGGACGCCAGTTTAGGGTGGTAGCGGAAGAGAACCTATTGAACGGGTACCAACGGTAGCATCCACGGACTCAGTAAGGCAGTCTACTGTGCATCTACATGTTTTGGACAGGCGATGTAGATTTCTATACGTCCACCAAATGAATATGAATAAGCAACTAATAACTCAGCCCCAAGTTCCCGGCGGCTCTGCAGGGCAACGCAATGATGGTAAGCGGTTGCTCCAACGAGCTAGGGGTGTTAAGAATCACCGGGAAGCAACTCCAAACCATCAAACGACACAGGCTAGTCAAGCGGACTTCGATAATACAAGCGAAAGGACACATGTTAGACGTTATAATTTAAGATCCAGAATAAGCGTTGAACAAACTCCCATCAGAAGGGGTTCTTCAGGTTCCCAATGCACAATTAGTAGGCAAAATACACAGGACTGCGAACTAGGAAGCCATTTAAGTAGACTATCATCTCCAACATCAACAGAAAGCTTATTTAACTCGCCGAATTCTTCACCGCAGCCATTTGAAGCAAATTTCAGGGCCCGTTCCTCATCCAGCTCTACCCTGTCAGAGGATGTTGTACAGGAGGCATCTGCCATCAACACTACCCACCATTGACAGAACCCGCGCGCGAAAAGTATGGACAAGTGAAATGAACCAGTTCATATGGCGCACATATTTAACAGTAACTGAAAACGAAACTAATATTCGAGGATATCTAGACCCACTTTTTAGGGAGTTTATTCAAAAATTTCCACATATGAGCGTTTCTAAACAGAGAGTAGGAGATCAACGAAGGGCAATAATTAGGAGCCGTTTACTCACAGATAACATCCTTGACCAAATTAAACAGGAGGTAGCAAATAGCCTAGCATGTCAAACAACAACTTATTTAACTAACACACCAGACCCAACACCGCAAGGTAGGATACGATGGACTAATGATATAAATGAAGCAATAATGAGAGAATACTTCAAAATTACACAACTCGAAAGAAACAAATCAGCCTATCGCAAACAATTACACACTCGCATAGTAAATACATTTCCCCAAATTGCGCATGTATCAGAGCAAAGGATAGCGGATCAAAGACGAGTCATTGTACACAACAAACTAGTAACAGATGCTAAATTACAGAATTTGAGAGAAGAAGCAGAAAAAGAACTGATATTGCAAGACATCACTGAGACACCAATTAACGAAGAAAACGGCACTTTGTCCACACAACTTACAGACACTCTATCTGCTATTATAGATCACTCCCATGACACAGACAATATTTTAAGGACACCACAAGACACAGACACTACTCTGAATGCAACAATTTACGAAACTTTTACAACAGTCTATCAAAAATATATTAACTCCGATCCGACATCGAGACCACACATCCCAAAACAAAATTCTTCAAAAAAACTGGCTTACATAGTAAATTATTTAAACACTGATATACTACCAGTACACCTTTTACCAGATACTGAATTTAACACAACACAAACTCTTATTTACGCAGCAGCATATACAGCAACTATTTGTAATGGTACTAAAATCAGAGACACAATAGACACTCCACAACAGTCTGTCCGCCACGAAGAACAAACAAACGCTCCGCAGCACCGTTCCAATTATGAAACAAATATCCGACCATGGCAGAGGCGCCTTAAAAATAAAATTGAGAGTATTAGAAAAGACATAGGTAGATTAACTCAATATATTGCAGGGATAAGGAGTCATAATTTGGTATTACACATCGATAGGATCAAAGAAACTTATAAAACACATTCACGACATGAGGAGCCAAACTTAACTGATGAGCAATTCCTAGACAGTTTGAAGCAGAAACTTAGTGCAATAACAAGTAGGTTCAGAAGATATAATAAGTGCACACTTAGGAAAACACAAAATTCTCAATTTAGTAAAAACGAGAAAAGGTTTTATAGGGACTTAAATACACAAACAGGAATAGGATCCATTAATACAGACACACAACTCCCAACTGCAGAGAGTATGCACTCTTTTTGGTCGAGTATTTGGGGAAACCAGGTCCAACACAATGAAAACGCCGAATGGATCAGAGACGATTCATTGCACAACGAATCTTATAGGGCAATGCAATTCGAATGTATACCAGTCGACATATTTAAGGAAGTAATAAACAACACTCATAATTGGAAGTCACCTGGAACAGATAACATTCACAACTACTGGTATAAAAAGTTCACTGCCACCCACCCTTTGCTCCATACTTACATAAATCAATTCATACAAAACCCAAACACTATACCTAAATACATAATGTCTGGAATCACTTACATGATACCTAAAGACCAAGACTTGCTGAACCCCGCTAAATATCGACCTATAACATGTTTGCAGACTATATACAAAATAATTACGTCATGCATAGCTAACTTACTGAACAGTCACCTTACAGAAAACAAAATATTAGCTGAAGAACAAAAAGGATGCCGGAAACACAGCCAAGGCTGTAAAGAACAACTCACTATCGATGCAGTTGCCATGAAACAAACACTATCAAAAAAACATAATTTGAACACTATGTATATAGACTACAAAAAAGCATACGATTCAGTCCCTCACAGTTGGTTGCTCCACGTACTTAAGCAGTATAAAATTCATCCTCTAATCATAAGTTTCTTAGATAATATTATGCAACAATGGAAAACTAAATTATTAGTTAAAAATAATACCGGAACAGTAGAAACAGATGATATTCACATACAACGAGGCATATTCCAAGGAGATGGCCTAAGTCCAGTATGGTTTTGTCTAGGCCTTAACCCTCTCTCAAGACTACTAAATAAACTAAACGACGGACTAAGTATCATTACTCATAATTTAGACAGTTACAAATTAACACACCTCATGTATATGGACGATATTAAACTCTATAGTAACAGTATTGAGTCTCTCCACCGCTTAGCTGATACAACACAAATGTTTTCTAACGATATACAAATGGAATTTGGCATAGATAAATGTAAAACATTTTCTATCCAAAACCAACGCACTGTACTCGAACCCTACACCCTCCATTCTGGCAAAGTAATTGAACCACTGGATCAAGATAGTTTTTATAAATATCTTGGATTCCAACAATCGCATCAAATAGACCTAAAAGACACAAAAACCACAATCAAAAAGAAATTCAGATACCGGCTTAATGCAATACTAAAATCACAATTGTATGGACGTAACTTAGTACAGGCAATAAACACTTATGCTATCCCAGTTCTCACATATACTTTCGGTATAATCAAATGGACACAGACTGATCTCACAAACTTACAACGCATCATAAACACATCTCTGAGCACTCATCGCAAACACCATCCACGATCATGCGTACAACGACTTACACTACCTAGAAAAGATGGTGGAAGGGGAATAGTGGATATAACAAATCTTCACAATAAACAAATCATCAGTCTAAGAAACTACTTTCACAAACATTCACAAATATCACCCCTACATCAAGTTATTGCTACATCCGACAAAAACTACACACCATTAAATTTAGCCAACTCAAACATTCAGCGTAATGAACATCTCACACACAACAGAGACAAACTAGCAGCATGGGAGCGAAAATCTCTTCATGGGAGACATTATCAAGACCTGCAACAGTCACATGTCGACAAAATAGCGTCGAACGCTTGGCTTATGCAGGGAGAGCTCTTCCCAGAGACTGAAGCTTTCATGTTAGCTATTCAGGACCAAGTTATTGATACTCACAACTATCAGAAGTTCATTATCAAGGCACCTAATATATCCGACACATGCAGAAGATGTAACAGTAGCACCGAAACTATTCAGCACATTACAGGAGCATGTAAAGCCATAGTCCAGACAGACTATAAACATCGCCATGACCAGACAGCCGCAATAATACACCAACTCCTTGCATATAAATATAAACTCATCACCGAAAAAAAGCCATATTATAAGTATAAGCCGGAGCCAGTACTTGAAAATAATAAATACAGACTATACTGGGACCGGACCATAATCACCGACAAGACAGTACATTACAATAGACCCGATATTACTGTTCTAGATAAATCCAACAAATGCGCTTTACTCATTGACATCGCTGTATGTAATACTCACAACTTACAATCCACCTTTACTGAGAAGATAGCTAAGTACACAGATTTATCCATAGAAATTAAATCCCAATGGCAATTAAACAGTACAAGAACTATCCCGATTGTTTTATCGACAACGGGTGTTATACCTAAAAACTTAAACACCAGTCTAAACAAACTCGACATTCACCCAGCAACATTCAAATTACTTCAAAAATCTGTAATCTTGAACACCTGTAGAATAGTCCGAAAATTTCTATCACTTTCTTAAAAAGCACTTGGCTCCGGCCCGTGCCTATAAAATACCTCCGTTACGGAGAGCAAACAAAGGTTTTCGTAAAATAATAATAATAATAATAAGCCCCCTAAAATCCCACCTTACGTCCGGATCGAACACCAGATCACGTGGGGGGCGGACACGCATACTAACGAAACTTATGCGGCTAACAAGGAAAGGGTAACCCATTAATATGGAGACACGTCAAAATAAATCACGTATAGGGCCGCTGCCCGGGGGCGATCGCCGGGGCGCGTCTGTAGCTGGCCACGGGCGCGACAGCATGCTAGCCAGTGACTCGGCCGGTCGGCTGGGCGGGAGTCGGGGACGCGGGGGGTAGAGGAATGTCCTCAAGGATTACAGCCGCGAGTAGGAGTAGCAGAAGCAGTAGAAGTAGCAGTAGGCCACCAACTCCAGCTGAGGATGTTTCGCAGGGGACAAGTGTCACTCAACCTGCGACCACCAAAGCTGGGAAACCCAGAGTGCGTATGAAGTGGGATAATGAAATAAATACATTCATCATGCGCACATATTTCTACGTAACGAATTTAGACTCAGACCGGACAATGTACTGTACTAAACTTTTTGAAAAATTCAAACTACAATATCCACACTTAAATGTCTCAGCTCAAAGAGTAGCAGATCAAAGACGCGTTATACTCCGTAATAAGCTTCTACCTGAGCACTTGACACACTCATTGATCAAATTAAATCAGAAGTTGAACAACAGTTGAGAGCAGAAAGCGCTTTAGCAGATACACAAGTAGTGCCTTTTGAGAATCACAATGAACTAGAACAGTTTAACCACACCATTTCACCTCACCATACAGACCCATCCATTCAAACAACACCCCCTCTTCCACACAATACTCAATCGTCGGCGACCACGATATCTACATCACATGCATCAACTCAAACAACACCACCGCCGTTTTCAACTACCATGTTAAATGAACCATACACTCAAATCTCTGCGATACCCACAGACAACATTAACACACAAGAACTAAAAGACCACTTACAAACTACGCTAACAATGTATTCAGGAACCGACCCGACTACCAGGCCTAAACTACCTCGATTGCGGGAAAATAAAAAATTGTATGAATTAGTTAATATCTTCAATACGCAAATTTTAGGCAACTTCTATTCAATCGACTCTGACATATCTCACATTCATACTCTGGTATATTGCACCGCGTTTGTTATATGCTCAAGATTGGGTTATAAAATCAATGTAACAAACAACAGCACACATAAAAATAAGAGACCTGGTTATGTTCCAGCGTGGCAAATAAGACTAGAGAATGACATCAAGAAATTAAGAGTAGATATAGGGAGACTTACACAATACATAAAAAACAATAGAAGTCAAAAATTAATTAGGAAAGTAAAATCAATATTTGAAAAAACTAAAATACACTCTACACATGAAAAAGACAACATTAGACCCGAAGAATACCTAGACACTTTAAAACAAAAACTGGCGTTAAAATCTCAGAGACTATCGCGATACAAAAAATCATTACAACGTAAACTAGACAACAAACTATTTAAAACTAACGAAAAATCTTTCTATAGGTCTCTCAGTGATAAATCTAGCAGTAATTCATTAGGCGTGCCCTCTGAAGAGGAACTCAAAAATTTCTGGTCTAACATATGGAAAAAGCAGGATTCACACAACAAAAATGCAGATTGGATAAAAAAAGAGGAAGGAGAGGTCTATACCTATAGAACCCATGAAATTTGATGATATAACCAGAATAGACATCTCAGAACTAACAAAAAAAATGAAAAATTGGAAAGCAGCAGGGACAGATAACGTGCACAATTTTTGGCTCAAAAAATTCACCATCCTACATGATATTCTTGCTAAAACTATTACACATATTTTACAGGGCACAGAGCAATTACCTAAATTTCTTACAAAAGGTATTACCTATATGCTCCCAAAAAGTAACAACACATCTGATCCATCACAGTATCGCCCTATTACCTGTTTACCGACACTATATAAATTAATCACATCTTGTATAACACACAAAGTAAATAATCACATAGAAAGAAATAACATACTATCCGAGGAACAAAAAGGGTGTCGGCGAGGGCACATGGGGTGTAAAGAACAGCTAATTATCGACTCAACTATTCTGAAACATGCTACAACACACAGTAGAAATTTACATCTCACATATATAGATTATAAAAAAGCGTTCTATAGTATACCACATTCATGGCTCATTGATATTTTACATATCTACAAAATAGATCCGGTTATAATCAACTTCTTGAAAAGTGCCATGGCTGATTGGCGTACGACACTGTCTCTTACTTTAAATTCAACATCGATCATAACAGACGAGATCCCAATCGAAAACGGCATCTTTCAAGGAGACTCATTCAGCTCTAAATGGTTTTGCCTGTCCCTTAATCCACTATCGAAAGTACTAAATGAATCAAAATTAGGTTACAAACTGTCATCTCACACAACTATCAATCATCTCATGTATATGGATGATATTAAAATCTTTGCCAAAACTGAAAACGAAATGAACAAACTCATCCAATACACAACTCGGTTTAGTTCAGACATTAACATGTCATTTGGATTAGATAAATGTAAAACTCTGCACCTACACAAAGGCAAAACTAGTGCCAGCCACAGCGCGGTAGATTCATCTGAATCCATAACATTTACAGTAATGGAAGACAACGAAACCTATAAATATTTAGGACTACATGAAGGTAAATCAATAAATCACACTTCTTTAAAAAAAGATCTCTTACAGGAATACATGCGCAGACTCCACCAAATATGTAAGAGAGCTTTAGACTCAAAAAACTTATACAAATCAATATCAATCTATCAATACATACGCCATACCAATATTAACATACTCATTCGGGGTTCTTAAATGGACAAAAACAGACATTAACAATCTAGAAATAAAGACAAGAACTATATTAACAAAGCATAACTATTTACATCCTAAATCTGCTATTGAGAGAACAACTATAAAAAGACACAAAGGAGGTCGAGGATTAATAGATATAAAACTTCTATGGGAAGGGCAGGTTCAAAAATTAAGAAATTTCTTCTACAAAAAAGCTGATTCAAGCCAAATTAATGCAGCTATAGTAGACACGGATGCAAATTACACACCGCTAAACTTAATAGATAGAGACAAAGAATTCACCTCCATCCAAGACACAGAAAATGTTAAAATGACAAAATGGCGTAGTAAAGAACTGCATGGCCGACACATACATGATTTAGAACAACCACACATAGACCTTCAAGCTTCTAACAAATGGTTGAAATTAGGATATCTGTTCCCCGAAACAGAAGGCTTTATGGTGGCTATTCAAGACCAGGTGATTAACACAAAAAATTACAGAAAGTTCATAATAAATATATACATACTTATGATAAATGCAGAAAATGCCACCGTCACTCAGAAACCATTCAGCATATTACCAGTGCCTGTCCTACCCTCACCCAAACAGATTACACACACAGACATAATCAAGTGGTGTATATTATTCACCAAAAGTTAGCCATTAACCATAAACTCTTATCAAAAGATCCCACACCCTATTATCAATATTCACCAAAACCTGTATTGGAAAGTACCACCTACAAACTATACTTTGACAGAGCAATATTAACAGACAAAACTATGCACTACAATAGACCTGACATCACTTTAGTAGATAAACAAAATAAAATAGTTTTCATAACAGACATTGCAGTACCCAATACACACAATCTTCATAAAACTATAACAGAAAAAGTGAACAAATATACAGAACTAAAAGAAGAAATAATTAGAATATGGAGAATGAACAAAGTTTACATAGTGCCATTGGTACTTTCCAGCACAGGAATAATCCCCAAACACCTACTACAATCTCTCAAAATATTAAATATATCAGAAAATACATACATGACCATGCAAAAAGCAGTCATTCTTAACACATGCCGCATTGTCCGGAAATTCTTACAGGACGACACAAACAACCCTCCTGTTGCAGAACATGAGACTCACTTGGCCTAGGTCCGTGATCTCATATTCCTACCAAAGTATCTTAAATACTTTGAGATTAAAAATTATAAACAAATAATAATAATAATAATTTATTTCCTTTTAACAATTTGGCCTTATTCTAAATTCATATACTTAAAGACACTAGTGTGCAAATTATAACTTATATACTATTTAAGTAAGTGGCGACCAAATTGTATATTAATCTCATGTAATTATGTGCCCTAAGTCTCACACTAGGGGGAGCCTGTGTTGTGAGGCTTAGTGCTTTCTCTTCTGAATATAGTTAATATAATATATACATATAATATAGCTTAAAAACACAAACTAAACAAGTAAAGGAATAAAACTAGGATAATATAATGGCTAATAAAATATGCCGGTTTCGGCTTTGAAAATGGTCTCAAAGTTTGTTCTACTGTACTGTTTGGTGGAAAGTGAGGGGTGGTGTGAGTAAGGAAGTGTGAATTTATGTTGGGAAAGAATGCTGAGATGAGGGAATGATGTGAGCGTAGTATGTGTAGGTATATTGGTGGGGTCTGTTTCTTGGTTTTCCTTCTCAGCTGCCTTTTATACCGCCGATTGTCTATTGGAATAGTGGTAGGCTGATAGGAGGCCGAAAGACAGACCCCTTAAGGTTATTTAATTATTGACAAGAGGTTTTCCGTTTCCCCGTAATCCAAGGATAAGAGCCAAGATGTTATAGTCCTTTTACAAACAAAACGTGACGTATTTAACGTAGTGAGGATTTTATCAATGTGCTGATACAGTAAAGGACCTTTAAAGAAAAACGATTTCTGAGCAAAAGTCGTTTTTGTACTTGGAATCTTCCATAAATTGCGACGCGCTGGTCTAGTGTTTTGTACAATTGTGTTCAAGGCCGATTTGTGAAATTTTAAGGCTACATTTAATACATATAATTGTCTGACTGTCAGAAATTTTGTTTCTTTATATAATAGGGTTGTGGAGTAAAGATATGGCTTCTTGTAGGCAACTTTCAATATGAGCCTTCTTAAACTCCAAAGTCAAAGATTAAATCTTTGACAGATTTGGAGATCTGTTTGCATCTTGAATAGGCCTTATTCATGAACCCATCAATTATGTACCTCTGTACCCTAATGGGTTCTCCCTATGGCAAAAAATAAGTATAGTACCATTATAGCTTAAGCTAGTATAGTATAGGTAAATTACCTATAAAAAAAATGTCAGTCATAGGGACTGCCGGTAGAAGTGAAAACTCATAGCTCAGAATTTGATAGCACACTTTGGAAACTACGCGGGTAAAACCGGAAGGTGTGGCCATGACCGTCAGATGACGACCATCTAGATCATCCGAGTTCACCCGAAGATTTCTTTCATTTACGAGCGTGACGCTTGAGGTCAATTCTCAGGCCACGGAAAATCTGTAGGTGGTGCGCCAAAAGAATAGACTACAGGCCCGTGAACAAAATGTATGGGTCATATGAACCACCATGTAGGATGATAGAAGGGTATAAAAAAAAAATTCAGCACTATGCCGGCATTTGTAAGCTGTCCAACTGGGTGCAGTTGAAGAGGCACTATGCCGGCATTTGTAAGCTGTCCAACTGGGTGCAGTTGAAGAGGCACTATGCCGGCATTTGTAAGCTGTCCAACTGGGTGCAGTTGAAGAGGCACTATGCCGGCATTTGTAAGCTGTCCAACTGGGTGCAGTTGAAGAGGCACTATGCCGGCATTTGTAAGCTGTCCAACTGAGTGCAGTTGAAGAGGCACTATGCCGGCATTTGTAAGCTGTCCAACTGAGTGCAGTTGAAGAGGCACTATGCCGGCATTTGTAAGCTGTCCAACTGAGTGCAGTTGAAGAGGCACTATGCCGGCATTTGTAAGCTGTCCAACTGGGTGCAGTTGAAGAGGCACTATGCCGGCATTTGTAAGCTGTCCAACTGAGTGCAGTTGAAGAGGCACTATGCCGGCATTTGTAAGCTGTCCAACTGAGTGCAGTTGAAGAGGCACTATGCCGGCATTTGTAAGCTGTCCAACTGAGTGCAGTTGAAGAGGCACTATGCCGGCATTTGTAAGCTGTCCAACTGAGTGCAGTTGAAGAGGCACTATGCCGGCATTTGTAAGCTGTCCAACTGAGTGCAGTTGAAGAGGCACTATGCCGGCATTTGTAAGCTGTCCAACTGGGTGCAGTTGAAGAGGCACTATGCCGGCATTTGTAAGCTGTCCAACTGAGTGCAGTTGAAGAGGCACTATGCCGGCATTTGTAAGCTGTCCAACTGAGTGCAGTTGAAGAGGCACTATGCCGGCATTTGTAAGCTGTCCAACTGAGTGCAGTTGAAGAGGCACTATGCCGGCATTTGTAAGCTGTCCAACTGGGTGCAGTTGAAGAGGAAGTCTTAAACCTCGACCTTTTCTCCTTGTCGCATGATATTTGTACCGCATTGCGGAATAATGGATTAGAAGAAGTATTGAAACTATAAAAATTGTCTATTTTAATTTTAGTAGTAATTAAGTATCGGGGTACTAGCCTGTTGGGAGTAAAAAAAACAACAGTGTAAATACTATAAAATCTATATTATGATAAAATATTTACACAAGTCCTGAGCAAAATTAACAACACAGCGTCTGGCAAGAATTTGGCACGTCGGAGAACTACTGACAATAAGCTTGATGACAAAAAAAAAACTAATGAGTGCGTCAGTTAGATTACTAAAAATTTTCAGTCAGTTAGATTTTTAAGAACACGTGACATCAAACCCTCCCACTCCAGAAGTTTGATGTTCTATATCTTTGTCGATTATTTTTTATTAATAATTTAATAAAACAAAAAATACATGTGCCCCATATTTTTCAATAATCAACCTGACCGACTAATAAATGGTATATTTTTGACTCCACTCTCCCATTTGATGACGGCCAAATTCTTGTCTAGGCACTGCAATAAATAATGGAAATCACACAATCAGTATAACATAAACAGCCCATCTTTATGTTCCCACTGCTGGGACTCGGGGCCTTCTCTCGCAAGCAGAGAGTTGGGGCCATAATCCACCACGCTGGCCTAGTGCGGGTTGGCGGATGTGACAAACTTAGCCGTGATTTGGCAATGTTTGACAAAATGAGAAATGAGACCCTTATTTAGTGTACTATATTAGAAAGGGTTAAGCAGTATAATTGTACTATGCAAAAGGTTCGCGTTCTACTCATCACTATGAACAACTTTTAATATTTTTAATTCGTTAACGGTTTTAACGGCAAAAGTTTCGGCAGCATTCGGCATTCTTTTTCTTAAGTTTCAGCCTCATCTGGCGGCCTTTATCAAGGAGTGCTACTGCGCGACCGCTTCTCGTTTGTCACAGTAACAAGTGACTCCCGTGAGTGTCAAGACGGTCCATGCGCACTGTCCTTGAAAAAGACCGCAGAATGCGGCTGAAACTACGAAAAATATTGCCAAATGCAGCTAAAACTTAACAAGGACTGGACCGTCTAGAGTCTAGACAACCACGGCTGTTTGAACCAAAATGATTAGTAGAACTTGACCATGTTGGCTTAGTACAAATATCATGCATAATAATGTGATTTGAGTTGAGTTGAGTTGAGTAACAAATAACAATAATTGTTGCAAATTTTAACCCAAATGATATAAGCAAAATCTCACGTGCATTTGATTAAAAACACCCATTTACTTTGTTTAGACGCACAAAGTCATAAAAAAACACAAAACGACAGGTGGTTGCAAACAAAACTATTTTATTGTTAATAAAAAAATACAAAATAAGTGTTTTTTTGCCTCGTCATTATTTTAAGCTATCACGGTTGTTCATTACTGTACTATCATTAACTACGGCATATTTATCGTGTTAATACAATGACAAGAGTTCCGGATATTTCTACACAGTTTCATGCACCACGCCCACAGGCAAATAATTCAGTTTTACTCGTGAACATGGTGCATGAAACGGTACTACCGCGTATCATACGCTTTGCAAAACTGTAGACTACTCTGCCCGATAGCTACAATCAGGGCTTTTTTGTGGAGGCACACGGGGGCACCCGGTGCCAGTGCATCCTCACTCGCTCAAGGTCGCGCGGTTTTAGCCTACAGCTAGACCGTTCCTCCCAGGGAACAAGTGCCAGTCGGTTGTCAGACCTACGGTTGAGCGCTCGCGCAACACGTTTCCCGCGCATATTGTTATTAGATATGTCGACAACCCTCCGCGCTAGACAGGGACAGAGTTACGCGTTAGAAAGAGTGCAAATGTTTATTTGAAAATCACGACAGGTATTGCGAGCTGAATTGAACTTTGTTGTGTCCCAGCAAGAGTCGCTATTTATATAATTGTTTTTGGTAAGTGAGGCTTCTGTACTAATATTTATTCTGTGCCGGTGCCCCCAAAGACGCACACACTGAGTTCTCTAATAAACTATCTACAACTTTTGATAATTAGCGTGCTCCCTAAAAAGAATTGTCTAGAGTTTTATCTTCTAGGTAAAAGTGTCACATCCTAGGTCGTGATATTGCTTAAAAACAGGCAACTCTCAGTCAAACGTATACCAAGTTTTTGATTTAGATTCTGTTGTTTCTTGCAAAATTCGACCGTCTGTCATTTTAGATTAAATGCATTGTGCGTCTAAACATATTGACTTCTAGTGCACACTTCAAATCTGTGCAGTCACATACATTATTTATAAAACCTATTGCCACAATCTTAGGAATCAATTTTGTTAAATCCGCATCTAATTTGCCGTCTGAGACTGAGCATTCACAGTTCACAGTCCTCGTCAGTAAGAGTAAGAAACAAGGGATTTCAAAATGCAAATTGACCTGTCAAAAAGAGTTCTTAATTTCATCATAGGCGGCGCACGTGTTGCATTTATTCGAAGAAAATTCACAAAAATAGCATTGACGCCACACTTTTTTCTTTGACATTCTAAACGCATAATTTTAATGCATTACGTTTATATAATTCTTTTGACTCTGACTATCGATCGTTTTTCAGTTCAGGACGAGTTAAATTGTTTTTCCCATCTCAAACTATGTTCAGCGGTTGTGTCAGTCGGTACCCGAAACGGACATGCCCTGAGAATGCTCAGTCATCATATCACATACGTACTTAACCACGTCTAAAAAAAACGTATGAATTATTATGTTCTTTGCTTATCGAAATCTTTGTTATAGGGTCGTTCAAGTATTGCGTAGGCAACATTTTAGCGACGCACCGGACATGTTTGATAAAGCTGGTTTCCTGTAAGAGATTTCAGCAATAAGGCCGCCAATTGTAGCCCTAGTTCATAAGTGTTTTACTATAATAATATTTATTGTATAGTACAGTGACGGGACGTGTATGAGCAACAAACATCCATACATTGATTGACATTTATAATATTAGTAGGATAGAATAATCAGGCGCATGGTTGGCTCGTCTCGACACTCTGTATTCTATATTATAAAAAAAAATCTGCATCATTGGTTGCATCCGCACCTTCTGGATTGATGTCACCAAAGCAAGGCAAAGTCTATTTTTATTTACAAGGGTGACATTTAATTATTAAAACCCTGAATTAATTCAATAAAGAAAAAAAGGAAAGTCTAGTCTTTCTCCCTTCAAGTATCTGTTCCTATACCGTTGAGACTACAGGCCAGTGGTCAAAAGCTAAGGGTCACATTTAAAAGATCCCTTCAACTTTTTGTCCTCATAATATGCATACTTGAACGTCCCTATTATATACTTATTACACTTGGCTAAATTTGGTCGACTGAACGTAATCGCTACTAATTTCAGTGAGGTGTAATGCATTCAGTAAGCTAACATTGTAAATTAAGTGAATCAAGAACTACTTGCTTCTGTATTCAGTCAACTAAATTCAGTCAATAAGCCTTTCAAGGTTCAACTCACAACAAAGGAGTAGCGGCGCGCAGCGTAAAACGTAAAACCATACACTCATTGTTACAATACACAGTATTGCTTGAGAAATCGCGCGCTACAATTGCGTAGGAATCGTCGGGAGTGCCCGAAGAATCGCGGCCGCGCGACTATTTAATTTTCTCAAACGATACTATGTATTACAGGAATGATTATAAGGTTTTAAATCGCAATTAGAAGGCATCTATAAAATTACGTGAGAAAATTTGGACGATTTTTCGATCTTCCCCGTCTTGGTGAAATTTTGTTCGACCCATCACGATTTTCGAAACACATTTTATACTTAATTTCACCCAATTTTCTCACAGAATTAACGAATTTTCTTGCGAAAAAAAGTGATGTGATTGTTTGACCAAAGTCAAACAATCATTAAATTTAATTGGGTAAAATTTTACTCGAACCCCTCCCCCTTTCACGTAATTAATGGACGCCTTTGAAACTGATCGTCGCTACTTCTTTGGCGTGATTTGGCCTCACAGTAGTCTCATCTACATTTAAACTACAGTACTTTTATCCCACGAAGCGACGCGAGCTTTACTTGTGGTAACAATGTTCACAAACACACTGTGAATGTGTGGGTGACCGCTTACGCACTCAGTACCGGCCGAGACGCGGGCGAAGGTATTTGTTTCCACCTATTTGTACGACACCGCTCCCACCCAATACACTCAAATATGGGCGTTATGCCATGCCCGATATGATATAGATTACATTGGCAACAAAAATTAGCAGACTGCTGTCAGGGAGCGGTCTGCTAATTTTTGTTGCCAATGTAATTTGTATCTTAGCTTGCATGGCATAAAACCCATATTTGAGTGTATTTTATTTGTCTGTTGGTCGTATAAGTCTGCTGGAGACCTTTACTTAACGTGTTTTCACACGCAATAAAACGCGCGTCGTTTCGGGAGATTAAAACTACCTATACGCAAATCCATCACATGTGTTTTCTGATCAATGCTGCGGCCTCCTCATGAAGAGAACCAACCCCAGCGCAGCCAGGAGCGCCGTGATGAGGTACAGGTCCCAGTTGGACAGCAGCGTGGTGTCTCCGCCGAGGAAGATCATCGCCAGGGGACTCTGGAAGAGAGACTGAATTACGCGACTAGTGAGAATGAGGCCAATACACGAAGCTTCACTATTATAAAACAAATTAACTACCCGCGTCTGTCTGTCCCTATGTATGCTTAGATCTTTAGATCGTTCTTGTAAGAACTACCAAACAAATTTTGATGCGGGTTTTTTTAATAGATAAGAGTGATTCAAGAGGAAGGTTTATATGTAGAATACGTGCATAGTACAGTACAGAGACACTGATAACTTTAAAGATTTCTGAAACGATGTCATAAATAAACCCAATTCTTGCGCTTAAATCATAAACACTGGCTTTCTACCGCCAAGGAGTAATGTGCAAACATTCCTGTGTTCCGGTTTGAAGGGCAATGTTTCCAGTGAAATTACAGGGCATAGAGCTAAAACATCTTATATCGCTGGGTGACGAGCGTGCTGCAGGTAGTGATTTGGACTTTTCATGTTCCAATAGCTGCGTGTCATTGTGCTGTTGTTACGTGACAGGGATTTTGCTTACCATCAGGCACATGTCCTGCTCGTCTCGTCATTCTAAACTATTAAAAAAAAATCTTTTACTGCAGTTCTTTGGGGTATCGAAATCATCTCTTAGTTTCATTTCTTCATATCTTAAAAGCCGTTCACGGATGTTGAAGTCAACGGTGTGCAATCAAATGAGTCCCCCTATAAGAATTGGTGTACCACAAAGTTCCATTCTTGGACCTTTCTTGTTTCTTCCGTCTTCGACTGTATTAAGAGCTGGCTCGGCTGCAACATGCCTGCGACATAACAGCACAGTGACACGCAGCTATTGAAACACGAAGAGTCCAAATCATTACCTAGCACTGTCCTGTGCTCGTCACCCAGATCGTCATGGTCAACAGAGTCGAAAGCTTTCGATAAGTCATTAAATACATCGCACTTACCGGTGCCAGGCTCTCGAGCGCGGTGCCGGCGTGTAGCGCGGCCAGTGCCAGCGCGGCGGGCAGGCGCGCGTCGGGCGTGGTGTCCGCCGCGAGGTCGTAGCACCGCTTCGCTAGATGCAAGTCCCGAGCTAATCCTAACCCTCGCTCGTGCATGTAACCCAGGTTGAACGTCGCCTGCGCACTGTGCAGCACTTCAGACGCTATCCTAAAGAAAAAAAAATAAAAAAAAATCATTAAAATCGGTCCATAAATGACAAAAATATACGCTTACATATAAAAAATACACATTTACAAATATTTTATTGAGAAACCATCAAACGGAGTGGAAAAGTTTGATGGTCTACCTGATCTATTAAAACAAAAAATACGAGTCCCATGTTTTCCCATAATTTACTTGACGAACTAATTAGAATGATATATTTTTGACCTAGTCATCATCCCAATGCAATCATACCGTACCTGTAGTGGGGAACAGCCTGACTCCACCTATCAATCATGAGGAATCTATAGTGAGGAACAGTCTGATTCCAGCTATCAATCATGACGAACCTACAGTAAAGGACAGCTATCATGATGTAGTGATGTGCCGCGGTACCTGTAGTGATGTGTCGCGGCCTCCAGGTGGGCCGGCGTCTCGTGCCCGTAGTAGTGGTAGTCCCCGAGCTTGACGCGCGCGGTGGAGCAGCCCCGGCACAGCTGATGATTCGAGTCGTACCTGTAGTGATGTGCCGCGGTATCTGTAGTGATGTGCCGCGGTACCTGTAGTGATGTGCCGCGGTACCTGTAGTGATGTGCCGCGGCCTCCAGGTCGGCCGGCGTCCCGTGCCCGTAGTAGTGGTAGTCCCCGAGCTTGACGCGCGCGGTGGAGCAGCCCCGGCACAGCTGATGATTCGAGTCGTACCTGTAGTGATGTGCCGCGGTACCTGTAGTGATGTGCCGCGGTACCTGTAGTGATGTGCCGCGGTACCTGTAGTGATGTGCCGCGGCCTCCAGGTCGGCCGGCGTCCCGTGCCCGTAGTAGTGGTAGTCCCCGAGCTTGACGCGCGCGGTGGAGCAGCCCCGGCACAGCTGATGATTCGAGTCGTACCTGTAGTGATGTGCCGCGGTACCTGTAGTGCTGTGCCGCGGTACCTGTAGTGATGTGCCGCGGCCTCCAGGTCGGCCGGCGTCCCGTGCCCGTAGTAGTGGTAGTCCCCGAGCTTGACGCGCGCGGTGGAGCAGCCCTGCGCGGCGGCGCGCGACCACAGCTGCAGCGCGCGCCGGTAGCGCTCCGACTCGGGGAACAGACGGACTTCACCTGTGGAAGAAATACTCCATCACAACTTCACATACTTGTTTAAATTACAGGGCTTAGAGATATAACAACTTAGATCTCTGGGTGACGAGCGCAGTGCAGTGCTAGCACACCCCGGACACTCGGCCTAAAATCTATACAGACGGTGCAGTTGACATACCTACACTCACACATCTCGCATATGTCGTTCGAACGCATTTACGCATGTGTGCGTGTCATCTATGTCGTGTCGCTGAGTGCTTCTCGCGTTCTTGCGGGGTAGGAAGCTTGAAACTGGCGGGGGGTGGGGAGTGTCCGTTCTATCTGTATTATCTATTCTATGGTGCTAGGTAATGATTTGGGCTCTCCATGTTCCAATAGCTGCGTGTCACTGTGCTGTTATGTGGCAGGCATGTTGCTTACCATCAGGCACATGTCCTGCTCGTCTCGTCACTCTTTATTTAAAAAAAAAAAAAAATTTAAATAGAAATAGAAAAATTTCTTGACCTTATAACAAATTGTTACATTTTCTATACAATTTTTTTATTGATTACTTATATTTAGTAGTGATTAATTTTAACAATGTACAGTGCCACAATTAAGTTAGCTAAGGATAATCATATTTTGATAGTGCGGATACAAATTGACGTTAAGAAACTGTGAGAAAATGAGGCGTAATAAATAATTAATTCTTCTCCAAAAAAACAACAAGCTACTTTTAAAATTACCTAAATTCAGATCCTCGACTACACTTCATATATTTTGTTAAATCTTGTCATTATCAAGACATCTAGATATAAGATTGCAAATATTAGTGTTTTGTTGATATTTCGAAAATAAACCACACTAACTTCGGTAAAATTTATATGGAACCTCCATTAGTAACCAACAAAATCGATTCACAATTACGGAGCTGTCGCGTAACATACATACAAAAAACAAAAACTTGTTGGAACTTGCTCCTTTTCTGAAGTCGGTTAAAAAGTGATACAGATAGTGCAACCCACGAAGACGCGCCCCACCGATTTTTGGTTTAGGGGATCGCGTTTGTAGTGTGTATTCTATTCATTCATTTTTATTCATTGTAGTGTGCGTGTGCATTTATAGGTAATTAGTGTGTACCGATAACACTCAAACATTGACGGAAGCTTGCACACATATACTAGAAACGGTTAGGAGGAATAGTGGGGCGCGTCTTCGTGGACTGCACTATCTATAGATAGCCAATAATAAAACAGACCACAACTTAAGAACTTTTGAAGAGGTGATTGTTTTAAAATGTAGTCTTTACATTTACTCTACAGTCATGGCACCATCTTGTGTGTGTACTTTTACACATAATGCAATGAACAAATCTTAAACTTTGTAGGCTTAGTGTACTGCACAAAAAATCCAGAATCGCCATTTAATACTGTTTAATTATATTTTTTTTAAAGACATTTCGTTATAGTAAACGTCAGTGTACACAAGGAATACATGTAAGGAAGATATTTCAGAGTAAATATTTAGCGTATTAGCGATGCATAGTATGCAAATAGGACGTCGTCTAAAAAGAAAAACAACACATGGAGAAAATAGTTGCCTCAATAATCCACCTTTCGTGTACCCGAAATAACTGGTTATTTAAGCTTCACCAGATCGATACTCACTGTTTGTGATATTTTAATTACACAACTAATATTCCCAAAAACTCAAGCTTTTTGTTGTAAGCGAGATAGAGTCGAAAGTTTTTGTGACATCTATAAAATCCCCTACAGCCCACTTTTTTGTTTGCAGTAGAATCATTGTATTCTTTTGATATTCTATTTGACAGATAGTATACTGCTGGAATTAGTATAGTTACCTATATCGAGCAGATAAGCCGCATAGCGAGCGCGCGGTATTGCAGCCAAGACGAGTGAGTCTCTCGCTCCCCACGCCGCGTGCGCCGCTATAATACCCGGCATTTCCTAGCTTTTTCCCTTACCCTTCCCTTATTTTCCTGTCATCATTTCCCTACTACCACCCAGTCAGCCTCTATCCATCATCAGCTGCGATCACTCGCTTCAACAGACTTACTCTAATTCTTTGCTAATATATTTCTGAAATAAATATTTTCTTTTTTTAACATTTGCTTCCCGGTTTCCCTGACAACAATAGGGTACAATCCTCAAAAAAACTAAGTAGCCCGTTAGTTAGATTGCCAAAAAATATTGTACACGTATTTTTTATTTTGTTTCACAATCAAAAAATGACGAAGATACAGCGCTTCGAAGTTTCGTGTGACGTCACTTGTGAGTACGATTTTTACTCACGAGTGACGTCGTGACCCCACACTCTCGAAGTTTGATGGTCTATATCTTTGATTTTTTATATCATGAAAAAACAAAAAATACGTGTCCAATATTTTTCCATGATCTAGCTGAAGGACTAATTAGGATGGTGTATTTTTGACCCAGTCCGGTACCCTATTCGCACACGTTCCTATAAGTGAAATAGTTAGTATAGTTACCTATATCGAGTAGATAAGCCGCATTGCTCTGCGCGATCTCAAAGCCCCGTTCAGCGAGCGCGCGGTACTGCAGCCAGGACGAGTCCGAGTCTCTGGCTCGCCACGCCGCGTGCGCCGCCATCAGCCGCGCCGACCACACTCCGCGTTCACACACGTTCTTGTATAACTGAAATTATTATAAAACTTACTTTAAGACAAAATTCAAGTACTTTATTCACTAAAAATTGTAATAATAGTCGTAGCAGTTTCTTCAAAATCACATATTGTAGTGGTAGGACTCTTAGCAGAGTCCACCTGGGGAAGTACCACACCTTTGCCAGTTATTCTACCGCCAAGCAGTAATTGCAAACATTACTGTGTTCCGGTTTGAAGTGACACGCAGCTATTGAAACATCAAGAGTCCAAATCATTACCTAGCACTGCACTGCGCTCGTCATCCAGAGAACTAAGATGTTATATATCTAAGCCCTGCAATTTCTCTGGAAACATTGCCCTTCAAACCGGAACGCAGTAATGTTGGCACATTACTACTTGGCGGTAGAATAACTGGCAACGGTGTGGTACTTCCCCAGGCGGACTCGTCCAAGAGCCCTACCACTACTAATGTCGCAATTGTAAAAACGTGGCACCAAAATAAAATTAAAACATTCGGAAGACGTCAGCCCTGAGCCGCGCTCCTGCAATACTAACATTGTAACGTAGGCAATAGGCAATGCAGGAGCGTGCTTCCCTCGTCTCACCCCGCACTATTGCCCCGTCTAGACGGCTTCGTCGAACGACTGTATGACTTAATAGACTATGGTCATAGTTACCTCGACGGCGGTGGTTCAGGAGCGCATGACTCCGAATCCCGGCGCACGCGCTGAGCAAGAGCGAGGTGCGTATGCATTTCTTCATATACGAGTATGTGTTAGAGGATATGATATCAGTGGGATTATACAATGGCACCATACTAGAATCTGGGCCAGTGTCTTGGGTATCTTAGTGGACATTTCAGAGCTCAAGTTACATTTGGATAATCTATAGAAAACAATATTTTACGACTTAGTACGACCAACGACTTATTTCTCAGTTTTTTAAGCTATTCTCAAGTTTATACAAGTATGTGTTAGAGGATATTTATTTATCGCTATTAATACATTATTTTACTAAAAACTAGGTTTTGGGTTACAATAGCCCTGTATTAAGGGCGTTGCAATTTTGCGATGTGCGTGTTTGACGCCAACCTTTGGCATTCAAAACATACACACACGCTTACATCCATATCATATTTTTTTTAAGAACAAATTAAAGAAACAAATTTACTTATAACAACAGAAATTTGAAGGGGGGGTGTGAAGAGATCATGGAGTAACGCCCGGGGCAAAGTACGCAGTCCCAAGTCGCAGTTACCTCGACGGCGGTGGTACAGGAGCGCATGACTCCGAGCCCCTGCGCGTGCATGTGAGCGAGGTGATACAGCGCCAGCACGTGGCCGGTCTGCGAGGCGAGCGAGAAGTACTTGTTCGCTTGCTTGAAGTCGCGACGGACGCCGATGCCGCCTGCCGACAACAATAGGCACGATTACGAAAAAAAAAACTAATCAGTCCGTTAAAAAGATTATGAAAAAAAAATATTGAACACGTCATGTGCCGTTACCTCGCCGCATGACGTCTTCAGTACCATTCCATCAGTATTTTCTTAAGACGTTGTCACTTTCAACTATCGTCAGTAAACCGACTTTACAGACAACCATTTTTTTTTTTTGTTCTCATAAACAAAAATTAGCAGTTAGCTTGACAATTGCACAATAATAATTTGAAATTAAGATACGAGTATTTTATAACTGAAAATTGAATGCGGTTCCAAAGATTACGTAAAACGTATAGATATGGACAAACATACAAAATTGGCGCAAAATATTAACACGAGTAGATATCAGATCATGTAAATCAGAAGCAGTGTAGTGGTAGGACTCTTGGCAGAGTCCGCCTGGGGAAGGACCTTTGCCAGTTATTCTACCGCCAAGCAGTAATGTGCAAACATTACTGTGTTCCGGTTTGAAGGTTAATGTTTCCAGAGAAATTACAGGGCAGTGACGTGCGCAGTGCAGTGCTAGGTAATGATTTGGACTTTTAATGTTTCAATAGCTGCATGTCACTGTGTTGTTATGTGGCAGGCATGTTGTTTACCATCAGGCACATGTCCTGCTCGTCTTGTCTCTCTTTATTTAAAAAAAAAGAAGCAATCTCTCCTAGCCACATACCCGTATTATATAAATAAATAGATAGATTTTATTGACACAGCTGATGAGTTGTAATGATATTTGACTGGCCTTGTGGCTTAGTGGGTAGTAGGTCTGCCTGCGAAGCCGAGGGTCGTGGGTTCGATCCCCACCCAGTGCAAATATTTGTGTGATGAATTCCAATGTTTGCACTGTGTCTGGGTGTTTCTATGTATAACAAGTATGTATTTAAAACTATATAAGTATTATATCAGCTATCTGGCCGCCATCACACAAGCTTTGCTTAGTTTGGGGTCAGATGGTGTTGTGTGTGAATTGTACACCAATATTTATTTATTATTTTATTATATAACGATAATACAACTCACCAAAGTACATGAATCCAAGATGCAGTTGTCCGTCGACCCAGCCCTGGTTGGCGGCCATTGTGAAGTATTTGAACGCAGCCGTCGTGTCTTTGGGCACGCCACGACCCTGGGGAAGAGAGCAAATAGTAAACACAGTAATATCACGCTATGAAGAAATACTACCAGTGGCACATCGCCTTTAATCTTGGAAGAAACGCCGATAACGTCTAGACATAGCTAGATTAAACCGAAAACTGAACCGTGCTTACGAAATACTAACATTGTAATGTTGGCAATGGCGGGAGCGCGCTTCCCGCGTCTCTCCCCGCACGATTGCCCCGTCTAGACGGCGTCGTCGTATGATTTAATAAACTGTGGTAATATGATCGAAGACTGTTATAGCCAATAGCGGCCTTTGGGAGTGGCAAGTAGGGCATCTTGTAAATCCAACCTCAACCAACACTAGCGTTCACGAGACATTTAGTGGGGCAAGTCCCCAATATTTCGGCGCAGTTTTCTTGCATCATGTTCATGTATAAATTGACTGATTGAATTAACGAAATCAACAATTCGTCTGTCAATTTCCCTATAATAATTATTAGTACTGGTCTACTTGTGTAGAGAAACACCATAATAACTTAAAATTAAAGCACAATGTTTGACATCCACAAAATATGAGCAAATATTTAGATCCACAAGGCCTCTTTTCACAAAGCGAATTTTATTTTTTGAACACAATACATATTATATGTATTTGATGATTTCCACCAGCTTTTAGCCAATGGTGATAACAAATTTGTACACTACTTTTTACAAGTTTACAAGTATTTACTTAATAGATAGATAGATAACTCTTTATTGTAACACAAAAACAGAAATATTACAGTAAAACATTTACGAACTAGCACCACAAATGGCGGCTTTATTGCTTAGAGCAAATGTATAATAAGTATGTATTTAAAACTATATAAGTATTATATCAGCTATCTGGCCGCCATCATACAAGCTTTGCTTAGTTTGGGGTCAGATGGTGTTGTGTGTGAATTCTCCACCAATATTATATTATTATTATTATATTCTCTTCCAGGCAACCAGGCAACTCTTAATATTGAATAAAGTGTTAAGTATTTACTTAATTTCGAATCTACGATATTTTTATATAAAAAAGTGTTATTAATTTACCTGTAGGTACATGAGTCCCAGCCCGCTCTGTCCCACAGGGTTGTTGAGCTCGGCCGCTTTCCTGAAGTAGCGCAGCGCCGTGTCGTTGTCAGCCTTGATGCCATCACCACCTTCCAGGTATATCTGCAACCAAATGAGTATTCTTTAAGAATAGTTTTCCCGTTAACGTTTGGCCGTCTAATTCATATGTTTATAAAAATAATAATTGGAGTGTCTGTTTGTAATAATAAATAACCGGTTTTGATTACATAAGTATCTCAAAATATATGTTTCTTAATTTGTGTCTATTTGATATAATGCATAACTTATGCTACTCTTAGTTGTGGAACAGACTTACGAACACAGAGGTGCAGACCTGGCTGGTGAGGGGCAAAATGAATCCATACATTTTTAAACTGTTTATTTTATTTGCATATTTATAAGCATGCATGTAATATGCATGTTTTATAAGTTGTACACCTTCGTGTTAACATAACATAACCTATCCAAAATTTGGTACCATGTCCGGGATTATTACATTTATAAAGCAGTCCGCACCTTTCCCAAGAAAGCGTTCGCGACGGCGTTCCCCGTCTTGGCGGCCTGCGAGAAGTAGTGCAGCGCCTTGTGCAGGTCCAGCGTCACTCCGCGCCCGCCCTGGAAGTGTAGCTGACCAAGCCCCACCTGCGTACACACATTTTAAAAAATTATAAAAAGAACAAAATTAAAATTTTGATTTACCCCCTACTACTACCTTGGATATTAAATTTGTACAATATTCTACCAGTCAAGCCCTTTCATTTGATACCCATATTGAGGGAGATAGTGAAAAAATATTTTATCCGACATTTTGTGGCAGAATCATCGCTAAGCTAAGCATCTGGAATCTAGACATAGCTAAGAACCACCGCAAGAGAACTAGCTTTCCAATGAAAATAATCGAAATAGGTCTACCCGTTTGGAGAGCTACGGTGCCAGAGACAGGGAGACACACACATACAGACGGACAGACAGACATCGACGTCAAACTTGGCACCCCTTTTTTGGGTCGGGAGTTAAAAATCCAGTACCATGATGTATAGGGACATTAAAGTATTACGTAACGCAATCTGGGGGGAGGGAGTGTTTTGTAAAACGTTACGGTCTTTCATGGAGGTATTTTTTTGGAAAAAAGTTCTTTACGGCAGGCTTGGAACAGATATAGATATTACTGCGCGACCAACCTGAAAAAAACCTAAAAACTGCCAGTGCCCAGTGTTCACTTTATTTTTCAGATGATCGTACCGTAAATACTAAAAATAGCAATTAATTTAATTGCACATTGTGTTGCTCCTACACTATCGAAAGGAACTTCGTTCCTACCTAGTGTCCCACGATACCATATTTTGACGTGATAACGTCTTATAATTCGATGAAGCCGGCTGCACGCCCGCAAAACATGACGTCATGTGACGTTACCGCCATAGAATAGATAATATTTACCACCGTTACCTCGCCTTATTACTTTTTGCACCATCTAGTGAGTAAAATGTGTATTACGTTCAAGGAGTCTGTCCATGTTTTAGAAAAGCGACGATATGAAGTTAAGAACTTGTGCTAGTACAATGATGTACCCAGAGATGGCGCTTTGAACAGCTTTTCAAAAAGCTTCAGAATGTTTTACCTAGATGACGCTTAACACAATCAGTATTTTCTTAAGACGGTGTCACGTTCAACTATCGTCAGTAAACCGACTTTACAGACAACCTTTTTTTTTTTTTTTTTTTAATGTAAAGTATCTCGGTATCTCAGTAACTTTTAGGTAAAAATGGTCACTTGTTTGTGAGATAAAACCCAAACCGGAACACAGCGATGTTTCCACATTACTGCTTGGCGCTAGAACAACTTGTGTCAACTCGTGTTGAGCCCCCGGGGTGGGGGCGCGCGTGTTACCTGCGCCTGCACGTCTCCCTTCTCCGCCAGCAGCTGGTAGTACTCGATGAGGTCGGTGTCGAGCGCGCCCCCCTGGTAGAGCCCCCGGGGTGGGGGCGCGCGTGTTACCTGCGCCTGCACGTCTCCCTTCTCCGCCAGCAGCTGGTAGTACTCGATGAGGTCGGTATCGAGCGCGCCCCCCTGGTAGAGCCCCCGGGTTGGGGGCGCGCGTGTTACCTGCGCCTGCACGTCTCCCTTCTCCGCCAGCAGCTGGTAGTACTCGATGAGGTCGGTGTCGAGCGCGCCCCCCGCGCCCCCCTCCGCTTCATCAGCTAGCCTCGTCCGCACCACGGCACCGCCGCCGCTGAACGTCACCTCCGACGCCACTGGAAATTATTTTTTTCAGTTGCAAACAAACGGCACAAACTATTCATGGTTATGAACACAAATATTAAAGAAAAAAAAATGTATTGACAAAGATCACGGACCCTGAAATATTAAAAAAAAACTATATCTGGGTGTTTCGCTGCCTCAATCATCATAATAATATTTGAATATCTAATGTTTGGATATCTGTGTTCCAAATTTCAACCCGATCTTTCAGACGTTCCAAAGTGATCGAGCAACAAACATTCGAACAACAAACATCCGAACTTTTGAATTTATAAGAATAGTAGAATTATATCAATTTTATTTCGCTTAGGGCTAGTGAATGTTGTGTAATTAATGTTAATTTATTTATCTACAGAAAGGCGACTTTTTGCGGCGGTATCATATTATTGTGTTGGGACACCGATTTCCCCTTAAATAAGGTCGAGAAGAGTTATGGCTGTCATATTGCACTAAAACCGCTCAAATGGATATGTTAGGGTATGCCGTGAAAAATCGCTGTCATAAAAAATAATGTTTACCTTTAGAAGCAACCTTCATATACAAGTCGAGCGCCTTAGGACAGGAGCTGGGTACGGTGACTCCGGCCCAGTGTCGGTAGCCGAGCGCCATCTGCGCGTAGGAGCTGTCTCCGAGCGCGCCCAGGGTGTAGTGGACGAGGGCTTTCGCCTGAGACACCGGGACTGATATGCCGGACGCGTGGAGGAAGCCCATACCCTGGAGGACGAAACATATATTTTTTTAGTTTTTAAACATTGAAAACGTTATACTATATTTATCCTCTCTAATGTTTTTTATAGATTTAATTCATAGAGTAATAGGCATGATGTCTAAAAAAAACTAATTAGTCGGCCAGGTAATAAAAAATATTATACACATTTTTTTTCTTTTGGTTGGTATAAACCAACCAAAACATCACACATATGTGTACTAATAAGTTACAGTGCTGTTACTTCTTGACTGTACGATTTTTACGAAAACTTGATGTGACGTCAAATTTTCGTAAACCCCCCGCTCCGGAAGTTTTATAGTCTATATCTTCGTCGATTTTTAATGCTACTAATATTAGCGCGTTCAAACAAAAATAAAGTGGCCAAGTGCGAGTTGGACTCGCCCATGAAGGGTTCCGTTGCAGCAAGTAACATAATATACATAGTACACATAGTTTTTTTTAGTTCGTTGTTACTTTGATCGAAGTTTTAATAATTATGTATTTATGACGTACTAAAATAAACAACTCATCAGATCGAGTTCATACCAATTTTCGTTGGTAGTTTCCATGGTAATGTACTTGATATATTTTTTTAGTCTTTTCGTTCTCTTATTTTAGAAGTTAGGGGGGACACACATTTTACCACTTTGGAAGTATCTCTCGCGCAAATTATTCAGTGTAGACAAAAACTATATTAGAAACCTCAACATCATTTTTGAAGACCTATCGATAGACATCTCACACGTGTAGGTTTGATAAAAAAAATTTTTTGAGTTTCATTTCTAAGTATGGGGGGCAACCCTAATATTTTTTTTTTTTTTTTTTTAATCTTAATGCGGTTCGCAGAATACATCTACTTACCAAGTTTCAATAGTGTAATTCTCATAGTTTCGGCAAAAAGTGGCTGTGACATACGGACGGACAGACAGACATGGCGAATCTATAAGGGGAACCTTTATAGTTTTTACGTTTTACGGAACCCTAAAAAAGAAACTAATTTTTCTTTTCTATTTTTTGTAAAAATCTTGATGCGGTTCACAAAATACATCTACTTACCAAGTTTCAACAGTGTAGTTCTCATAGTTTCAGCAAAAATTGGCTGTGACGTACGGACGGACAGACAGACAGACATAACGAATCTATAAGGGTTCCGTTTTTACGTTTTACGGAACCCTAAAAACCTCTTCAGCTTTGTAATACATATTAGTATAAATAAACTTACAGCATGTGCGTCCGCATTCCCCTCCTCAGATAGTTTCTCAAATATCTCCTTAGCCCGGTCGACGTCCAAAGCCACTCCCTCGCCGTACACATGCGACCAGGCTAGCTTGATCTTCGCGGGGACATAGCCCGCGTCGGCCGCCGCCTTCACTTGAAGGATCGTGTTTTGTAGGTCGGGCGTTCGACGGTTCAGCTTTTTTATCGCTTCGTCGTATAATTCTTTAGCTGGAATTAAATACAAAAACAAAATCTTTATTGCTGCTTTTTTTTAGAATAAAGTGACGAGACCAGCAGTTGCTTGTTGGTAAGCATCATGCCTGCCTATAACAGCACAGTGACACGCAGCTATTGGAACATGAAGAGTCCAAATCATTACCTAGCACCGCACAGCACTCGTCACCCGGAGATCTAAGATGTTAAGATGTTATAATATCTCTAAGCCCTGTAATTTCTCTGGAAACATTGCCCTTCAAACTGGAACACAGTAATGCTTGCACATTACTGCTTGGCGGTAGAATAACTGGCAAAGGTGTGGTACTTCCCCAGGGGAACTCTGCCAAGAGTCCTACCACTACAGAACTACACTAAGGTTAAAGTGCACCTCACTAATATTCGAGGTCTGCACTCCAATCTCTCAGCAGTCCACCATCACCTCGAGACTGAGCAGCCGACACTCTTGTTTCTTACGGAGGCGCAGATAGGTTGTCCGTCGGACGTGGCGTACCTGACGTATCCAGGCTATACCCTGGAGCACAAATTCCGGCCTCGTGCTGGAGTGTGCCTGTACGCCCGTGACGACATCTGCTGTCGGCGTCTCCGTAACCTTGAGGACACTAGATTTTCTGTTCTTTAGGCACTGATGGACACAGGCATAGACAAAATTATCTAAGTACGCCTGTGCGTTTCGGTCGCACAGCGGAGAACTGGAGACGACTAGGCTCACGGATTATTTAAGTGAGGCGGCGGACGCGGCTCAATAGGACCCTTCGGCTCAATTAGTGTTACTGGGGGATTTCAACGGCCATCATAAGGAATGGCTGTAATCATACCGAGACACTGACCACGCTGGGCAGGAAACGACAAAGCTAGCTTTATCGTTAGACCTAAGCCACCTCCTGGTCCAAGAGGCCACAAGAGTACCCGACGTAGAGTCGCATACGCCTTATTGCTTAGACCTTCTGCTGACAACTGATCCAGACCGTTATTCGGTGGTGGTATCTTCGCCGTTAGGCAGCTCCGACCACTGTCTGGTGAAAACTGTATCTGTCTACCATCGGCGTGATCCCAACCCCAGAGGCAACCGGCAGTTGTGGCGATACAAGTCAGCAGATTGGGACGAGATGCGCTCTTTCTTTGCGTCTTACCCATGGGAGTCATTGTGATTCGCTTCTGGTGATCCCTCAGTCTGCGCGGATGCTGTGACTAATGTAATCCTAACGGCTACGGAATATTTCATTCCATACTCCGACATTACATTATCCAGCAAAGCTCGCCCTTGGTTTGGTTCTCAATGTAAAAGTGCTGAAGCATTTAAACATGAGACCTACCTAGCCTGGGTTGATGCTCGACAGCGTAAGGCAAGGAACATACACCAGAAGAAGAAAGCGTGCAACAAGGCTGCTAATGCTTGCAAAAAGGTTCTTCAGAGGGCTCGGTTTGACCACATTAGTCGAATAGGGAACAAACTAGCTTCGTACTGCGGGCAGCAAAGCGTTTTGGTCCCTAGCTAAATCGGTCGAATCGAACTTCTGCCGCCCTCTAGTGAGCTACCTTCAATACTGAAACCTGATGGGACACTCGCTCACACTCCAACGGAGAAAGCAAACTTGTTTGCAACTCAGTTTGCGGAATCTTCGCGTCTCGATGCTGGTAGCGCGACACCTCCTACTCCACCTGGCTGTTCGTTATTTTATGTTAGAAATACGCATTCGCCAAAAGGAGGTTCGCAAAGTGCTACGCAATCTGGACATGAATAAAGCCAGTGGCCCAGATGGTATTCCTGCTCTAGCATTGAATGCTTGTGGGCCTGAGTCAGGCCCACGAGTTGTCACAGATACTGACGCGCCTATTTAGACTCTCTCTCCAAACTGGGCTAGTACCGATTTCTTGGAAGCTTGCCAATGTGCAACCAGTACCCAAAAAGGGTAGTCGTGCTGACCCTGCCAACTACAGGTCCATCTCGGTCACGTCATACTCTGCAAGACACATTGTCTTGCAGAGTATGGACGTGCAACGATACAACGGTACGACGTATGCGACAATGCAACGTGTCTTACACCACAGGCTTCTGACGTACCTAGAATCGAATGACCTCCTCAGTGACCGGCAATACGTGTTTCGCCGAAACCGGTCTACCGGGTATATTCTAGCGTACGTCACTCACATTTGGTGAAACTAGGTGTCCTCTCAAAGGTGCGAAGGTACTTAAAGTCTGAACAGTTGCTTACATTATATCAAGCACAGATTCGCTCCTGTATGGAGTACTGTTCGCACCTTTGGGATGGATCGGCTAAGTATCAGCTGGAGGCTCTGGAATCGATCGAGAGACGTGCCAAAAGGCAACGACACTCTTGTGCGAAAAAGACTTCAAAGTCTTGAACATCGCCGAAAAATTGCTAGCCTATCGGTTTTTTCCGGATACACTTCGGAGAGTGTGCGACTGATTTGCATGATCTGATACCACCTTGTCCTTTTTTCTATCGGAACGCTCGTAGCTCTAAAAAGCGACATCGTTTCATGGTTGATGTTTCAAAGACATGAACGAAGAGATTTGACTCCTACTTTTGTGATAAGAACGTCTAGGCTGTGGAATACGTTGCCTGAGTGGGTTTTCCCATTACAATTACAATCTTTGTGTCTTCAAATTGAGAGTAAAACGGGTTTTTCTAGGTAAACACGCTCCATCCTAGACCGCGTCGTCGTTTAACAACAGGCGAGATGGCGGTCAAGAGTAAACCTATAGAAGTTAAAAAAAAAAATTAATTTATCACACAAATATTTGCACTGGATGGGAATCGAACCCACGACAATCGGCTATGCAAGCAGAGTTACTACGCACTAAGCCACGAGGCCAGTCGAGGCCATTGAAAGGCAATGAACCGGAACTCAGTAATGTTTGCACACTACTGTTTAGCAGCAGTATACCTTATCCCGGTAAAACAACGAGAACGGGAAGTTTGCGGGTAAGACCGAGAGGTGCTGATAGTATAAAATACAGTACCCTAGTACCTGGGTGACCGAGCTTTGCTCGGTTTAAATACTAAATATACTTAGATACCTACAGATAAAAGACTCCAAGAAATAGATTTTCTTAAAAAAAAACGAATTGGAAAAAAAAGAGAACCCGTCTGGATTCGAACCCGGAGCTACTAATTCGTGACCGCTATGAGCGCCCGACTTCCCGTCTGAGCTAATTATGCTGTCGCGTCACCCGGCGAAATTTACCTTCACATTCTAATGTCTAATGTGACAGATTTTCATTGTCTAAAAACGCGCATAATATGCGATTTTTTTTAATAAGACCTAGTTGATCGATTTATCGTCCCCGAAATCCCCTGCATACATAATTTCATGAAAATCCGAACTATTGAACTGACTGAATAGCCTGTACCTTCTTTCAATTCAGGAGTAAGTTCTTCCTCTTTTTCCTCCGGCAGAGGTGGGAGAGTGTCGAGCAGATCCTGTGGGTTTTCCTCTTCTAGTTTCTGAAACAGTCACAAACAAAATAACATCAAGACTAATCATTTTATAATTTACACCAGGGATGTTACGGAGCTTCGACTCCGACTCCGTTAAGTCGGAAGTTCCGGTTATTATTTACACCTTCGTTATTATTTACACATTAATTACACCTCCGGTTCCGACTTCGATTCCGAAACTTTTCAATCGGAGGTTTTAATCGGATGTCGAAGCATAACTTAGAACTGCGCCGACAGTAACGAACAGTTTCATACATGTCGCGCAGGGAATCTCCCGCGCACGAGTGGAATGAAAAGTATACTATTTAAATGAGGACAAAATTGAAAAACGCATAATTCCAGCATCTTAAAATATTAAATGTCCGCCAATATTATCGTGTCCACCAGGCTTAGTAGCGAGTGAACATCTTTTTAGTGGCATCGACTTAATCTACGACTCGTTAAGAAATATCTTGGACTGAGACAGCTTCAAAGCTTATGTTCATGAAGTACATTTACACGCTTTTGGTGTCAATTTATTTTAATTGTTTCAAAGCTTTTGTTCATTTCGGGATTCAATTAATTTAAATTTTGGTTTATTTTTGAACATTCCAATTTTTTTTAATTTTTTGTGATTTTTTATGAAACACAAACAATGAAATGTTTGAATGAATATTTTATTTGTCCTAAAATAAAAAATCTCTCTCCTACCACTACTACTGACCCTACTCCGCCTCCGACTCCGGTTCCGACTCCGATAAATCAAATTTAAAAACTCCGGACTCCGACTTCGGTTCCGATAAAATCACCTCCGTTACATCCCTGATTTACACTAGAAATTTGGTTTACACTTGAACGCCATCTCGCCTAACGTTCAATTCGATTAATTTATTTCTTCAATATTCATAAGGGTACAATACATGCACACTTATGAAAGTCAATAACAAAGACAATATAGTATTACTTAGTGTAAAATATAGGTAAGACTGAATGATGTTTCAATTACAGTCCAAACTTAAATGAAGCAAAGAAGCTTTATCACATAAATAGTCATTAATTTTATAACACGCCTTTTCAATTAAAAATATTGTGTCACTTTTGTTTACAAAGTTTTTTGGTAGCAGATTATAAAATACGATGCTATTCATTACAAAAGAGTTGCCAGTTTTATCTAATCTAATAGTTGGCAAAACAAGGTTGAACTTCTTTCTCCTTTTACAATTGTGTCACATATTTTCTTATAATTATTAATATATTTACGTACATGCATGATACTCAAATAAATGTACAAACAAGGCAATGTCAGAATTTTCACCCGCATAAAAACCTTTCGGAGAGACAGTCTACCGCTGAGCCTGTAACTAGCCCTTACACCACGCTTCTGTAAAATAAATATTCTATTTACATCGGCTGAGTGGCCCCAGAGCAACCGTATGACATGACAGAGTGGAAATAAGTGAAATATACAATTCTTGCAGTGTTTATGTCAGATAACTCTCTTATTTTGTGAACTGCATAAACAGCCAAACTAAGTCTACTCGCTAATTCATCGGTATGAGCAGTTTGCTATCTAAAGTGAGTCCAAGAAAATTAGTGGTAATAATTATTTTTTTTGTTTCCACTCATTCTAAACGGGTAAGACAAAGACCTAGAGGAGAAAGACGAGTTTGGGCAGCTTCAAGAACTGATTAAAAAGCTGGCTTATCAATCAAACTTTTTATAGTTACAGCAATTTTTTTAAAAGTGATGGTAAGCTCACAATGAAATTGTATAAATTGACATTGTTCATTACAATTGTAATAAATACATATTATATTTTAATGGTTGACACTTATCTGTACGATACTTATTATTGTACAATAAAATGTTAAATTGAAACTTTATAAATGTAATCTTTGTATGATCTTTATTTGTTTTTTAAAATTGACGTGTAAATTTACATGACATGTACATATATGAATAAAGAATTATGAGGTTTGATTCCGTGTCGATATTAATCCGACTGGGTTCAGAATTGCTACGCTGGTGTTCACTTATTTTAAATTTAAAAGCAATAAATTTTAACTATACGTTCAAAATTGATATAGTCGTGATTTTTAATTTTTATAGCCCACCTTAATACCCCGTTTACATGATCCCAGTCCAGCGACCAAATCCAGTGCTGGATTGCTTTACAACTTGTTAACGTTAAAGAAATAAACCAATTGGATAAGCATAATTTTCTCAAAAATTTTATTCAAACTTACTTTACTTAACTTGAAATTACTAAGATCATTTTTACTGCCACTTTTAAACAATGGGATTATTTTGCTATATTTCATCAAAGCTCATTATTGTCAACACAGCAATTAAACACGCGAGCCAGAAATGGGGCCAACTGTCAATAATCTCAGTTAAGGGACGATGCGGTCTACGACAGAGCGTGTTTACCTAGAAGAAATCGATTCACTCTTGATTTGAAGACACAAAGATAGTAACCATAGGGGAAAACCCACTCAGGCAACATATTCCACAGCCTAGATGTTCTTATCACAAAATTAGATTCAAATCTCTTTGTTTGTGTCTTGATGAGCGTCAGTGACCGTTTGAATGAAAATCATTTTATTAGATACCTATTTTTTAAAACACTTCTATTTTTACACTTGTTTTTTCTTTTGAATATTAAAATTAATCATTGTTTTCTATGGTTTATTAACCCCCAACCAAAAAGAGGGGTGTTATAAGTTAGCCAATAATATCTGTTTGTCTGTGTGTGTGGCACCATGGGGTGGACGGTTGGACTCAAACAGATGAACCATTTTTAATGTGTTTTTGATTTGGAAGCCAGTTTTTAAAGTTTATCATTGTACCTCATGGGTGGCAGCTTCTTCAGTCATCTTGAGATCCTGGTAGCTGAGTTTGGAGCTCTTCATCAAGCTTGACTTCAACAGTTTTAACGTAAACTCCATTTGCTTTAATTGATTTTCTGGAAATTAAAAGTTAATATTCAATTAAACTGTTAAATGTGGCTACAGGAAAACACAGTGAGAAAGAAAAACAAAACATTTGAATACATATAGCAACTTGCACTTGGCCAAAGTGGCTGATTTTGACTCTATTTGTGGAAGAAGGCAAATATAATTATATTATTAAATGTAAAATTCTCGTGTCACAGTGTTTGTTTCCTTACTCCTCCGAAACGGCTTTACTGATTTTAACCAAAATTTATATGCATATTCAGTAGGTCTGAGAATCGGCTACTAGCTATTTTTCATACCTTTATTTATATGGCAAAACAACGTTTGCGGGGTCAGCTAGTTATTAAATAAATTAATTTCTGTCAGAAAATCCCAGAAGTGGGAACTTGGAGTGGGTTTCTTATGCTAAGTATTAAATCTTTAGATGTAATTTGAATTTTAATATAGTAATGGGATGGGCAAGACACGCAGCTGATAGTAATCAACATGGTTGCCCAAAACAGCAAAATTGCTCATAGACTCAATCACTACTTAGCACACTACTACAGAGATATACATATATGATGATTTATCTCATTGCCCTGTAATTTCTCTGGAAATATTATATGAGCACATTACTGGTTGGTGGTAGAATAATTGGCAAAAGTGTGGTAAATCCCCAAGACTTCCTACCACTTACAACAATCAATTTGATATTGATAATGATTTGGTGGGTGGAAATCGAACCCACAACCCTCGGCTTCACGGGCAGAGTTACAACCAGGGCCGGATTTAGGGGAGGGCTAAAAGGGGCCTACGCCCCGGGGCCTCCACAACAGACACTTCGGCAAAACAAACAAATTTCCACATTTTTACATTAACTTTAAACCATTTGTAGTCCGGGTTTTTGCTTGAGAAATCACCTTTATTTCAATGTCCCCAACGAAGCTCTGCCCCGGGGCCTCCACACCTCTAAATCCGGCCCTGGTTACAACCCACTAAGCAAGAGCAGTCTATGTACTATGTGATATATCATTATCAACAAATCAAATCCCTAATTGATACAGTTAAAACTTGGTATATGTTATCTCTTTCATGGAGATGACATCAGAGTTCAATTAGTCCCCATTACTTTTGTTTTAGCAACCATATTGTTAAATCTGAGAGACAGATGTTTGAACATAGAATTATTGTGAAGAAAAAACTCTAGTAGCACTAGAATTATTGTGAAAAACAACAACTACTTTATACAAAGTGTTTTTACCACAGTTGCTCTTGAAATTTTACTATTGAGCTGCAACTCAATGAGATAAATAATTATGACCTATATATTTGAACAGGTTCAGATCTGAGTTACAAATGTCTAGTAAATAAGTCTTATGCAATTTGTTTAGTGGCATTAATACTAAAATTGCATGGTTTGCATATTCTTATTCTTATGGCAATTATAGTCGCAGATCTCCATATAATGAATATACATAATAATACTTACTATAACATACAAGGAGACACTGTAAATTTACCTTTCATGTCCTTCGTACTCCTTAGAGCTTCTGCATAGTCTTTGAAGGTCAAAAGCTCCTCACTCATGGCTTCACTGAGCTCCTGGTTGACGGCCTCTTCCAATTCTTTCAGATATTCCGGGTCCAACTTGTTCTTGGGCTCTGGGGACTCTTCATCTTGGTTATTTTTATCTTTATCTTTACGGGAATCAGGGCCGATGAGTTCGGAGGTCGAAAGGACCACACATATGCTTAATATAAACACTGCAAGCCCTCGCATTTTCGCTCACTAATTATTCACGGAATAAAAACACTTCATCGAATAAAAACACTAAACACTTACGTGTCCCTTATATCAAATCGGTCTAACACAACATAAACTTTTACTTCAGTGGTAGCAGATCTTACAAATTACAGCACCTGTGAGGTAGACACACGTGTTTCGCCGCGTATATATCACCATTCAAATAATTCAAATAATAATAAGTGTGTTTCCAATATTTTTCTCGAATAACAAAGTAAATCCTGATTCTAGCCTTGTTCTAGGATTCTATCACGGGGCAGATTCTACCACAGAGTAAGCAGTGTTGCCAACAAGATTTTTTAAAATCCGCCAAGTCAGTTGTGAATTTCCGTCAAAAATCCGTTAAATATTTTTTATGAGCCAATAATAACCGTTTAATTTCGGAAACTTTATATTTGCAGGTTCATCAGCTTTCAGTATCCTATTAATATCATAAATGTATATGATTGGATGTTTGTTGCCCAATCACATCGTAACGTTTGTACAGATCGGCCTGAAATTTAAAACACAGATTATAGTTTGGAAGAACACATAGGCTACTTTTCATCCCGGGACAACCAAGGGAACGGGAACTATGCAGGTAAATCTGGGGAGCGGTGCTAGTAATAATATATACCTAAACATTGGTGTCCGATTGCTGATTGCTTAGTAGCAGTGAACCTCCTACCACGCGATTTTTTTTTAGCTCCGTCTTATACTCATAAGCCTAAACCCCATAAGCCCGTAACCTAACACCCGTAAGCCTAAAGATCTAAAGATGGGGGTTAAAAATCGCGTGATCTGGCTTCACTGCGTAGCAGTTACAGTTAGCAAAGGCAAGTGCCGCTTATAAACAAAGATAAGTTTGTGTCTGGATTACAAAAGAAGTCTTTGATCAACCTTGTTGTCATCATACCTTAACGTTTGAAAAACACAATAGTAGACATTTATTGATGAAAATGTGAAGTTTTTATTTCCGTTAAATATCCCGTTATTATTATTATGTATTATGACATTATTTATTTATTATTATGATTATGTATTATTATGTATACAAGTTACGGTGGTCTAGTCGGGAGAACGGCGGCTGCCGATCCGGAGACCCCGGGTTCAAACCTCACACGCACCACTGTCTTTTCGAAGCCATGTGCGTAATGCCGCTAACTTAAAACGGTGACGGAAAACATCGTGAGGAAACCAACATGTACCTAGAATCTTTCGAAGTCATGTGTCATCCGCCAACCCGCACTGGGCCAGCGTGGTGGATTATGGCCTTAACTCTCTCCTTGCGAGAGAAGACCCCGAGTCCCAGCAGTGGGAACGTTTAGTGGGCTGTTGATGATGTATTATGATAATTTTATTGGTAATATCTTTATATTCATTCATCAGCCGCAAGACGTCCACTGTTGGACATAGGCCTCCCCCCTAGATTTCCACAACGAACGGTCCTGCGCAACCTGCAACCAGCGGTTTCCAGCGACCTTTGTGAAGTCATCTGTCCATCTAGTGGGAGGCCGTCCAACACTGCGTCTTCCGGTTCGTGGTCGCCACTCGAGAACCTTTCTTCCCCATCGGTTGTCAGTTCTGCGAGCGATGTGGCCTGCCCATTGCCACTTCAGCTTAGCTACTCTTCGAGCTATGTCGGCTACTTTCGTTCTTTTGCGAATATCCTCATTCCGGATTCTGTCGCGCAAAGAGACTCCGAGCATCGCTCTCTCCATAGCTCGCTGTGTGACTTTGAGCTTTGTTATGAGGCCCACAGTTAAGGACCACGTCTCAGTTCCGTAAGTCATCACTGGCAACACGCACTGATTGAAGACTTTCGTCTTCAAGCATTGGGGTATTTTGGACTCCAAGATGTGCCTCGTATTACTCCAAGATATCTTTATATACCATTTGACATTATTGTATTATTATTTATTATGACATTGTATGCTTAATATTTTAAAATTTATTGTTACTTATTATGACCTTGTCTTATTATTATTATTTAATTAATTTTTGTTTAATTCCGTGTTTACAATTTTATTCTAATTCGTATAATTACTGATATACAATTTAATATGCCTGACTTGTAAATGTATATTTATCAATAAAACACTTTGACTTTGAACAAATTCAAATTTGTGGTGGGTATCACCGACTCATCAAATTGCTTAGTGGAGTGGTAGAAGATGTCCATCATGTTCTGATGGAGTTGTGTTCGCAACGAAGCTCAAAGAAGAGATTTGATACAGGACGACATATTTAATGTTGGTATTTGCAACAGCGCTTTATCTTCACCGTCTTCCGATGAGTCTTTATAAAAAGAAATGTAAGTAATAATAACATATTTCTTAGTTATATTTGTTGTTAGTTACGGGAGTGACATAGTCAATGCATGACAAAACTCCTTATAATTAATAAAGTTTTTTTTTTTTTTACAATAAGTCGTGCTTTCGCAAATTGAATGAATTGAGTCCCATTATGCCTAACGCTTTTGACAACTAAGTGAAAGACCTACAAGCGCCTCCTATCATCGTTTTATGGAGCCATATCTAATTGTCTCGACGGAAAACGCCTCATTGCTGTCAGTGTCACGTTGTCAGCAATACCCTGTCACCTGTCTCTAATGTCAGTTACCACCTCCTGTCAGTTAGTTTTTCGGGACGGTTGTTGTCTTGTAAAGTAAACTTATTTGTTTCACTTCTTGTTGGTATTTTCTGATAAAGTTTGTTTGGATTTTGGATCGTAATTTCAATTGTTTTAATATTTTTTCATTAAATACTGGTAGTACCGGTATGTAACCGTATCACGCTATTAAATATATCTTGATAGAATAACCTCCTCAGCCAGGATGTTACGAATACCGGTTAGGAGCGGAGTAATCTATAAAAACCCTTGGATACGGTTGAACTCCTCAAGTAGTTCTATCCGGAGCACTTTTATCGACTATTTCACTCAAAACCATGACCATAAACACATTAAATCCAGCTCGGTCATTCCTCGGAGTGATCCCACAGTCCCGTTTGTGAATGCGGGAATGAACCAGGTATTTATATAAGTTTTTTAATAGTTACCCGTAGTTTCGCTCATTAAACCGAAGGTATTTCTGATGAATGAAGTACCCTATGTTTTCTACAAAGTTATATATCTTCTCAACTGGCGGGACCCCGCGCGCGCGACCTCCGTTGACTGGCAGCCCCCCACCACCACGCCCCCCGCGGGGTGACAATATTACACTATTTGGCCGATTTCTCGTTAATTTTGTAGGAAAACCCATAATAAACCCATAAATATTTAGATTCTCTATAAAATTTGCTATAAAGTGCTGCCAAAACAATTTGCTATTTTAGTTGAATCTTTAAACGAGCACAATGTAAACTTAGAGAAAATAAAAAAAATAAAAAAAAATCAGAAAAATATTAGAAATAAAGATTACATATCAAACTTTATTATTTTTCTATACAGTTTTGTATTAATATTATACCTTAAGATATTATTTACAAATTAAAACCATAAAATACCTTGTCTTCATATTATAATTTTACACCACACCTATTACGACATACTTCCATACGAACACGGCACACACGACAACACGCACTGCTAACTTACACTGAAGACTGTTCAAATATTTTGTATCGCACTTGACCTTGATCTGTGGCTTGCTAGCTAGCCTGTTTTTTCCTCTATTTAATCAGATAGGTGCAAAAGGGATAGGAACAGACGCGTCTGTAGAAATTCCCGCGAAATACGACAACACGTAGAAAGCCCGATTCGGGCCTCGTGCCAGAGGGGTGCTTTTTTTACGAAGCCCGATTCGGGCCTCGTGCCAGTTGAGAGGATATATGCCTCATCTATATTTGTGTAGTTGTTAGTTTGGAGGAATGGACTAAAATTATACACACAACTTTCACATTTATGATGATACTATAGCTATGTCATGCTCATTTTCAAATTTTCCATCTCATTAGTTGATACAAGGACAGATATTAATTTTAGATTGTGCTGTAAAAAACCTTATGGTACCTCTAATCCACATCATATACTTTAGACTATTAGTTCACCACTTTTATCCAATTGGGTACTATTTTTTGTTTAGTTTGTGTACTGTATCCTCCATCAATGCAGTGCCAATCAAATCAAAAAACAGATTTTTTAAATGAAATTTGTATTTCTGGTCCAAAATGAACTCTGAATGCTCTGTTGACAGACAATGCAAGGATATAAATAAAAATTTGACATAAAAAACAACAACAAAACACCGTTTCGATAAAAATAATCTGGTCTAAATAATATTTCTGGAATACTTTTTACTGTTATTACCATGTGGGCAGTAACTAGTGCTAAATATGAACTGCACTTAACTTAGCCCAAGGTCTTTGACTTAATTAGGCATTTTGTTGAATTAATTTAATCTTGCTTAATTAAGTACTTAATGTACTTAATTAAGCAAGATTCATTGTTTATTGTTTCATTGTTTGTCAATTAGTTAAATAATTTTGTATGTAAATGATTTGTGTGTGACTTTCTTGAGACTGCCTGACTAGCAATCCTCAGCTCAATAAAAATAGTATCAGACATTAAATTTCAATTGTTTTAGACTGCTGAAATAGTAAGTGAGGTGTAAAATATCCACATTGATAAATATTGAATTATGGAGAAACTAAGTTTTAATTGCCTGAGAGATGAAATTAAAAGAGGTGGGACGAATGTGTGGTCCTAACCCTGAATATACCATAAATTTAAAAAAGAAACAAGAACAAAAACAAAAAAATAGCTATAATGTGAAAGATTTATCATTCAACAAAATGGAACTTCTAAAATTCTCCTAATATTATAATTGCCAAAGGAATGCTCAATCACATTATAACTTCTGAATGAATCATGTTGAAATTTGGAATCCAGTTAAATTATAGTCTGGAATAACACATAGCCTATTTTTATTATGGAAAAATTAAGGGAACGGAAACCATTAGTAAAACTGCCGAGTGCTGCTAGGATCACAAAAATAAAAAACTAAACAGAAAAATTCAATGATACTTTTATTCGTCTGTAAAACTAGATAACTACAAAATTGTGTTGTTGTGTCAGAGACCAGAGAAACGTTAGTTGCCACCACTGTTTGTACCATCTCACTCTTCATTGTAACGAAGGAAAAGTAATAAGCTCAGGATTAACATGGCTACTTGTATTGTTCCAGTTTAAAGGAGTATTCCTCGGCACGGTAGAGTCCCCATGTCTCCGAGCAGTCAACTCCCAGAAATGCATCAGAGTGGGCGGGAAACACAATGACCTGGAATTGGTCGGGACTGATGGTACCCACCACACATTCTTCGAGATGCTCGGCAATTGGTCATTTGGCGACTATTATAAGGTATTGTTGATTAAAAAAGTACTGAACAATAAAAAATACAGAAAAATCACTAGTTAGTTTGACGGGGCCTTTTCTGCACTTAGGCTCTTAATTAGGTAATTTTAAGTTAAATACACAACTTTTTTCCCAAAATGATCTACTAATATCTGATTGTCTGATACTACTAATACGTTTAAAAATATGGATTTTTTCACATGGATTATAGACACAGATTAGAGTCAAGAATAACTCATAGGCTAGACTAACTAAATTCATAGGTTACTTTTTATCACTGCAACTTTATAAATATTAGAGAAAGCCCAAAGCAGTTTAGTAGTTCCCCAGAATTGTGATGTATATTATCAATATACTCTTCAACCTGCACATGTTTACAGAAAGAGGCATGTCAGATGGCATGGGACCTGCTCCTGGGTCCGTATCGGCTGAAACCAGAGAACCTGGTGGTGACCTACTTTGCTGGAGATGTGGTCATGGGGATCAAGGAGGACCGGGAGTGCAGGGACATCTGGAAGAGCATCGGGTATGGCCAAGTTTAATCATACCACAATAATACATAGTTAAAATCTTGGACTTCAAATCGGGAGTGATTCGGTTTCATCTAGGTAAACACGCTCCATCGGAGACCGCATCGTCGCTTAACATTAGGCGACGTGGCGGTCAAGTGTAAAGCTATAAAAAATAAACAATAACATACTAAAGATTATTCATATAGTAAGAGGTTTAGGTCAAATGAAGAGGTTGTTACAGAAACAACTGTTTTTTTTGAGAGATCTATGTAAACCTATAATCTGGAAAGAGTTATAAAATGAAAAATCGCTAGTCCTAGAGTGTAGAGTTAAAAGCAGATAGTATGTTGAAATATAGTATGATTTTATGCCGAAACAAAAAATATTTTTTTAAAAGTCACAGACTTATCAAACCATTCTCATATGAGTAAGTACCACGCATAATGGCCCAATAAAGAGGCTAGGTGCGGAAAAGGCCCCACTAAACTAACTATGAGTAAGTACAAATGTAAGATCACTCTTTTCAAAAAAAACTTCCAAAATCGAACATCGTCGCAAAATTACTAGCTTATTGAATGCATTTCGTAGAGTGTTAAATTGGTCTACACAATCTATTACATCTTTGCTCTTTCGAGATGTTTAATGGTTGATGTTTCAAAGTTTCGAAGGAGACGATTCCATGAATTTTGTCAACTATTTATAGTGGAACATCTCTTTTGTACGACCTGAACTTTCACCATCACTTGTGGTCAACCACAACAGAAATCTGTAAACCACTTCTTAACTATTGAAATTGATGGTGCATTGTTTCCATCGTATTTCTCAAGCCTGAATAGTAATAAAACATTGATGGTATGACCAGGGTGGCAGACAGTCGGCTGAAAGACCACGGAGCGAAGGACAACTTCTGGGAGATGGGCGCAAGCGGGCCCTGCGGACCCTGCACGGAGATACACCACGTCAACCCCGACGGGAGCCTCACCGAGATATGGAACATCGTCTTCATACAGTACAACAGGTGGGACACCAGGGAGTGTGACTGAATTACAAACATTGTTTGTCAGATCAGTTTGTCACTCATAACCTTAGATAAAGAATAAGTAGTGTAGTGGTAGGACTCTTAGCAGAGTCCGCCTGGGGAAGTACCACACCTTTGCCAAATATTCTACCGCCAAGCAGTAATGTGCAAACATTACTGTGTTCCGGTTTGAAGGGCAATGATTCCAGAGAAATTACAGGGCTTAGAGACATAATATCTTAGATCTCTGGGTGACGAGCGCAGTGCAGTGCTAGGTAATGATTTGGACTATCATGTTCCAATAGCTGCGTGTTACTGTGCTGTTATGTGGCAGGCATGTTGCTTACCATCAGGCACATGACCTGCTCGTCTCGTCACTCTATGCTATAAAAAAAAAAAAAAGTAAATAGATCAGGGTTTTCCGCACTGTTCCTTTGAAACAATCGTAAGCTGATGAGGTGTATGTTAGCTATGGCGACATAGTGATGTGCCGCGACAAAAGTATGACATTTCCACAAGAGCGATCAGACCCGTGCTTTCGGTGTAAAACGTTTGTTCTAACTCTAAACGTAGTATAATATGTAAACTCTTTGGTCATAACGTCAGGACATTTGTCTTGGACCGATTTTCATGAACACTCCCGACTAAATCACAAAAAAATCTAAATCTGATCTGATATGATCTTGCAGAGCACAGATATGTCAAATTTATAATACCCCATCGTTTTTGCGTCGGGGATTAATAATTACGAAGGTCTGTTGTCGTAGGATCTTGTTCGACTATTAACACTATAACCTATAACGCAGTGTTTCGGTCCAGAGACGCGCAGGGTAAAGTGAAGCCTCTTCACAAGCACCACGTGGACACCGGGATGGGGCTGGAGCGGATGGCAGCTCTACTGCAGGGGGTGCGCTCCAACTACGACACCGACCTCTTCCTGCCCATCATCAGAGCCATAGAGAAGGTAACATAATATAAGCTCATCTGTATATTGATACTTGAAATCGTAAAACGAATAACTCCGTAGTAGCTTATTTCACAGGGGCAAATTTCACATTTATTCTACTACTAGCACCGCCCCGCGGTGTTACCCGCGTATTTCCCGTTCTTGTTGTAGCCTATGTGTTCTTCCAGACTATAATCTATCTGTGTTCCAAATTTCAGCCCGATCCGTTCATACGTTAGGACGTGATTGAGCAACAAACATCCATACATTGGCATTTATAATATTATAGTAGGATTCAAGCCCTTTCATTTTTTTGGTACCCATACTGAAGGAAAATGGAAAGGAAAGGTTGTGAAAAAATATTTTATCCGCCATGTTGTGGAGGCCGCCATCTTGAATCGATATTAACCAAACAAAGCTAAGTACCACCGCACGGAAACTAGCTTTCAAATTTAAAAAAGATTACTCAACAAAATTACAAAACTGCATCATGAGAATAAAATTACGTTGTTCTACGTTCTAATACATATTAGAAAAGGAAGCATTATTTAAAAAAAAAAAAATGTCGTCTGACAAATATCAGTAATAAATATTCTTCTTCAGTATTATTTGATTTACTGATTCCCTACAGCGTTTTCCTTTAGACTTTTTCTGAAAAATCAGGAAGTTTAGATAGGCATCCCTCTATTTACAAAAGGTAACCCTAGTTGTAGGTTGTAGAGAATCTACAACTTGTAGGCGACTGCAGTTAGTTAGCTAGCATAATCTGGTCTCCCATGACACCACGACTTGGTAATTTTGTTGTTGTAGAAGAGCAAAGGCGTGGACCCGTACGGCGGGAGCTACGCCCCGGAGGCCCGGCTAGACACCGCGTACCGGCGGCTCGCCGACCACGCGCGGATGGTCGGCGTCTGTCTCGCGGACGGAGCCTTCCCCGCTGCCATGTAAGAAAATTCTCTGTTAAATCAGTGTTTAAGTTTAAGCGCGCTATAGACAGAATTTTCGTGGGCTGTGAAATGGATTCATCAATCGTCACGCTCGGATATGATAAGAAATCTTCGGGTAAACTCGGTAAAAACGGCCAGGTCGGTACCAGGGCAACAGAAACAGTAAAGAGTTTCGATTACCTACCTCCAACAGCCCAGCGTTTATCTCCAGATACCAGGACAACAGAAATATAAAAGAGTTGCGTTTGCCCCTAGGTACCAGTACCAGGTATCAGGGCAACAGAAACAGTAAAGAGTTGCAATATTTTGTACAACTTCGTTCCATCAGAATGTCCCAAATATTTTGAAGTGAAAACTTCTTTTGGCGCGCGCAGGCGCGCTTTTAGACAGATTTTTCGTGGGGTGTGAATTGAATTCTAGCGTCACGCTCGGGTACGATAAGAAATCTTCGGGTAAACTCCACGGCCACGGCCATTGGACATCTAGAAATGCGTCAGCCAATGGGAAATGCTGAAAGGGAGTGGCCTAACCATCACGGCATGACCATCTAGAAATGCGTGAGCCAATGGGAAATGCTAACGCATTTATTTATTTATTTATTTATCAACTACTTGCACACTTACAGTCATGCCAAAACGTGTGTCAAGTTATATATAACATACTTAATAAATATACAGTTAAAAAGAACGATAAAACACAAAGATAATATGGACATACAAGCAAACATATACGAAAAAAAAAAAAACAAAATAATAATTAAACTTACACATATTTGTACACTGGTAAGGAACTTAAACAAACATTAACAAACGCATACAATTTAATTACAAAAATGACAACTTCTGGCTGCTGAGAGAGCAGAGCGTTGAGTAGGGAGATGGCCTGCGCCGTGGGCGCGTGTTGCGCGGTGCGCGTGCGCGCGGGCGCGGCCGCCAGCAGGCGCCGCGTGTGCGGGCGCCGGGGACGGGTCGGCACCACGAGCGCGAGGCGGGACAGGGTGCTCGGGTTGTCGATCCGGTTGTGCAGCAACAGGTAATAATGTACCATAATTGCACACTTACGCCTAAGCTCCAAGGTGTCAATCCCGACCATTCTTACACGAATAGGGATGGATACAAATACGGATAGTACCCATACAGCACACATACATACATTTCTAGATGAACATGCCATGATGGTCAGGCCACGCCTTCCGATACACCCGTGTAGTTTCCAAAGTAAGCTATCAAATTCTGAGTTATAAGTTTTCACTTCTATCGGCAGTTCCTATGACTGCCAATTTTTTTTCTTACAATCTTTAAGGGCCACTTTCGTACAGTTTATATCCTTTTTCCGAACAAGATTGCCTAGAGGTGATCGCTTCAAGCAATAAACCTGCTAATTAAAGTTGTTTTGTCTCCAGCTTAAATCTGAAGCAGATAATGCGCAAGTCATTCAGGCTGTCATCGGAAGTGTTCGGCAATCCTCGGCTCCTGCTCGACCTCTACCCCGAGGTGATCGCCACCCTCGGAGACGCCTACCCTGAACTCCAAGCTAAGGTATCCTTCACATCTCGACCGACATACACTTAGATTACTATACGTCTTATGCAACTTCGAAGCGATAAAAAAAAATGGTTGTCTGTAAAGTCGGTTTACTGACGATAGAACGTGACGTCTTAAGAAATCAGTACGCTGATAGCGCGAGTAGTGCTACCGCTCGACTCGGCGGGTGGCGCCTTCAGCGCTCAGCTTCGTCCGCATGGCACGGAAGACGAACTAACGGTAACGGCGGAACGTTACAGTTTTGCGGGCGTGGAGCCGGCTTCATCGAATTATAAGACGTTATCACGTCAAAAACTAATTTCACTGTGTTCTGGTTTGAAGGGCAATGATTTCAGATAAATTATTTATTTACTGAAGAGCATAGTGCAGTGCAAGATTATGATTTGTACTCTTCATATTTCAATAGCTGCATGACACTGTATAGTCCTATAGACTACAGAGTGACAGAACGACTAGGGCTTGTGCCTGATGGTAAGCAACACTAACAAAGCCTGAAATAAGTGTATTTTTAAACTATTGCATATGCAATTTTTTTTGCAGCAATTTAGCAATTGTCATTTCCTGAAAATAAGAAGAAAGAAGAGTTTATCTATCGATCTATTTCAGTCTGACAGTCCTCCTTCTGACAGTGTCTCCTTCTGACAGTCGCCCACCCCACCAAGATCCACTTGTGTTTAGTGGAGAAATTTATCTTCGTATGCAATTTTTTTTGCAGCAATTTAGCAATTATTATTGCCTGAAAATAAGAAAAGAGAAGAGTTTATCTATCGATCTATTTCAGTCTGACAGTCGCCCACCCCACCAAGATCCATTCCACCCCAGACTGACTTAATATGTAAATTTGTATGCCTCAGGAACAGGATGCCCGCATAGTGATGGAGCACGAGCAACAGTCATATGCCAAGCTGCGGTCTCAGCTCGCGAAGAAGTGGCGCGAGCTGGTCTCCGCGCACCCTGAGGTGGAGGGCCTGGCGGATGTGGAGGTCGCGGGCTTCGCGCAGGGATACAAGGAATTTAAAGAGGTTATAATTCAGTATTGGCTCATGTATTCATTTTGAAGTGAAAACTTCTTTAGGCGCGCTATAGACAGAATTTTCGTGGGCTGTGAAATGGATTCATCAATCGTCACGCTTGGATATGATAATGGATCGGATCGGATATGAAATCTTCGGGTAAACTCGGTAAAAACGGCCAGGTAGGTACCAGGGCAACAGAAACAGTAAAGAGATTCGATTACCTACCTCCAACAGCCCAGTGTTTATCCATAGAATAGATAATATGTTTATCTCCAGATACCAGGACAACAGAAATATAAAAGAGTTGCGTTTGCCCCTAGGTACCAGTACCAGGGCAACAGCAAGTTTTCACTTCTGTCGGCAGTTCATATGACTGCCAATTTTTTTTTTTAATAAAGTTTGGCGTGACGTACTGGACATGTGCCTGATGGTAAGCAACATGCCTGCCACATAACAGCACAGTGACACGCAGCTATTGGAACATGAAGAGTCCAAATCATTACCTAGTATTGCACTGCACTCGTCACCCAGAGATCGAAGATGCTATATCTCTAAGCCCTGTAATTTATCTGGAAACATTGTCCTTCAAACCGGAACACAGTAATGTTTCCACATTACTGCTTGGCGGTCGAATAACTGGCAAAGGTGTGGTACTTCCCCAGGCGGACTCTACCAAGAGTCCCACCACTACTGAAGTCTACTACCACCTGGTCTAGAAGTTGGGGCTGGTATAGAATTTACAACTGATCTAGTACTTACGATTTTCTGCTGATTTTCATTTTAAACTTTAATAGGTTTACACTTGACCGCCATCTCGTCTGATGTTAAGGGACGATGCGGTCTACGATGGAGTGATACGTGTTTACCCAGAAAATACAGATTCACCCTCCATTTGAAGACACCAAGGTTGTAAACTTCGGGAAAACTCCACTCAAACAACACATTCCACAGCCTAGACGTTCTTATTACAAAAGTAGAGTCAAACTCTAGTTCTAGTTTCTAGGAGGTCTAGTTGGTAGACTGCCGTCTTTTCGGAGTCATATGCGTATGACTTCGGTTCCACTGAGGCAGAGTGGAGCGGAGCGGAGACGAGCTGTGCCGCGATTCTCCAATCACATGGCTTGATATCTATTGCTTCCTAAGCAACCTTACACTGAGAACTGAGAAACTTTGTCATACTAACGTAGCCGTGAATAATCTGCTTAAGAACCTGACTTACCATTTCAGTCAGATTTAAAGAAATAAATAAATAAATAAATATTGGTGGACAATTCACACACAACACCATATATGGCACCATATACACCATATACACCATGGCGGCCAGATAGCTGATATAATACTTATATAATTTTAAATACATACTTAAAATACATACATACACACCGTACATTTTAAATACATACTTATTATTTAGTATGTACATAATCAAACAAAACTTTTCATTAACAGGTGATGTCCACCCAGTCATCAACAGAGATTCCCGGCGCAGTAGTGTTCAAGCTGTACGACACCTACGGCTTCCAAGAGGAAGTCATCGAGAGGATCGCACAACTCAACAACATGACAATAGACAAGAAAGAGTTCTGGAAACTTCTCGCACAGCACAAATCCAGGCACAAAACTGCCCTGAAAGAACAAACCTCCGACCGTGGAATACTATTCAACGAAGCTATAGAAACATTAATAAAAAAGGGTGAAAAACCCACAAACGACCAGCACAAATACGTATACAAAACCATAGACGATAAAATTACCTTTGAACCGCTCAAAACTAAACTAATAGCTATACTGAACAATGAAGGCGTATGGATCGACTACTCCGATCCAAACGAAGATAGCACTTATTATCTAGTAACAAAAGATACAAATTTCTACTGCGAAGAAGGTGGTCAGATAGCAGATGTGGGTGTTATAAAAATAAAAGACGGTGTGGTTTTAAAAGTGGACAGTGTTTTTAAAATTCGTGACTTTGTGTTCCATAAAGGCAAGTTTTTGCTGAACAGCATGACTAGTAACTATGTGAAGTGTGGTATGGACGTGGTGTCGAGTATAGATGGTGATAGAAGAGTGAAAATAATGCAGAACCATACGGGTGTTCATTTGCTGAATGCGGCCGTGAGGAAAGTGCTGCCCAATAGTGTGATCGGCCAGATCGGGTCCAGTGTGACGGACAAGGGTCTCAGTTTGAATCTGTGCATCTACGGGGAGAAACTGTCACAGGAGAAGATGTTGGAAGCTGAAGAACTGATTAGGTAACTGTTTTTTTAATTTAACTTTTGTTTTGTTTTAATTGTTGTGTTACAATTAATATTGAAAACATCACACAGGACTTATTTACAAATCGATGTAGCATATGTGTTTTCCAGACTATGATGTGACTCCAAATTACAGCCCGAGCCATAGATGCATTACAACGTGATTGAGCAACAAACATCCATACATAGATTGATATTTATAATATTAGTAGGAAGTGGGATGGTACAATCATCGGAATCATCTTCCATTACATATTTTTCTTACGATTTTAGTCTTATATATTTTTAATTTCAGTTGAGCAGCAAAATGTCTTGTGTGAAATTTCTTAGTCATCATCTTTCTTAGAAATCATGTATATATTAATAAGTTATGTGTGACTATCCATAGACAATCAATAGCTGCGAACGTGCCAATCTCCACCCGGGTGGTGGACAGCTTGCAGCTCTCCGCTGAAGACTCCATCCTCACGGTCCCGGGGGAGAGGTACCCGGACTCCGGCCTGAGAGTCGTCGACATACCGCCTCCGCTCGCCTCCAAGTGAGTCTTCCATGGGTTCTATGTATAAAACTAGCTGACAGCTGACACGGCGAACTTCATACCACCATACGTTTTTTTCGTCGACATTTTCAAAATTTTCTGCTATACAAAACTTGTCCCGACAAAACGAATACATAAAATAAAGAATCATCTAATTTGGTGCAATCATTCAAAAGATATATGAGCGTAGATCCGGAGTCCCTGGTTCGAGCCTCAAGTCCTTGTCTTTTGGAAGTCATATGCCTAATGCCGTTAACTTAAAGAGGAAACAGACGTGTTCAGACGTCAGAAGTCTTGACACATGTTATCCACCAACCCGCACTGGGCCAGTGTGGTGGATTATGTCCTTGACTCTCTCCTTGCGAGAGAAGGCCCCGAGACTATGCCGTGTGAACATTATTTGGCTGTTTATGCTTTTACGCAAAAAAAGAAATGACAAAAAAAGCTTTTTTATGTATCAGTCTTAATCTTTCATTTACGAGCGTCACGATGAGCTTCAATCGCTAAAATCTGTGTGCCAAATAAGTTATCACTTCAAAAAGCCTCGAGATGATTTAGTGAGCTGGTTATGTGAATTGAAAAAATTTTATTAAATGAATGAACTGCCGAAGAAAAGAAAACTTAATGCTCAGAATTTGATAGCTTACTTTGGAAACTACGCGGGTGAAACCGGAGGGCGTGGCCATCTAGAAATGCGTCAGCATTTGGCATGGCGAATGGCCATGGTCCCAAGCTTACCCGAAGGTTTTTTATCATTGAGCGTGACGCTAGAATTCAATTCACAGCTCACGAAAAATCTGTCTGGTGCGCCAAAAGAAGTCTTCACTTCAAAAAGGCCTTTTTGTGTATCCGTTCATAAAATCTTTAATTTACGAGCCTGACGATGAGCTCAATCAATCGTCGCCCACGAAAAATCTGTGTGTGCGAAATAAATTTTAATTTCAAAAAGTCCCGAGCATCATTTAGGCTGGTTATTTGAATCGAAGGCTCGCTCGTTGTATCTGATCGATGAGCCCCGGCAGGAGCCACCAGTCGCTACGTAACCCACGATCAGTGTCTCGCAGGGAGCTGTGCTGCGGCAGCCACGCGGCCGCCACGAGCCGGCTGCGCGCCGTGTGCGTGGTGCGCGTGCGCGGCGCCGCACAGCACGCGCCCGCCATACACGCCGTCACGGGGGACGCCGCGCGAGAGGTGAGACACTCTGATGACAGTGAGCTATTCCAACGTTGGCACTCGAGGTGAGACACTCTGCTGACAGTGATCTATTCCAACGTTGGCACTCGAGGTGAGACACTCTGATGACAGCGAGCTATTCCAACGTTGACACTTAAGGTGAGACACTCTGATGACAGCAAGCTATTCCAACGTTGACACTTAAGGTGAGACACTCTGATGACAGCAAACTATTCTAATGTTGGCACTCGAGGTGAGACACTCTGATGACAGCGAGCTATTCCAACGTTGACACTTAAGGTGAGACACTCTGATGACAGCGAACTATTCTAATGTTGGCACTCGAGGCGAGACACTCTGATGACAGCAAACTATTCGAATGTTGGCACTCGAGGTGAGACACTCTGCTGACAGCGAGCTATTCCAACGTTGCCACTCGTGGTGAGACACTCTGATGACAGCGAGCTATTCCAACGTTGCCACTCGTGGTGAGATACTCTGATGACAGTGAGCTATTCCAACGTTGGCACTCGAGGTGAGACACTCTGATGACAGTGAGCTATTCCAACGTTGGCACTCGAGGTGAGACACTCTGATGACAGTGAGCTATTCCAACGTTGGCACTCGAGGTGAGACACTCTGCTGACAGTGAGCTATTCCAACGTTGGCACTCGAGGTGAGACACTCTGCTGACAGCGAACTATTCCGAAGTTGGCACTCGAGGTGAGACACTCTGCTGACAGCGAACTATTCCGAAGTTGACACTCGAGGTGAGACACTCTGCTGACAGCGAACTATTCCGAAGTTGGCACTCGAGGTGAGACACTCTGCTGACAGCGAGCTATTCCAACGTTGCCACTCGTGGTGAGATACTCTGATGACAGTGAGCTATTCCAACGTTGGCACTCGAGGTGAGACACTCTGATGACAGTGAGCTATTCCAACGTTGGCACTCGAGGTGAGACACTCTGCTGACAGTGATCTATTCCAACGTTGGCACTCGAGGTGAGACACTCTGATGACAGCGAGCTATTCCAACGTTGGCACTCGAGGTGAGACACTCTGCTGACAGTGATCTATTCCAACGTTGGCACTCGAGGTGAGACACTCTGATGACAGCGAGCTATTCCAACGTTGACACTTAAGGTGAGACACTCTGATGACAGCAAGCTATTCCAACGTTGACACTTAAGGTGAGACACTCTGATGACAGCGAACTATTCTAATGTTGGCACTCGAGGCGAGACACTCTGATGACAGCAAACTATTCGAATGTTGGCACTCGAGGTGAGACACTCTGCTGACAGCGAGCTATTCCAACGTTGCCACTCGTGGTGAGACACTCTGATGACAGCGAGCTATTCCAACGTTGCCACTCGTGGTGAGATACTCTGATGACAGTGAGCTATTCCAACGTTGGCACTCGAGGTGAGACACTCTGATGACAGTGAGCTATTCCAACGTTGGCACTCGAGGTGAGACACTCTGATGACAGTGAGCTATTCCAACGTTGGCACTCGAGGTGAGACACTCTGCTGACAGTGAGCTATTCCAACGTTGGCACTCGAGGTGAGACACTCTGCTGACAGCGAACTATTCCGAAGTTGGCACTCGAGGTGAGACACTCTGCTGACAGCGAACTATTCCGAAGTTGACACTCGAGGTGAGACACTCTGCTGACAGCGAACTATTCCGAAGTTGGCACTCGAGGTGAGACACTCTGCTGACAGCGAGCTATTCCAACGTTGCCACTCGTGGTGAGATACTCTGATGACAGTGAGCTATTCCAACGTTGGCACTCGAGGTGAGACACTCTGATGACAGTGAGCTATTCCAACGTTGGCACTCGAGGTGAGACACTCTGATGACAGTGAGCTATTCCAACGTTGGCACTCGAGGTGAGACACTCTGCTGACAGTGAGCTATTCCAACGTTGGCACTCGAGGTGAGACACTCTGCTGACAGCGAACTATTCCGAAGTTGGCACTCGAGGTGAGACACTCTGCTGACAGCGAACTATTCCGAAGTTGGCACTCGAGGTGAGACACTCTGCTGACAGCGAGCTATTCCGAAGTTGGCACTCGAGGTGAGACACTCTGATGACAGCAAGCTATTCCTACGTTGCCACTCGAGGTGAGACACTCTGATGACAGCGAGCTATTCCGACGTTGGCACTCGACGTGAGACATTCTGATGACAGTTAGCTATTCCGACGTTGGCACTCGAGGTGAGACACTCTGATGACAGCGAGCTATTCCTACGTTGCCACTCGAGGTGAGACACTCTGATGACAGTGAGCTATTCCTACGTTGCCACTCGAGGTGAGACACTCTGATGACAGCGAGCTATTCCGACGTTAGCACTCGACGTGAGACATTCTGATGACAGCTAGCTATTCCGACGTTGGCACTCGAGGTGAGACACTGATGACAGCGAGCTATTCCAACGTTGGCACTCGAGGTGAGACACTCTGATGACAGCGAGCTATTCCAACGTTGGCACTCGAGGTGAGACACTCTGATGACAGCAAGCTATTCCGACGTTGGCACTCGAGGTGAGACACTCTGATGACAGCGAGCTATTCCAACGTTGGCACTCGAGGTGAGACACTCTGATGACAGTGAGCTATTCCGACGTTGGCACTCGAGGTGAGACACTCTGATGACAGCGAGCTATTCCAACGTTGGCACTCGAGGTGAGACACTCTGATGACAGCGAGCTATTCCAACGTTGGCACTCGAGGTGAGACACTCTGATGACAGCGAGCTATTCCGACGTTGGCACTCGAGGTGGGACACTCTGATGACAGCGAGCTATTCCAACGTTGGCACTCGAGGAGAGACACTCTGATGACAGCGAGCTATTCCGACGTTGGCACTCGAGGTGAGACACTCTGATGACAGCGAGCTATTCCAACGTTATTGCGGCCAAGTCCCCTAAAATGAAAATCACGTATTACGCTCGAAGATTGTATTCGATAGGTTATAAATCTACAGGGTGTCCCAAAAGTCGACGTTAAGCCGAAGTCGCATGATAGGTAATGTCATAACAGTTATTATTACTTTCCTGTTTGCTACAAATCTTTACTTTTTGCCATTTTTTTTACTTATTTCATCCTGAATAGTGATTCTGTAATTTGTAACCTTACAATCAGAGCTAACTGCTTCAGCTTGAAAGAAGATGTCATGTTTTGCAGAACCACGTTTTGAAAATCAGTTTTTCGCCCTACTTTAACTGACGGTCCTGAAAAAAAATTATACCTCGCAAGTCTGGCAAGTAACTTTAAAAGTATAACAATATATATAAAATTCTCGTGTCACAGTGTTTGTTTCCTTACTCCTCCGAAACGGCTTTACTGATTTTAACCAAATTTTATATGCATATTCAGTAGGTCTGAGAATCGGCTACTAGCTATTTTTCATACCCCTAAGTGACAAGGGTTGGTCACCCCATAATTTTTTCTTTTAATTTTCGGACAATTTTTTTTGTTTTTATTTTTTTATGATGTGGCGTTAAAAAATACATACAACCCTAAAATTTTTACCCTTTTATCACCAACCCCTATTTTTTAATAGCCATTTAAGTAATTTAATCATTTTTCATCCCGCTCGGTAACTGATCAATTATTATCGTTTATCACTAGAAATTACCTAGAAATGATTTATATGGCATAACAACGTTTGCCGAGTCAGCTAGTAACAATATAAAAATTTACAATTTTTGATACAAAAAAATACGTGACCCATATTTTTCCATGATCGAGCTGACGGACTAATTTAGAATGTTGTATTTTTGATCCAGTTCGATACCCTAGTGGTCTATAATTGATAATATCTCTTTCAGGCCCTTGAACTGTTCTGCCGCGCTGAGAAGCTCCAACACGTGATCCACCTGGTGGAGCCGTCGCGCTGCAGCGAGGAAGTGGGCGCCATACGACGAGCGCTGGCCGAGATCTGCGACTCGAGTGGCGCGCCCTACGCGCAGTACGCTCGGTGCTTGGAACTACTCGACAAGCTGGAGAAGTCCAGCGCTGCTACGACTGACGTCGCTCTGTTACAGTAAGTCTCTTCAGTCAAAGATTAACAAAAATGGTAGGACTCTTAGCAGAGTCCGCCTGGGGAAGTACCACACTTGCCAATTATTCTACCGCCAAGCAGTAATGTGCTAACATTACTGTGTTCCGGTTTGAAGGGCAATGTTTCCAGAGAAATTACAGGGCTTAGAGATATAACAACTTCGATCTCTGGGTGACGAGCGCAGTGCAGTGCTAGGTAATGATTTGGACTGTTCATGTTCCAATAGCTGCGTGTCACTGTGCTGTTATGTGGCAGGCATGTTGCTTACCATCAGGCACATGCCCTGCTCGTCTCGTCACTCTTTATTTAAAAAAAAAAATGTGTTGTAGATCCGTGGCCGACAAGGAAGTGTTGGAGGCAGTGGAAACCGCTATGAAAGGCGGTCGATCGTTCGTGGTGCACTTCCTGCGCTGCTCGTACCTGATGCGCGAGGAGGCGGCGGCGTGCGCGCTGGCGGCCGTGCGCCCCGCCGCGCCCGCGCTCGTGCTCGGCTGCGCGGGCGGCGTCATCGTGGCCGGCGCGCGCGTGCCGCTCGTACGTACACCGCCTCCCCGACTATAATACTATTACGTCTGTATGATGTTACGTATGTCTGTATGATTTTTTTTACCCTAGCTCCCGGACTATAGCCCCTCGATACTCGGACGTTTCAAGACGGTTTATAATTATTGCACTTCAAAAGTTACCAGCAGGTCTACTACGAAAACAAACTCGGAATGATCGGATCCGACCGACAGCTGAATCGGATTGGTAGCCTACCACGAAAAACAGTCAAATCGATACATCTCGGTCGGAAGTTATAGACTTAAGTCGAATGAGGATTTGAGGATCGAATCGAACGAAACGGCCGATCCTATCAACCGACAGATTGTCTTTCGAGGTAGGAAAAGTCCATAAGTTCGGCCGATATATCGTTTAAAGCCAGCAGGTCTACTACGAAGTCCGATAAACGATATATCGGCCGAACTTATGAAGTTTCCGACCACGAAAGACAATCGGTCGGTTGATCAGATCGGCCGTTTCGTTCGATCCGACCCTCATCCGACCTAAGTCTATAACTTCCGACCCGAAATGTATCGATCCGAATGTTTTTTGTGGTAGGCTATAATCCGATTCAGCTGTCGGTCGGATGCGATCATTCGGAGTTTGTTTTCGTAGTAGACCTGCTGGTCACACAGAGGCGATCGCGCCCGCTTGCTGTGTGTCAGGTTACATACAAATTCGAACATTACAAAAAATCCCGTCTCGGATCGCTATCGCTATCGGATCGCCTCTGTGTAACCCGGCTATTATCGGACTTCGTAGTAGGCCTGCAGGTTTGACAGTAAGTGTTGTTGAGATTTTAAGTGGTTCAAAAGCTACTGGTACCATAAATTATAAGGAAGGCATAGTGATTTTGTGTTTTCAATTAATTGTACACGATATAACAAACTCGAAAAAACATTAATTAGCGTAAATAGTTTTAAGCTATTGCATAGCTTTTATCGCGGGCCTGGAGACCGATTGTTACTAATGGTGCATCTCTTTCTTATGTTCACAAAAAAAGAGGGAGGGAAGACTGTGACGCCGTCCTCCCCACTCGGTCATTCGACTTTCAATCTTATGGTTTTACATTTACAGACTAAATGCTCTTAGCAGTGTTGCCAACTTAACGGATTTCCCGTGATACGTAGTGGGTTTGAGTACGTAGAGAACGGGAAAATAACTTTCTAACGGCTATTATCATAGCATATTTTGAAATAGGTATATCAATGAAGCAATAATGTCAGCGTAAAAGCTCACTAGCTCACTATTTAATCAATTTTAGGGATTTTTAATTTAACTTAAGTTTAGGGATAAATATTTTGAGTAGATGGAACACTGATTTCGCGACGTTTAAAATTTTTGGATGTACATGAATGTCAATGTCACTAAATATGAATAAACAAAAAACAAAGTGCCATAAAAGCAAAATATAGTGAAAAAGCTGAAAATCTTCATGTTCCAAGAAGCGTGCTATAATTGAGATGTTTTGGCTTAACAATATGGAATCTGGATTTACTAAAGGGAATAGGTAGTTCCAATTTACCAAAGAAGGCAAACTTTTTTGCAATCAAGAAACAAATACTTTTGTAGTTCAGAATAATTCATGAACGTGAAAACATCTTTGTAAGTACAGTTTTACGTTTAATACTATTTATATTTACCTATGTATAATACATAAAGCAGTCTAGTACATAAATATGTAATAGATGATTTTCGGCTTAGAACTTCATCTTTAACACTGTTTACAAAGTTAGGTTATGTGCGTAAAATATAATAAGCGTTTGTTTGCTTGTTTCAGATCTTCAAGATTATCTTATGCGATGATGTTGTTTGGATATGTCCAAATAAAAAGAGATCTAAATGTGTGTACTGTCAAGTGTCGCGTATGTCCTGAACACAATAAAATATGAAACAGCCTTGGATATGGGATAAGGAGCAGCTTCATCTGAAAATACCTGTGCCTATGATAAATCTGTGGAAGAAGCTACAGCCAAAGGCTGCGGACAGGAACTATGTTTTCATATTGCAAAAGAAAGCAATCCATGGTTTATTTAATTTATCAGCTAGAGAATCAGTACGGGAGATTTTCACCACATAACAACTTTAGTATGATAGCAATGAAGGGATCATTGTACATATATTTATCAATGTATAATGTATGTAAGAAAAAATCAAAGTCAATGGCAGAAATTAAATCTGAATCCTAAACCACACCATAAACACAAAATTGTATTTCCTACGCTTCTATATTTTTGCAATCCCTGCACAAGCTCTCAATGAAATCAAGTTTAAAAATGAAATAAAAACCTATTGAGCAAGGCAACAAAGTCAAGTGTTAGTCAAAGTTAAAGATAACATATGGAAGAGAAATGTGTTGAAATTGGAATCTTGTAGTAAGGTAAAATAGTAGATTTATAAAACTTTTGGTGTAACATTGTTTGTACTCAATCATGTACTTAGTATACTGTATAAATATTGGTGGACAATTCACACACAATTCACTGCTTTAAATTGCTGAGGCTCCTTTACAGCTGCTTATATTAATTTTTACCTTAGTTATTTTATCTTATTATGTACACAGATTCTTTGATTTTTTGTGAATGACGTTACCACATGTTCTTAAGGATTTATGGTTCGAATAAATGAATTGAATTGAACAGGAAAATAAAAAAAAATAAACATTAACAGTTGTATAATGAAGTAATAATAAACTAATAAAAATAATCTTATGTTAGTGAATTAGACTGGCGAGCGAATTAGAAGCCATGAGCTTAGTGGGTATAGTAGCTCTGCCTACTAAGCTGAGGGTTGTGGGTTCGATTCCCACCCAGTGCAGTAATGTGCAAACATTACTGTGTTCCGGTTTGAAGGGCAATGTTTCCAGTGAAATTACAGGGCATACAGATAATATAAAAATTTTACCTTCCAATAAAATTTGTATTATGCTTCCAATGACGTCCGAAGTCCATTATGAGAGTACGTCGCTTTCTTCACCTTACCTGGTCGTCAAATGTCGCTACTTCCGCTACCTAGACGCGCCTCAAGCGCCATCTATCCTTACAGTCTGCAACTAAACCATCTTCCAAAGACAAGCCACCATTTTGGTCATTGTTCGGCTCATAATGGTATTATAGCACCAGGAAGACATTACTGGGACTTCGGACGTCATTGGAAGCATAATACAAATTTTATTGGAAGGTAAAATTTTTATATTATGCGTTCCGTTTGACGTCCGAAGTCCATTATGAGAGATTTGTTTGTTATCTCCTGGTGGCTTGTAGGTATTTTGATAGAATCAATTTAAAACGCAACAATGTGATAGAATCTAAAATGTTGTAAACTTAGATATTCGTAAGGTAAGGTGCGAGATACCTAGGTATAAAACAATATAATTTTCTTTGTGTTATGAATCAGGATGCTAATATTGAGACAAAGATATTCCTAAGATAATAATATTATCTTACAGACATATTATGTCTGTTATACTATTATTTATTTCTTTTAGAAAGTTTTCCTAATAGGTACTACATTCTAGTTGCAAATTAACTTAATTAAGCAAGTAGTAGGCACATCACAAATATGCAAATTTTCTAAGCAGTTCAAAGCGTTCTCGACGCTGATCTGCAAGTTTCCACTGGTGCATGAATACCAGCATTAGCTAAAAGTTTCTTTATCTAATCACCAAACATCGTTGCTGTAGCTGACCTTATAGGGCTTGTAGTTGCTACGAACAATTTAGTCATATAGCCCCAGAGTCCCTTGTGTCTTGTTTACTGAAGTGAAAACTTCCAACTAGATACAACTTCAGATAGAACTTATCGATACGAGGATATGTATGTCCGTCTGCGAATCGAAAACGGGTTACAATGTACAACCAATAAGGTTGTGTTTTTTATAAAATTTTAACTTACGGTATGTAAGTAAATAAGATCATGAACTCTAAGTGCTAAAGATAGTAATAAAATAGGTGCAGTATGTCTGGATACCTGATAATTATTTAATCAAAATTCTTGCATACCGATTTGGTAATTTACGAGGACCCGTTTGCCAAAGAAATAATCTTTTAATATAAGTCTTACTCTTACTAATGGTTTATTTGTTGTTTTGATAGCAGATATCGTTTCTCAAGTAGTGCAATAACCGATTTATAAGCACGAATCGTTCGGTAGGAGAAATCCTCAGAGATGAAGAACCGAGATAGACTTGTAGGTTCCGGTAAACAAAATTAATATAATTTACTTGGTAAAAACTTTACTCATCTACTCCGAATGGAGGCATACGTTTTAATGGCGACTGTCTCGAATATGACAGCAATAACTGTCTCTCCTGCGACTCCCACGTCCACACATCCCACCCGAAATAGCCAGGAAAGCCAGGCTTCTAGATGTATCTGGCTGACGTATGCTAGTGGTAGCATTTCTGAAGTACCTACCCACCAGCATCTTTTTCAGATATTTGAGCTTCACAAAACGTCTCACGGCACGTTTCTTCAGATCTGGTCTCCAAAAGCGTTCCATTTTAGTGCTACTAAGATGTATTGAGCTGGGGCAGAATGAAGGTGATCCAGTACTCGCAGTATTAGGCTGGATGGTGGAAATAGCCACGTAAGTCGGTAATGTCAGCTAAACGCGTCGTGGAAGCAGGCGCTGCAGTCTGACAAGTCTATTTTGAGATTGTTTTGAATAGTTGCTGTAAATAAGTGATATTTTGTACTTAATCTCTTTGTATAACTTTAACCTTAATGTAAATAAGTAGCATTTTGTATTAAATCTTTTGTAGAAATTTTACCTTAATGAGTTTATATTATTTTGTACTCAACCTTTCCAGCATTATGACATAGAATAGATTGATTATGATAAAAACAAATGTGACTCAGACTCAACATTATCCCAAAAATACTGTAGAAATCAAATTTAAAAAAATATAATTGCATAAGTTGATAAATTATGGTAAACAAATGTCACTCTTCAAAATAAAAGCAATTCCGAAAAATTGTTAACATCCCTATTGCTTATGTTGATAAAAATGCATGCAACATGCAATAGCTTTACCGCGGCAGTCCCCGAGTGCCACACATCTTTTTTTTTTTTAATTTTTTTTTTAAACTTCGAAATAATTGTACAGAAATATTTTTTTACTTGTTTGAAAGATGTCTGAGGCTGTATGGCTGTCTTCCTAGCACCCTGTTTCTATCTTGTTCCTGTCCGTTATTAGAGACCTTTGACTACCTCACGAGCTTGCAGTCTCATTCCTCCTGATTAGCGGTATGGCTATCTCCCCAGCATCCTATCTATTTCTGCCAGATCTTGTTGCGTGGGTGACCGGTGACGGACTACCTAGCACCCTGTTTATTCCTGCCTAATGATGGAGGCCGTATGGATCTCCCACTAGCACGCAGTCTCTTCCCGATCGTCTGATTTTAGAGTTTTTAGCCGTCTCCTTAGCATTCCTGTTCCTGCCTAATGTTGCAGCGTAGATACTGAATACCCAGCACCCTGGTTGTTCTTTCTAGATACAGCATGTCTAATTAGCTCCCTATCTGTATTTCTTGTTAGCAGATACATAAAGTCGATAATTCCCGTTTCAGAACTTCGTGCACGGTCCGTTCAGCGCGGAGTCGTGGATGAGCCGCGTGGCGCCCGTGTTCGGCGCGCAAGTGGTCACGCAGTCGGGCCGCTCGCCGCTCGTCTACGCCGAGATGTCGCCCGCCAAGGTAGCGTGTTCATTGTAGCTCTAAATTATCATTCAAGTTATACTTATTTCATAGAATAGATAATATAGATAGAACGGACACTCCCCACCCCCCGCCAATTTCAAGCTTCCTCCCCCTCGCGGACGTGAGGCGGACTCAACGAAGGGTTATTATATCGGACGATAATTTTCTATGAGAATACGACCATGATGCTGTATTATTTAACAAAATGGTACCAAATTTTTCGTCTATTATACGAAACAAGAATAAGAGATTTTTAATTTCATAAGAATTTCTACAAAGATTGAATCATTTTTATAAACTGTGTTAAGCTATTCTGGTTAGAAGTACGCGCCAAGACTGAAGTCCTGTGACGAAATTAAAAAAGTTAAAATGCAACTTCTGAACGTTGTTGTACCTAATCTAATGTTCTGTGACTAGCCTACCTATAATGAAATACGCGATATGTGGAGTGATTAATTAATATATTGTCAGAATAAAGTTCTCTTTGGGTAAGTGTACTTAACTAAAAATCAATTCGTACATGGTACCTTTATTATCTCCTATTTTGTTTTAAATCTTCTCTCTTCTGATTGTTGATGAAAGTTATATTTACCTACATTAAAGATCGAACACTAACTAGGTAAGATTATAAGCCACTTATTAACACAGGCAGGTGAACTCACGGGTCATAGCTATTCCATAAAATAATTTAGTAACCCTAGATGACACGCACACATGCGTAAATGTGTTCGAACGACATATGCGTAGTTGTGTGAGTGTAGGTATGTCGACTTCACCGTTGGTTTGGAGTTTAGACCGAGTGTCCGGGGTGTGCTTATTTTGCCGGGTTAGGGGAAAAGTATTGGAGTGAATTCTTACGATGCGCCAACCGTACAGGCGCGGTCCCAGCGTCGAATGTTGGAGGGGGTCACCAGTACACAGCCTCAGATTTGGGGGGGGGGGGGGGGGTGCAACCGTAAGAAAAAACTGACATCCTGAAATTAGCTAGTCAACATTTTAGTTAACATTGTAACTAACTTCATGCGTTGAAGGTATTATCTATTCTGTATGACTACTTAGCATGAGAAACGAAGAGAAGAAGTATTCACTTCTGGCGTGCGTACATTAGCACACACTTTTTTATTGCTCAAACGTTCCCTGGGTTAAGATCCACTGGCAGTCAAATCGGAAACGACGTTGCGGCGGATACAAAATGAGATGGCTGTCAAAAAAAAAACATGTTCGCTTAAATAACCATTCAAGATGACCGCCTCCACAAAATGACGGACAAAATATTTCTTCACAACCTATCTCAATATGGGTATTAAATAAAAGGGTTTGAATAGTAGAATGCTATAGACCATAACAAATTTCAAATCCAAGATGGCCGCCGCCACCACAAATTGGCCAACCACATTTATTTTTTCACCACTCCCTCAATATGGGTATCGAATGAAAGGGGTTGACTAGTAGAATGTTATACATATTACAAATCTGAGATAGTCTGAGGTAAATTATTTTTTTAATTATGTAAATATGGTTATTTGATTAATTTTTGTATACTGAAGTTATACATAGTGCATCCTGAAATGTTGTCAACAGGTGAGCCTAATCAACTGCGAGGAGTTAGTCCAGGACGCGATGCGAGCCGCGGTGCAGTTCGCCAAGCAACACCTCGACGTCGACGACGACGACGGGGATACCCCCGGCGACCACTCACAGGACAGACAACACAACTAATTACTAATACAATACAGGGTTACCAAATCAGCCTGCATCCGTTTAAGGGCATGTTGTGTATATTTAAACAAACAACTTTTGTTCTACAACTTTCGTTAAAACTTAATAGATAACCCAAAAAAAATTGTATTTGTTGCCTTTTTTTGTACTGTTTAGCGACTATTTAGTGATTATTCACTTCGGTAAATCATTTTTTGCGCGTTAAAGAGCGTACTCGCTCTCGTTACGAATTGTTACGAAGAGTTCGATACTTTTAGACCGTGCAAATGCACTTTTTATTTATTTTGTAAAATAAAATAAAAACTTTTTTTTTTATACTGCAGAACAAAAGTTGACGTATTGAATGTACCTAACATCCCCTTAAAAGGATGCAGGCTGATTACCAATAACCCTATACTAATACCACATATCGACGTCACAGGACAGACAACACTACTAGTTACTAACATGGAGATATAACAAAACAATAGGACGTAGTCTCGCTAAAACACAAACTGTGTCCATAGAGTCGGCCACATAATATGCACGTGTCACATCTGTATGTGACATCAGTGGGTCATTACACGCGCAAACTTGTGTAAATGTGTGCGTGTCAGCCTATCAGTGACAACCTGACAACGCACACGTGCGAATGTGGCCGACTCTAGTGACGGAGTTTTTGTTTCAGCGAGACGTTTTTACGTCTGACTTTTTTTATACGTCCATGCCTGTATATATTCTTATACCACATGTCGACGTTCAAAAGTGTAACATGGTCAAGGGTGGCTCCAGTTTTTGGCACCATGGAGTCATATAGTCTTGGGGAAGACTCAAGACCGTGCGACAGTTGCGTGCGTGCGTTTTTATTAGTGGTCCATCTAGGTTCTGGATCCCCTTGATGGAGGATGACACCCCCCCCCCTCCCCTGAATCTGCCCTTGAACATGATTGGATGCAGAATTTGGTAGCCCCCGTTGGGGAATCCTGGAAGTAAAATTAGGTATCCAAATTTTGTAAATGAGGCAGTCTAGTGATTATAATCTATCCTTAATTTGAATTAAAATGGCAAAGCCTAGGTGCTAAAGAGGGTTCCAGAATGAAATTAGCAAACTACCTACAATCTGTAAAAGAGCCGTGTTTGAAAGTATAGCAAACTATCTCCAATCTAGGTTTAAAAAGTTGGGTGCAGATGTTAAAAAAAGGTTCCTGAATAGAAATAGAACTACCCTTGCATTATAAAAGAGCAAGTCTGTCGGATAGAAACTATCCCGTATGTCGATCGGAAAGGTCATGCATACCTAGATGCAAAAACTCCAGCATAAAATTAGGCAAAGTACCCACTACACACATTTTGTAACTGGACAGGACTGGACTGGATTGTGTACTACTACCACAATATAAATTAATAAGGGTAGACCTAGATACTAAAGGTTTGATAAAAATTGTAAACTACCCTAACCAAACATTCAGGATGCATCATCCTATCAAAAATAGTTCTCAATTTCGCCAATATTTAATTTTGTATGAGAAATTTTACTAAATTGGCACTAGCTTTGGCGAAATTGACAAATCCTTGACGGGTGAATTTGCATTCTAAAATCGCCCGATACTGCCAAAAATACCAATCTACCTTCATGCCTCAGGTTGAGAAATCTAGGGGTCGAAATTGTTTATATTTTGGTAATTTACTTGAATGGATCTGAAAACCCAGTACCTAATTTTATTGTATTTGATAGGGTGCTTCTAAATTGAAATTAAATTTTATTGTGCAGTTAAAACATTACCAATTATGCTGTTTTATATGCATTTCAGATGTTAAACCTGACTTTAGTGACTGTACAATAAAGCTGTCCCATGTCAACCATTAAATATAACGTGAATTTATGAACCTATGAAATTGTTTGTGGCAGAAAGGCGTCTTTTCGAGCAAAAACTGAGTTGCACCACCTATAAAACACTACAGAAAATGTTCATTGAAATATCGATAATTCTAAGGTATGCTACGCTAACTCTTAAAGTCATACGTAGGTATAGGTACAGGTAGTGCATTTAAAGACGAAAGTGTCGGGTACGGATCAACACTATAATGTATAAAAATATTAACATAATTTTCATTAATGTATACTTAGTTAATTTAGTGTAATGTGTGACTTTACAAGTTGGAGTAGTGTTCCTTGTTGGTATCGCTATAAACCGAACTGGTAAAATGTACATGCAATTTACAATGACAACAAAATAAGTAATAAGGCAATCCGCATGTTCTCTATTGTCATGCTGCCATTGTAAATTATATCTACAACAAACCAATTTAGGATCATTTTTCAACGTCTATTGTTCGTAGTGCTGTATTTTGCAACATTTTTTTCTTATTACTATGTATTTGGAGGGTTGCCAGCCTTAAAAAAAACAAAATTGGAATTGTAAATGTAAGATTTATCGCTAAAAGACATAATGAACGAGATGTAGTCACAAATAAATAAATTATTGTAGATTTAAAACATAAGAATATGTAATCTAAATTGAAGTTCATAGAACTTGAATTCATTTGTGATAATGAAAATAAGTAGTGTGAAATATGTAAGTACCAGTATTGAAAAGTATTTCTAATGCGCTTAATATGCAACGTCACACGTTTTTCGGCTTAGGACGGTTGATCCTCGTAAACCTACTTGTTTGTTACAGACTATAACAGCAGTATTCCAAATATTAACTCGAAGGCACAAACTTAACAAATTTTTGAGATATTGATACCTTAATTCGCAAAATGAATTACTCCGTAGTAACAAATTTCATAAAGGCTATTAAAAACGAAATAAAAAAAATTACAGTATCCATAGAAAAAAAAACCCTTGGAGACAGTGTTTCTTATTAACTAATAAACACAAAAAAAATTAATAACCAAACACAAGAAAAATACCAATACGCAAATACGCGATAGTAGATTTTAGTGGTGATTTAGTGGCCCCTGTGAAATTTGCTACTATGGAGTTATTCGTTTTGCAAATTAAGGTATCGATATGTGGATCGGTAAAGAAACATTCCGATACCTTAATTCGCAAAGCGAATAACTCCGTGGTAGCAAATAACACATTAAAAACTAATAAAAAAATTAAAGCATCAAAAGAAAATTGTGTAAGAAACACATATTTGTTTTTTTTTTTGTTCTGTTTTCTTTAGATTTTTTTTATTAGATAAGTTTTTGGTGGCCCTACGAAATTTGCTACCACGGAGTTATTCGTTTTGCGAATTAAAGTATCGATTCGGCATTTGTAACGTCGAAATAAATTATAATAAAATACTATTCGAGAATACGGCTTATTGATTGCTGAATTCATTATCAATAACAATAAATCTGAAATAATAATAATTAATTGATGTAATTTTCATTATTTTAAATTTAAGGTATTTTTAGCAGCTGATCGAATTGTTTCGAACGAATTGTATGTTCTTGTAAATAAATTGCTAGTCTATTTTTTTTAATAAACTTTTGAAATTATTTTGCTTTTTATTACTCTTCCCCTTTAACCGTCTAAAAATAATGTTTCCAATTCCATTACTGTAATTACAGACGCAGTAAGCATCATTTCAATCTATTTTCTGTTTCGAGTACTTATTTTTGGATATAAGTATGTTACCATTAAATTATAAAGGAACCAAACCTACCGTGGGTTTATCTCGCGCAGTTTATTGTAAACTGACAACTGAATAGCGATTCTGAAACCATTCGACCATGCAACCGAATGGTTTCAGAATCGCTACCCAGGGTATCTCATCTCTCGGTCTTTGTCTTATCTGTTTAGCATGACAAAGACCGAGAGATGAGATTCCGTGTCGGATGCAACCGAATGGTTTCAGAATCGCTACCCTGATCTCGAACGGGATCTCGGCATATTATACTTCGGGATTGATCCCGCAAAATTACGCGAGATCGGGATTACATTCCCTAGTGTATACTATACATAATTTACCCGCGCGCCGCAACAACCACCGGCTCGGCGGCTAAATGTATTTATTAGTATCTATTTTAGACTATAAATAAAGTAGTCAAGTGCGTGTTGGACTCGCCCATGAAGGGTTCCGTTGCAGCAAGTAACATAATATACATAGTACACATAGTTCTTGTAGTTCGTTGTAACTTTGATCGAAATTTAATAATAGTGTATTTATGACATACTAAAAAAAAACTACTCATCAGATCGAGTTCAAACTAATTTTCGTTGGTAGTTTTCATGGTAATGTACATCATATATTTTTTTTAGATTTTTCATTCTCTTACTTTAGAAGTTAGAGGGGGGGGGGACACACATTTTACCACTTTGGAAGTGTCTCTTGCGCAAATTATTCAGTGTAGACGAAAATGATTTTAGAAACCTCAACATCATTTTTGAAGACCTATCGATAGACACCCCACACGTGTAGGTTTGATGAAAAAAAAAATTTTGAGTTTCAGTTCTCAGTATGGGTGGCACCCCTAATTTTTGTTTATTTTTTAACTTTTGTAAAAATCTTAATGCGGTTCACAGAATACATCTACTTACCAAGTTTCAATAGTGTAGTTCTCATAGTTTCGGCAAAAAGTGGCTGTGACATACGGACGGACAGACAGACAGACATGACGAATCTATAAGGGTTCCGTTTTTACGTTTTACAGAACCCTAAAAAGAAATAAAAGTGAGTTTGGGTATGGTGGCGGCCTCCTTGGATTTGAAATTTGTCATAGTGCGTCCCACGTATAGCCGCATTGAATTACTGCTAAAATTGAAGGGTGACCATACTTACAAAATAAACAATGTTTAAAATGAAAATTAATTTCATCAGAAAAAGCTGCCATTACTTCTTATGACATTATTTCTTCCTTACTATTTTTACCACAACATTTTACCTCTCAGATAAATCTTGAATGCCCTTAACTTGATATTGGTGACGGTACACCTAAACATGGTGCACTTACATAGACAAGGGTATATCATTGAGATTTGACTCCGGGTGGGCTCCCGCCAGAAGCTCTGCGGTCAGCCCTGAGTGTCGCTTCTCCATACTCGGCCTGCGCTCCACTACGGAGGTCGCTTCGCTCGCCACCTCCTCCCTTCGCTACGCTTGGCCTCGCATGGCTCGCTCCACTCAGGACCTCCCTTGAGCTTATGGCTCCCGCATTTTTTAAATACACTCTAGGGGTAGTAGCGACAAGACTAGGTGGAGTTGGGGTGCTCCGAGTCGGATCTGGGTGCTATGTAACCTACCCGGTCTGATTTAGTCTTAACAAGGTGGACGGTGGAAACTAAATAGTTTCCAAGTAACACCCAGGTGAGCCGTCTCAAGAGGTGAACGGTGGTACACTACCCCAATAATATTGTGTACGATTCCTCCAAATTCCAGAATCCACCGTCACTTCAGCAATTTAGCTACACACGTACCTACTGTATTCAATGCCATAGTTATGTCAGGCAGCACCATGAATGTTAAGAATCGGAACTAAAAATTGTCAAAGAGGCGGCTAATCTCTCGCTTTGTTACATAAAGTCCATTGATCTCTAAAACACTAAGAAGCGGCACGCGCCCTTCTACGATGGCAATGCAAAATCAGGTGACGTCTCCTGCTTGAGTCTCAGTCGCAACAGGAGACACAAGTTGAGTGGACGTTCGCTAACAATTCAAAAAAATCCGATGTAAGCCGTAATAACGCCTTATTGTGCTTTTACCAGGTGCACGAACAATTAAAAGACCAAGAACAAGTTTCATGGTATCACTTTTCATGCGTAAGTACACAAAATCGTTAATTATTTCCATAACAGTTCAATAATTATCTATATCTATATAATATATAAAAGCGAAAGGTCACTCATCAAGGAATCTCAGAAACTACAAATGCTAGGAATCTGAAATTTTGCATGGAAGTTCCTTTTAGCACGTAGGCGCTCGCTAAGACGGGGTTTTGCGAAATTCAACCCCTAAGAGGGTGAAACAAGGGATGAACGGTTGTATGAAAATGCGTCATTTTCAAAGTTATCAAATTTTGTATCTAGACACTTGATACGAAGCAATTAAATGTTTGTTCTATCAATTTTGTAATTTTGAACTGTACGGGGTGAAATTGGGGTTGAAATGGGGGATTAATGTCAATATGGAAGTTCCCAACCGTTGAAGATATACCTAACCATAAAACTCTATATATAGGCACATGAAGCAAACACATGTTTGTTCTAGCAATAACTATAGTATTTCAAACTGTACGGGGGTGAAATTGGGGTTGAAATGGGGGTTGAATGTCAATATGGAAGTTCCCAAGCGTTGCAGATAAAACCATGAAACTCAGTATATAGGCACTTGACATGAAGCAAACAAATGTTTGTTCTAGCAATTTCGTAATATCAAACTGTACAGGGGTGAAATTGGGGTTGAAATGGGGGATGAATGTCAATATGGAAGTTCCCAACCGTTGCAGATAAAACCATGAAACTCTGTATATAGGCACTTAACACGAAGCAAACAAATGTTTTTTCTAGCAATTTCGTAATTTCAAACTGTACGGGGTGAAATTGGGGTTGAAATGGGGGATGAATGTCAATAAATATGGAAGTTCCCAACCGTTGAAGATAAAACCATGAAACTCTGTATATAGGCATTTGACACGAAGCAAACGAATGTTTATTCTAGCAATTTCGTAATTTCAAACTGCACGGGGGTGAAATTGGGGATGAATGTCAATATGGAAGTTCCCAACCGTTGAAGATAAAACCATGAAACTCTGTATAAAGGCACATGACACGAAACAAACTAATGTTTATTCTATCAATTTCGTAATGTCAAACTACACGGTGGTGAAATGGGGGTTGAAGAATGTCAATATGAAATTTCCCAACCATTGAAGATAAAATGAAATTAGAGTTGAAATGGGGGCTGAATGTCTCTACGCTTTCAGAGCTAAACAACTGAACCGATTTTGATGAAATAGTATACAACTATAAGCTGTTTTAGTAACCGTAAATGTGTCTGGGTATACAAATAGGTACTGCCTGAGTTACCTTAGTATTTATTTCGCGCGTACGAAGTCGCGGGTAACAGCTAGTTTAATCTAAAATTATTTTTCTGTTGTAAACAATTTTACAATTTGCCATTTCTAAAAAGAGACAGATATACATGCAGCGTAAGAGTGCAACACGGCGATATGTTAGTTCCGGCTATACTGTCTCTTTCACGCCAGTGCATTCGTATGTCTTTCTATTCTTGTCGAAAAAAATATCTAAACAAATGTGATGTATAGCTATCTCATTTGCACCTACTACCTACTTGTCGTGCGTGATGTCTGTCATTCATTCAAACGTCACAAACGTGTCTCACGATGGAAGTGAAGCTGTCTACCTACACATTGCGTATGCTTGTGTGAAATTTTCGCCACATTATGCTGTCTTTATATTAGAGCGTACCTCATCTTCCTTTACTTAGTTAAATCAATGATAAAGTCAATAAAGAACTTTGACTTTGTTACATTACGGCTAGCTGTTTTGAATGACGTACGGCGTCGAATACATTCCGGCTGTTTTTTAACCCTAGAAGCCCAATCATATTTTTATACCCATAAAGCCCAATCATACGTAAAATTGACGTGTTATATTTAAAGTGCTTATATTAAAATGTTTTATATTCTATTTATCAAAGTTATAAATTATTTAGCTTAAATATAGTTTAATTAAGTAAGAAAACGTAAATTTGTATAGAAATAGTTACATATATAAACCTTTTTAACCATATGTTAGGAACTCAAGCAAAATTTCCCAAAAAATCAGATCCTCTTAGTTATTTTGCTATACTAATAAAATTAATGCAAATACCAACTTCATTTACATAATTTTTAGAAAACAAATCAATTCTCATTAATACAAAAATAGTTAGAAACAATTATTCAGTGGTTATATATGGTTATGACATATGTCAATATTGTGTTCTCTGTATATTGTTTTTTTGCATTCCAAGCACAGTTTTTTGGTCATCCATCTTTTTTTATAAGAACAATACCCTGAATAGCGTTGTTTTTTATATATTCTGGATTATCACATGTAACTCACGTTGATATTTTGACACTGTTTTCAACACATATGTTATATTTTCATGTAAAATCATCTTCAAAGTTGGTACTTCCAGACGTTTTTTTATCAAGGGTTACGTCAACTCTGTGTTCAGTTATTTCATGAATGACATTACTATTGATCCTCGATTAATACGTGCTATACTGACAACAGAAGTCCCACTACTGGACTGTCCTTTTTAGTAGCTACTTGTGGTTATTTAACCCTTGAATAAAAGCCTGAAATTGATAGTGATTCCTCAAGATCTGCTAAGACGGAACCGGGCTTTTAAGGACTTTCTGTCTAGTTGCTGGACTTGTATTGCCAATAAAGTTCATCATACCATCCTCAATATCACTCCTGAAATCATCTCGAGTAGCAAAGTATATTTTTTCAGACTAACTGTTAGCGGGAAAAAAATAATCTTCATTTTTCAAAAGTGACGCAACTTTGGCTGAATTTACGTATCTAGAGGACGCCATTGGATTTTATTTCCAACAAATAACAATATTTGATATGTTACATTAAAGAAAACATAGCGATAAGCCAAAAAACAATAATTTTACAAATGTATAATAATCGCAAAACTTACACAAAGCCCAAACATACGTCAGATTGACGTGCATCATTGCGATTACAACAAAGTAACGGAACTTAGCGAAGCAACACAACCGTCTCCTGTTAGGTCTTGACAGGTACTAAGTTGGTTCGAGAAGTCGTGATGATTCAACCATGCGTCCAGAAAATATAACGATTTTTTGTCGGAGTGTACGTCAAAATGACGTACATTGGGCTTCTAGGGTTAATCAGCCGCATTAAATTCGGCTAATCGTTAAACCGCCGCTTTACAAAACGGCTAGCCGTAATGTAATACGGCGGATTATATAATCCGGCTGCGACATATAATATAGTATTCTACTAGTCAAGCACTTTCATTTGATACCCACATTGAGGGATATTAACTTCTCTGCATTTTTATTGTAGTTTGCGATCGATTTTAGCGACGATTTTTATTGTATGTATTCTAGTAAATATAAGGGAACACATAAACTGGACATAGTCATGAATAGATTTGCATGTAGTGACCTCATGGCAGTGTAGTGTTTTTGCGGGAAAATTCAAAATTACTTTATTTTTGTATATTTACTCATTGATAACACAAATATTTTTAAACAAAATATATTTTTTAATGGAAAACAAGCGTCAATCTTCAAAATAAAAGCAATTCCGAAAAATTGTTAACATCCCAATTGCGTTGTAATACTACATTTTTCAAAATAAAAGTACTGCAGCCCTCTACCATTTCTCCTTGTCGCATGATTTTTGTACGGCATTGCGAAATAATGGATTAGAAGAGGTATTGAAACTGTATGGAACCAATGCCGTACTTAATCAAATGACCAAATTTGCTCTGTAAATTTTTCCGGCAAGCTAATAATCAACAAGTTAAAATTTATAATTTTTAGTTTCAATAGGTACTTACCTCATTTAATCTATCATTCCGCAACGCCGTACAAAAATAATACGACAAGGAGAAATGAAAATACGTTTATTGTGCCAATACACCATACACACAAAATAAAACACATGAAAAAAGATAAACAATAAAATAAAGTAGGCAGTGCGGATTCAAATAGTCCACTGTGTAGTGTGCACTGGACCCCACACTAGGGACCTGTGCTGTGGGAATCCAGGCTCCGAAAATGATCGAGGATTGCAACCCCCCTCTTCGACTGTACTCAGTTGGACTTAGGACAGCTTACAAGTGACGGCATAGGGCTGAATCTTATTACTTTATACCCTTCTATCATCCTACATAGGTCTCCTGGTGGTTCATTTGACCCGTAAATTTTGTTCACGGGCCTGTAGTCTAGAAGATGTCTCTCTCAGCTACTTTTTGTTTTATAAAATTTTGACACAGAAGTTGCTCAAAAACAGCACGTGATTAACATACAACTTAACTTACAACATACATATTTATTCTTTCTTGATCTGTTATACTAAAAGGTATCAATGAAACTAATATAATTTATTAAAATGATTTATTTCTCCATCATTCACCCAACCCCCAGGTTGTGGAAGTCCCCCCCCCCCCCCCCACAATGCCGAGGCGAACAGTACAAAGCTTTAAAAAATTCCTATTGATTTCAATCAAGGCTGCAAAGTTTCTTCAACCAGGCGCCATAATTCTGTAAAACATAAAATGATGTTAGATGGCACACATTTAGTCACAAGGCTTTGGTGTCTCGAATGATAGTTTCAGAAGATTTCAGACGTTTTTATATTGACGTTACAATTATTGCAAATTTAGACAAGTCTATGAAATAACTTTTTAAACTCAATGTGCGATGGCCATCGTCATCCATCATGAAGCCTTAGGTGCCCTTATATGACTCGCATACCTTACAGCCATATGTGATTATAACCAGCGATATGTGGTGACGGAAAAGCCACTGGCTAAAGGCTACAAGAACGTTTTTTTCGCATTTATATGTGGAGTTTTATTCTTCGATGCCGATACCAAATTAGCAGCGCTGCTAAGTCCGTGCAGTTTGGTAACGTTTGGCGTTCCTGCGCAGCCTTAAGGCGAGCTCATTCGGGAAGTCGTGGAAATGGAGGTTACGTTACGTAAGGCGTCAGCGCACCTGTATCCTATAGCCGTACTTACGATTGTATCCTATTGTCGTTGTATTTCCGTACGATGTGTCGATGCAGCGGCCGCCTATCGCTACCGCGTACGTTAGCCGCGTATACGCATCGACGCCGCTCCGCTGCTCCTAACTATCTGAAATACTCGCACGCTTTTGTATGAGAGCCGGCGAAACCGACGCCGGCTTAGTAACAGTTTCAGGCTCGTGCCGCCGCGCGGACCGCACTGGGGCGGGCCCTGGGAGCGTCTTGGCTGCAGTTTCTACCGCCTTGACAGTCGGAGTGCGTTCCACGCAAATGATACGGTGTCTACTATACATTGTAGTTTTTAACGATGTGATGACGTTATACGTGTTAAGTTATCTCTAGCGACTGATTTGTGAACGCACTCCAGGTCCGACTAACGCATGCATGTTAAGTTTTTACACAGATATCTCGGTCAGATATCGACGACCGTAATTTCTGTTATGCAGATATAGTTTAGATACACAGAATAGAACCGCAACCATGAAGCAGTAGTATGAACTAGTATGAAGCGAGCTTCGATCATGCAGGGAAGTTTAATGCCGAAAAGGATCAAATTAAACATAATCTACAAATAAAAGAAGTTTATTCTAAAAAAACCATATATCTAAAACTGAAATAATCTTAGATTTACAATTATTATTCTGGCTCATTTGGTGAGAATTACATCAATTCCATTGTAAAAATAACCTTTTTGGGTTAACGATAACGTTTGTTTTACGTGTATTGATTGTAGATTGATTCAGATGTCTGGTCGCTCGGGAGGCACGCGGCCGGTGCGTGTACGCACGCACCCGTGTTTATCCGGGCGTAGAGACTTGTTTATCCGGACGTAGCGATTTATCCGGTCGTAGCGACATAAATATCCGGAAGAAGCGTTACATCCGGAGGTAGTCGTGTGCCCGGTAGTGAGAGGTATATCCGGAAGACGTTAGGGTATTTGTTCGAGCCTCGGTTCGCGGCCGCCGCTAGTAGCGCCGCGCGCCCGCACCGCCCGCCCGCGCCGGCGCTCCGCCCCCGCTACATACAAAACACACGCTCAGACACCGCCGAGCCTCCCGTAGTCAGTCGCCAAACGCCACTTAGATCATAGGGACGGTTGCATTTGCTCTCCTTCGACGCTTATATACGAACGCAAACTATTCGGACGAATTGACGTTAAAAGCTACCATACATGAGTTTTACTGTAGAAATAAAATGTCGAATCTGAGGTAGACAGCGAAGTCATTCCCAAACAGACGCAAAAATAACAACATTGTAACGTATGTTGTAACAAAAAATATGTGTAATTATTGTTTGAAGATTCTAAAATATGTGAACGTTTTTTCCAGCCGGCCGCAGTTATTTCTTAACGAAACAAAACTTGTTTGTTATCTTTGGACAAAACCTTTATCCTCCTCAGACAGTCGAGTAAAGTGTAAAAAATCCGTATCTCGCAGATATTACGCTTAAAGTCTAAATAAATACGACGTTACTACGATTTCTGATAATCCGCAAATTTAAACAACATCCTTAAGATGTCGTCCGCACCTTGTTCGTTTATTCCGTGTATGGCAGCTTTAACTAAAGACGTCGCTAAGCTAAAATTAAACGCATTTCCGCATTTTAATTTAACGTATTCCGTAACCGTGCGAACCGTTGCCTCTATAACCTAAGAGGAATCCCTCGGGGTGACTACGCAAGACTACATATCGTACAAAATACAAAAAGAAGGGTCATCACCTTGTTATATTCCATTAACGCATTAGCTGCATTTACAAAAATCGTTTTATTCAGATGTATTTGTTTATAGTAGGTTTAGGATGAGTAATCATCAACGGTAATTACCGAGTCATAATACTGAGAAATGGCTGGTAGAGGGTAAACAAGATTCTTTACATGATGGATAATTGTGCTAAAATTAGATACATACTACAGGATTTCATGGCGTTTACTGAAGTGTACGGTGACGAACTTCAGTCGGTAGTATTGCTCACAAATTACATTATTAATTTTTAGGTTAGGTTAGGTTAAATACTGAAATTTCAGAAATTTAAAAAATCAGTTATGCTACTTTGGGATGAACCATTCCAAGTTGATTCTCGAATCTGCAATGCTTAGCTCCTTTGTAATGAATGGTCATAGCAACAATGCTTAAAGATGTGTAGATGACTACGAAGGAAAATTCTCCTGTAAACTGCTATACAGGCTATTCTTCAACAATAAAAAAATAATTAATGTTTTGAAGATTTTATTTTGAATTGTGATTGAACCCGTGACGGATTTGCCTTAAAAAAAGATCATAGAAAAAGTGTCAAGACTCTCACTTGATGAGGTGGTGGTGGTATGTTCGTTGGTTACCCTCGACCAGCCGAGCAAGTATGTGAGAGTGTGTGACGTCTTACCGTCCCATGTGCTGGTACTGTTGAGCGTAGGGATCTCTGTCGTATCCGCCCGTGGGAGCTGCGCCGCGCCTGGAACCACAAGTAGTCTTTTTAGTGTCTCAATTAGCCTAGGGAAACTACATTCGCATGGAGTGCCATGGGCAGAATAACTGACGTTGTCAGCTTCAAACTGCAACGTCAGCGAAACCTAATGAAGGTGCAACCTACACTCCCTCTTCACCAATCTAACTACAAAGAATTTTCCTGTGGTCTAGTCAAAACTATTATCAAAAGTAGAATGATGATAATTAATATGAATCAATTGTAGTGGTAGGAGTGCCACCTGCAGAAGTTTGCCACATCTCTGCACGTCGGACATTGACATTCAGTATAGTTTATTGGGACTTCATCCGTTGTTAGTTTATTGGGACTTCGTCTGTACGTCCCATATTGGGAGAAGATGAGGAAAGGAAAGGAATTTGACGGCATAAAGTTTGAACATGTAGGTATACAAATTCAAATGCCTTTATTTACTAAACAGTTTAACAGTTTATTAAAATACATTTCATTTTATGACATCATTCCCCTGTTCAGTGCATCCTTTGACGCAAAGGCCTCCTCCAGCACTTTTGTAGGTATACAATGTAGGTCAATAATCATAAAATTAATATTTCTGTTCTCAGAAAATGCTCTGCTCATGGTGTATGTTGATCCTAAGTGGTGTACGTCGATCCTGAGTGAAGTACGTTGACCCTGAGTGGTGTATGTTGATCCTGAGTGGTGTACGTTGATTCTAAGTTATGAACGTTGATCCTGAGTGGTGTATGTTAATCCTTAGTGGTGTATGTTGGTACTAAGTGGTGTATGTTGATCCTGAGTGGTGTACATTGATCCTACGTGATGTGCGTTAATCCTGAATGTTGTATGTTGATCCTGTGTGGTGTAAGTGGTACGTACATGGGCTCGCGCCGGCTGAACATGTCTGGCGCGGGCGCGCGCTCGTAGCCCTGCATGGGGAGCGCGGCGCGCGCGCCCGCCCGCCGGTCCATCAGCTCCAGCTGCTCTCCGTACACGCCGCGCCGATCCTCATGCCCGCCGTACATGCCCATCTCCTCCATACCGCCTGCGACACACCACATACATACAACTTACTACTGTTATTTTAAGAAAGATGTGCTCCGTGGGACAGCACAGATAGGACCAGTTTCTTTAGATAATACAAAAGCCACACAACACTTCACAGTCATCTCACGAGATATGTGTGTATGTGTATATATCTTAATATATATAAATCTCCTGTCACGATGTTTGTCCGCGATGGATTCCTAAACTACTTAACCGATTTTAAATTAAATTGGCACACCGTGAGCATTCTGGTCCAACTTGAGAGATAGGATAGTTTTTATTTCGATTAATAGTCGTTAAATGACAATATCCGAGCGCAGCCGGAATGGGCCGCTAGTATATACATATATTTTAATGTTTGCCACTTATCTGTACGATAATTATTATTACATGTTATTATCTACAAGAGCGGTTCAATTTATCGACATTCTCTCTTCACTAGACCCCTAAAAGTATCAGATACTCACACATAAGATATTCTTCAGCACAATACCTCTTTTTACTCCTGTTCATCACAGTGAAAGATGTGAAATTATGGAATGCTTTGCCCCTAGAAATTATGTGTTCACCCTCTCTTGATATGTTTATTATCAAGAGTCATGTTAAGGCATACTTTTTTAATTGTAGCTACGGTCTATACTATCTATGATCAATATTATTTTGTATGTAGGTAACTATATCTATTACTTATTTATGTCTATTGTATAATATAGATATGTATTATGTCGTATCTTTATGTGTAACTAGCAGCGCCCCGCGGTGTTACCCGCGAAGATCTCGTTCCCGTTGTTTTTCCGGGATAAAAAGTAGCCTATGTGTTCTTCCAGACTATAATCTGTGTTCCAAATTTCAACCCGATCCATTCATATGTTAGGACGTGATTGAGCAACAAACATCCATACATTGACATTTATAACATTAGTAGGATTCACATATTTGTTTCTAGTTTCTGTAATATTTGTATTTTTTAGTAAGTTAGTTAATAGTTACATAAAAATAAAAACTTACCATATCCTCCGCGTCGGTCGTTGTATGCAGGCACTGGGGCAGCTTCACCTGCAAGTTAGTCGAGTTGAAATACTACTTTTTTTTTTCTTTCATTACACTGCCATCCATGATTACAGTCAAAGTAGTCACTTCTAATTCACATGACTGCCAATATTCAGACATGAATGTAAAATAAAAAACATTTATTGTAGCAATATGTAATGAAAGACAAATAAAAACACAAAAAAAGTACACATGACCATCCGTACAAATATCAAACCGATGCTTATGACAACAAGAAATGACTATTTAAATGCAATATTTATCTTTGGATTGTTTTTTTGTAAAAATCACGATTTTAGAGAAACAACAACACGTGGGATGCATCAAAATACATCATATGATGTTATGTGCGCTAGACCCCACACTACGCGACATGTGGGATGCAGCAGGTCTACTACGAAGTCCGATAAACGATATATCGGCCGAACTGTTTCTTACCACGAAACAATCAGTCGGTTGATCGGAATGGGAGTTTCGTTCATTTAGAATTCCGACCGACAAAGATTTGACAGTTTTTGTGTTGGAGTAAGGTTTAACTCCGAAAGCATTTAATTACCTTACCGGTTATTCGGACAACTGTCGGTCAGATCCGATTATTCGGAGGTTGTTTTCGTAGTAGACCTGCAGTTTTAGTATGGGTTTGTTTGTTTACCGCCGTATCCGCTGCGTCGGTCATCGTAGAGGGGCGCGGGCGCGGCGTAGGGGTCCCGCGAGTCCATGAGCGCGAACCCGCGGCGGTCCTCGCCGCCGTAGCCCGCGTACCGCTCGTCGTACGCCGGCGCGCGCTCCGCCCCGCGGTCGTAGCCGCCGCTCATGCCGCCGTTGCGCATGCCCATGCCCTGGGGGAAACACACGTCAATCATCCAAAATCTAGAACACATCAAAATCTTTTCCTTGGAAAAGCTAACAGAACTAGAACCATTTGTAGTACCTCTTAAACTTTAATTATAGCTCAGATCGTCACTGCACCTGCCAAGTTCCTTACCGCTCAAAACTCCCTGGTCCCTTTGGGGACCACTAATGCAAACCAAACAAGCTTATCTTTTGTGGTTGGGTTTTTGGCGCCAAAAAAAACTTTCGTATTTTTATTTGGGAAGGTATACCCATATTTTTTTTGTTTAATGCTCGTTGAACCGGTCTTTATTTTGACATAAACTACATTAAAATTGAAGTTCATTTACATAGAAAACTTGTAAAATGTAAAAAAAAAAAAAAAATGTATTTTTGGCGGGAAAATGGTCCCGAGCCCGAGTCCCGATGTATTGAAATTAAAAAAAAAATGAATTAAGCTATAGAATGCAGTTTTTTTCATGTTTGTTATATCATATACAACAAATTTAAAACATAAAATCACTACGTCTATCTTATAATTTAAAATCTTATAGCTTCAGAACACTTGAGAACTCGAAAAAAAATCGTTAAGTGTTAAAAATGTTAGTTTACATTTCAAGTACACTAATTATAAACAAAAGATACAGCTAGAAGCGTCCTGAAACACTCTTGACAATAATGGGCTTAAACACATACAAGTACGGCGGCACTACAAATGCCAAAGCGTAAACAACTCACTTAGGTAACTTGACACCCGTTTTCCCGCCAAAATTGTAAAACGCAAATACCTATGGGACTAACAAGTGGATATTTCACTTTTGCATAAAAATTTGATCTCTGTGTTGATAAATTCTTTTTGTAATGTTCAAAATAGGAAATTGTTTGAGTATTTTGACTGTCGACAAAAAATTTTTGTTGCAAAAAAAAACCAAATTCATTCCATACCCCAAGTCTTGAAATATCACATAAGGAGTTTGTTAGGCGCAGCGACGATATGCCATTGCCAGCAATTCCTCAATTGCTTTAAAAACTCACACCTGTGTGATACAACCAAAAGGGGCATTCAAGTATTACAAAATGCAATTTGGAATGGAAGATGTCTGGTTAAACATCAGTGTAAATCATGTCTGTTGCAGTTTGTGGTTGGAGGCATTTTTTTGGGAACTTTTTAACTAGGAAAGAACAATGGCAAAATAATAGTTAGCTTCATGGTAGTGTCTAGAAATAATGTTCTTTAAATATCTCAAGTTGGGAACTTTTGTGGTGACTTACTTGGATGTTAAATATCATTTAGGAAGAGGGGGTGCAATAAAATTATGGTGCATCACCTTGTATATCTTTAAAACTTGCATTACTACTTGAACAGTCCCTAACTTGGTTGCTTATGCTATTTCTAGTGCTATAATATTGTAATAAGTTACGGCATCTGACTACTGCTATACTAGAACAAGTATCTAAAGCTGCACTAGTAGGTTCATATTAGATTTGGCTGGGCAGGGAGAGAAACACGAGTAGTGAAGGTGAGTGTTGATGTACGTCAGAAAGGGCCCCCTTAAACCTACGAGGTGCATCCTCATTCGCTCAAGGTCGCGCGGTTTTAGCCTACCGCTAGACCGTACCTTCCAGGAAAGAAGTGACAGTTGGTTGTCGGATGCATGGCTGAGCGCTCGCGCAAAACGTTTCCCGCGCATATTGTTATTAGATAGAAAGAGTGCAAATGTTTATTTGAAAATCGCGACAGGTATTGCGAGCTGCATTGAACTTTGTTGTGTCCCAGCAAGAGTTGCTATTTATATAATTGTTTTTGGTAAGCGTGGCTACTAATATTTATTCTGTGCCTACGCCCAAGTCACAAGCTCACAAGTCTCGGGATTTCTCTCTCTGCCACACGATGGATGCTGGGTCCCACATGGTTAATCCATGGAATGCTAAGAATTTCGTCTGTGTGGAGACTCCTTTAGAGATTCCAAGATCAATAGCTAGGGGATAAGCAATTCTGCAACTATTTATAATACTATTGAAGTGGTAGGATTCATTGCAGTCCGCCTGGGGAAATACCACACCTTTGCAAGCAATTTTTCCCACTAAGTAGTACTATGCAAACATTACAGTGTTCTGATTTGAAGGACAATATTTCCAAGGACCATTTCCATTTTTCCATTCCATTGATTGCAACCTAGGTATGTTCACTATTTCGACAGTTGTGTTTAGTGTAAATGTTTAAATTAAATCATACTTGTTTTAACAGATAGATTAGCAGTGTTTTAAATTATTACATATTATGTTGTAAGTACAATACAGTACAAAATAATTGTACATTATTTAATGTGATTTGACATTACATAATTTACAGGATGTGCAACAGTTGTTATTAATAAATGTTATGATTATTGTTTTTAGACTCATAATATGCCGATGATAGTGTAATGCTTGTGATTTTAATGTAATTGTTGGGCGTGCAAGTCTGACCAAAGTTTCAGATTAATTAAATAAGGGCAATACGATTTGTAAATTAACAGTAACATATCCTAGATAATGACATGGAAATGAAATCATAAATGGCAAAAATAACCTGCAATGACTTTGATGGACAAAATTGGTCCCGAATATTTATGATATCACACATCTCAGGTAGAATCCATACAGTGGCTTAGTGCCTTGAACGAAGTACCTGTGAGTGCATGCCGCCGCCGGCGCCGGGTATCTGTCGCAGGTGGCTCATGGGCCTGGCCTCGCGCATGTAGGGCGCGTCGCGGCCGCCGGGGTGGCCGCGCATCGGGCCGCCGCCGCGCCGCTCTCCGCCCCGGCCGCCACGGCCCCCGCGCATGCCGCCACCGCCGCCGCGCTGTCCTCGTTCCTTGATCCGTCCGCGTTCAACCGATATTACGGCACCATTGAACGTGGTATTATGTAGCGAACGGATCGCAGCCGCTGCCTGCTCCTCGCTCTGCATGTGCACGAACCCGCACCGATTCATGATGTCGCATTCCGTTACCACGCCGAATCGTTCGAACATTTTCCGTAAATCTTCGGGTTTGGAGCCCTGCGGCAGGCTGCCGACGAATACTTTTGTTTGCTGCAGGAAATGAAATTACGTGAACACTAGCCCGTATTTTTAGATAATCTCATCGAACAAATTAAATAATTACTTACCGGCAACATTTTATTCTATATTTTCTATTTAAATCACTAAATTCTACACTATTCACATACAAGCAACCTCAACTCAAACTCAGTGTTACAAAATGGCGGGCGAAATTTTTTGCGTTGTTTGATTGACTGACGGTTCCGAAACATTGTAACAGCATAACTCAGATCATTGTTTAAAATTAGTCTTCTTTCACCCATCCTCATCCCATTGCTATAAAAATTAAAAAAACTTTCGTCAGCGGTGATCCTAGTTTGTATCGGGCAGGCGCGGTCCCAGCCTCGAATTTTGGGGGGGGTCACCAGTACGCAGCCTCACGGGGGGGGGGGGGGGGGGTCACGAGTAGAAATACAATAAATCGAGTAAAAAAGACTTTACTAGTAGCGCCCCACGATTTTACCCGCGTAGTTGACGCTCCAGTTGTTTTCCCGCGTTCAAAAATAGTTTATGTACTACTAGACATTTTGATTTTTTTTTTATTTTTTATCTAATGTACATAGGACACTCTGAAAGTTTTGAGAAACTAAAAAACTTGTATGAAAAAAAATGTTTGCTAAATCTTTTCAAAGAACTCTCCACCAGCCTCTATACAAAGTTTCATGCGTCTGAACCAATTTTCAAAACATTTTTTCCAGTCCTCCGCAGACACCTCTTCCGCGGCCTTCTCAAACGCTGTTAGCGCGTCTACCGGCGATGAAAACTGTATCCCTTTGAGCTGATTTTTAATTTTAGGGAATATAAAAAAATCACACAGAGCCAAATCAGGACTGTGCCCCAAGACTCTGACCGGTGTGGAGTCCAGAAAGTCTCTCGTTTTGATCGCTGAGTGCACGGGCGCGTTGTCGTGGTGAAGAAGGACCTCGCGGAGCCCGGTGTTCGGTCGCTTGTCGCTCATTGCAGAAAAAACTTCTGGCAAGCATTTTATGCTGGACCATTCGGCGTTGATACTGCTTTGGTCTCGAAGTGGAATTGAAATTAGGTACTCCGTCAAAGTGAAGAAACTAGCGATCAAAATTTTCCTTGCGCTCGTCGATCGCTTCACTTTCGTAGGTGTTGGTTAATTTTGAAACAGTCAAATTGTCGACTGCTTTGTTTCTGGATCGTATTGATAGATCCAGGATTCGTCACCTGTCACAATGTCGTAAACGTGACGAGCCTGTATCCAATTTTTGTATCATATTACGGCACCAATCCACACGGGCCTGCTTCTGAGCTTAGGTGAGGTTGTGCGGCACCCAGCGGGAAACTATCCTCCTTACGCGAAGGTGCTCGTGCAAAATCTTGTGAACACTTCCTGAATCAATATGCAGAGTATGCTGAATCTCTTCGTACGTAATGCGTCTGTTTTCTTGAATTAATTTTTTTACTGCCCACTTTCTTCGGTGACAGCCGTCGTAGGACGACCACCCCTTTGTTCATCCCCCAAAGTAAAACGACTGCATTTGAAGTCGCTATACCAGCGGTAGATGGTTGTTTTTGAAGGTCCTTCATCAATAAAACCAATTCGAAGTCGATCAAATGACTCGTCAGGTTTTAAGCCACATTTGAAATCGTAAATAAAGTGGCCAAGTGCGAGTTGGACTCGCCCATGAAGGGTTCCGTTGCAGCAAGTAACATAATATACATAGTACACATAGTTCTTGTAGTTCGTTGTAACTTTGATCGAAGTTTCAATAATAGTGTATTTATGACGTACTAAAAGAAAACTACTCATCAGATCAAGTTCAAACTAATTTTCGTTGGTAGTTTACATGGTAATGGTAATGTACATCATATATTTTTTTTAGATTTTTCATTCTCTTACTTTATAAGTTAGAGGGGGGGGGACACACATTTTACCACTTTGGAAGTGTCTCTCGCGCAAATTATTCAGTGTAGACGAAAATGATATTAGAAACGTCAACATCATTTTTGAAGACCTATCGATAGGCCCACCCCAGAAATCTACACCAGATCGTGTAGACCCCACACGTGTAGGTTTGATGAAAAATTATTTTTTTGAGTTTCAGTTCTCAGTATGGGGGGCAACCCTAATTTATCTTTTTTTTATTTTTTTGTTCAAATCTTAATGCGGTTCACAGAATACATCTAGGTACTTACCAAGTTTCAACAGTGTAGTTCTCATAGTTTCGGCAAAAAGTGGCTGTGACATGCGGACGGACAGACAGACAGACAGACATGACGAATCTATAAGGGTTCCGTTTTTACGCTTTACGGAACCCTAAAAATCATAGCACGACGAAAATGTTCTCGACGCAGATCCATTTTTTAATAAAACAAAAAAAAATACTGGCTCTCAAAAAAATGCGGAGGGAAATTTGAAAATCGAACAGTTGTATTTATACTTTTAAATAATCGAAGTTTTCAAAATAATTACAAGTGTCTTATACATAGAAACTTTTTTTTGCAAAATTTTCTAAGTGACCTGGAATATGATTTTGGGGGGGGGTCATGTCCCCCGTGACCCCCCCCCCTGGAGCCGCGCATGGTATCGGGTCGGTACTATCAACTTGGTACAACACGATCTAACTATGTACGTACATAGATATACATAGGTGTATCTATTTTTAAAACAAAAATTATATATCTTTAATCATAACTGGTTTACACTTTTAATAATACTGTGTCCTCTTAGCTCTTTTACACAATGGATTGGTCCATATTTTTAATGTGTGACCACCTACTTTGTCAACGAAAACTTGGCAATAAAAACTTTAAATCTATAGCATAATATGGTAATGATTAGGAACGCGTGCCGGCAACGTCTATTATGACGCATTGGGTGACGCTACATGGCCAATGAATGAGTTACGCGGCATTTTTAAATTCTAGCTCAACCTGTTTTTTTAAATATTTTCCCTCCAAAACTAAATATAAGGTACTTAGATACGTAGTACCTCCAAAACTAAGTACAGGGTTGTAATAGGGTCCGGTTTTTCTTTTTACCCTTTGGGCACGGAACCCTAATAAAACGAGCACACACGGATTTCTTAATTATTCTGCGCAGTTACCCTTGATCAACAGCATATTTAAAAGAGCAATACTTAAAGCGATCCTGTAAATTAAATTATCTATTCCACAGATGGGTGAAAAAACAAACGAGTGTGCTTTAAACTTGACTTGAAAGACCCTCAAAGGTATTTCTCAAAATGTTAAAACGAGCTTTTTATTTTTTGAGTAACAAAGCAGCTAAGGTAAAAGAAACTTTATTCATATTAATTCCCTATTTCCTAAAGCGCTAGCGCGACTATGTAAAGGTCGTAGCCTCGTAGCCCGCTTAAATACGACGCCGCTCCCACACGACAAATAAAATTTCACTAAAATATGGGATTTATGTAGAATTGTAGATTGCTTTGGTGGCATAAATTAGTAGACGGTAGTAAGCTTGCCAGTAAACTCTTTATTGCACTTAAATTACAAAAACAAATATACAGAAAAAAAAACCTTAGAATAGCGAGCCGTTTGCCCGATATTTTATTTGTCGGTACGACCTTTTTATTCCGACGCTTACGGTAATAGCAAAGAGCGATTTAATCATAGATATCGATTTCAGGGTAGCGATTCTGAAACCATTCGGTTGCATCCGACACGGAATCTCATCTCTCGGTCTTTGTCTTATCTGTTTAGCATGACAAAGACCGAGAGATGAGATTCCGTGTCGGATGCAACCGAATGGTTTCAGAATCGCTACCGAGATCGCTACCCAGAAATTATAAGTGAAAAAGTACCTACATAAAAAACTTAATTTCATTGTAAACGATCATCTAAAAATGAAGTTGGCAACACTGGTCACAGGCAATGAGGGAGTTTCCGACGAGACAAAAATAGTTCCAACGGACGCACTAGATGGCGATTGTTCGAGATGCAGATAGATCTGTCTCTACCATTTACTCTCAACAGTGTTATCCCTTTAGAGACCCTACCCGTTTTCAGGGAAAATGTATAGTGTAAAAAGTGTATTTTTTAATTTTAAAATATTGGGAATAAAAATAGCTAATTAGGTTGATAATGTAATAAAAAACCGTTACTGATCACAATCCCTTTTCAGTAAAAATCTTTAGAACTCCCGAGGCAATAGACACCAACTAAGCCAAAGTAGAAGGAAAATTCAAAGATATAAGTAGCAACACTGATACGACAATATTTTATCCACAGACTAAGTAGAGAAATACTCTCTCGGCTGAAGGATTAGTATCCATAGCCAAGAATAAATTTAAAAAATATATATTTTGTCTTTCATCAGGTTTACGAATTTGTTTTGAAATTTTGATGTTTTGATATAGTTTTCATTCGAATAAAATGCGTACATGGATAAAGTAGTTTATTATTTATTACTAGAAGTCGTGCTTTCGCAAATTGAATGAATTGAGTCCCATTATGCCTACCGCTTTTGACAACAAACCAAAAGACCTACAAGCGCCTCCTATTATCGTTTTATTAAACCATATCTTTTTGTCTCGTCGGAAAACGGCTCATTCCGTTATATATTTTTCTTATTGTTTTTTTAGTCTTACATTTTTTTCAGTTCGGTCTCGCAGCAAAATCTCTATCTCTTGAACTTGGTTCAAAAACGGTTATCAATTGTTTCAAAGGTGGTGACAATGTTTCATTTTGTTAGAGGAATTTGATAAGCAGACATCATTGTTATCTATACTAATATTATAAAGAGGAAATATTTGTTTGTTTGTTTGTAATGAATAGGCTCCGAAACTACTGGACCGATTTCAAAAATTCTTTCACCTTTGGAAAGCTACATTATTCCCGAGTAACATAGGCTACGGCAGATGGCGCTGCAGTTGATATCTAGGTTATTATTCGAGCGAAGCCGGAGCGGGCCGCTAGTATAATAATAATTTTACATAAAATATATCTTACGCCCAACTGTTACTTTGTTAAAAACGCTTCATAAGCGTATATTGAAGTAGGTATAGTTTGACAAATTACATTCGTAATAAGGTCGCTCACCGTACCTACATATTTCAATATCATCAAACTTCGTACGGCGAAAGACTATTTGTGGATTATCCTAAAACGGATGTAAGTACCTACTATGTAATTTATCACTCTTATTTTACTATATATAAAATAAACGCTTTTTTGTATATAGGCTTGCGTGGCTTTAGACAATGTTCGATTGAAACGCAATAGAAAAAAATAATATTAAGTATGTGGTTTTAAAACCACGGTTAAATTAAATTTTTTTTTCGCATTGTAGACATTTAACTAAAAAAATGGAAAAATATTCGATTTATGTAGTAGGTAAGTAAGTAAGTAGGTAACTTAAGTAACTTAACAAGTAACGTCGCCATGTTGGTCTCGGTAGCTCTGTCGAGCGCCTTTCACTTTACCCCTATTCCGCAGCCGCCTACCACGCGACGTGCAATAATATGGACGAAAGAGTTTGAGGCGATGTTATTAAAGTTTCACCTTAATTCGCAGGTAAAGTAATTTAGTGTATTCAATAGAATTTTGCACAAACCAAACTGTCTATACCTCGTATTTGTACAACTACCCACAATTTCTGAAACTTGTTTTTTTCTTTAAACATACCCTCATTAGTATGATCCTATCATCAGGATGTAATAAATGCTTAGGTTCAAAAAGCCAAACTGCGTTTTCCGCTTCCAAGAACGGTATCACAAAAAGTCCTCAAAACACCAACAAATGAGGGTACAAATGTCATCTCAGTGTATCCAAATAAGAAGACGCGTTATACACGGATTTCATCAACTTTGAAATGTGAATGTTTAGAGAGTTCTTGATAAATTCGGCTAGATTGTATTTGTCTAAGGTTGGAGCACAGTTGCAACGGGCGAAGTCGAAAATTTCTAATAGCTTTGTTCTCAGTCTGTCGGTGTCGTGGTTGTGGATGGCTTTGGGCGAGATTCGCTTGGCTTTCTTGTACATGTTGTCAGCGATGACGGTCAAGTTGAATGTCAGCAAGTCGCTGGAGCGCTTCACTTCGGTCCGCGACATGCGGCCCAACATATAACCTGAAATCATTCAAATAAAAATAAAATAAATAATCCTACCATCTAGCCTCAAATTAAGGTAGGTACGTTTGTACTACGGAAGGCAGATAGCAGATCCCCATCGATATAAACCATTGCATGTGCCCTCCCAAATTTCAGGCGAATGGAATTATGTCATCGTTGGGAACAGTGAGCTCACTCTTTCCGTTCTGGTCGGTTTGCAGGAAGCGGTGAACGCCAGACGTTTTTACCTATTTACGTTTTTACCTATTTACCTACACTATTCGTTGTCAACAACGAAAATAAGTAGAACCGCAACATACCTCGCCGCTAGCGATTCTAGGGGTCAAGTATATTGGTTATGAGTAAACTCCTTCCAATACACACAGTCTATTCACAGCCAATTTCAAGGGCACAGGGCTCAGGGCACATCCATTGATTTATATCGATGACGGAAGGCAGATAGCTGATTACCTTTTATTATCTATACTTAGGCACAAATCATACCTACATCCGACTAATACTATAAATGTTAATGTTTGGGTATTTGGATGTCTGTATGTTTGTTGCTCAATCACGTCGTAACGTATGATCGGATCGTGCTGAAATTTGGAACACAGATATATTTTATAGTCTGGAAGAACGAAGAACACATACCCAGGCTACTTTTTATCCCGGGAAAATAACGAGAACGGCCACTACGTGTGTAAAACAACATAATGCTGCTAGTTATTTTATAAACGAAGGGCTCCCCGTAGTCCCAGTTCTGAGAATATTAAGTGGCCTGGGGGTCTACCGCCTAACGAAAAACGCTTTGACGCTTTGACATTGCCGTCTCTTTCATTTCAAGCGAGAAGAAAAGAGACAACAATGTCAAAGCATCAAAGCGTCAAAGCATTTTTTGTTAGGCGGTAGACCCCCTGTTCTTTATTGTTAAGCTGATCTTATGCAGTACTGCAAAAATCAGTCACATTAATTGCACTGATTGTAGGGGTAAGGGCTCTTTGCAGAGTCCATCTGGGAAGTACCACACCTTTGCCAGTAATTCTACCGCCAAGCAGTAATGTGCAAACATTACTGTGTTCCGGTTTGAAAGGCAACGTTTTCTGTGAAATTACAGGGCTTAGAGACATAATATCTTAGATCTCTGGGTGATAAGCGCAGTGCAGTGCTAGGTAATTATTTGGACTCTTCGTGTTCCAATAGCTGCGTGCCACTGTGCTGTTATGTGGCAGGCATGTTGCTTACCATCAGGCACATGTCCTGCTCGTCTCGTCACTTTATACTATACCTACCTGTAAAATAGACAAACACTTAAGATTGTTTTTACCTTTTTACCAAGGGTACTATCCTATGACAGTTGCCCTCAAATCACCTCTAGGTACCTACTGCCTACCAAAGTTTGAGCAGGCTAACAACTTTAATTACGCACATACATATGTAGAGTAAACTTAAAGCGAATGAAATCACGTAAAGTATAGGTACCTACAGATAGTGCAATCCACGAAGACGCGCCCCACTATTCCTCCTAACCTTTTATAGTATATGTGTACAAGCTTCCGTCAATGTTGAGTGCTATCGGTACACACGTAATTACCTATGAATGCACACGCACACTACAATGACTGGTGAATGGTTCGCGACTGACGCTCGGAGCAAACGGGATTGGTGGAAACAAAAATTGGTGGGGCCCCTCTTCGTTTATTGCACTATCTATACCTAAAATCCTACTAATATTATAAATCTGAAAGTTTAGATGTTTGTTGTTAATTCACGTTGAAACTTCTAAACGGATTGGGTGGACATTTGGAATAGGTACAGTTAGATTATAGTCTGGAATTACACATAGGCTATTTAATTATAGGTACGTCTGGCCTCGTGGCGTAGTAGCTCTGCCTACGAAGCCGAGGGTCGTGGGTTCGATTCCCACCCAGTGCAAATATTTGTGTGATGAATTCAAATGTTTGCACTGTGTCTGGGTGTTTCTATGTATAATAAGTATGTATTTAAAACTATATAAGTATTATATCAGCTATCTGGCCGCCATCACACAAGCTTTGCTTCGTTTGGGGTCAGATGGTGTTGTGTGTGAATTGTCCACTATTATTTATATTATATTATCCCAAGGAAATAACGGAAACGGGAACTATGCGGATGAAACCGCAGAGCGCTGTTAGTCTTTTTTAAAGCGAAACTGAGAGATGATAATTGAACTATGGGACGACGAGTGGGTTGGGGTGTTGAGAAGCCTCATCACAATATAATACAGGGTAGGTACATTTTTAGGGCTAGGATCCCCGTCCTGCTATCCGCCTAGGGAGAGGCATTCGACGAGGTGACGCGCCGCTGATTTCCGGCGCGTCACTAGAGCTAAATGTAGGGGACTAACGGCCCCCGCGAGGCGGGTCCGCAAGGGCGGTGGCAAGGGTCAGCCTCGTTGACGGGAGTGCGAAAAGTGACCTTGCGACCCTGACCCCTGGCCATGCAGGACAAATCTGTAGGGGGTTCAGTCGGTAGGGGTGCCTGTGTGTCACCATGTCTATCGTCGTCATAGTGTCGAGCCCGACATAGCTCATCATGTCCTTTCGAGCATGTTGGTGGACAATTCACACACAACACCAACTGACCCCAAACTAAGCAAAGCTTGTACTACGGCGACCCCAAACTAAGCAAAGCTTGTACTACGGCGGCCAGATAGCTAATATAATATTTATATAGTTTTAAATACATACCTACTTATTATACATGGACCATGGAAATATTGACCTACGATTACTCATGTGTATAATCGCTGTGAGTTTTCGGGCTAAGTTAAGTAGGTATGTACTTAAGGCGCGTCTCCCAGCAAAACGAGTTTTTTGTCCAGTTTTAAGAGCTATCTACTCATTAGCCAAAACAAATATCCACTGGTAAAAAATACATTCAATTTCTACAACTTCTTGGCTTCAAAATGGTAGTTTTATTTTTTTGTTAATGAACTTATTGTTTAAATAATCGCCTCACAACGAAACCATGAAAAAATTAAATAATTGTGGTTATCATGCATCTCCTCGAAAATCGTCCATTATTTTGATTTCGTACTTACACCAACGGATAGACAATTCCATTACGAACATTTTGGTAGTTTTATTTTTTTCAAAAGACCAAAATCTGATTTTATAAACAGTTTATTCTAAAAGCTTGAGCGTTTGAGCGTAAAACAGCGACAAATCCTACTGTTTCTCTCTTGCTCTTTCTTGCGGTGTGCGATAAGGTAAGAAATACTCAAAGTCATTTGCTCAGGGTACGCTCTTAAAATTAGTTTTGGATTTTTTTCAGACAACTCCTTTGTGTCTCGTTGTGTTTGGTTTTGGTCCAAGTTAAATATATAAGTAAATGTTGATATATAAAACCCCGGTTTTAGTGAAAGAAAGGCATTTTGCTAATACCTATGGGACCACATAGGGAAACACCTAGTAAGTAGGTCCCAAACTGCATTTACTCATTTAGCTACTAACCGTTATCGCAGCCAAACGTACTAACTAGGTACTTAACATTTTCACGGGTGACAATCGCACAACACATACGTAAATAATAAATACTAAAATGCACAATAAAACGGAAAAGATATGTTAGTAAAAAAAAGTACTCCTAGTGGTGAATGTAAAACAAACAACTTTGAGTTTAAGTTGGCCCTTTAACGTTTGAAATTTAAAAGAAAAATCCATCATCACATTACGTACTTTGTTATTCGTAGGTACACATAATTACACACACTGGCAAATATATTAAACTAATATTATACATTTTTTGGCTAGAGTAAATATAACCAAGACGTACAAATACACTAATAGGGTCATCTACTTACATACGTCGAAAAATTCCGATTCTCTAATCGGAATGTTTTTTGTGATTAGGTATCCGAAACCGCCTAAACCGATTTGGAAAATTATTTTCAAAGGTTCGCTTTACATTTTATTAGAATCGCTAGAGCGGCTTTTGAAAAAACAATAATGAAATGTAAATATTGACAAATATGGATGAGTTCCAAATGCCGCGAAACGCGAAAGCTACCAGTCCCAATTCAATCCCTTACACATCACACATAGGGACATACCTACCCATAATTTATTTGATTTCACTAACATTAAATACGTAATGATAATAGTGTAATTTTAATTTTTAAATTGAATTTTGTTACTTGATTTTCAAAGGAAATTAATTATTATTGTTTCACAGTTCTTACCTCCAAATATGCATATCAATGCAATCATGATCACCAGGATCGTGATGAGACGTTTTGTGACTTGAGGATCAGTATCCCCACAATTTCTCCTCTCAATACTCATGTTAACCAAATCCAATACACAAAAACTGACGTAAATATAGTAGAGGGGATCACAATAAAGAATCACTCTAATCTGGACAGTTGCACTGACAACACGGGGTATTAACACTGGCAGAATAGTACTTGCAAATCGAGTTGTCTGTTGGACTATGCAATAGTCGCGTCCCGCGAAACGGCCGTGAATCCGAGATTATTTTTAGCCAGTCTCAAATGTTGTGTCTGCCGGTGAATGACTGCCCGTCACGGATTCCCAAGAAAGAGTAACACGTGCTAATCCTTTTTTGCGGTTTTTGTATGAAGACGTCGGCTTTGGCTTTTCCGCGTTCCCGTTAATACAAAGGTTTTTGATCTGTGCTTTGATCAGATCTCACAACTTTATGGGGACAGTGCACCTAATTCCGTGAACACGGTGACACGGTGAACTTTTTGAGCTGTTGGCTGTTTTTTCGGGTAAACTTATTGAACTGTGTGTAATGGGTTGCGCTGTAGGTAAATGGTATCAGGAAGAAAGTCAATGAAAATTAGGCCATTTTGGGATAAACTCTTTTTGAAGTGAAAACTTCTTTAGGCGCGCCTAGACAATTTTTTCCTAGGGTATAAGTTGAATTCTACCGTCACGCTCGGGTATGATAAGAAATCTTCGGGTAAACTCGGGACCTTGGCGATTGGGCATCTAGAAATGCGTCAGCCAATGGGAAATGCTGATAGGGCGTGGCATCGCCATCGTGGCATGGCCATCTAGAAATGCGTGAGCCAATGGGAAATGCTGACGCATTTCTAGATGGCCATGCCATGATGGCGAGGCCACACCTTCCGGTTACACCCATGTAGTTTCCAAGGTAAGCTATCAAATTCTGAGTTACTCATTGAACTCTTAAAACACTTTTTTAACACACTTTAAACGTTTACTTAGTTTCATCAAAGGAGTTACTTATAACTTTTCACTTCTATCGGCAGTTCCTATGACTGCCAATTTTTTTTGCAGTGTTTTTGGATCTATTGTTGAAACAGGAAACATGGGGAATCCAAATTTCAGCCTAGCACTGAACTGCACTCGTAACCCAGAGATATAAAATGATTTAACTATTTGCCCTGTAATTTCTCTGGTTACATTGACCTTCAAATGGGAACACAACCAAAACCGAACCACGACGAAACCGAAAGAAACAGCTATTCCAAAAATTGTGTTAAGTTTAATAGGAATCTTAGTATGGAGAAAATAACTTTGTTAGTTGTGTTGATCTTTTTGGTAAGGAAAAATATTGTTGGGTCACGTCCCCGACATACTAATGTATTGGCGTAGCGTCGGAACATCAGCGGAGCAGGTGACGTATTATTGTGTATAGTGCTGTTTTGTTCTAAAACTCTAAACTATTTTTAAAAAATCTGTCGGCAATCCCCATGACAGATAGATAGACAGACTAAAAAGTGATAGGCAATGAATGTATTACCTTTCTAGTTAGAGTTAGCTAGAAAGTGATAGGCAATGAATGTATTACCTTTCTAGTTACGAGTTAGCTAGAAAGTGATAGGCAACCTAGCTTTTGAATTTAGTATTATGTTGTGTACTTACTTTTCATTGAAGGTTAAAGGTTTTTGGTAAGCGAGAGAGCGTAGGTAAGTGTGAAATTACATAATAAAATATTTTTTTCAATATTTCAATGAAATGATTAATATCCTTGACCATATTGCTTTAGGCGACCCCATTGGTATGTGTTCAGCCACAAATTTAATTCCCGCTAAAAAGCATATTTTTCATTCGGCAAGCAGATGGGTGAAAGTCGATGTTACTTTAGATCTTAGACAAAATAAAATACGAAAAATAAATTAACTGGAGACATTTAGCTTGTTTACTCTATTTCTCAGTAAACCTTTAGTTCAAACAGGAACATTTCCACCTATAAATTGTTTGGTATCAGTTCTATCCACATCCGTTTCTCGTAAAACGTAGGCGAGTCCGAGACAACAGCCAATGGTTCCTGCTCTTTGATTCATTCACACAACCCACGCAATGACTCTGTTTACAAAACAATGTATGCCCATAGATTCAGGAATATTCCTTAGGCAAAGGAAAATTTAGTTAACAACTTATATATTATATTTATTGAACTATCGACTAGGGGTCCTCCCGACTTCAGCCGTGGTACATTAAAATATTATAGTCTAAGATAGCACTCAGGGATCACGTATTCACGTATCTACCTATTACATATCCTACGGTAATGTATTTTATAACATATTTGCTCGTAAAGGGTCTCTTATTGGACCAATTTATGTATCGTAATGTATCTTATTACGCACTAGTGCTGTAATGTGTAATGTAAAACGCACGGTTTCAAAATGCTCCGTCCACAGACTAGGTAGAGAGATATGCTCCGTCTAAAACGAACGGTACCTTTTTAAATCTTAGTAAAGAGTTTTTATGTCAGAAAAGTGTGGTCAACATTTTATGAATAAAATTAACTTTGAGAGGTAAAATATAATAAAGAATTATTAAATTCGTTAATTTAATTAATTTAGACCATGAATTACTTTAATTTTTCTGTAACAAAACACAAAAATATTAATTTACTTTATTATTAATGGCATACCGGCTGGTTCTGTGCCGTTGCTTAAAAAAAAAAGGCGCCGATGCGCGCGCATTGCTAATCTGTGATCCATAGTGATTATTTACTCTGTGCTGAAATCTGTGATCAAGTAAATATTATTCCGCGCGTTTTTTGTTTGGCTGTATTATTTTTATTTGAAAATGTCGTCAGAGTTTTGTTTATTTCCTCGCAAATATGTTATAAAACGTCGTATGACATACGTGCGCTTTGATAATTACAGCCTCTGCTAATTATAGCTCTCGCCTTCGGCTCGAGCTAGCAATAAAGCCTCGGCTGTAATTATCAACTTACCGCACTTATATCATAATGTACTATTATAACATATTTGCTCGTAAAGGGTCTCTTATTGGACCAATTTCTGTATCGTAATGTATCTTATTACGCACTAGTGCTGTAATGTGTAATGTAAAACGCACGGTTTCAAAATGCTCCGTCCACAGACTAGGTAGAGAGATATGCTCCGTCTAAAACGAACGGTACCTTTTTAAATCTTACTAAAGAGTTTGTATGTCAGAAAAGTGTGGTCAACATTTTATGAATAAAATTAACTTTGAGAGGTAAAATATAATAAAGAATTATTAAATTCGTTAATTTAATTAATTTAGACCATAAATTACTTTAATTTTTCTGTAACAAAACACAAAAATATTAATTTACTTTATTATTAATGGCATACCGGCTGGTTCTGTGCCGTTGCTTAAAAAAAAAGGCACCGATGCGCGCGCATTGCTAATCTGTGATCCATAGTAATTACTTACTCTGTGGTCTATGCTGTGATCAAGTAAATATTATTCCGCGCGTTTTTTTTCGCTGTATTGTTTTTATTTGAAAATGTCGTCAGAGTTTTGTTTATTTCCTCGCAAATATGTTATAAAACGTCGTATGACATACGTGCGCTTTGATAATTACAGCCTCTGCTAATTATAGCTCTCGCCTTCGGCTCGAGCTAGCAATAAAGCCTCGGCTGTAATTATCAACTTACCGCACTTATATCATAATGTACTATTATAACACATTTGCTCGTAAAAGGTCTCCTATTGCACCAGTTTCTGTATCGTAATGTATCTCATTACGTACTTGTGCGGTAATGTAATGTAAAACGCACGGTTTCAAAATGCTCCGTCTAAAACGAACGGTACTTTTTTAAATCTTAGTAAAGAGTTTTTATGTCAGAAAAGTGGTACACATTTCATGAACAAAATTAACTATGAGACATAAAATATAATTAGAATTATTTAATTTGTTAATTTAATTAATTTAGACCTTAAGTTACAACAATTTATCTATAACAATACACAAAAATATTGCCACATAACACCACAGTAACATGCAGCTATTGGAACATGAAGAGTCCAAATCATTACCTAGCACTGCACTGCGCTCGTCACCCAGAGCTCTAAGATGTTATATCTCTAAGCCCTGTAATTTCACTGGAAACATTGCCCTTCAAACCGGAACACAGTAATGTTTGCACATTAGTGCTTGGCGGTAGAATATCTGGCAAAGATGTGGTACTTCCCCAGGCGGACTCTGCTAAGTCCTACCACTACTACAAGGTATTGTTTCACATAGATACAAAACATTAGGAAGATACCATATCAAGATACATCTTGATTATCTGTAGACCTTCATTGGTCTATGGATAATTCAGGTGTGCTTAGTGTAAGTAGTTGTTAGGTATGAAGCGTAGTCTAGTTCTCATTGTATTTTAGTTTTGTTAATAAAGGCTCTGCCCACAGTTAAAAAAGGAAGATACCTACAGCGCTTAGAAGTTTTAAATGACGCCAATTCGTGGTACGATTTTTACGATAAAGTAGCGTGACAGGTCACAGCCCCCATCCCGGAAGTTTGATAATAATCTGCCTTTGTCGATGTTTAATGATTTGATAAAACAAATAGGTAATACGTGTCCCATATTTTTCCATAATCTACACGACGCGACGCCGAATCTTTTTACCCAGCGTCTCAATAGTCTTTAAAAAAATAAAAGTTCCGTAGTACCTACTGACGTTTGAAAAATACCCGAAAAATTAATTATTTCTTTAAGATTTGTACCAAGTTACATAGGATCTATCTCAGAGCTTTTATTGTGGGTTGTGTGGGTACGCAGTAGATACCACCAAAGACGCACCGGTAGCACACTGAGTTCTCCAATAAATTATCGACTTACAACTTTCGAGAACAAAGAGTGCCCCAAAAAAAAATTGGAAGTCATAGGAACTGCCGATAGAAGTGAAAACTTGTAACTCAGAATTTGATAGCTTACTTTGGAAACTACACGGGTGTAACCGGAGGGCGTGGCCTGGGCACCATGGCATGGCCATCTAGAAATGCGTCACCATTTACTATTGGCTGATGCATTTCTAGATGGCCATGGCATGATGCCGAGGCCACGCTTTTTCAGCATTTGCCATTGGCTGACGCATTTCTAAATGGCCAATAGCCATGGTCCCGAGTTTACCCGAAGATTTCTTATTATGATAAGAAATCTTCGGCCGAATACCCGAGCGTGATGCTAGAATCCAATTCACAGCCCACGAAAATCTGTCTAGGCGCGGCTAAAGAAGTTTTTACTTCGAAAATTGGCAGTCATAGGAACTGCCGATAGAAGTGAAAACTTATAACTCAGAATTAGATGGCTTAATTATTTGGAAACTACGCGGGTGGAACCGGAGGGTGTGGCCATGAGCATGAGGTCCCAGCATCCCGAGTTCATCAGAAAATTTCTTATCATTCCCGAGCGCGACGCTAGAATTTAATTCACAGCCCACGAAAAATCTGTCTGTGGCAGGCCAAAATAAGTTTCCACTTCAAAAAAAAAATCCAAAAAAGGCCTACATCTTGAGAATAGTTCTCAAACTGAAGTATGTAGCTGACTTATGATTATGATTAGGACATTCAGTGTCGTCTGACTGCGAGACACAGTGAAGATAGGGCGCGATGGTGAGAATAAGGAATACACTACTAAATGCAATCGTTAAATGCAGGTCACAGCATGCGGTGATTCTTGGCGAAGGCGACTCTTTGGCAATAATATGCGTGTTTATCACTATTGTAGTCTATTTTCGAGTTATTTCGTCTCACAGCCACATATCTACGGACTGTTTGTGTGAATAACTTCTGTGGGTCAGGGCAATTATTTGATAGTACACTGCTTATGCTATCATAAGTAGCATCATGGAAGTACTTAGCTGATTTAATAATTTATTACTTAGGTATATATATGTTAGTCCATATATTTATGTTACACTAGCCCATATGGCTTCGGAACACCATTTTGACTGGCTTCGTGGCTTAATTGGTAGTAGCTCTGCCTGCGAAGCCGAGGGTCGTGGGTTCGATTCCCACCCAGTGCAAATATTTGTGTGATGAATTCAAATGTTTGCACTGTGTCTGGGTGTTTATATGTATAATAAGTATGTATTTAAAACTATAATATGAGTATTATATCAGCTATTTGGGCGCCATCTTACACGCTTTGTTTAGTTTGGGGTCAGATGGTGTTGTGTGTGAATTGTCCACCAATATTTATGTATATCAAAAATAAAAATAAAAATTTGAATCTACCCTCAAAAATGTTAGTTTTATTTGACAAAACAAATCATAAGTGAACATTTATCAACTAAACTACAGCTTCGCTGCAGCAGAAAAATAAAAACTATAAAGTAGTGATATAAATGAATACAATTTGTCTTAAAATTGTATTCAATGACGAGCTAGCAGAGCCCCGCGATTTTACCCGCGTAGTTTTCTTTATTTTCCCGGGATAAAAATTAGCCTGTGTTATTTTAGACTACATCTGTGTTCCAAATTACAACCGGACGCCTTCAGCCGTTACGAAGTGATTGATCAACAAACATACAAAATTTGACATTATTAGTAGGATTCACACACAAAACAAATATTTGTATTCAACACTCGAATATTTGTCCTGATTGAGAATCGAACCCACGACGTATGTCAGCCTTCGGTACTACTAAGTCACTAGGTCAATCATAATTTTAAGTACAACACTATTATCAATTGAAAAAAAAAAATATGTCCTAAAATATTTTTATCAAACTCGCTCGCTCGACTCAATAAGGATTTAGGTAAAAAGACAAAACGATAATAATAACAAAACATATTTATTATTTCAAATTATCATAATATTTTTAAATTATAATTAATATGTACACGTTATTTAAAGATGTCAAATCATTAATTATTAGTAACCTAATCTTTCAGACTAAACCACGTTTAATGAAAATGTAACTTTAATGGAATGACAGTAAGATATCATATTGAATGTATAGGAAATAATAGGAAACAAATCGCATTTAAACGTTACTAGCAAACGCTAATCTATGCCTCGTTTTGGTAGCTCAAAGCTCAAAGCAAATAGAACTTTATTGCAACACAGTTAAGATCTTGTGAAAAAGTGTATATCTTCCGAAGTCTTTATTACGTGGTCATTCGGTCACGTTGTCAGCTTATTCAAACTGCACCTCTTGTGGTTTGCAAATGAAGAAATGTGCTCAAAGAAAAATAAACTTTACTGCAACTTCGTTAAGATCTCATAATGAATATCATTTTAATTTCTAGGAGACCCTGTTAACCTATTTATTTATTCTTTGCGTCTGTGGTCACGTAGTCAGTCAATTCCAGATTCGTGTATTGATCTTTCCCATTTTTATATTTTAGTTTGCTGATCATTGAACTCGTAACTTTATTACAATATAGACAAGATCTCATATTTAAGATCATCTTAAGCAATTCATTTTCCAGTGAGTACGTTGTCAGACCGCAAACCGTTTGCTAGTACTGTACAATGCAAATATTACTTTATTACTAAATGTTTAAGATCCCATTTTGAGGTCCTCGACAGAGAGAGGAGATCCAGACTTGTTCCCAGCACCTGTTAGCACGTTGTGAGCCAATTCCAGCTTCATCTTGTAGACTATGGATTGTTTGATATTTACCATTATATATATTTTGTATGTACGATGGAAATTTTACTTTATTACTAAGTATTTAAGATCCCATTTTGAAGAGCATTTTGAGCTCCTCGAGGGACAGAGGAGACCTAGCCTTGTTCCGAGCCCCTGTGAGCACGTTGTCAACCAATTCCAGTTTCGCATCTAGTAGACAACGGATCGCTCGTAATGTCTAATGCAAGTACGACTTTATTACTATGTAGTTAAGGTCCCGTATTGAACAAAATCTTGAGATCCGGAACGGAGAGAGGAAAGCTGCTTTTGGTCCCTGCGCCTGTGAGCACGTTGTCAGCCAATTCCAGTTTCGCATCTAGTAGACAACGGATCGTTCGTAATGTCTAATGCAAGTATGACTTTATTACTATGTAGTTAAGATCCCATATTGAAGAGCATTTTGAGCTCTTCAACGGAGAGTGGCGACCCGGCTTTGTTCCCAGCCCCTGTAAGGACGTTGTCAGCCAATTCCAGCTTCGCGTCTTGTAGGCGACGAATCGTTTGCTCCACCGTTTCGATACATACGAATCTGAAACAATATTTTTAGTTAGTAAAAGCATAAGTCACGGCTGATCTAGTCGGGAGAACGGCGACTGCCGATCCGGAGACCCCGGGTTCAAAACCACGCGCATCACTGTCTTTTCGAAGTCATATAAATGCGTAATGCCGCTAACTTAAAACGGTAAAGGAAAACAGCGTGAGGAAACCGACATGTACCTAGAACCTTTCGAAGACATGTGTCATCCACCAACCCGCACTGGGCCGGCGCGGTAGTCTATTGCCTCGACTCTCCAGCAGTGGGTACATTTAGTGGGCTGTTTATGTATGTGGAAATGTAAATGTTATGGAACATATGAAACACTAGCTATGCCCCGAGGATTTATCCGCGTGATTCACGAATAGCACGAAAGCGTTCCCCATGCGGTCGTCGCAATTTCACGGCGTATAGGAAACTTCACATATTACGCTGACGACACTGACAGCGCCATCGGTTGGTTCGTATGGCGAGCGTTGGCTGCATCATCAGCGACCATCCGACAGTACAACTTACAGATGGCCATCACGGACTGAAATTCAGTCGTGGTGGACTCGGTCGGAGACTCTGAGCCGGAAGGAGGCGACTTAGAAAATAGAAAATGACGATGTCAAGTCGATTACTAGCAGAATCCCAACCGGTAGTGATCGGATCAACAGTCGAAACCAGACTAATAGTTAAAAAAACTAAAAAAACACGCTTTGGGGAGGCCGCCATATTGGATTTGTAATGACGTTTCTTAGCTAGTCACGTATTATTATCAGAATTCAGAGCGTGTGCAAAATTTCACCCTAATCGAAGACCGGGAAGTGGGTCAAATTAAGATTCCAAGATTTTCTTACAAACATAGTTAGTTACAAGCTAATAAAAACGTGTTAAAAAGAGCATCTAGAACCAGTATAAAATTTTCCCTACTGGGACTTGGCTGTTCGTCCGTCCGATCGTCCGTTTGTCACCAGGCTGTATCTCAAGAACGGTGATAGATAGACAGTTGAAATTTTCACGGATGATGTATTTCTATTGCCGCTATAACAACAAATACTAAAAGTAAAATAAAAATATTATTTAAGGGGGGCTCCCATACAGCAAACTTGATTGTTGCTCGATTAGTCCGTCCCAAATAAACTAGATGGCGCCACTAGTAAAAATAGAACGTGATATCGAATTCATCGTCAGAATCATGACCCTAAATCAATATTTTAACTTTTTGCCTGTATGCGGAAATTGCGATGTATAAGAAATTTCGAATAAAGCCAAATACATTTTCGTCGTTTATTTGCTAATGGTACGGAACCCTTCGTGCGGGAGTCCCACTCGCACTCGGCCACTTTTATTGAACAATATGGGGTTGCATTATTGTTTACATGCCGACTGTATAGCATCACTGTTCGTAGGCGGACTGGCGCGCGCGGTATTTCGGTGCTATATAAAACCGGTTCACATTCCTCAGTTCAATTATCTAATTGTGTTAATGGTTTGAGAAAACTTTCAAGAATTTAGATCACAAAGATTTTACAATACAAAGAACACTGGCCCAAAATAACAGTATGACAAATCTATAATTTTGTCATAACAATACCAAATTTTATTCGGCAAAAATCACGAAATATCACAAGGGGGAGGGGGAGTATAGTAAGATATCACGTGTATTTATTGTTTCGTCAAACGCGTGATTTTTTAATTGAAAATTGGTGAGTAGTGACCTTGACCGCCCGTTGCCAGGCAACGAACGAATTCCTCGCGCGCCTAGAATAAATAGGATTAGATTATACTTAATACCGGTATTTAAAAAAAAATATTATAAAAAATTTAAGATTATTTGTAGGTACTAAAAATACACGTGATTTTGGTGGGGGGAGGGGGGGGTTAGTTTTAAACCTCACCACGTATCACCAAGGGGGAGGGAGGGGTTAAAAATGTTTTAAAAAACATCAAGTGATTAATGGACAGCCCCTAACAGGTTTGCAGTTGACCGCTATTTCGCCTGACGTTAAGCGAAGGTGCGGTCTATGATGGAGCGTGGTTACCTATAAGTAACCGATTCACTCTTGATTTGACTACATACTTACACCAAGATTGTGATCATCGGGAAAAGCCATTCAGGCAACGCATTCCATAGCCTAGACCTAGACATTATTATAAGGAAAGTGGAGTCGCCCAAGCCTTTGGAACGTCAACCACGAATCGATGTCGCTTTTTCGAACTATGAGCAATCCGACAGAAAAAAAGGTAAGGTAGGATTTACAATTAAGTATGCACACTCCGAAATGCAGCCGATTAAAAAATCGACAAGCTAGAAACTTTGCAGCGATGTTCAACACTTTGTTGAGTTTTTGCTTGGAGTTACCTATAGTAGTAGTATAGATAATATCATAGTTCATAGCAGAACGCGCATGAAAATAGTTGGCAAAGGAGAGTAGTTTAACCCATACAATGAGTATAGCAAGCGACGTACACATTTGGCATGCGCGGTGCCAGCTAAATTGAGAAAATAAGGAAATATCGTGGAGAGATTACTGTCGTCCAGTTTGGAGGGCAACGAAACTTTAATTGCCCTCGAATTCTAACCTTCTGCAGAATAAGGTCCAGTGGATTGTCTCAAATAAAGTTTTGTTATATTTTATTGGATCTGTCGTGTTAAGTTACGGCTGGTCTAGTCGGGAGAACGGCGCCTGCCGATCCGGAGACCCCGGGTTCAAACCCCACACGCACCACTGTCTTTCGAAGAATGCTGCTAACTTAAAACGGTGAAGGAAAACATCGTGAGGAAACCGACATGTACCTAGAATCTTTCGAACTCAAGTGTCATCCACCAACCCGCACTGGGCCTGCGTGACTTAACTCTCTTCTTGCGAGAGAAGGCCCCGAGTCCCAGCAGTGGGAACATTTAGTGGGCTGTTGTTGATGATGATGATGAATCTGTCGTGAGATTGTATTTTTTTAACAAGAGTTTAAAAAAGAAAGCTATCAATTAGTACAAGCTCTGCTTACGAGTAGTTTGGGGTCAGACGGTGTTGTGTGTGAAATGTAAACCAATGTTTATTTTATTTGTTTACTTATTTTTAGGACGATCACCGATTACTAGAATGCCGAAATCCATTAAATTGAATTACATATTTTTGAAGTTAAACTTGTTTTGGCGCGGTTTAAAAAAATAAATAAAGAATAAATAAATTTAAATAATAAATATACAGGGTTATTGGTAATCAGCCTGCATCCGTTTAAGGGCATGTTCTGTATATTTAAACAAACAACTTTTGTTCTACAACTTTCGTTAAACTCAATAGACAACCCAAAAAAAAATTGTGTTTGTTGCCCTTTTTTGTACTGTTTAGCGACTTTTTAGTGTTTATTCACTTCGGCACATCATGTTTTGCGCGTTAAAGAGCGTACGCGCTCTTGTTACGAATTGTTACGAAGAGTTCGATGCTTTTAGACCGTGCAAATATTTTTTATTTTTTTTTGTAAAAGAAAAAAAAACTCATTTTTTTTAAACTGTAGAACAAAAGTTGACGTATTGAATGTACCTAACATCCCTTTAAAAGGATGCAGGCTGATTACCAATAACCCTGTATATAAATAAATATAAGTAATAAATAAACATAAATAATACATTTATTTGTCATAAATACATGTACAAGAAATCTGCATCCAAAGGCTCCCGAAGTAGTTTAAAACGGAGCCGATGGCCACTCCCAATTACAACAATAAATTATAACCTGATAAAACTAATAATTTTTCACAATTTAAAAAACGAATTTAAAGTTATTTAAACAAACGTTTCTAATGTCTAATAATATATCCGATGCGCGTGCTCACCGACAATCGAAAACGATATGATGTTGTTGACAGACGAATGTCTTCTTAGAGTGAATTTTTGCGATGCTCGCACATCGTCGCACTCATTGATTTCTCAATTCGACATACTGAAGTTTTGCGCGTTTTAAGCGACTTATGGCAGTTAAATAAAATAAATAAATTTTGGTGGACAATTCACACACAACACCATCTGACCCCAAACTAAGCAAAGCTTGTATGATGGCGGCCAGATAGCTGATATAATACTTATATAGTTTTAAATACATACTTATTAACTTATTATACATAGACACAATACAGTTGGCCTCAAGTAACCTCTACTGTGTAACCAACTTTGAGCTATCGTAGAAGAAACTTAAGTTGCGCCTCAGCGTTAGTAATAGGTACCTACTTCTTAAAAATTGAAAAAGTTCATTTCGCATGCTTACATATTACGCACACTTTTTCTTGTTTTAAAGAGATTTCTTTCCAGGTGGTGTCTTATTTCAATTTTACTTAAGAAAATTCAACAAAAGTCAAAACTTGTATCTGTGTAGATATTGAATACCAAAGGACACTTCCACAGGAAAAAACACCAACGAAACAGTTTTAAAACCGCAATCTTATCGCTGAAAGTGTGATTCCATGCAAGTGTGATTCCATGCAACCTTATTAGCACTTGACACTATGGAATTGGTATGGGCGCCAGTTCGCGCCGAGACCGCGACAGGAGACCGAGACAGGTCGCGGTCGCGGTCTCGGCGCGAACTGACGCCCATACAATTCTATAATGTCAAGTGCTTGTCGCGGTCTCCGGTCGCGGTCTCGCGTCGCGGTCTCAGCGCGAACTTGTACCATGAACATGTTTATTTTTGTAATAGCTTTAAACTTGATCGCCTAGTACCCTAGTACGTATGTATATTGTATACATAAAAAGTGACTCAAATAACACAAATTCTCTTTCCGAAAACCTACAAAGTCACGGCCATTGTAAATGAAATGTATCATTGAGTAGCGTTCCTCGCGACGATTTGGCTTGTCTGCCAAAACAAATGGTTCGATCGACATCTGTTTCCGTTTTCTAGCGGCGCGCCGACTGATGTGTGAAATGAGCTCAGAAATTCAGAATAGCAAGTCGGTGACGAATTCATGACGCGACATCTCTTTTATCGACGAACAACGAAATCCATTGACGATCGATTCAGTAACTTTCTTTAACTAATACCTCATTACGAAAATAGACGAAAACTATAATGCGATTCTAATTTTTTTAAAAGGGTGTCCTTTTTAATAGAACAAATCTATCTATTTTTGTTGATAAAAAAATTAGCAGTCAGAGGAACTGCCGATAGAAGTGAAAACTTATAACTCAGAATATGATAGCTTACTTTGAAAACTACGCGGGTGAAACCGGAGGGTGTGGCCATGAACATGGCCCGAGCTTACCCGAAGATTTCATATCATTCCCAAGCGTGACGCTATAATTCGGGTACAATCCTCAAAAAAACTAAGTAGCCAGTTAGTTAGATTGCCAAAAAATATTGTACACGTATTTTTTCTTTTGTTTCACAAACAAAAAATGACGAAGATACAGCGCTTCGAAGTTTCGTGTGACGTCACTTGTGAGTACGATTTTTACTCACGAGTGACGTCGCGACCCCCCCACTCTCGAAGTTTGATGGTCTATATCTTTGACGATTTTTAATATTATGAAAAAACAAAAAATACGTGTCCAATATTTTTCCATGATCTAGCTGACGGACTAATTAGAATGGTGTTTTTAGGGTTCCGTAAAACGTAAAAACCCTTATAGATTCGTCATGTCTGTCTGTCTGTCCGTCCGTATGTCACAGCCACTTTTTGCCGAAACTATGAGAACTACACTGTTGAAACTTGGTCAGTAGATGTATTCTGTGAACCGCATTAAAATTTCAACAGAAAAATTAAAAAAAAAGAAAAACTAGGGTTGCCCCCCATACTGAGAACTGAAACTCAAAAATTTTTTTTTATCAAACCTACACGTGTGGGGTGTCTATAGATAGGTCTTCTTAAATGATGTTGAGGTTTCTAAAATCATTTTTGTCTACACTGAATAATTTGCGCGAGAGACACTTCCAAAGTGGTAAAATGTGTGTCCCCCCCCCCCCTCTAACTTCTAAAGTAAGAGAATGAAAAATCTAAAAAAAATATGTGATGTACATGAACATGTAAACTACCAACGAAAATTAGTTTGAACTCGATCTGATGAGTAGTTTTTTTTAGTACGTCATAAATACACTATTATTGAAACTTCGATCAAAGTTACAACGAACTACAAGAACTATGTGTACTATGTATATGTTACTTGCTGCAACGGAACGGAACGGAACGGAAGCCAAAACAAGTTTTAACTTCAAAAATGTGTGATTGTCTTAATCACACATTTTTGAAGAAGTGATACCTATAATTAGAAATAACTATTATATACTAATTAATAATTTAAAATAGAAATGATAACATTCACATTAAATATACCTAGTAAAGACAGCGACACGACAGTGACAGATAACAGATAGCCGCAGCTGATTATTGTCTTTCTCGCTCAGGCACAATCGGCGGTCACGAGTCGACCCGAGCATTTCTTTAATTTACGAGCGTGACGATGAGTTTTTTCATTCACAGTCCACGAAAAATCTGTATTAGTGCATTTTAGGTCAACATTTTTTTGCCTTCTCCTATCATTATGATTACTACAGTTCCAGGACTAAGGACTTTTTTTTTGTAAATATCCTCTTCTTTTTTAATATTTTATTAAATTGGAAGTATCTTAAATAGTTTTTGACATATTGGCAAATAACGAAACACTATTTTTTTTTCACTAAATTGTTTATAACTATTGCAATTTTTACGAGCGGGCTTCGAAATTTCTCAATATCTAGATTCCATTCAGAACCGAATGAAATCTCAATCATAATGTAGGAGAAGGCGAAAACATGTTGACCTAAAAAGCACTTGTTGACTAGACTATAATATGTGGTCCGCCAAAAGAAGCTTTTTCTTAATAAGTAGTTTTAGATAAAGTCCACAATAGGGTACCGGACTGGGTCAAAAATACACTATTCTAATAAGTCTGTCAGCTAGATCATTGAAAAATATGGGACACGTATTTTTTGTTTTTTCAAAATATTAAAAATCGACAAAGATATAGAACATCAAACTTCGAGAGTGGGGGGTCGCCACGTCACTCGTGAGTAAAAATCGTAGGCACGAGTGAAGTCACACGAAACTTCTAAGCGCTGTATCTTCGTAGTTTTTTGTTTGTGAAACAAAAGAAAAAATACGTGTACAATATTTTTTAGCAATCTAACTGACGAACTAATTAGTTTTTTTGAGGATTGTACCCTATTGAATCGCTGACACGACAAGCAGAAGAAGAAGGTACCTGTATACATGCACGGCCTTGCCCTGCCCGATGCGGTAGACCCGGTCTCCCTGCTCCTCAGCCGAGGGTTGCAGTGAGGGTCACAGCAGCTGGTTGGTACCTGTATACGCACAAGGCCTTGCTCTGCCCGATGCGGTAGACCCGGCCCCTCTGCTCCTTAGCCGAGGGTTGCAGTGAGGGTCACAGCAGCTGGTTGGTACCTGTATACGTGCACGGCCTTGCTCTGTCCGATGCGGTAGATTCGGTCCCTCGCTTGTTCCTCCAGTTGCGGGTTCCAGTGGGGGTCGAGTAGCAGCAGATGGTTGGCGCCGCACAGGTTGATGCCCACTCCGCCCGCGCACAGCGATAGAAGCATCACCTGCGTATAATCACGTTTTTATAGACAAAAGTAGTGTTTTATTGACAAAATTAATCGCCACTTGTGATGCTAGTTCATAAGTGTTTCACTGTAATTTTTTTTAATTGTTGTACCACAGTAAAAAGTTTTCTATCTATCTAACAGGTTTGATTTGTTACCAAGTGGATGGGCCCTGATGGATATAATCTCAGTGACAAATCTTCAAATCGGAAGGAATGTAGTGTTTATTGTACTTATATATTATCGAATCGGAAGGAATGTGTCTATTGTAGTGTATATTATTATGGCAAAGTTGACCCTAAACATAACTGACACCAAACATTAAAAATTGCAGATTAAAAAGAGAAAACACGATACCAACACTTCGGACAGGAAGACTGTTACTCATAAAAATAGGCCTATAGGCCTTTACGTCCCTGTACCACGTTCGTGAGATCACTTTTGGGATTCTTGAGGGTCCAGAGGAGTGTCTATAGATTATTGTGGCGAAAGTCAACCCCAAACAAAACTGACACAAAACCTAAAATTGCAAAATAATAGAGAAACCAACGCACAGCTGCGATATCAAGTAGTAAGATAGAAACACTTTGTTGTGCACAACACAAAACCAAATAAACAAAAAGATACATTCTCAAAATTAGTTTTTGACGTGATAACGTCTTATAATTCGATGAAGCCGGCTGCACGCCCGCAAAACATGACGTCATGTGCCGTTACCGCCGTTACCTCGCCGCATGACGTCGTCAGTACCATTCCATCAGTATTTTCTTAAGACGTTGTCACGTTCAACTATCGTCAGTAAACCGACTTTACAGACAACCATTTTTTTATAACTTTTATAGGTTTACACTTGCCCGCGTTCTCGCCTGATGTGAGCCAACGATGCGGTCTACAACGATGTCTAGTAAATCAAATGGCGACTTTGTCGCTAAAAGCTTCTCTTCCAGGCAACCAGCATGCAGTAGGTACGTACCTTGACGCTGTTCTTGGGGTCGTTGATCGCGTTGATGAGGTTGGGTCGCGCCGGCACCGGCACGGCTCCGCTCAGAGTCACGTTCTTTATCTTCTTCTTGTTCAGTTCCTGCTCGACGAGGCGCAGCACCGACGTCCACTGCGACACTACTACAGCCTTGTCACCTGGCGACATTATATCAATATTAAAAGCCTGCGAAGTCGAGGGTCGTGTGTTCGATTCCCACCCAGTGCAAATATTTGTGTGATCAATTCAAATACTTCTATTTAATATTGTCTGGGTGTTTGTATGTATAATAATGCCGCCATTTGTGGCGCTAGTTAATAAGTGTCTCTGTAATACTTTAAGCTTTTTGTGTCACAATAAAGAGTTTCTATCTATCTATGTATTTAAAACCATATGAGTATTATATCAGCTATCTGGCCGCCATAGTACAAGCTTTACTTAGTTTGGGGTCAGATGGTCAGGTGTTGTTTGTGAATTGTCCACCAATATTTATTTATTTATTGGATTGTACCGACTATTTCACACGTGCGTTACCCGTTTAACTAGGTAAGTAATTAAATAAACATAAAATGTATAAAAAAAATACATATCGCTGGTCATTTCACACACAACACCATCTATCCCCAAACTAAGCAAAGCTTGTACTATGGGAGTCAGATAGCAGACATAATACATAGAAACACTCACACAAAACAAATATTTCTATTCATCACACAAATATTTGCACTGGATGGGAATCGAACCCCCGACACACGGCTTCGCAAACAGATTCACTACCAGGAGGCAAGCAATATTTGTGTATTTCCCTAATTTAAGTTGTGCTTAGTGTGGAGTGTGGGACATTACGTGTGTCAACACTGTCGCGGCTGCCCACCGTAGTATGATCCGTATTTTAGTGACAAGTATGTATTGCTTATGCACACTGCAAACTGTAAACCACAGGCTATTAAATCATACAGTCTTTCAATGAAGCCGTCTAGACGGGGCAATCGTGCGGGCGTGCGGGATGAGACACGGGAAGCGCGCTCCCGCCATTGCCAACATTACAATGTTAGTATTTCGGGAGCGGGGTTCAGTTTTCGGTTTTATCTACCCGTGTCTGTGTCTGTACCTCGACATTATCGGCGTAAAAAAAAAAAAAATATTGTAATGACAAAAGTCACGGACCCCGGAGTCTGTGGAGTGTTTAAATTAAATAAAAAAAAATTAAAAAAAGGCATTATCGGCGTTTCTTCCATGGTCAAACGCGATGAACTATTGTTAGTATTTCTTTATACTGTTCTGTTAACTGACTTTGGTTGGAGAAGACGTCTTTGTCAAGGCAATCTTTAACATTCTGTAATCTTGGAGGTGGGCCGGTGTAGCTAGAACACCTGATGTTTGGGAGCCGGCATGGCGCGAATCGACTCGTTAGCCTTGGCATTCGCTTACACCTCCTCTTCAGCCTCGTCGGGGCGGTTATTACCGCTTGATACACCGTGGTAACTATATTACACGAAATTACGAAAACCAACAAACTTAACTTTGCGGTCGGGGTTTCGGCGCGTTTTGTTTTCGTATTTTAATTTGGGAAGGTGTACCCATAAATTTGTGTTTAATGGCGTCTACTTACACAGGTCTTTATTATGACCTGAACAACATTAAAATTTAAAGTTAATTTAAAACTGACCTTGGTTAGAGAAGACGTCTTTATCAAGGCAGTCCATGACGGCCTTGATCTTGGATGAGGGTCGGTCTAGCTGGAACACGGGGTGGTTTGGTGCTAGTACGGCGCGGATCGCCTCATCGGCCTTGGCACTGGCTTCCACTTCCTCTTCCGCTTCGTCAGGCCGGATATTACTCTGAACACATTATTTATTAGATAATTAAATAATTAAAAAAATAAATTAAATTCAACATTCGTTTAAAATATGTAAATGTTCTAGAGTCCTATACCTATACCTAGACAATAGTCCTATAATGTGGCGTTTAGGTATGAATGTTGTTTTCATTTTCTTTTTTAATTGAATAATTAATGAATTGTTTGACTTGTTAATTATTTTTACCAATAAATTATATGTAATAGATTCCATTCCGATAGTCCCAAAGTCCCGGTTTTCGAAGCGGATGGATGGCCGCAGTCGCAGCAGTAGGACCAAAATCTCTTTGTATCAGAGATGACTATAACCCCCCTTCCTCCGCGAGTCTTCCAGCGACCGCTTGTCCAGTATGAGACCACAGTCGCACCTGCAAGATCAAGACCTCTCTGTATCAGAGCTGACCACAACGCACCTTCCTCCGCGAGTCTTCTAGCAGGAGATAACGCACCTTCCTATGAGTTTCAGGCCGGTAGTTAAACGGCGCTGTTTAGTAAAGAAGCTACGCTGTTGATGGAACGGCTGATCAACCCACAGATACACACAGATCTCTTTATAGTGACAGAGCCGAGCACAACCCACCTTCCTCCTTGAGTCCTCCAGCGATAGCTTGTCCAGTATGAGACCACAGTGACAGCAGGAGAACCAACAACCCACCTTCCTCCTTGAGTCCTCCAGCGATAGCTTGTCCAGTATGAGACCACAGTGACAGCAGGAGAACCAACAACCCACCTTCCTCCTTGAGTCCTCCAGCGATAGCTTGTCCAGTATGAGACCACAGTGACAGCAGGAGAACCAACAACCCACCTTCCTCCTTGAGTCCTCCAGCGATAGCTTGTCCAGTATGAGACCACAGTGACAGCAGGAGAACCAACAACCCACCTTCCTCCTTGAGTCCTCCAGCGATAGCTTGTCCAGTATGAGACCACAGTGACAGCAGGAGAACCAACAACCCACCTTCCTCCTTGAGTCCTCCAGCGATAGCTTGTCCAGTATGAGACCACAGTGACAGCAGGAGAACCAACAACCCACCTTCCTCCTTGAGTCCTCCCGCGATAGCTTGTCCAGTATGAGACCACAGTGACAGCAGGAGAACCAACAACCCACCTTCCTCCTTGAGTCCTCCCGCGATAGCTTGTCCAGTATGAGACCACAGTGACAGCAGGAGAACCAACAACCCACCTTCCTCCTTGAGTCCTCCAGCGATAGCTTGTCCAGTATGAGACCACAGTGACAGCAGGAGAACCAACAACCCACCTTCCTCCTTGAGTCCTCCAGCGATAGCTTGTCCAGTATGAGACCACAGTGACAGCAGGAGAACCAACAACCCACCTTCCTCCTTGAGTCCTCCCGCGATAGCTTGTCCAGTATGAGACCACAGTGACAGCAGGAGAACCAACAACCCACCTTCCTCCTTGAGTCCTCCAGCGATAGCTTGTCCAGTATGAGACCACAGTGACAGCAGGAGAACCAACAACCCACCTTCCTCCTTGAGTCCTCTAGCGATAGCTTGTCCAGTATGAGACCACAGTGACAGCAGGAGGACCAACAACCCACCTTCCTCCGCGAGTACCCCAGCGACAGCTTGTCCAGTATGAGAGCACAGTGACTACAGTAGGACCAAGAACGCACCTTCCTCCTTGAGTCCTCCAGCGACAGCTTGTCCAGTATGAGAGCACAGTGACAGCAGGAGAACCAACAACCCACCTTCCTCCTTGAGTCCTCCCGCGATAGCTTGTCCAGTATGAGACCACAGTGACAGCAGGAGAACCAACAACCCACCTTCCTCCTTGAGTCCTCCAGCGATAGCTTGTCCAGTATGAGACCACAGTGACAGCAGGAGAACCAACAACCCACCTTCCTCCTTGAGTCCTCCAGCGATAGCTTGTCCAGTATGAGACCACAGTGACAGCAGGAGAACCAACAACCCACCTTCCTCCTTGAGTCCTCCCGCGATAGCTTGTCCAGTATGAGACCACAGTGACAGCAGGAGAACCAACAACCCACCTTCCTCCTTGAGTCCTCCAGCGATAGCTTGTCCAGTATGAGACCACAGTGACAGCAGGAGAACCAACAACCCACCTTCCTCCTTGAGTCCTCTAGCGATAGCTTGTCCAGTATGAGACCACAGTGACAGCAGGAGGACCAACAACCCACCTTCCTCCGCGAGTACCCCAGCGACAGCTTGTCCAGTATGAGAGCACAGTGACTACAGTAGGACCAAGAACGCACCTTCCTCCTTGAGTCCTCCAGCGACAGCTTGTCCAGTTCCCGCAGCAGGTCTGCGCCGGCCGGGTCGGGCTCCGCCCCCGCCCCCGCCGCCGCGTCCAGCATCCCCCCGATGAGCCCGCAGTGGCAGCACACCTGCCGCAGCCGCAGCAGCAGGACCAAGATCTCGTGGGACTTCACTGGCTTCACCCCTGAACATACATCAATTTATTCTAATTCAAGCAATTCACAGGATTTAATCACGAACAGAACTATCATTTAATTTTGATCCTGATTAAGTCCTGTAAAGTGTTTAAATTACGTGTTCAAATAACGAAAGTATAAAAACAATAATTATGATCTTTGATCACTCATCGTGCGGTTTCCATTTTCATTTAATTCTTTAAGTGAAACTTGGTGCGTTAGAAACGTTTAACCAGAAGGGTAAACAAAAATTAGTGATCGATCGAAGGTTCGGCTTCGAACAAAAATGGCCGAAATTGTCGTACTTCGGCCAAATTCGCGGCTAACACGTGTTCACCCCGACACGACGCTCGACTCCGCCGGCTCTGTACGCCGACACGAATGATAAATGGTCAAAAAGAATCATTCTAATTCGTCCCACGGTTACATTATAGGAAAATATGGCACATATTTTTAATTTATTAAATTATTAAAAATCGACAGAAATATAGATCATCAAACTTCCGGAGTGGGGGTTGTGACGACGTCACCTCTTCGTAAAAATCGTAGAATGAAAGGACGTTACTCGAAACTTATAAGCACTGTATGTTCGTTATTTTTTGTTTTAAAAACAAAAAAAAATACGTGTACCTAGCGTGAATTTAGTAACATAAATAATGCGACACATTACGTACATTGACCACGGAAGTGGCTTTGTACTGACCACGGTCATATCTACCCACTGATCACAGTTGTGGCCGCGTATTGACCACGTTCATGGCTCGACTGACCATCGTCATGGCTAAATTTACCAAGGCCATAACATTTTGCTAACTATAATCACGGCTCTGTCTTTCTTGATATAACAACGGTACCTTGCAACGCGATCATTCTCTTGTGCATCTTAGCGTACTCAGAGTCCTTGGCCGTCGCGGCCGGCGCTGCGAACGACGTTCCAGAGTTCTTCTCAGCGCGTTGGTGCAGGAACTGAGCGAATAGCGTCTTCGATAGAACTAGCACCTGCAACAAACAGAGTTATGGTAGAAAGTTGTAGTAAAAACTGGTTCGTAGTGTTATTAATTTATGTGAAAAAATTGTTGTCTGTAAAGTCGGTTTACTGACGATAGTTGAACGTGACAACGTCTTAAGGAAATACTGATGGAATGGTACTGACTAGTATTTGTGTTAAGCGCCATCTAGGTAAAACATTCTGAAGCTTTTTGAAAAGCTGTTCAAAGCGCCATCTCTGGGTATATCATTGTACTAGCACAAGTTCTTAACTTCATATCGTCGCTTTTCTAAAACATGGACAGACTCCTTGAACGTAATACACATTTCACTCACTAGATGGTGCGAAAAGTAATAAGATAGATAGATAGATAGATAAACTCTTTATTGCACTTAATAAAACAAACAACTTAAAAAAACAATAAGGCAATAATAATAATAATAATAATATATAACAATAAGGCGATGTAACGGCGGTAACGGCACATGACGTCATGTTTTGCGGGCGTGCAGCCGGCTTCATCCAATTATAAGACGTTATCACGTCAAAACCAAATATCCGTCTGCTAGTTATAGATTAAACTTACATCCACACTCAACTAATTCTTATAAAATTTAGAAATCAAATAATTAGAAGATCAACAAAACACACTCTTCCAATGAGACGTGTGAGAGAGAAGGTACGAGTTGGGCTGCGGGAGAGAAGGATGGACTGTGATGGACTGTGTGTAATATGCTACGACGGAGCGGGATAGGGTGTACCTGATAGATGCTGATCCCGTTGCTCGCGTAGGCTGAGCGAGCGAGAAAACACTAGCGAAGGAGAAGGATGGATTGTACCTTTTAGTAGGACGTAAATCTAGACCTCGCGCGTGCGATGAGGAAGACACGAGCTTTGTGCTGCAAAGTAGAATGATGCATGTACCTTTAGACAAGTCATACAATCAAAAAGTTACGACTGCGCTACGAGTGGGAATGGACCGGTAGATGCTGAATCAGTCGCTAGTACGAGCGAGAAGGTAAAAACTGTGCTGCGAGAGAAAAATCTATACCTTCTGGTAGAAGCTAATCTCGTCGGCAGCCGTGCAAGCGACGAAGCACAAACTTATTTTCAGCAAAGGAGAAGAATGCACTATACCTTTTGGTAGACGTTCATCTCGAGAGTGCTGCAAGAGAGGTATGTATTTTATTTTATGGATGTTGATACCATCTGATGGCTGCTGATCCCTTCGCTCATACGAGCGAGAAGAGCAGAGCTGTGGAGCGAAAGAGAAGAATGGACTGTATCTTCAGGTAGATATAGTAGACGTTCATCTCGTCGGTAGCGAGAGCCACTTTTCTGACGTTGCGTTCGGGCAGGCACGCTAGGTGGCCCGTCTCCTGCAGTTGCGCCTTGGTGCGCCGGAGTAGGATGCACTATACCATCTGGTAGACGTAAATCTAGACATTATCAGGCTAACAAAATAATCTACCTGTTTATAGAAGTAAGAAAATATTGTATAGTTAAGATCTATTTTATTGTTTTTTTTTTTTTATTATTTTTTTATTAGAGAGCGAGACCTCGGGTGTACAAGCGAGACGATACGAGCTTCGTGCTGCAAAGTAGAATGATGGATGTACGTTTTGGTAGACGCTAATCCGTGTAACTGTGCGATCGAGAAGGCTATAGTTGCGCTGGAAGAGGGAAGGACTATACCTTCCGGTAGACGTCGAACTCATCGTCGTGTAGGTTGTGCGAGCGAAAAGGCACGAACTTTGTGCTACAATGTAGAATGATGGATTATACCTTCTGGTAGACGTTCATCTCGTCACTGGCGAGGGTAACTTCCTTCACGTGCACGGTCCGCTCGGGCAGGCACGCCAGCTGACCAGACTCCTGGAGTTGCGCCTTGGTGCGCCGGAGCAGGATGCACTGCATCACGATGTTGAGGCGCTCCTGCCCGCCCTGAGACTTGTTGTCGATCCATTTCTTCCACATCTGTGGGAAACACAATATGTAACTTATTGTTTTTGCACTTATATTATTAATTAGTAGTGCCCGCAGGTTAACAACCATTAACGGGATAATTACTACTTTTTTACAGCGCACACTTTCCGAAAAGAAACCGATATGCCTGAAACTTTGTAGTGATGTTCAAAAGTTTGACGCCTTTTTCGTCAAACAGAGTCGTTGCCTGTAAGTTTATGGACACATATCTCAATTGAAGCCAAAGTCTCCTAAAATTAGCCGAACCATCCTAAAATGCGTACAGTATTCTATACAAAACCAAATCTCTGTGGCGAGGTACTAAACACTTCTGTGAGAAGCTAGGGGATGAGATGGTAAGATATCGTGGCACTATGTGAGGTACAAAGGATCAGGGTGACGTATCAAGGGTTTCGATGCGGTTGCAAATGTCCCGACACTATACTAAGGATCCTGGTGTCTGATGATAGCAGCGTTACCTGAACAATATACTAAGGGGTCTGGGTGCGCTATAAAGAGTCTGGGTGATGTTTCAATGATTCCAATGAAATAGCAAACGTCCAGACAATATACCAAGGGTTTCGGTGAGGTATAAAAGTCTGGGTGATGTATCAAGGGTTCCGATGAGGTGTCAATATCTCGACAGTACACTAAGGATCCTGATAAAACGCTAGAGGTCTCGATCATATACCAAGGCTCATAGCATCGTTACCTGAAGGTCATCAAACGGCGAGAGTCGCAGGAACTTGAGCAGCGCGAACAGGTCGAGGTCCTTGTTGTGGACCGGAGTCCCGGTGAGGCACCAGCGTCGGCCGCCGTGGAGCGCCGAGACAGCGATCGATGTGGCCGACTTGTGGTTACGCACTATGTGTGCCTCGTCCAAAATGATGCGTCGCCACTGGATGCGCGTCAGTACGCCGTTCTGAACACAAAACAAACAATATTAAATGAATTGCTTAGTTTCGGTGCATATGCGTGAAAAGTCTACCAATGTTGGTTTATAATGTAATTTATTTCACATAAAAACAATAAAAACGGGTGGCAACTGATGCAAGTACGATTTACGCCTTTTCCTTTTCTTCTCCTACTCCAAGAAATCTGTAAAAAAAATTTGTATTGACAAAGATCACGGACCCCGGAGTCTGTGGAGTAGATATTTAAATAAAAATGGTTGTCTGTAAAGTCGGTTTACTGACGATAGCTGAACGTGACAACGTCTTAAGAAAATACTGATTGTGTTAAGCGCCATCTAGGTAAACATTCTGAAGCTTTTTGAAAAGCTGTTCAACGCGCCATCTCTGGGTACATCATTGTACTAGCACAAGTTCTTAACTTCATATCGTCGCTTTTCTAAAACATGGACAGACTCCTTGAACGTAATACACATTTCACTCACTAGATGGTGCGAAAAGTAATAAGGCGAGGTAACGGCGGTAAATTATTATCTAATCTATGGCGGTAACGTTACATGACGTCATGTTTTGCGGGCGTGCAGCCGGCTCCATCGAATTATAAGACGTTATCACGTCAAAAAACGAATTACGAGTGCGTAATGCAGGACTAAATTCCTTTTTGCAAAGTCGGCAGAATGCAACATAGTATCGCTGATGTTTATGTTCCGTCTATTTCAAAACTGTTTGTTCCGCTTAATCTCTGAAACAGCTGCACCGGTTTTAACAGGACTACCACTGGCAGATAGCTGACGTATAAGGAGTAACTTAAGTAACGTCGGAAATGCTGAACTGCTACAAGCTTTGCTTAGTTTAGGCATAGAATAGATAATATAGATAGAACGGACACTCCCCACCCCCCGCCAATTTCAAGCTTCCTCCCCCTCGCGGACGCGAGGCGGACTCAACGAAGGGTTATTATATCGGACGATAATTTTCTATGAGAATACGACCATGATGCTGTATTATTTAACAAAATGGTACCAAATTTTTCGTCTATTATACGAAACAAGAATAAGAGATTTTTAATTTCATAAGAATTTCTACAAAGATTGAATCATTTTTATAAACTGTGTTAAGCTATTATATAAGTTCTGTGACTAGCCTACCTATAATGAAATACGCGATATGTGGAGTGATTAATATTAATATATTATCAGAATAAAGTTTTCTCTTTGGGTAAGTGTACTTAACTTAAAATCAATCCGTACATGGTACCTTTATTATCTCCTATTTTGTTTTAAATCTTCTCCCTTCTGATTGTTGATGAAAGTTATATTTACCTACATTATAGATCGAACACTAACAAGGTAAGATTGTAAGCCACAGGCAGGTGAACTCACGGCACTCACGGGTCACAGCGATTCCATAAAATAATTTAGTAACCCTAGATGACACGCACACATGCGTAAATGTGTTCGAACGACATATGCGTAGTTGTGTGAGTGTAGGTATGTCGACTTCACCGTTTGTTTGGAGTTTAGGCCGAGTGTCCGGGGTGTGGTTTAGGGTAAGATGGTGTAGTGTGTGAAGTGTCCACCTGTTTTTTTTATTGCGGAAAAAGACGGGAACAGGAATGTTGCAAGTAAAACAGTGGGTTAAAATAGTGCTAGTTAAAAATATTGGAGACACACGGAGATGCCGTGCGTCGTATAATATTCACAATATATCTAGCTCTGTGCGGGTAACGCGTCACCTTGTAGCTGTCGCGCTGCAGTATGTTGTAGGTGGTGGCCACCATGTCGTGTGTGGCGAGCCGGTGCGGCGCGGTGGAGACACACGGAGATGCCGTGCGGCGTACAATGTTCACAATATATCTAGCTCTGTGCGGGTAACGCGTCACCTTGTCGCTGTCGCGCTGCAGTATGTTGTAGGTGGTGGCCACCATGTCGTGTGTGGCGAGCCGGTGCGGCGCGGTGGAGACACACGGAGATGCCGTGCGGCGTACAATGTTCACAATATATCTAGCTCTGTGCGGGTAACGCGTCACCTTGTCGCTGTCGCGCTGCAGTATGTTGTAGGTGGTGGCCACCATGTCGTGTGTGGCGAGCCGGTGCGGCGCGGTGGAGACACACGGAGATGCCGTGCGGCGTACAATGTTCACAATATATCTAGCTCTGTGCGGGTAACGCATCACCTTGTCGCTGTCGCGCTGCAGTATGTTGTAGGTGGTGGCCACCATGTCGTGTGTGGCGAGCCGGTGCGGCGCGGTGGAGACACACGGAGATGCCGTGCGGCAATGTTCACAATATATCTAGCTCTGTGCGGGTAACGCGTCACCTTGTCGCTGTCGCGCTGCAGTATGTTGTAGGTGGTGGCCACCATGTCGTGTGTGGCGAGCCGGTGCGGCGCGGTGGCGCGCGCGCTGCCGTGGTGGAGACACACGGAGATCGCGTGCGGCGTGCAGTGCTTCGTCACTTCGCTCGCCCACTGCTGGATCAGTGACGCTGGGCATACCACCAGAGTTCCTCCCCGTACCACTGGACAGATGATTCAATACTGTTATATGTTATAGAAGACTCGTCTTCTACGGCCATGGTCATAACAATACTCATATGCGACGGTCATAGACACAAGAAGACTCATATGCGACGGCCGTGGTCAGAAGAAGACTCATATGGTACGGCCGTGGTCAGTTGAAGACTCACAGGTTATAGCCGTGGCCACAACAAGACTCATATGCTACAGCCGTGGTCATTTAAAGACTCATATGTTATGGCCGTGGCTAAAAGAAGATTCATATGCTACGGCCGTGGTCAGTTGAAGACTCATATGTTATGGCCGTGGCCACAACAAGACTCATATGCTACAGCCGTGGTCATTTAAAGACTCATATGTTATGGCCGTGGCTAAAAGAAGATTCATATGCTACGGCCGTGGTCAGTTGAAGACTCATATGCTACGGCCGTGGTCAGTAGAAGACTCATATGCTACGGCCGTGGTCAGTAGAAGACTCATATGCTACGGCCGTGGTCAGTAGAAGACTCATGTGCTGCGGCTGTGGTCAGTAGAAGACTCATATGCTACGGCCGTGGTCAGTAGAACCTTCATATTATGCTACACCCGTGGCCACAAGAAGATTCATACGCTACAGCCGTGGTCAGTTGACGACTCATATGTTATGGTTGTGGCCACAAGAATACTCATATGCTACTAACTGCCATGGTCACTAGAAGACTCTTTTAGATGACATGTCATGACCACGATCATTATAAGACTATAACGTTACCAAACGCAGCGTTAATTCAAACATACCTATTTAAATCGCAAAAATTCGCAAGGCTGGTTGCATGGAAGAGATTGCTCTAAGCAATAAGGCCGCCATTTGTGGTACTAGTTCGTAAGTGTTTTACTGTAATATTTCTGTTTTGTGTCACAATAAAGAGTTAACTATCTATCTATCAATTCCTGTATAATGTTTTCTATAAGTATTAATTCAAACAACAAAAGACTTAAAGTGTATAATGATAGAACTCACATTTGTCCCTCGCCTTCTCGGCGGGGTCGTCTCCGTGGTCGATCTTGTCTTGCTTGTCGCTCGCGATCAGCGATATCATGGTGATCGTCTTACCCAGACCCATGTCGTCCGCTGCAGAACAAAACATTATATCATAACCCTGAAAGAATTATCGAGACGAGAAATACGACTAAAAATAACTAATTAGTCCGCAAGTTATTTAGGTTAAAATAATAAAAAAAAACCGACAAAACAAAAACCGACTAAAATTATAATTTTTAGTATGAAAACTAACGTGGTTATTACACATTTTAAAACAAATACACGGGTAACTCACGTATAAAATAGTCAGAACAGTCCGACTCTAGTTTCGATCGCGTCCGGCGATCTTCTTCATGGCGAGTGCGCGCGCATGTTCGCAGCTCGATTAGCACTGGGCTAATTAGTGCTGATCGAGCTGCTAACATGCGCGCGCACTCGCCTTGAAGAAGATCGCCGGACGCGATCGAAACTCGAGTCGGACTGTTCTGACTATTTTATACGTGAGTTACCCGTGTATGTGTTTTAAAATTATAATTTTTATTTAGAATATCGACTACATTTCATCAAGTTTGTGACATTAACTAACTAAAGGCAGTGTTCCATTGAATCAGCGTGAATAAGAATACGTCGTTTTTAAATTCGAATTAACAATTTTTTTATTTTTGATGATATTTGAAAAACCGCTACACTGCGAAGTCAGTGTAAAATTTACATGGGACCATCTTTGAAATATGATCTACCAAATAAAAACAAAAATTGGCAGTCATAGGAACTGCCGATAGAAATGAAAACTTGCTGTTGCCCTGGTACTGGTACCTAGGGGCAAACGCAACTCTTTTATATTTCTGTTGTCCTGGTATCTGGAGATAAACGCTGGGCTGTTGGAGGTAGGTAATCGAAACTCTTTACTGTTTCTGTTGCCCTGGTACCTACCTGGCCGTTTTTACCGAGTTTATCCGAAGATTTCATATCCGATCCGATCCATTATCATATCCGAGCGTGACGATTGATGAATCCTATTTCACAGCCCACGAAAATTCTGTCTATAGCGCGCCTAAAGAAGTTTTCACTTCAAAAACATCAAAATTGATTTACAATTGCCGATGCTATCGCGCAACATACACAGTGCCTGATTAAGAGTTCCGACCGCCCTAGGCTAACCATGAAAACGCGCCCCTGCACGGATCGGCCTAAAAAGTAGTATGTATATTCATTTTGACTTTGCTTACTAGTGTTACAGTTTTAACATTGTTCATACTAAGTACGCAAAAGATTTCAAATCGATCGATCTTTTTTTTTTAACTTTTATAGCACTTGACCGCCATCTCGCATGAAGCGTACCTATTTACCTAAAATAAATCGGTTTGACTAAGATTGTAACCATCGAAAAAACTCACTCAGGCATCGCAATCCACAACCTAGACCTTATTATCACAAAATTAGAGTCAAACCTCTTCGTTCGAGTCTTTGAAACGTCGATCATGAAACCATGTCGCTCTTTAGAGCTACGAGTATTCCCATAGAAAAAAACAAGGTGGTTTTGATTAGATCATGCAGTTCAGTTGCACACTCTTCGAAGTGTACCCGTTTAAAAACCCAACTAGCGATTTTCAAGATTTTGCTGTTATGTTCAAGATTGCTTATGAGCCTTTTGGGTACGTCTCTCGATCTATTCCAAGGCCTCAAGCTGGTACCTAGCCGAGCCACCGCAAGGGTGCGAACAGTATTCCATGCAAGGATGAATCTCTGCTTGGTACAACATGAGCAACTGTTCAGACTTGAAGTACCTTCGCAATTTTGAGAGGACACCTAGTTTTTTGGCAGCTAATTTAGCCTTGTGACATGAGAGAGTGTTGCCCTTAGTTGTCAAACTGGGTTGGCGACCGCAGGGGCACAACTTCTTGTACCGGTGACGCTGCTGCCCATCACCGACCGAGATTTAAGCTGTGTCATTACTGTTATGGTTTAACTGGCATCAGTTAAGTTAAATCATTTCCCTGTTGTGGGCTCTTAATACAAGCAAGGGAGACCGATGGCCGGGCAGGGCCACATCCTAGGGATACTGACAGTCAAAATGGTCCGATAACTCAAAGTCATTCAGCGAGCTATTTAAAAGACTATGCTCAGGGTTTCTCTGAGCAATTGCATCCGCAATGAAGTAATTCGTCAGGGAATAAAAGTCCCCGACATAGCTCAGTGTATTAGCAAACTGAAGTGGCAATGGGCCGGGACCCGATAACCGTTGAGTTAGACGGGTTCTGGAGTAGCGACCGCGAATCGATAAACTAAGTGTAGTAGGAGGCCCTGAGACTAGATGGAGTGATGATATTCGAAATATGGCTGGTGGCGGTTAGAAACGTAAGACTGAGGATCGAGCTGAGTGGGGTATTATAGGAGAGGCCTATGACCAGCAGTGGACGAACAAAGGCTCATGATGATGATGAATTTAGTCTTATACTCGATGAAAAGTTAGAGGGGCATAGATCTCAAAGTAACGCTCAAAAGCTGAGTCAGTAACCGAAACAGAGAGAACCTCGAAAAGTAGGAGTCACAAGAAGTGGACTCCTTTTTGGGCACCGGCTCTTGCGTGAGATATGTGTTTTTTTACGTCGGTGCTGTCATCTGCGTGCCCAAATATTCAACAGATCATCGGTATACAGCAGAAATAACTTTGCAGAGAGCACCGACCCTTGAGGGACTCCACTTGGACCTTTGATCCAACACGCAGCAATCAATGACCACTCCATTGATCCCTCGAAAAGTTCATTGGTGTGAATCCATAAAACCAGGAGAAACCATAAGCAGAAAATTTCTTCTTATAAGGCTATCCTACCAAACCTTGTCAAAAACCTTCGGTTTATCCCGGGGCTTCCCCGTATTTTTCGATAGCCTCACTACAGATGTGAGTGACGTACGCTAAAATATCCCTGGGAGACCGGTTTCGGTGAAACCCATATGAAGTATGAAGATCATAGAGGAGGTCGTTAGACTCTGGGTACGTCAGGATGTCAGGAGCCAGTGGCTCAGACACGTTCCATAGTGGACTTTGGACTTTATGTTACGGGTAACCTAGTAGTAGTAGTGTTGTGGAGTATGGACGTGAGGACGTGACCGAGATGGTCGTGTAATTGGCAGGGTCAGTACGACTACCTTTCTGCCACTGGTTGCACGATTGCAAGCTTCCACGACTTTGGTTCTTGCTCAATTTGGGGAGAGAGTCTAAACAAGCGCATCAGTTCAGGCGACAACTCAGACGCCTTCGCACAAGCTTTCAATACTAGCAGAAATACCAGCTGGGCAACTCTGTTTATTCACATCTAGCTAGCTGTTGCGGCCGTTCGCCATGAAATCTCATCTGTAACTGGTCATCTGAAAACTCTAAAAACTTAAAATCAGGGACTTAAAGTTTTTAGTTAGTTCACAACGCATTTAGTTATAGTATTTTATCTCGGTCTAGTTGAAATGTGTCAAGTAGATGCAATGATGCTAGCTGAATAGTGCATGCTACACACAATTTCAACGCGCCCCCCCCGATCCTCGCGCCCTAGGCTGCAGCCTAATTAGCCTAAGGGTTAATCAGGCCCTGAATAACATACATACATATGTACATCGTCGCTTAACATCAGGCGAGATGGCGGTCAATTATTCATAGTAGTATAAAAAAACTTTTTTGAAGTCGATGAATGTAGACGTATTTAATTTTTATCATAAACCAAAACGAAGAAGACGCCACTTTGTGATTTACGGCCTGTTAGACCTGACCGCTGTTCGCTACCGCAAGCGGTAGTGCAATCTGAGTGGGTATGTGTTATTTTGATTGTTCACACATAAGCTGATATCGCTACCGCGCGGTAGCGAATGAGAAATGAGGCTCGGGTACAGAATTGTTTTTTTTCATCTGTTAGAAATTTCTGGTTCGTTGGTGAACACACACATCACGCAGAGTAATTGGTACAGTGTATATTTCAGGAAATGTTAATGGTGTCAGTCACGGATATCGAAAAAGAGGAAGCATTATGCATGTCGCAATCTACTTTCGCGTCGCCGTGCCGGGCAGAACTTGCTTAGTCAAACAAGCGAAACTACCGCCTCTCCAGACGATACAAGTTTCGCTACAGTAATGGAACTTCATATAAGTTTACCCGAGCGAAATTCGCGCGGTATTTCCTTTATCATAATAATGACGAATAATGTCTGGGCAGGTCTTAAACCTATAAAAGTTAAAAAACGGGTCCGAAGAAGTTTCCCCGTGGCTGGTTGCTGTGTCACATGTTACCGAGTATCCCCGTGGCTGGTTGCTGTGTCACATGTTACCGAGTATCCCCGCGGCTGGTTGCTGTGTCTCGCGCCACTGCAGCCAGGCGAGCGCGTGTCGCTGGTACGGCAGCAGCGTGGCTGGTTGCTGTGTCACATGTTACCGAGTATCCCCGCGGCTGGTTGCTGTGTCACATGTTACCGAGTATCCCCGCGGCTGGTTTCTGTGTCTCGCGCCACTGCAGCCAGGCGAGCGCGTGTCGCTGGTACGGCAGCAGCGTGGCTGGTTGCTGTGTCACATGTTACCGAGTATCCCCGCGGCCGATTGCTGTGTCACATGTTACCGAGTATCCCCGCGGCTGGTTGCTGTGTCACATGTTACCGAGTATCCCCGCGGCTGGTTGCTGTGTCACATGTTACCGAGTATCCCCGCGGCTGGTTGCTGTGTCTCGCGCCACTGCAGCCAGGCGAGCGCGTGTCGCTGGTACGGCAGCAGCGTGGCTGGTTGCTGTGTCACATGTTACCGAGTATCCCCGCGGCCGATTGCTGTGTCACATGTTACCGAGTATCCCCGCGGCTGGTTGCTGTGTCTCGCGCCACTGCAGCCAGGCGAGCGCGTGTCGCTGGTACGGCAGCAGCGTGGCTGGTTGCTGTGTCACATGTTACCGAGTATCCCCGCGGCTGGTTGCTGTGTCTCGCGCCACTGCAGCCAGGCGAGCGCGTGTCGCTGGTACGGCAGCAGCGTGGCTGGTTGCTGTGTCACATGTTACCGAGTATCCCCGCGGCTGGTTTCTGTGTCTCGCGCCACTGCAGCCAGGCGAGCGCGTGTCGCTGGTACGGCAGCAGCGTGGCTGGTTGCTGTGTCACATGTTACCGAGTATCCCCGCGGCTGGTTGCTGTGTCACATGTTACCGAGTATCCCCGCGGCTGGTTTCTGTGTCTCGCGCCACTGCAGCCAGGCGAGCGCGTGTCGCTGGTACGGCAGCAGCGTGGCTGGTTGCTGTGTCACATGTTACCGAGTATCCCCGCGGCTGGTTGCTGTGTCTCGCGCCACTGCAGCCAGGCGAGCGCGTGTCGCTGGTACGGCAGCAGCGTGGCTGGTTGCTGTGTCACATGTTACCGAGTATCCCCGCGGCTGGTTGCTGTGTCACATGTTACCGAGTATCCCCGCGGCTGGTTTCTGTGTCTCGCGCCACTGCAGCCAGGCGAGCGCGTGTCGCTGGTACGGCAGCAGCGTGGCTGGTTGCTGTGTCACATGTTACCGAGTATCCCCGCGGCTGGTTGCTGTGTCTCGCGCCACTGCAGCCAGGCGAGCGCGTGTCGCTGGTACGGCAGCAGCGTGGCTGGTTGCTGTGTCACATGTTACCGAGTATCCCCGCGGCTGGTTGCTGTGTCACATGTTACCGAGTATCCCCGCGGCTGGTTTCTGTGTCTCGCGCCACTGCAGCCAGGCGAGCGCGTGTCGCTGGTACGGCAGCAGCGTGGCTGGTTGCTGTGTCACATGTTACCGAGTATCCCCGCGGCTGGTTGCTGTGTCACATGTTACCGAGTATCCCCGCGGCTGGTTGCTGTGTCACATGTTACCGAGTATCCCCGCGGCTGGTTTCTGTGTCTCGCGCCACTGCAGCCAGGCGAGCGCGTGTCGCTGGTACGGCAGCAGCGTGGCTCGCAGCAGGCGCGGCGCCGGCGCGCGCGCGTCCTCCGCGGGCCGCGAGCGGAGCGCCTCGTGTAAATCCCGGAGACGGTCCACGATGAGGTTTCGCTCAGCCATGTGGGTCGCCATCGCTGAACGAAACACATAGCAACTTACTACAAGTTTTTTTTTATTAAAGAACAAAATAAAAAAAATTAAGTTACAATCATTGTGGACGTGAATTTTGTCATAGTGATTATTCTATTCGTCAAGCCCTTTCATTTGATACCCATATTGAAGAACTTGGGGAGAAAATTGGTTGTCGGTTAAGTCGGTTGGTTTACGGACGATAGTTTAACGTGACAACGTCAAACCAAAACATTGATAGATGCGGTGCAAGCGTACAAAGAGCGTAACGGGACACACTGTCGTGCATGCAGCCGGCGTTCATCGATTTATTTAGTCACGTCAAAAAAACATTTTCATCAGTCATTTTGTGGTGGCCATCTCGGAATTGAAATTTTTCATAGCGTTCGAGTATTCTAGTAGTCAGTCTTGTTTCATTTGATATCCATATTGAGGTAACTGTGAAAAACATACGTAATCCGCTATATTGTGGTAGCGAATTGTGGGTTGAAACGAAGATGGCTTCTATAAGATGGCTTCGTTTCAAATGTTGTAGTAATATTCATTCTGTTTCATTTCATACCCATATTGAGCGATTGTGATCCATTTTTTGAAGATGGCTAGGCATCTTGAACTGATTTTCATCAAACACAAGCACTACTTACTCAACTTATAATTTTAAAATCTGTTTGCGAACTACGATGCCAGAAATGGACACATACATACACAAACACCCACCCGCACACAGAGACACGTCACACTTTTAACACATTCGTTAGTTTTGGGCTGGTGTTTAAAAAGAAAAGCAAGCGACCTTAGTATGGAAGGTTATTACAAGTAGAATGAGAAAAGTAGATTTGAAACTATATATTTCCTGGCACTTTCTGTGATGATCTACTTCTATGATCTTGGATTTCATTAAAAATATACCATATTTTATTAACTCACCTTGTTTCCCGAACATCCTGGGCTGAACAGCATTGCTGGCCTTCTGGATGTCTTCCCAAGAGAGGCCGGCGTTGAAACCGTCTTTGGCGATGTCGGCTGCGGTTGGCTGATCTGTTTAAACATTAATATTTTTATACGGTCAGTAAATCAGTATCTTTTAATTTTATTATTTTGTAAGGTAGTGTCAAGACAAGTAAGACGTGATCGAATGGTAAGCAATGCGTTTGACCACACGAGCATAGTCCCATGGGACCATTCGCGAAGTCTACCTTTTCGAACAAAACAATCGTCAAAACAATTCTGCGGTAACAAACATAAAAAAAACAGTCGAAAACAAAAACTTATTTTTTGAAGTCCGTTATAAAGATTTTTTTATAGTAAGTATTGAGTGACGAGATAACCAGATCATGTGCCTGGTGGTAAGCAACATGCCTGCCCATAACAGTATAGTGACATGCAGCTATGGGAACATGAAGAGTCCAAATCATTAATTAGCACTGGTCTCTCGTCACCCTGAGCCATAAATATCTTATTTATACCTCTTATATCGCTATGCCCTGCAATAGGCTACAATCCTCAAAAATACAAATTGGTGCGTCAGTTAGATTGCAAAAAAATATTATTTAATTTTTTATCAAATCAAATCAAATCATTTATTTCACAAACAAAAAAATTTGCAGTCTTAAGAACTGCCGATAAAAGTGAAAACTTATAACTCAGAACTTGATAGCTTACTATGGAAACTACGAGTTTGAAGGGAGGCGAGGGCGTGGCGATGAGCATAGCCATGGTCCCGAGTTTACCCAAAGATTTCTTATCATTCCCGAGCGTGACGCTAGAATTCAATTCACAGCCCACGACAAATCTGTCTGTGGCGCGCCAAAAGAAGTTTTCACTTCAAAAATGACGAAGATACAGTGCTAAGAAGTTTCGCGTGACGTAGCTCGTGGGTACGATTTTTACCTACAAGTGACGCCACGATCCCCAGTTTGGAAATTTGATGATCTATACTCTTTCGACTGTTAATATTTTGAATAAACAAAAATACGTGTTCCTTATTTTTCCATGATCTAGCTGACGGACTAATAAGAATGGTGTATTTTTGACCCAGTCCGAGACATTTTCCTTCAAACAAGAACACAGTGATGTTCTCACATTACTTGTTGGCGGTAGAGCCGGCGAAGGCGTGGTACTTCCCCAGGCTACAATTATTAAGAAAACTAGTAATTTCATAATAAAGATTTTAGTTGAAAAAAAAGTATTTTGATTTTACCTATTTTGCAAATAAATACAAAAAGCAAAAGTATTTACAATTGAAATACTAGATTACAAAAGTATTTTGTACTTAAATATTTTTTCTCAAAAGTATTTATAACATCTCTGTAATTGTATACCTGGTTCGACGACCATGTTAGCGACGCGGTCTCCCTGTCGCCGGACCTCGGCCTCCAGGGCTCCGTGGCGGGACAGCAGCTTGGAGCCCCCGTCCGGCAGGGAGTCCAGGTCCATCTCGTCGAGGAGCATCTGGAAATAGAGCTCAAATTACCACGGCAAGAAGAATCTGTTTGTAACTCTACCTATATTGGCCAAAGTTGCGATTGGTCTAGCACTCTAACACAAATACAGATATCTTTATTGCTGTTTAAAGTAGAACCAAGTGCCTCGGGAGAACAGCAACTGTCGATACGGAGCCCCTGGGTTCAATACCCCAGGCGCACCACTGTCTTTTCGAAGTTATGTGCCGCTAACTTAAAACGGTGAAGGAAAACGACTTGTACTTTTAATCTTTCGAGGGTCATTGTGTCAACCCGTACTGGGCCAGCGACAGCGGTGTGGATTATGGCCTTGACTCTCACCTTGCGAGAGACGGCCCCGAATCCCAGCAGTGGGAACATTTAGTGGGCTGCTTATGTGTAGACTAGCTGAATCGCGCGCGCGTTGCTACGCCATCTATCTAAAATTCATCATAACAATTCAAATTTTGAACAAATTCGGTTACCTTAGGTTCTAATGACGCAACCTTTCACAAACCTTTGACGAATGACACATGCTGTCACGCAACGAAAACTCTCAAAAAGCAAAATTATTTCCCGTTTTCGTTACATTTTTCTTTCATGCTTCGTTCCTGTTGATAGTAGCGTAATGTTAAATAAATAGCTTATAACCTTCCTCGATAAATGGACTATCCAACAGAGAAATAACCTTTCAATTCGGACCATTCCCGAGATCTTTGCGTTCAAACAAACAAACATACAATCAAACAAACAAACTCTTCAGCTTTATAATATTAGTATAGATAGAACGCCCACAGTTCTACTGTTAAGTTTTAATCTTTCTGCTATGCTTTCATTTGTAACGTCATCGGCCAATTTGATAACGCCGGTGAAAGCAGACAAGTACATCTGGTTTCAGTTCCGCTGCATACGGAAAGCAGGACGTATACTCTCTTACTACGAAAAACGTAAGTTCGAAATAAACTCGCGACTTTCCTACTCCGGTTCTACCTCGTTTCGTCCGATCGAACATTATTGGACTATTAAGAGTGCGCCTAAAGCCAGGAAAAAATCAGATTTCACCCGCGCGACGCGTTTCTTAACTAGATATACATAAAGTCGAGAATAGCATGACACAGTTTGGAGGAAAAATCAATATTTAATCAGGAGTCCATTTTTGACCAAGTTTTATTTAATTACTCAATAACTAAACATAAATTTAAAAAAGTGTTCGGTTACTTTACTAGAACGTACAAATAGGAATTTTATTACCAAAAAATTATGTGGGGTCATCGCTGATAATTTCGAGTACTCGAATTAAGACGGGTTTTTTCGGTGTCATTTTTATTTTTTTATTGTAAAAAACTCTGATCTATTTTTAAAATTCTATTCGGTTGTTGTGCTTCTTCTTGATTGTACCCACACGTCAATTTTTTTTTTGTCATAGTTTTAGTTTCTTAACTTCAGTGAGCGGCGTCGAAAATGTCCTTTTTTCGTTTTCTGGCTTTAGGCGCCCCCTTAAATGTTCTAAGCCTACTCTAATTAAAACATTTAAACAGACTAAACAAACGGAGTCTGCTTTCATCGGCGTTATTCAATTGGTCGATGACGTTACAACTGAAAGCATAGCAGAAAGATTAAACCTTAGGCGGCAAATCGGTCTACCCTTACCCTGACGCTGTTGAGGTCTTCCTTGAGCCGCATCAGCTTGTTGAGCTCGTTCTCCTTGACGCGTTTCTGGACGTACACGACCTGCCCCGGGCGGCTTGGGGCCAGGTACTGCTGAATGCCCGGCCGCTTCTCATTCTGCGCCGGAGACTTCGCCTTCTGCGACTTGTTGCTCACCTGCAAGGTTTACACATTATGGGGCCATCCATAAATTACGTCAAAATTTTCATGATTTTATACGGCTCCTCTGTCCTTGTCACAGTTTGGTCACATTTTTTAAACCCAGTGTGACGTCACATATTTTGCAATTTTCGTTTAAATTCAATGTTGTAATACTTAGATACAAAGTAAAACATTTAAAAAATATGAAGTCACAAAATTTGTGACCCTCCCCGCCCCTTGTCACACTTCATCGACGTGTGACGTAATTTATGGATCATCAACAATTTATGGATGGACGCCCCTATTCAGAGCCGGTTTAGGTAAGTCATTCAGAGCGCCGTAGGGCCCGTAGCCCGTAGGTAAGCATCTCACTGGCACCGTTTTACTATAAATAACTAAGTTTTTTTTTAATGGAGAGTGACGAGACAAGCCGAACATGTGCCTGATGGTAAGCAACATGCCTGCACATAACAGCACAGTGACACGTAGTTATTGGAACACGAAGAGTCCAAATCATAACCTAGCACTGCACTGCGCTCGTCACCCAGAGATCTAAGTTGTTATATCTCTAAGTAATTACTAGTACCCTGTAATTTCTCTGGAAACATTGCCCTTCAAACCGGAACACAGTAATGTTTACACATTACTGCTTGGCGGTAGAATAACTGGCAAAGGTGTGGTCCTTCCCCAGGCGGACTCTGCCAAGAGTCCTACCACTACAAAAACGTCACGTCACACGAATTTCATGATTCTATACCCCTCCCCTGTCCTTGTCACAGTTGGTCTCATTTCTGAAACCCTACCTAGTGTGACGTCACACTTGTGACGTAATTGATGGATGGACGCCCCTATTCAGAGGCGGATTAGGCAAGTCATTGAGAGAGGCGTAGACAAGCATCTCATTTTGGTGCCCCTTTACTAAAAATAACTAATAGTAGTAGTATTTCAAATGTGATGACTAGTTGGCATTACTACATGTGTGATAGAGGTTAAATACTAATTACATACCTACAAATAAATTTTATGGTATTTTTTTGTTTTACAATTATGCTTGGTGCGCTCCTTTATACCCTCGCGCCCCTAGAGACGTGCCTAGTTTGGTGGACATTCTCATCGCGCATCCCTAACTAACCAAGTGGAACGAGACATAAGCGAGCTTCAAGCCTCTATCTCAAGGCAGGAAATGGCTTAAGACAGAAAAGAGTCGCGTGTTTTGGTCAGCCAGGAAGCCAGGATCGTCAGGACCCAATTAAGTAGTTATCCCTAACTGAATAAAGAGAATACTATATCCAAATATCCGATTTAATACTACTTATCTCTGGGCTCTGGGCCCGAAGGAGGCGGCTTAGGCAAAAGACGATGTCGACTCGATTACTATCGACTCGGAATCCTAGCCGGTAGTGATCGGCTCAACAGACGAAATCGGACTGACTAGTAATAGAATTAGTTTTAAAATGTTCACAACACCTCTATTTTCCTCTTCTTCTCCTAATTCAAGAAATATGTGAGCAAAAAAAGATAATAATTGTAACAAAGTGTGATAATTGTGACAAAGGCCACGGATCCCGGAGTGTTTTTGTTTTGTGTGTGTACCTAGTGTGTGAATTTCAGTAGGACATGAAAGTTCGGGCTTCGGATGTTTCTTGCTCAATCATTGCGTATAAACTGAACGGATCTGTCTAAAATTTTTAATTCAGATAGATTATTCAAACATGATAATTGTGATTCAATCAATGAATCAAATCAAATCAATGATTGTGAAAACAAACATTTTGTGTAACTAAAAATATACACATAGGCGACTTTTTATCGCTTAAAAGTAGATTTCCTCAGGAAGTAGCTTTAAAACTCTGCAAATAGTTCTACAATTTTACTATGAATGATTGGGTATTGTGAAAAAACTTACACTTATGATTTCTCTCGACATTGTTTACCACAACACTGTTATCTTATCACATTACTAAATATTCAACTAAAATTTAAGTTTAAAAATCGATTCGAACAAAATTAAATTATCTCTCTCTTCTATATAGGCCTTCAAACGTTACATAAATCTTTCTAATTCACACGCGTAATCAATGAATGTGGCAGAATAACTGACAAAGTATGGACAGAAGTGGTTAGTTTTGATTAGATGTACGTAGTTTTGTCAAACTACCCTCTATCTATTTTCCTGGCATTATTTTCTTTCTCTGGTTTGCCATAAATCAATGGCAGTACAGAATTTATGGGCATGCATGTTTCTCATTTTCCATATCTCCAGTTGTTATCAAAACTAGCTTCTTTTACGGAAAAAACTCTTAGGGCCGTAGCACACGGCGTATTTTAAACCTTAAGACTTAAGCTTAAGATATATAGTATATGTTTCTCACTTTTGGTATTCAACTCGTGGTATTTGCATTTTTATTTAGCTGTTTGATTGTTGAATATAAAACCAATAAAACATTGTTCCACGCAAAGGGGTTTGGGTACTTTTGTATGGGCCCGTGGCGTCGTTTTTTTTTTTAGCGGCCATAGATCTGTTATCACTTTCTTGTAACAATAAAATACCCTGATGCTATCTGTGCAATCGGATTTGCTCTAAGTCATATCGGAGCTGAGTTATAGCCTGTCAAAGTTATTTATTTTTTGGATTTTTTGTATGGGCAAGTGGCGTCGTTTTTTCATTTTAGCGGCCATCGATCTGTTATAACTTTCTTGTAACAATAAAATACCCTGATGCTATATGTGCAATCAGATTTGCTGTAAGTAATATCGGAGCTGAGTTATGGCCCCTCAAAGTTTTTTTTTTTTTGTTTTCTTTGTATGTACTAGTGGCGCCATTTCCTATAGCGGCCAAACATCCGTTAGCACTTTTGTGAAACATTATTTTTACCTTAAGGTACCTGTGTAATCAAATTTGTTGCAAACTATATTGAAGCTGAGTTATGGCCACTTAAAGTTTTTTTTTTGGTTTTCTTTGTATGTACTAGTGGCGCCATTTCCTACAGCGGCCAAACATCCATTAGCACTTTTATGAAACATTATTTTTACCTTAAGGTACCTGTGTAATCAGATTTGCTGCAAACTATATCGGAGCTGAGTTATGGCCACTCAAAGTTTTTTTTTTGGTTTTCTTTGTATGTACTAGTGGCGCCATTTCCTACAGCGGCCAAACATCCATTAGGACTTTTATAAAACATTATTTTTACCTTAAGGTACCTGTGTAATCAGATTTGTTGCAAACTATATCGGAGCTGAGTTATGGCCACTCAAAGTTTTTTTTTTGGTTTTCTTTGTATGTACTAGTGGCGCCATTTCCTACAGCGGCCAAACATTCGTTAGCACTTTTATGAAACATTATTTTCACTTAAAGGTACCTGTGTAATCAGATTTGCTGCAAACTATATCGGAACTGAGTTATGGCCCCTCAAAGTTGTTTGTTTTGGTTTTCTTTGTATGTACTAGTGGCGCCATTTCCTACAGCGGCCAAACATTCGTTAGCACTTTTATGAAACATTATTTTTACTTAAAGGTACCTGTGTAATCAGATTTGCTGCAAACTATATCGGAGCTGAGTTATGGCCACTCAAAGTTTTTTTTTGGTTTTCTTTGTATGTACTAGTGGCGCCATTTCCTATAGCGGCCAAACATCCGTTAGCACTTTTGTGAAACATTATTTTTACCTTAAGGTACCTGTGTAATCAGATTTGTTGCAAACTATATCGGAGCTGAGTTATGGCCACTCAAAGTTTTTTTTTGGTTTTCTTTGTATGTACTAGTGGCGCCATTTCCTACAGCGGCCAAACATCCGTTAGCACTTTTATGAAACATTATTTTTACTTAAAGGTACCTGTGTAATCAGATTTGCTGCAAACTATATCGGAGCTGAGTTATGGCCCCTCAAAGTTTTTTTTTTGGTTTTCTTTGTATGTACTAGTGGCGCCATTTCCTATAGCGGCCAAACATCCGTTAGCACTTTTGTGAAACATTATTTTTACCCTAAGGTACCTGTGTAATCAGATTTGTTGCAAACTATATCGGAGCTGAGTTATGGGCACTTAAAGTTTTTTTTTTGGTTTTCTTTGTATGTACTAGTGGCGCCATTTTCTATAGCGGCCAAACATCCGTTAGCACTTTTATGAAACATTATTTTTATTTAAAGGAACCTGTGCAATCAGAATTGCTGCAAACTATATCGGAGCTGAGTTATGGCCCCTCAAAGTTTTTTTTTTGGTTTTCTTTTAGGGCCCATAACTCAGCTCCGATATAGTTTGCAACAAATCTGATTACACAGGTACCTTAAGGTAAAAAATAATGTTTCATAAAAGTGCTAATGGATGTTTGGCCGCTGTAGGAAATGGGGCCACTAGTACATACAAAGAAAACCAAAAAAAAATCTTTAAGTGGCCATAACTCAGCTCCGATATAGTTTGCAACAAATCTGATTACACAGGTACCTTAAGGTAAAAATAATGTTTCACAAAAGTGCTAACGGATGTTTGGCCGCTATATGAAATGGCGCCACTAGTACATACAAAGAAAACCAAAAAAAAAAACTTTGCGGGGCCATAACTCAGCTCCGATATAGTTTGCAGCAAATCTGATTACACAGGTACCTTTAAGTAAAAATAATGTTTCATAAAAGTGCTAACGAATGTTTGGCCGCTGTAGGAAATGGCGCCACTAGTAGATACAAAGAAAACCAAAAAAAACACTTTGAGTGGCCATAACTCAGCTCCGATATAGTTTGCAACAAATCTGATTACACAGGTACCTTAAGGTAAAAATAATGTTTCATAAAAGTGCTAACGGATGTTTGGCCGCTGTAGGAAATGGCGCCACTAGTACATACAAAGAAAACCAAAAAAAAAACTTTGAGTGGCCATAACTCAGCTCCGATATAGTTTGCAACAAATCTGATTACACAGGTACCTTAAGGTAAAAATAATGTTTCATAAAAGTGCTAATGGATGTTTGGCCGCTGTAGGAAATGGCGCCACTAGTACATACTAAGAAAACCAAAAAAAAACTTTAAGTGGCCATAACTCAGCTCCGATATAGTTTGCAACAAATCTGATTACACAGGTACCTTAAGGTAAAAATAATGTTTCACAAAAGTGCTAACGGATGTTTGGCCGCTATAGGAAATGGCGCCACTAGTACATACAAAGAAAACCAAAAAAAAAACTTTGAGGGGCCATAACTCAGCTCCGATATAGTTTGCAGCAAATCTGATTACACAGGTACCTTTAAGTAAAAATAATGTTTCATAAAAGTGCTAACGAATGTTTGGCCGCTGTAGGAAATGGCGCTACTAGAACATACAAAGAAAACCAAAAAAAAAACTTTGAGTGGCCATAACTCAGCTCCGATATAGTTTGCAACAAATCTGATTACACAGGTACCTTAAGGTAAAAATAATGTTTCACAAAAGTGCTAACGGATGTTTGGCCGCTATAGGAAATGGCACCACTAGTACATACAAAGAAAACCAAAAAAAAAAACTTTGAGGGGCCATAACTCAGCTCCGATATAGTTTGCAGCAAACCTGATTACACAGGTACCTTTAAGTAAAAATAATGTTTCATAAAAGTGCTAACGAATGTTTGGCCGCTGTAGGAAATGGCGCCACTAGTACATACAAAGAAAACCAAAACAAAAAACTTTGAGGGGCCATAACTCAGCTCCGATATAGTTTGCAGCAAATCTGATTACACAGGTACCTTTAAGTAAAAATAATGTTTCATAAAAGTGCTAACGGATGTTTGGCCGCTGTAGAAAATGGCGCCACTAGTACATACAAAGAAAACCAAAAAAAAACTTTGAGTGGCCATAACTCAGCTCCGATATAGTTTGCAACAAATCTGATTACACAGGTACCTTAAGGTAAAAATATTGTTTCATAAAAGTGCTAACGGATGTTTGGCCGCTGTAGAAAATGGCGCCACTAGTACATACAAAGAAAACCAAAAAAAAAACTTTGAGTGGCCATAACTCAGCTCCGATATAGTTTGCAACAAATCTGATTACACAGGTACCTTAAGGTAAAAATAATGTTTCATAAAAGTGCTAACGAATGTTTGGCCGCTATAGGAAATGGAGCCACTAGTACATACAAAGAAAACCAAAAAAAAAACTTTGAGTGGCCATAACTCAGCTCCGATATAGTTTGCAACAAATCTGATTACACAGGTACCTTAAGGTAAAAATAATGTTTCATAAAAGTGCTAATGAATGTTTGGCCGCTGTAGGAAATGGCGCCACTAGTACATACAAAGAAAACCAAAAAAAAAACTTTAAGTGGCCATAACTCAGCTCCGATATAGTTTGCAACAAATCTGATTACACAGGTACCTTAAGGTAAAAATAATGTTTCACAAAAGTGCTAACGGATGTTTGGCCGCTATAGGAAATGGCGCCACTAGTACATACAAAGAAAACCAAAACAAAAACTTTGAGGGGCCATAACTCAGCTCCGATATTACTTACAGCAAATCTGATTGCACATATAGCATCAGGGTATTTTATTGTTACAAGAAAGTTATAACAGATCGATGGCCGCTAAAATGAAAAAACGACGCCACTTGCCCATACAAAAAATCCAAAAAATAAATAACTTTGACAGGCTATAACTCAGCTCCGATATGACTTAGAGCAAATCCGATTGCACAGATAGCATCAGGGTATTTTATTGTTACAAGAAAGTGATAACAGATCTCTGGCCGCTAAAATGAAAAAACGACGCCACTTGCCCATACAAAAAATCCAAAAAATAAATAACTTTGACAGGCTATAACTCAGCTCCGATATGACTTAGAGCAAATCCGATTGCACAGATAGCATCAGGGTATTTTATTGTTACAAGAAAGTGATAACAGATCTCTGGCCGCTAAAAAAAAAAACGACGCCAACTTTACCCAAACCCCTTTGTCAGAGAAGTAGAATAATAAATACTTTTTATCCCGAGAAATGACGGGAACGCCATTTATAATATTTTGAAAAAGGAAAAAATACGTGCCCCATGTTTTTCCATAATCTAGTGTAGATTCTACACGATATACGAAGTAATTAGAATGGTTTATTTTTGATCCAGTCGTGACCCTAATTATCCGCATAAATACACGAAACGCAGGCTGTCTGCAGGTCTACTACGAAGTCCGATAAACGATATATCAGCCGAACTTTGGAAGTTTCCTACCTCGATAGACAATCGGTCGGTTGTTCGAATCGGCCGTTTCGTTCGATCCGACCCTCATCCGACCTATGTAAGTCTATAACTTCCGACCGAGATGTATCGATCCGAATGTTTTTCGTGGTAGGCTACAGATCCAATTCAGCTTCCGGTCGGATCCGATCATTCGGAGTTTGTTTTCGTAGTAGACCTGCTGTTCTTCGCAAAAAGATGTCAATTTCAACTGGCTCCTAGTTTTCGAGGTGTATCTGTTCCGGTTACGGACCATCTCGAGCTTTTGGGCGAATGTATTCGGAAAGCGTTAGTTGACGATGAGATGACGTGAGGTTCTAAGTATAATAGTAGATAACTATAAGTTTTGTTTACCAAAAAAGTGCTCAACATGCCCAAAGAAATGTTAACTTCAAAAACCTTTCCATTCATTTACATACAAACAAGCTCATATGCTAGTCGTAAATAGATAAATTATGAATCATATTATGGTATTATTATAATTTTGGACAGAGATAATTGCAACACCAAACTATACTCCCCGGTTTTGTTTCATTTAATAATTTGAATAGGCATGGTTATATATTAACACGTATCTTTTCTTTTGTTTCAAAAACAAATAATGACGAAGATATAGTGCTTATACCTCATTCCAAATGTCTGTGAATAAAAGGTAAACAAACCAATGTCACTCTCAATATGACAGACCAGCATTTCTCAACCTTTGTTTTACAAGATAGTTTGTAGTACCTTTCATTGCTTGCCCTTTTAAATTTTCATCGCAAAACAAGGCTAAATATATATGTATGGATATCATAAACACCCAAATATATGTTCCCACTGCTGGGACATGGAACAATCAACACATTGCCGCTGTAAAAAATCGTCAGACACAAGAATCTGCAATTGCTGAACATCTGACTGATGCTAAAATTGGTCATTGGATCGAGATCCACGACCCGAAGGTTCTATTTACCGAATGTCATTACTACGCAAGAATGGTTCGGGAAGCATTGGAAAATAAAAAACATAGGTATGTATTTCAACTACGACGCGATGACCACGATGCCAATAACCGAAAACTACCCGGTTTACGGTTATCGGCGTCGCGGAATCCTCTAATAAATAAATGTGTGCATAGCGCACTGAGTTTTGAGAAACCTGATATGGTTAGTGTTGTTTGTAGTGTTGGTCACCCTGCGATTTTTGAAGCCCAAATGAGGGTAGATGGAGATCTCCTCTCATTTCATAATGAGAGTATGGCGGGCATACATACATTTATTTCCCCCACGTAAAAAAAGGAAAGGCAAAGCATTTGAGTTCGGAGAAGAATGTAACACTAGAACCAGTGACTTAGAAAAGTAATTTAGATGTTTCCTTGTATGAAAACGTTCCTTTTATTTTTAACAATAATTAAATCTCGTTCAAATTGTCCTCGTATTACCCAAAACTGATCATAACACTATGATGTAATATTCTGGAAACACATACAAAAGTTTCGATCAAAATAACACAAAATTTATGGCATTTTAGAGTGAAAATTATACAAGCTTTTTATAGTAAACAGCGTAATTTGGAAGACGTATTTAGAGGTTTGCGATTTTCTCTCAACTCGTTACGACACAAGAAACCTTTTTCTCGGAGTTCTTTAGTCATACTCTTACTCTTTTATTGATAACGAGTAGTTATATGTCATAATATTCAAGATATTTAAATATCACCAATACAAGTCAATAAGAGCAACCAAGAGGTGTAGAGCCCAGGGTTTCGTTGGGTACGTTGAAATACAAAGGTTAAGATTTCTCAAGCAAAAACGCGGACTACAAATGGTTCAAAGTTAACGTAAAAATCAAATTCCGACTAGTAAACATCTTTCATGTTTACTAGTCGGAATTTGATTTTTTTTTCGAAGTCCCTGTTGTAGAGGCCCCGGGGCATGTGCCTTGGTTGCCCTCCCCTAAATCCGGCTCAGCGTCTATATACGATTTTATGTAGACTTGACGTCACAACCCCTTGTCCCTTGAAATTTGATGGTCTATTTCTTTGTCGATTTTTAATACTTTGATAAAACAATAAATACGTGTCCCGTATTTTTTCAAATCCACCTAAAGGATAAATTAGAATGGTACATTTTTGACCCAGTCATCATCCCTATTGCCACCCTATGGCAGCAACTATAAAGACGAACTCACTTTTAAAAAATCTACCAGAATCAGAAAGAAAAACAAAATGTCTCACCTCGTCTTCATCATCGCTACTTAGAGCTATGACCTCCGGCTTCGGCTCAATAATCGTCACTTCATCATCATTGCAAGTTCTCGCACCCTTTGTCAAAACACTTAACGAGTTATCAAATGCCTTATTTTTAGCACTATTAGCATCAATATTGCTTAAATTTACAAATCCAGCAGTTACTTTTGGTTCCATATCTGGCATGACTGTCAAATCCATGAAATCAGTTAGTTTTTTGCTTGAATTCAATGTTTTAGATCTGGGTTCTATTTTATTAATAGATTTGTTTGTAATATCTTGTAGTGGACTTCCAAAGGGGGAACATGAAATTCTGGAGTCATTTGATTGTATAGATATAGCATCATCATCATTTGTATTGTGTTGAGATATTGTAACTTCTGGTAAGTCATTGTCTGATGTTGCCTCATTTGGAACAAATTCTTCTGATTTGGTACTTAGGTATTGTAAGTTTTCAAGACTGGCTGCTCTGCTATTTGTTTTTCTTGAGCTCTGAAAATATACGATTATTTTAAAAGTTTAAATGTAAGAACAAAAATCACTATCTATAACAACGATATCTTCATTATTAATTAATGTATAGGTTTTCATAACTTTTAAACTATCGCGATTTGAACTCTTTTTGAACATAATCTTCTCGTGTTCACGTGATTACGTTGTGTCGCTTCCGAAACGTCGAGATAATTAGAAAATAATTTAGATAGTGATTAAGTTCTGTGTAATGTGTTCAAAATGAGTTCTAATAACGAGAATTTAAAATCTATACTAAATAGATATCGTAAACATATCTAACTAAATTCGTAAATAATCACATGATTGCAGAAACGTGAATAAACGGAATGTGGCTCCAATTTATCACCAGTCTCATAGAAAGCTTCAACTTCAACGTTTATTTTTCGCGTCTCACTGATAGGTTTTTTACAAGTACTTACGGAATCAGATTGAATATAGTCCGAGTCGTCACTGTCGTTGTCTTTAGGGATAACTCCCATGATGGACATCCGCGTCGCTCGTGACATCACCATCATGTCTTCATCGGGTCCATCATCATCACTTTCTTCAATGTCATTGTTTATGTCATCTTTGGAACAATAATCATGTTCACTTTTATGACTATCATTTGACACATTTGTTTTGTTCGCTAATTTAGAATTTTCTTTAGCCAAATCACTGTCCTCACTATCCATTATTAATTTTTCACTCTTTTTAACAACATCTTGAATTTGACGATTACTTTCGTCATCATCGCTACTTTCTTTACTGTTTACTTTATACTTTTGGATAGTGCTGGTTTTGGCATTTCTTATTTTAGTTTCGCTTATGTCTTTACCGTCATCACTGCTTTCATTACCACTGACTCGATGTTGTCTATCTTTGTCATAATTATCGTCATTTGTGTGATCTAAACTTTCATCATTATCCTTTTCGTCGTCATCATCACTTATAATTGCATGTTTTATTATTTTCTTTGATTTGTTATTTGTATCATTTTTACTGTCAACAATATCATTTTCGTCACCACTGCTATCGTCACTAATAATCGCATGCTTTTTGAGTTTAGTACTATTAACTGTTATATGTTTCTTACTTGTTTCGACATTTTCGGTTTCACTATCATCACTACTGATTACCAGTTTCTTGCACTTTTTACTGATACCGGTATTAGAATGCTTGCTTTCATCAGCATCGTTTTCGTCATCATCACTAGTTTCATCTTCATCGTCCATTTCATCGTCATCATCATCATCAGCAGAACTTTCGCATTGTATACTATCGTCAATATTACTTTGTCTAATTTTGCCCTCTATTTTCAAAGGAGTGTCTTTGAGACATTTCTGTTTATTATTTTTTCTTTGCTCAATAATTATTGAGTTGTCTGTATCAGAGTCTTGGAATAGCATACGTTTTTTGTTTCGTTGTAGAATGAGAGATCCATTTAAATTTGTAGATTTTTGGACAGCTGGGCGCCGTTTTGGCACTATTTCTGGTGAGTATTCCCCTAAAAATGATAATCGAATTTATATTTGTCGAAATATAAGTAAAAAAAATTACTACTACTGATGAAACTGTGGATTAAATGCACATGGTCTTGCAGGAAGTATAATAAATATTAGCAACATAGTACCTAGAGGAATTTAACGCAGATAAAAACCCTAAACAGCACATCAGTGTAGATCAGACACCCACCACTTCAAAATAGAAGATTATTATTAGAAAATGGATAAATATGGGTATTTCGTTTAAATAGATCATTAAACTTCGGGAGAGGACGTTGTGACGTCACATCTTCGTAAAAATCGTAGAATGAAGAGACGTCACTAGAAGCTTTTTTTTTTTTTTTTTTTTTTTTTATTTAATTTAAACACTCCACAGACTCCGGGGTCCGTGACTTTTGTCATTACATTAATCTTTTTTTATTTACATAGTTCTTGGATTAGGAGAAGAAGAGGAAAATAAGGGGGGGAGTAGGGGGGTGGTGAACATTTTAAGCGTAATTCTAAAGCTAGTCAGTCCGATTTCGTCTGTTGAGCCGATCTCTACCGGTTGGGATTCCGATAGTAATCGACTCGACATCGTCTTTTGCCTAACGTCACTAGAAGCTTCTAAGCACTGTAATCTTTTGTTTGTGAAACATAAGAAAAAATATGTGTACAATTTTTTTATAATCTAACTAACGGACTTATGATTTTGGAGGGCTTTGGTTATTGGTTATGGTTATGGTGGTCCTTGGTTATAAGGGTGGCATACTGCCATATAAAATATTGAACAGTTTTCCAGGTCCCTCGTTTAGCATGCAAGCAGGTAAACAAGCAAATCATTGTTGTAGTATGTATTTTGGCAGGATTCAATTAATTTATTTAAAGCATTATCAGTGGAATCAGTCCACCACCCACCACCATTAAGAGGCTTCCCCCACGGAGACTTTTTGTAGCTGTCATGCGACTAATGCCCGTTAGTCACATTTGCAACACGCTACAGAAGCGATGCCAACACCCTACTAACGCGTTACAGCAGTGCAACTGCATCAGTGCAAACGCGCGGCCGACGCTAAAGTCAACGCAACACGCAACTAATATTGACTCAACAAAGTCTACCTTGCAACTGTAGTGATTGCAGATTGCAGGTATTTTTGTGCCATTACTGAATCGCATTTGCATCGCGATAGAATTGTCGCGTGGGTAACAAGGACGCAAGCGACTACATCGCGAGATCGCGAATGTATCGATGCAAACGCGCAACTGCATCGCTACAAAAATTCGCCGTGGGCGAGGGTCCATGCATTATTTCTTACCTTCGCCTTCTTCTGAAGATGACACAATAATATTATTTTGACTATCAGATGGTTTCCAAATGTTGCTTCGTCTACGTCCTTCTATAAATAGATTTCATGTAAAATAATAATGTACAAGACAAAATATGAAAACTCTTTTTTTAACCTAAAACACAGTAGAATATTTACAAAAAAAGTACCTACAATTAATTTCACACTTCAATACGGTGTTTGACAATGTTTAAAATATAGCATAATTTATGATCATCCTATCAGATAACACATTAAATAAACATATTTCACTCTATTTTGGAATATATAGTGTGTATCTTTTGTATAATACGCCAATGAAAATTTTACAAATACTGAATTATAATCTGCGACGTAAACGCTGTTTCTAGTCACGTGACGCGCGTGACGTCACCTGCCAGTAAATATTCAATTTTCCACATTTATGGCTAGCAATAGGTATTTCAGGCCCAACCACCAGAAAGGCTTCTTGCCTGGTATTTCTGGATGCCTGGAACACAATACATTACTAGCGGAAAGTTTGAAAGATGCCAGAACACATGAGAGACAAATAACAGTCTGCTGGATAGACCTAGAGAACGCATTTGGTTCCGTGCAGCATGAACTTATGTTATTTGCCCTAAAATGGTATAACTTTCCTGCTGTAATTATTGACATAATTAATTCATATTATAATCACTTAAAATTCGTTATAGCAGTAAACAAGGAATACTCAAAACCACTTAAATATAATGTGGGACTATTCCAAGGGTGCTGCTTATCACCAATAGTATTTAATATAGTTATAAATATTCTAGTAGATAAATTAATATCCCGTGAGAAAAAATGGGGCTACCGGTTTAAAATCAACAATAAGTACACTGAGTCAATTTTAGCCTTTGCGGACGACCTTGCAATACTTACACGAAATCCCAAACAGTGTCAAGAATTGTTGAATGATGTTGATGAGTTCTGTACATGGACGGAGGGAATGAGGGCAAAACCAAGTAAATGTCATTGTTTATGTCTGGGTAGACGAAATACCAAATATACTTCTTACGATCCGGGACTCTCCATAAGTGGCCAAAGAGTTGCCACAATTGCAGAGGCAGTGCCTTTCAAATTTCTTGGTAGAAAGATAGACTACAAAGGACGTACACCATCATTAGAGGTAGTTGTTGGAAATTTCATGAATGACCTCAATAAGGTAGACCAACAGCCTATCAGCAATATCAAAAAAGCATGGATATATGACAACTATCTCACATCACGTCTCACTTGGCCTTTCCTAGTATATGACATCGGTAAAACCCTCCTCGCAAAACTAGATGCTAATGTCATAAAGATATTGAAGTCATGGTTTGGATTGGCACATCCGGCTGATCCCTCTACTCTATTTAGGGATCACAATAGTTTTGGCCTGAAACTAAAAAAACCATCCGAACTCTACAAACACCTAAGAGTTACAAAAACGCATGTTTTGGGAAAGTCGAAAGACGAATTAATCGCATCTCTCCCAAAAGACAAAAGCGCTTCGGACCTTGAATCTAGACTTCAATTCCACAAACAATTTATGGCAGGCGCGCAAGTAAATACAGCTGGGTTGGGTGCGAGAAAGAAAAGGGAAGACCGAGACATGGTAAAAACCTTTCTACAACAAGACGAAAATGATAGTTACAAAGTGCACGCTATGAATTTAGAAATGCAAAGTGAGTGGTTAACCATAGGTGAGTTTTGTATCCCATTAGCTCTAAAGTGGCGCACCTTGCTATATGACTGGTCTCCTGCCTTATTAAAATTTTATCTGAACGCTTTCCAAATGACCCTCCCTGACCAGAGTAACTTGGTAAGGTGGGGAAAAGCCTCTGAAAAATGTTGCTATACTTGTAGTGAGGCGATATGTACAGCAAGGCACATATTGGTGGGTTGCAAGGTGCTCCTTAATAGGGGTCATTACTCTCAGCGCCATGACAGAGTACTTGAAATCATACGTGAAGCCGTAAGCCTTTCGGTAGCTAGAGCCCAAAAGGGATTGACGATAAACAAAAGACAAATTAACTTTGTAAAAGAGGGCTCAACTTCAAACTCCAAGAACAAGCCTTACTCAATCCTGGGTTCAGCACCTGATTGGACTATTTTAATGGACACGTATGAAAAGCACTACAAAATCCCAGAGGATGTGGGTGTTTCGTCATCCAGACCGGACATTTTCCTTTTTTCTAGGGCTACGAAACGCATAGTCCTGGTAGAACTTACCGTACCGTGGGAAACTAATATACCTAAAGACCACGTGATGAAACAAAATAAGTATTACGACCTACAAAATGAATTAACAAAAAATGGCTATGTAGTTAATGTATACGCTGTGGAAGTAGGAGCGAGAGGTATACCAGCAAAATCTCTCTATAACCTGCTTAAAGACCTTGGATTGTCCAGAAGTGCAGTAAGTTCTATACTAGAACGAGTATCTAAAGCTGCACTAGTAGAATCATATCGGATTTGGCTGGGCAGGGAGAGAAATACGAGTAGTGAAGGTGAGTGTTGACGTACGTCAATATATAAGGGGCCCCTTTTAAACCTACGCCCGAGTCACAAGTCTCGGGGTCTACTCGAGATTTCTCTCTCTGCCACACGATGGACCCGGCACCCGCACGGTGAATCCATGGAATGCTAAGAAGTACGTCTCTCTAGCATAATTTATGATCATCCTATCAGATAACACATTAAATAAACATATTTCACTCTATTTTGGAATATATAGTGTGTATCTTTTGTATAATACGCCAATGAAAATTTTACAAATACTGAATTATAATCTGCGACGTAAACGCTGTTTCTAGTCACGTGACGCGCGTGACGTCACCTGCCAGTAAATATTCAATCTACAGCAAACGGTTTCTTTGAGAACACTGATTTGTTTACTGGCGCGTGACGTCACGCGCGTCACGTGACCAGAAACAGCGTTTTTGGCGGGGGTTTTGAACTTTTTACTTTAAACATTTATTTTTAATGGTAAAACAGTGAATCTTGCGGAAATATTCATGTAGTATGGTTTGGTTTGGTTAAGATAAAGACACAATAAGCATTTTCATTTAATTTATTTAAGCAACAACATGGTCAATAACTACTACTAATCTAAACCAAACCAATAATTTGTCACAAAGCACACAAAAAAAATTGGCAGTCATAGGAACTGCCGAGAGGAAGTGTAAACGTATAACTCAGAATTTCATAGCTCACTTTGGAAACTACACTGAAGAAAATGTAGGGAGTGGCAATGACCATGGTCACTTCATTGGCCATCTAGAAATCAAAAGACCTCCAATGGCCCTGGTCCTGAGTTTAAACAATTATGTCTATCATTTCCGAGCGTCATACTTGAGGTCAATTTAGACCCTGCCTCCTCCATTTTTTTAAGTCTGTTCAAAATAAACTATATTGACTATCTCTCCCATAGATGGTGACCAACTATTCATTGACACCAATGACAGTAATTTTACTTCCAAGCAGTGATGTGCAAACAGTATGGTGCTCCAATTTGAAGGGCAATATTTTCAGAGTATGTACAGAGCATTGAGATAAATCATCTTATAGATACCTTATAGACTACAGGCCCGTGAACAAAATTCATGGGTCATATGAACCACCAGAAGACCTACCCTAGGATTATAGAAGAGTATAAAATAATAAAATTCGGCAATATCGGCATCAACAAAGGGCCTAAACGAGGGAGCTCGTAAGTAGTACCAAACATCCAAAGATCTAATGTTCCTCTGACAAACTTTCAAAGCATCCCACCTAGTGAAGAGGAAGTAAACTATCAAATTAAGAGGAAAACTACTAAATCAGCTCCAGGCTTGGGATTAAATTCATCTAATTTAATTTCTTATTAATTTGGTAACATGCCTATAATTTTTTTAATGTTTGTGTTTTATTTAATAATCACCATGAAAAAAACTTTGGTGAAATGATGTTTTAGTTGTTCCCAGTAAAAAACTCTCTCCTGTCACTACTTCTGACCTTACCTACGCATCCAACTTCGGTTCCGACTCCGATAAATAAAATTTTAAAACTGCGACTGTCTTTAGTTCTGATATAACTACCTCCGTTACATCCCTGGTTGACATAATGTCATTTTTTATTTTATTTTTTGTTCATTAAATATGTTTGCGGCAATATGCAATTTGCCTATGTCGTAGATGAATGTTTAAAGAATTAAAAAAATAATAAGCCAGATTATTTATTACAGGTTTAACTTTACCAGAAGCATTATTTACTTAGAATTTAAGCCCCATCGGTTCAGACTTTACGACGTGATTTAGCAACAAACATCCAAACATTGACATTTATAATAGTAGTAGGAAATATGAGAAACAGAGATTCTCAAAATGACATTATTTTGGTGGAACTATCTCTAAACTGAGGGATTAATTTTGCACCCCTACTCACCGGCTAGGTCTGCACGACCATTTTGCTTGCCTCAAAAACCTAGTCAAATTTACTGCCAGCTCTTGGAATTAGAGGAAATACACCTGAAAGGGGACTCAACTACATTTTTATTTGACTGTTACAGACACACAAACTTATTGTGATCCTCAACATAACATTATCATATAACAAGCAACCCCCGGCATAAGCACCCCCCTTATATCCTCACTGGTGAGGCTGCTCATAAGAAAAGAGTCAAGCCCATAATCCATTACACTCATGAAGTGTGAGTTGACCCATGATCTCAAAAAAAATTCTTTCTACAGACCACTCGCTCATGATGTTTGCACCATTGAAGACAGTGATGGGAATATTATACATCTTGCACTTTAAAAAAATCATAGAGAAGCAGGCCTATAAAACGTGCCCTGACCTGACTTGACAGCTGAACTGTTCTAAATAAAACTTGTTAGGGAGATAGCCTAAATGATAGATTTTTAAGTAAGATCGTTCATAATTTAAACTTTCTAGAGATCTCTAAAACTTTCTAAGGTTTAGTGTTGTATTGAATATCAGATCGCCTTGGTTTTAACACAGTTTCAAGTGTGTTTTTGCGAATTTATCTTACCATTGGACATAGATTCGTCAGATTCAGGTACAAACGCCGGACGTCCTTTCTTTTTAACAGAATATGGTACAGTTTCAAGAACCATACTATCGTCAATAATTTCCCCGTCAGAGTCGGTTTCAGCACCCGTCTTATCACGGTATTCAAAAAACGAATTCTCCATGATCGTAATACAAAAATTACACGAAATACAAGAAGTAAAATTTTCAGCAAGAAAATTCAAAACAAACCGACCAAAATATTTATTTTGTCTGGCTGATTTGAGCAAAGAGAAGAATAGCTATACCTAAGCATAAATAGTGCTATCTCTCTCGATTCCATATACGCATCACACTTTAATGCTATGTTAAAGACGCATTATCCGAGGCGTTTTTCCAATTTCATAGAGTAAAGTTTTTTTTCATTTGATGTTTTGACATTTGTACTTTCACTATAGATCAATTTTTTCAGTGCTACCTGTGGTGTTACTACACAAAAATAGCCTCAGCAGACCTAGGTAGCGATTCTGAAACCATTCGGTTGCATCCGACACGGAATCTCATCTCTCGGTCTTTGTCATGCTAAACAGATAAGACAAAGACCGAGAGATGAGATTCCGTGTCGGATGCAACCGAATGGTTTCAGAATCGCTACCCTGATGTTTTCATCACCTAATTTTCTTTCTATTTTAAGTTTGTTGTATTGAAATACGCTTTTCTTTTCATCACAAACAAGAAACTTTTAATTTCCAAAAAAGGATATATATAATTAGGGTGGAGCACGAATGTATGGACAAAAATTTTTTTGTAGTTTCGAAGTTCTAATAGGGGGGGATTTGTGCGTCATAATGGTGTGTAAAAGAAATGTAATCTTTCATTCCATTTAATGAGTATCTTTTGCCTCCGCAGTGACTTCAAAATTTTTATTTTTTTACATAAAGTTTAAAGTCGTATAATGTGAAATGGTATCCCTATTTACAAGTAAGAAAGTACTTAATTATGGATAATGTATGGTTTAAACATTTATTAGAGTAATACTGTGACAATGGACAAGAAAATACTAAGAAGGAGTTGAAAAATTACATAATAATTTTATTAAACTTGAAAATCCTTTTTTGTTTCAAATTTTGGCATCACGTTCCAAGATTCCAACGTGGGTTTTATTGCACCTAATCGTGACTTTTGTGTGCACTGAGTAAAGAAACTGCGGTCGTAATCTTCACAGCTCTCTCAACAGCTTCAGTAAGCCAGGGAACCTTTAATAACAATGATTTGCTCTCACCACCAGATTCACCAATGTCCTGAATTCTTTGGTCAGATATTTTTTTAAAGCGGCGGTTCAGTTAAGTTTTCCTACCATTACATTATGTAATCAATATAAACTAGAAGTAGCATTAAAATTTATCAATGTCACTTGAAAAAGTCTAGGTGTTGAAGAAAGGCTCACACTGCGTGCCTTTAGTATGCGACAAGCAGCCAGCTCTCTAATATAAAGCTTTCTATCATCTGTTATCATCGCAAGAAGAAGGCTTTCGGGAATCGCAAATACGCGTTTCTTTGGATAGCCGGATCTATTATGTTTCTTAAAGTTTATGGGCAGAGTTCTGGAGTCCATAACAATGTTAAACAGATAACGAGTGACATATTTTTGTAGGATGGTTGGATCCTAATTGAAAACCAATACGGTCAACTTTATATATTATACGAAATTTTGCGAGAATCCTTAAATTGTCAGTAGGATTTTCAGTTGCAACATACAAACGTGGTATTTCGTTGGCACGTGTGATCCAACGGGCATGTGAAAGTTTGTTTACCTGAAGATTTATTTTCGAGATCTGATTTTAGTAATTGGCCATTGCGTGTAATATTTGTCCTGCAATGTGCTTAAATTTCTTTACAGTCAGTTTTTCACATATTTCTAGAGATTTTCCTAGTGGGCCTACGTAAGATATGTGTCCCGAAGTACAGTCTTCTAGATGAAGAAATAAATGTCTTAGAGCAGTTCATGAATGTGGAGCAAACTGATTTTTCTCTGCAATAGTTTTTGTAGCTTTTTCTGAACCAGTTCCATCATACTTTCCAGTGTTAACATTCGTTGTGTCACAACCAATGGCCATAATACATAATACTCGGTATAATACTAGCTTGGAAAATATCTTCACGTACCAGAAAATCTGTTGTCACAGTTTGTATTCCTCTAGATGTACCAAACTCAGGTACAATCTTTACCTTTTTATAGTATTTTGCTATTTATTTGTACCAGTATCATCGATTCTGCCGATAATCATAGAAGCCTGTTCTTATTTAGGAACCTTTTTATCGTTAGAACAGACGCACTGAGCTAATTTCTTGCATTTACTTGCTGAAATACCAACAAGTATCTTACTGCTTTGCTGAAAACTTTCTGACTCCTCTTGATGGATTTGAGTAGATTTTTGCATTTTAAATGACATGCTTTAAACATTTGAATGATCCTCATTCGTGTTACCATCAGAATAAATACAGTTTGTTGTATATTTCCAACCCTAGATGTTACGATGTCTGCTATCTCTGAAAAAGTTGGCTCTTTTCTCTTTCTAGTTGTAATTTTAGTTGATGTCTCGGTCATGTCAATTCGTAATAATTCTTTACATATTCGTAAGTAGTTAACACTTTCCTTTTTATCTCACTAACATCCCCCAAATAAGGACATTTAAATACACTTCGAGTTTTTTACATAGTGTTAAAAATAGGAACTGAAAAGAACAGAGCACTGTGAACGACGAGTGTCGTGACAAGCGCCGCTAGCGTCTCCTCCCGTGCTCCCACACTCCCTTATTAAACTTATAAACACATCATTTGGTTTCTTTGTGTATTCTACATCGAAAATACAGGATCCCAGAGAACGATTCGTAATAAAAAAATTGTCTGTTTATGAAAATATAGTACTGATATATGGCGTCTATGTGAGGTCTAAATCCAATTATTTTTATAAAAATCAGTGCCGATGCGGGGGCAGTTACTCTAAACGGAATTGATTTATATTTTGTATTGCTTAATTTAAGCCCAAATGGCACCAAATTTTTACTATTACATTGCAGTTAAACGAAAAAAGTTTTTTCGCTCCACCCTATATATATATCGAAGCGTGTTTGCCAAAAGTTTTACTGCAACTTCTACAACTGATTTACACTGCAAAAGACCTGCATTCAAAACAACGGATTGCAGTCAGTAGTAAAAGTATAAAGACGTGATGACTTCGTGGCGACAAAGTATAATCTCAAAATGTTGAAGTTTTACGGTCTTCCACAATTTGTCATCATTACTGGTTTCAACTACTGTGAACGAAAACATCGTGAGGAAACGACCATGTTCTGAAAAAGACATATTGAAACAAAGTTCCTTATCTTCAGGCTTGGGAGAAATAAGTATTTTTCTGCGAGATCGAACTACAAAAATGCTGAACTAAGATCGTAAGAAAAATATAATAACACAAGTCATGCGTAAAAACTGCCCGTAGCCAGCTATTCAGATGATCGTAGAAGATAACTCGGTAATAATAAAACAAAATATCGAGTATATAGACTTTACTAGTAGTACCCCGCGATTATCCCGCGTAGTTGCTGTTCTAGTTGATTTCTTACGGTAAATAAATAGCCTGCTGGTTCTATACGATATTTTAAATATGTTTTTTTTTTTAATTTAACATGTGTACGATTAAATCGTACACATGTTATATACAAACATACATACCCCAAAATTTTTGGGGTCATGTCCCTTGTGCAAGATTAATTAAATACCATAATATGTAATTACTAGTAGGTACCCTGATTCTCAATTAATCATAATTATTCATTTAATTACTTACCTAGAATACTGACAGAGACTTGGATTGTTATTTCGTGCCAGAATCGTAATTCTGATTGCAATGTGAATCAGCTGAAATAGTATAATTTCGTGAATTGGTATGGTAATGGTAACATTAATTTGCGCCACGAATAGACGAAGTTTTATTTTGAAAACAAGGGAAATAATTTGAAAATTTGACATAACTTAGTTAGAACTGTTTTAATGTGATTTTGTTGTGTTGTCTTATTAATAATATTAATTAGATTATCTCAAGTTTTGCTAAGCGGAACTATATACAATGACCGAGGTTCAGTTACAAGAATTCAAACTTGAACCCGATTCAGAACTTCGTTTCGAAGTCGAATCTAAGAACGAAAAAGTTGTTTTAGAGGTAATACGAACAATTTAGACATGTAGTTTTCAGTTAGCAGCGATTTCATGCCAGGAATGCGTATTTTTCGTGGTAAACTTCATCGGTGACGATTTTGAGGTTATGATTTTGTTTACAGGTGAAGAATGGATACGCGGAGTTGTTTGGCACGGAACTGGTAAAAGGAAAGCCGTATGAGTTCCATACGGGGGCCAAGGTGGCGGTGTTCACCTGGCACGGGTGCACCGTCGAGCTGAGAGGACGGACTGAAGTCAGCTACGTCGCTAAGGAAACTCCCATGGTAACAGCTGTGCACTTGAATTGTGAAATTTTTAGATTAATGCGATACCAAATCAGCGATACATTGTTACATAAATTTAGCAACAACAAAAGTGAAGTGAAGTCAGTATGAAATATTATCAAACTAAAACTGCATCCAGCATCCTAAGTTAGTTTGACAGGGCCTTTTCCACACCTAGCCTTTTAATTGGGCCATTGTGTGTTGGTCACCCTTCTGCTCCAACCAATGCTGTCTCAGAAGGCAACCAATCTTTTCAGGTTGTAAAAGGCCTCTGGGATAGAATTATGCCTTTTTATCTGCCATGCTCCTGCATTCCATAATCACATGCTGTAGTATTGCTTTTTCCTCCATTCATCCCCTGCATAGAGGGTCGTCTGTCAGTCTGTCACACCTATGGTAAATATGTGCTTATAAGAGGACAGTGGCCTGTCTTAACTTAAAAAAAAAAAAGTGTGACGAGAAGTACAGGACATGTGCCTGATGGTAAGCAACATGCCTGGCACATAACAACACAGTGACACGCAGCTATTAGAACATAAAGAGTTCAAATCATTACCTAGCACTGCACTGTGCTCGTCACCCAGAGATCTAAGATGTTATATCTCTAAGCCCTGTCATTTCTCTGGAAACATTGCCCTGCAAACAGAAACACAGTAATGTTTGCGCATTACTGCTTGGGGGTAGAATAATTGGCAAAGATGTTGTTGTATTTCCCCAGGCCGACTCGGCCAAGAGTCCTACCACAACATAGCTAACTGCATAACTGCATCTTCTAGAAAGAATTCAGAACCTTTGGTTGTGGTTAACTAATGCATAAATATGAAAGATTGAATGTTAGTTGTTCAATAAGTACTTTAAAAATGAAGAAGTCAAAAGATTTGGTATTCCGATAGATAATTAATTCTTAGTAATAGCAGACTTATTTGTTATGAAACAAAATGCACTCTGTATGGGAAATAGTTGTATTGTTAATTACTTACTCATTTATCTACTAATCAGTTTATAAATGACTAACTTACAAATTAAGAAACACTAAAAATAAAATTAATTGATGGATAGAAAAACTACCCTAATGTCCAGAACTGGTTACAGATTTTACTACAGTGTTGCGGGATGGGATTAATATAATATTGTTTGGATGTTCCTCACACAACACTGTAGCCATAACACTTTAGCCACAGAATAAATATTAGTACAAGTACAGAACACTCACTTAGCGAAAACAATTATATAAATAGCGACTCTTGCTGGGACACAACAAAGTTCAATTCAGCTCGCATTAGCGCTCAATACCTGTCGCGATTTTTAACTAAACATTTGCGCTTTCTTCTAACACGTAACTCTGTCCCTGTCTGGCGCGGAGGGTTGTCGACATATCTAATAACAATATGCCCGGGAAACATGTTGCGCGAACGCTCAGCCGTGCGTCCGACAACCGACTGGTACTTGTTCCCTGGGAGGAACGGTCTAGCTGTAGGCTAAAACCGCGCGACCTTGAGCGAGTGATGATGCACTGCTTTAGCCCCTAACTATAAATATTGGTGGACAATTCACACACAACACCATCTGACCCCAAACTAAGCAAAGCTTGTGTGATGGCGGCCAGATAGCTGATATAATACTTATATATTTTTAAATACATACTTATTATACATAGAAACACCCAGACACAGTGCAAACATTTCAATTTATCACACAAATATTTGCACTGGGTGGGGATCGAACCCACTATGAAACATGAACACTATGAACTATGAAAAGTAACTACCTTAACAAAGAAATCAACTAGTTATTTGATAAAAACAATATGTTCCAGGCAACCATAATATGGAAAAAATTGATAGGACGGCAGAAGAAGATTAAATTAACGTGGTTGTTACACATATTGATTAGGTAAACGGGTAACTCACGTGTAATGAGGTCGGTCATATTAACTTAACAATTTTTTGACTAAGTTTTATAAAGCAAATATGATAACAATTCAAATCAAACGGCGACTGCCGATTTGCCCATAGTTAGTTAGTTAGGGGTCTTTTCCGCAGTTAGCCTCTCAAATTGCCCATATGCTCACCTAAACCATAATTAAAGGCCATAAATCGTTGCCATAAAGAGTTGAAGTTGAAATAGCTAAAATATTTGATATTTTCCAGGTTGTATATTTAAACGTGCACGCCGCGTTAGAGCAGCAACGAGTAGCAGCGGAGCAGGAAGGCACGCGCGGGCCCGTGGCCATGGTGGCGGGGCCCGGCGACGTGGGCAAGTCGACGCTGACCCGGCTCCTGCTCAACTACGCCGTGCGCATGGGCCGACGACCCATCTACGTCGACTTGGACGTGGGACAGGGACAGATCAGCGTGCCCGGGACCATCGGTGAGATGATATAATTTTATCTTATATCTACAAACAAACTTGCCTTTTACATTTGTACATTTTTAAGATTAAATTTTTGAAATACATATAGACTAAGCCTTTTAAATGTAAGGTAATGAAGTCAAAAGTTCAGCTCTGTTAAGTAATTTTTGGAAAAGAAAATGTTATAAGTTCTGTCTCCGACCTGCTAATGTAATAGTGTAGTTGAGGAGTGGTGGCGGAGCAGCCTAATTGGACATCCAGAAACAATGTTTTTTTGAGCCACTCACACCTTATAGAGAAAAGGCCAATAATTGTAAATTATACATAAAAAATTATTCACTAGATATAGAATTGCTCAAAACAGTCAAAACCAGCAAACATTTGTATTCACCACACAAACATTTGTACTGTCAAGAATTGAACGCATGACCCATGGTTCTACAGGGAAACTCACTACCAACTAAGCCTATATAAGATCATGCAGATCAGTTGCACATTTCGTCTCTTAGTTACCTGCATATTGGATAGAGACGGGCGGAAAAATTTGGAGGAGGCCTATGTCGAGAAAAGAACTGGACAACATTTTTTTTTTAATTATAATAAAAATAGGTATACATATATGTATACTTACATAAACATTGTTAATACTCTAGAAATAAAGGCTATCTTTAACCTGTATATTGACGTGACAACGTCTTATAATTCGATGAAGCCGGCTGCACGCCCGCAAAACATGACGTCATGTACCGTTACCGCGTTACCGTCGGTCGTTACCTCGCCGCATGTTTGTTACAGTTGTATTAATTATTTCGACCAGTAGTTCAAGCGGGGATGTAGCTCAGTGGTAGAGCGTTCGCTTTGCATGTGTAATGCCCCGGGTTCGATCCCCGGCATCTAAAAGCTTTTTTGCATTGTTTTGATTGAAAATAACTAAATTGTACTGATTACTTTTTACATACAAACCTATTAAACAAATGAAATTAAAATTTTCTTTTAAAATATGCTACCATTCCATCAGTATTTTCTTAAGACGTTGTCACGTTCTATCGTCAGTAAACCGACTTTACAGACAAACATTTTTTATTGTTTAGGAGCGCTGCTGGTGGAGAGACCCGCTTCCATCGAGGAGGGGTTCAGCCAGCAGGCCCCGCTGGTGTACCACTTCGGGCACAAGCAGCCCAGTGAGAACCTCGAGCTTTACAACACCATCGTGTCCCGCCTTGCTGAGGTAACATGAACAATTATTTCACAATCACTCTTACTTAAAACGGACCTTTCATTTCCCGACCTCGGATGGCCTGTAAATTACTTTTCCTTTCATTTTGTCATATTTTCTTCCTTCTACAATGGGTTTTATCCCACTATTAATTATATGGTTTCAAAAATTATCGAGACTGGTCTATAAAAATATACAGATAATCCATACATAAATAACATTTATTTTAAACGATTTCCAGGTGATAACGGAACGATGCGAGAGCAACAAGAAGGCATCGGCGTCGGGCGTCATCATCAACACGTGCGGCTGGATCAAGGGCGGCGGGTACAAGACGCTCACGCACGCTGCACAGGCGTTCGAGGTAACACCCGCTCAGGAAATAAAACATATTGTTTAGCATCAAATCAAACTATACTGTTTTTGATTAGTATAGTAGCTGAATCCTGCTATCGTTGCTACGCCACCTATCGAGAGTTGGTCGTACCAACACAGATTTAGAACAAATTTGGTTAGCGCAGGTTATAATGACGCAACCTTAAAAGATAGACTTGGTGTCACGGACTTCGGCGCACGTCAGCGCGCGCAACGGAATACTTGTTCCCGTTTTTGTTACATTCTTCATTAATGCTCCGCTCCTATTGATAGTAGCGTAATGTTATATTGCCTATAGCCTACCTCGATAAATGGTCTATCCAACAGAGAAATAATCTTTCAATTCGGACCAGTAGTTCCCGAGACCCTAGAGTTTAAACAAACAAACTCTACAGCTTTAATTATTTATTAGTCAATTAGTCAACTATTTAATAGCTTTAATATTTTTATTTATTAGTCAATTGTGACCGGATGTAACAGCAAACACAGAGTCTAGATTCCAATATGATTTAATCAGAAACAAATACAGCAAATTAACGATAACAAGAATGGCTCGCAAGTGCTCGAATACTAACATCCCTCCAATGAGGGAGTTTCCGACGAGACAAAAATAGTTCCAACGGACGCACTAGATGGCGATTGTTCGAGATGCAGATAGATCTGTCTCTACCATATACTCTCAACAGTGTAATCACTTTAGAGACCCTACCCGTTTTCAGGGAAAAAGTATAGTGTAAAAAGTGTCTTTTTTAATTTTAAAATATTGGGAATAAAAATTGCTAATTAGGTTGATAATGTAATAAAAAACCATTACTGATCACAATCCCTTTTCAATAAAAATCTTTAGAACTCCCGAGGCAATAGACACCAACTAAGCCAAAGTAGAAGGAAAATTCAAAGATATAAATAGCAACACTGATACGACAATATTTTATCCACAGACTAAGTAGAGAGATACTGTCTCGGCTGAAGGATTAGTATCCATAGCCAAGAATAAATTTAAAAAATATATATTTTGTCTTTCATCAGGTTTACGAGTTTGTTTTGAAATTTTGATGTTTTGATATAGTTTTCATTCGAATAAAATGCGTACATGGATAAAGTAGTTTATTATTTATTACTAGAAGTCGTGCTTTCGCAAATTGAATGAATTGAGTCCCATTATGCCTACCGCTTTTGACAACAAACCAAAAGACCTACAAGCGCCTCCTATTATCGTTTTATTACACCATGTCTTTTTGTCTCGTCGGAAAACGGCTCATTATACTTGGGTAAGGTAAGGTGGGTAGGTTTGAAACTTGGTGGAACAGCGGTTAGTTGACGATGTTCTGGGGGAAATGCATTTACGCACAGTATGCCGTACAAGGGCACGGATGTGTAGAACTAGACACCACTACTAGTGGTGCCCCTACCGACTATAACATTGTCACCACTGGAAACATTGCCTTTCAAACCGCAATACAGTAATGTTTGCTCTTTACTGATTGGCGGTAGACATTACTCCAGAGAGTTTTTTTAAATAAAGAGTGACGAAACGAGCAGGACATGTGCCTGATGGTAAGCAACATGTCTGCCACATAACAGCACAGCGACACTCAGCTATGGAACATGAAGAGTTCAAATCATTACCTAGCACTGCACTGCGCTCGTCGCCCAGAGATCTAAGATGTTATATCTCTAAGCCCTGTAATTTCTCTGGGCACATTGCCCTTCAAACCGGAACACAGTTAATGTTTGCACTTTACTGCTTGGCGGTCGAATAACTGGCAAAGGTGTGGTACTTCCCCAGGAAGTACCACACCTGCGGTACTACTACTCTGCAAAGAGTCCTACCACTACAAATATAAATATAGTTTTTGACGTGACAACGTCTTATAATTCGATGAAGCCGGCTGCACGCCCGCAAAACATGACGTCATGTAACGTTACCGCCGTTACCTCGCCGCCGCCGTTACCTCGCTCTAAGGCGTAGTTGAAGTTGTCACGTTCAACTAACGTCAGTAACCCGACTTTACAGACAACCATTTTTTAACATTACAGGTGGACGTAATCCTGGTCCTGGATAACGAGCGTCTGTACAACGAGTTGAAGCGCGACATGCCCAAGTTCGTGAAGGTGGTGTACCTGCCGAAGAGCGGCGGCGTCGTGGAGCGCTCCTCCTCGCAGCGGGCGGAGTCCCGCGACGCGCGCCTCCGGGAGTACTTCTACGGGAGGAAGACCGCCTACTACCCGCACTCCTTCGATGTCAAGTTCTCCGATTTGAAGATATATAAGGTAAGATTATATTAGTATAAGTTACGGTGGTCTAGTCGGGAGAACGGCGGCTGCCGATCCGGAGACCCCGGGTTCAAACCCCACACGCACCACTGTCTTTTCGAAGTCATGTGCGTAATGCCGCTAACTTTAAACGGTGAAGGAAAACATCGTGAGGAAACCGACATGTACCTAGAATCTTTCGAAGTCATGTGTCATCCGCCAACCCGCACTGGGCCAGCGTGGTGGATTATGGCCTTAACTCTCTCCTTGCGAGAGAAGGCCCCGAGTCCCAGCAGTGGGAACGTTTAGTGGGCTGTTGATGATGATGATGATGAAGGTAAGATTCATAATCCGAAACGAGGAAATCCGCAGAAGAACGAAGGTCACCGACATAGCTCTTAAAATTAGCAAGTTGAAGTGGCAATGAACAGGCTACATCACTCGCAGAACTGACAACCGATGGGGAAGAAAGGTTCTCGAGTGGCGACCACGAACCGGAAGACGCGGGGTAGGACGACCCACATGATGGACCGAAGATATTGTCTCGGTCGCGGGAAGTCGTTGAATGAAGGCTGCACAAGACCGGTCATTGTGGAAATAATTGGGGAAGGCCTATGTCCAGCAGTGGACGTCTGCGGGCTGCTGATGAGATGATGATGAAGGTTAGATTAGCTCAATGAGTAAGCAAGCTGAAGTGTCAATGAACAGGCTACATCGCTCGCAGAACTGACAAGCGATGGGGAAGAAAGGTTCTCGAAAAGGGAAGACACAGTATTGGACGGGCTCCCACTATAATTATGACCTCACAAAGGTTGCTGGAAACCGCTAATTGCAGGTTGAGCAGGACCGTTCGTTGTCTTATCAGGGGGAAGGGGGAGGCCTATGTTCAACAGCGGACGTCTTGCGGCTGATGAGATGATGAAGGTGAGATTGTTGTAACACTAGGTATTATTACCGTGTTTTATGTGGTGGAGCGGTCCTCCTCTCAGACGGCGGAAACCCGGGATTGTGACGTCTATATTAAAATCGTACGCACTAAATCTTCGTCAATATAGATAGATAGAAACTCTTTATTGTGACACGAAAAAAAAACTTAAAATATTACAGAGACACACTTTATAGTTATAGCGCCACAAATGGCGGCCTTATTGCTGAGAGCAATCTCTTCCAGGCAACCAGCATCAAGGAAAAAAAAAAGCCTACAAACACTCGTAGGCGGGGGAAGCGACTGTAATTTAATAATACTACTAAATATTCTGTTTGTGAAATTAAAGAAGAAATACGTACTTATATAATATTTTTAATAATCTAACCGCTGGACTGATTAATTTTGTTTTCCGATTCATTGTCTGCATCATGTAGATAGCTTAATGAATGGTGTATTGTGTTTCGCACAGGTGGGCGCGCCGTCGCTGCCCGACTCGTGCATGCCGCTCGGCATGCGCGCGGAGGACGCGCTCACGAAGCTGGTGGCGGTGTGGCCCTCCCCGGCGCTGCACCACCGCCTGCTGGCCGTGTCGTTCGCGGCCGGGCCCGACGACGACGCGCTGCACTCCAACCTCGCCGGGTTCGTGTGCGTGTGAGTACCTCCCACCCCTCATCACCCACCACACACCACACACACTATCGTCAACTTTTTTTTTTATAGCATAGATTGACGAGACGAGCAGGTCATGTGCCTGATGGTAAGCAACATGCCTGCCACATAACAGCACAGTAACACGCACCTATTGGAACATGATAGTCCAAATCATTACCTAGCACTGCACTGCGCTCGTCACCCAGAGATCTAAGATATTATGTCTCCAAGCCCTGTAATTTCTCTGGAATCATTGCCCTTCAAACCGGAACACAGTAATGTTTGCACATTACTGCTTGGCGGTAGAATATTTGGCAAAGGTGTGGTCCTTCCCCAGGCGGACTCTGCTAAGAGTCCTAGCACTACCAAACTGACCTCAACCGAACGCATCTGGCCGCACTCGACACGTAACTAAAGAAATAAATAAAAAATTGGCAGTCATAGGAACTGCCGATAGAAGTGAAAACTTATAACTCAGAATTTGATAGCTTACCTTGGAAACTACAGGGGCGTAACCGGAGGGCGTGGCTTCGCCATTATGGCATGGCCATCTAGAAATGCGTCAGCATTGCCATTGGCTCTCGCATTTCTAGATGGCCATGCCATGATGGCGAGGCCACGCCCTTTCAGCATTTCCCATTGTCTGACGCATTTCTAGATGCCCAATCGCCAAGGTCCCGAGTTTTCCCGTAGATTTCTTATCATACCCGAGCGTGGCGGTAGAATTCAATTTACACGCCACGAAAAATTTGTATAGGCGCGCCTGAAGAAGTTTTCACTTCAATAAAAGAATACAGAAAGCTAACATTCAAAATTAGTGAACATTCTCCATTGTGTGTCCCATAGGACGGCGGTGGACACGGAGGCGCAGAAGCTGACGATCCTGTCGCCGCAGCCGCGACCGCTGCCCAACACCGTGCTGCTGCTCTCCGACATGCAGTACATGGACAACCACTAGCGACCGCGAGGGATCGCCAAACCTACCTACAGGCGGACGACCATACGCGTAGCTAGTCAAACAATCAAACAACTAGTGCATGACCATTCGTATAGCAGCTCAATCAGTACATGACTGCAATCAAGCAATCAATGCAAGAAGTGACCACATTTGTGACATCTCATGCAACAAGTGCGTGACCACATGTGTGACATATCATGCAACAAGTGCGTGACCACATGTATGACATCTCAGACAACAAGTGCGTGACCACATGTGTAACAATTCATGCAACAAGTGCGTGACCACATTAGTAACATCTCAGACAACAAGTGCGTGACCACATGTGTAACAACTCATGCAACAAGTGCGTGACCACGTGTGTAACAACTCATGCAACAAGTGCGTGACCACGTGTGTGACATTTCATGCAACAAGTGCGTGACAACATGTGTATCATCTCATGAAACAACATTCAATCTATTGATACCAAATTTCGTATCGTATCCGCCTAAATGAGTGCTAATGGTAGATTGCCTGTACGAACGAACTATGCAATGCTCCCCGCTCTATGCTACAATTATTTTAAATTGCTGGACGATGTTCCCATACAAAATAAAATGTAAATCTATGATGTAATGTGATCTTAAATAAAAGACTGTAAATAGATATTAAAACTTAGTTTTAATAAAGTATTGTACATTATGACTATTTATTGTTTTTTTTTGTTATAAATCTATACCTTTAAATATTTGGACGAGTCCCTTGTCCAAATATTTAAAACATTCTACTCACTCGTGAAGAGTGTGTTACTTGTGGGTAGAATGCTTTATTATCCATCTATGCATGCAGTATGTGTAAGGACACACATAAATACACACACTTATCTCCACATATACACAAAAAAACGATCACTACTGTAAAATAACATCTTAATATATATAAATCTCCTGTCACGATGTTTGTCCGCGATGGATTCCTAAACTACTTAACCGATTTTAAATTAAATTGGCACACCGCGAGCAGTCTGGTCCAACTTGAGAGATAGGATAGTTATAATAGTCTTTAAACGGCGCCTGCCGATCCGGAGACCCCGGGTTCAAACCCCACACGCACCACTGTCTTGTCGAAGTCATGTGCGTAATGCCGATAATTTAAAACGATGAAGGAAAACATCGTGAGAAAACCGACATGTACCTAGAATCTTTCGAAGTCATGTGACATCCACCAATCCGTACTGGGCCAGTGTGGTGGATTATGGCCTTAACTCTCTCCTTGCGAGAGAAGGCCCCGAGTCCCAGCAGCAACTTTTAGGGTGTCAATCTTGCGCGGTCCGAAGGGGGGGGGGGGGGGGGGGGGTTCACAGGGGACATGACCCCCCCGTATAACTTAAGTTAAAAATCTACAAAAATTCAAAATATTTAAGAGTACATAGACTATTTTAAAACGCAAGAAAACAACTGGAACGGCAACTACACGTGTAAAATTTAAATAAAATAAAAAATAATTTTATATTAAAATCGTGGGGCGCTAATAGTTAAGCCTTTTTTACGCGAATTATCGTATTTCTAGTCGTGACTCCCTCCAAAATTCGGGGCTAGGACCGCGCCTGGTGTCAATATACAAGTATTTGGAGACTTACAGCTGGGTATCTCGAATTCCGAGGTGAACTTACTATAATGTTTGGACTAAAAGACGTTTTCAAGATACAAATAAACCTGCCAAAAGATACAGATAGTGCAATCCACGAAGACGCGCCCCACTATTCCTCCTAACCGTTTATAGTATAATATGTGTGCAAGCTTCCGTCAATGTCGAGTTATGAGTGTTATCTGTACACACTAATTACCTATGAATGCACACGCACACTACAATGACTGGTGAATGGTTCGCGACTGACGCTTGGAGCAAACGCGATTGGTGGAAACGAAAATTGGTGGGGCGCGTCTTCGTGGATTGCACTATCTATAGTTCACAATTTACAATTTTAACAAAGATGGTGCCAATGTTTCATTCTGTTTGTGAAATTTCACTAGACGAAACTTTAGCGGCCACACTTTGCGAAATTATCTAAATTATATTAACTATCTTTATCAGGGGTTCCCAAACTTATTTTGTCTGCTGCCCACTTTGAAAATAAAGTATTTTTTAGCGTCCCCTATTTTTTTTACATATTTGAAAAAACTATTACTTCAAATTAAATTACTTAATTATTGTGAGAGCGAAGATCAAAGATTCATTTTAAACGAGATTTTTACTATAACCTGCAAGAGTTAACACGGGACCTGAGCCCAGTACGTAGTACACAGCGGACTCCAAGCCTCTATGTGTAGAGACGCCACAAATTTTTTTTCTAGGTCTCTTACCGCCCTCCTATAGACTTACAGCGCCCACAAAGGGGCGTTATCGCCCACTTTGGGAAAGGCTGAATCTTGATCTATTTGCATCTTGAAAACGCCTCTTCAAAAATGTCCATAAATAGTGGTATTTCAAATAAAAAAGGTGAAATAAAAGACATACGTGACTGTTTAAAATTTTATTTAGCGTATTCAAAATATATTTTTACAGTATGAGATAAAATCTTGCCAATTGATAAATTACTATTCTCCTAATCATTTTGTACTCAAGCGAAGCTTCCATTCTTCAGTTTACATTACAAAACAGGGGGTTTTATACACATCGCAACAAAACTTCATAAATTCCACATCGTTCATGAGAATATTTTTCGTATGTTATCTAACAGCTGGAAAAAGATGTCTTACTAATTTCATTACATTTCAGCATTATGTTACATAAGTCTTCTGACGGTAATCTAGGACTACGCATTCATGTTGCTACAATAACTATTTATCTTCTCTAGTATCTTTTTCTAGACACATATAAGAGATATCTTATGCTGGATACCTGGATAGTACTATAAATATAATATAGCCTGTAATACTGTACTGTAATACTGAAAATATATAATTTAATATGACGCTAAGTAGCTAATAAAGCTTAATAGCTATATTATGCTAGATAACTATTTTTTTGACCACAGGTGGCGCTAATGTTTCATTTTGTGAAATAAAATAAAAGATCTTATTACACTTGGCTAAATTTTTCGTCGCTAGGTCGCTACTGAATTCAGTGAAGTAGGTATAATAAATAAATAGCATTCAGTAAGCTTCCTTCTAAACTTGCTTTAGAATCTAAACTTACTCTTAATTCAGTCACTAAATTTAGCAAACTGTAATAAGGGCTTTATCTAACAAAACTAAACATTAGCGGCACATAAATATGGTGTAGGTAATTGAGAAATATCTTTGAAAGATTTGCAAGGTTGATTTGCATGTTGAAAACATCCCATTACAATATTAATACACTAGATACCTACAGATGTAAGATTGGTACAAATTGTCATATGCTCGAACAACCATATTGAACATTTTGCGACACCCTTAAATTAAGAGTAAATTAAAATAAGAATACTCAATCATTTAAACTGTTGTATTAAACCCCCTATCTAATTAACTATTTACCATTATTAATTATACTATTCAATATTATTGCTTTATGGCACTAAATACGATATCAAAAATAACAAAAGTAGAGTACAATTCATTTGAAACTAATCCATCCGGCTGTCACAACGCGTTTAGATGCTACACAAAAGAAAGATGACAATCCTCAAACTAAGAGATCAAATTGTTAAGAATTTATAATTTCTCCATAGTCTCCACATGTATTTTATATTAATATACAAAGTAATCCTTCCAACTAAATAAATAAAGACTAGATCGAGAAACATTAAAAAGTGATAATACAGAGCATTCGGTAAGACTTTCGTGGGTAAATATTCTGCTGATATTCACGAAAGTTGGGTGTGATAGTTTTTGACGTGATAACGTCTTATACCTAATTCGGTGAAGCCGGCTGCACGCCCGCAAAACATGACGTCATGTAACGTTACCGTTACCGTTAGTTCGTCGTCCGTGCCATGCGGACGAAGCTGAGCGCTGAGGGCGCCACCCGCCGAGTCGAGCGGTATCACTACTCGCGCTATCAGCGTACTGATTTCTTAAGACGTTGTCACGTTTAACTATCGTCAGTAAACCGACTTTACAGACAACCATTTTTTTATTTCGAATATTATTTCTCTGGAAACACTACCCTTCAAACCGTAACACTGTAATATTTTGCACATTACTGCTAGGCAGTAGAACTATCTTTCTGAACGCTCTGTATGTTATACCTACGCAAAATAATATTAAATATTAGAATACAAACTTTTGTTGCTGTTCTATTAAGTAACAGAAAAAAACACCTTATTTTTAAACAGTTAAAACACTTTATAGGTAATACGGGGCTACGCAGTACAAGTAGATGTAGGTATTACGATATAACGAGACAAAATCAACTTTTCCTTCAACGCCATCGGGTTTTTGGCTAAGTTGTTTTTTTTTGGAATCCCTCGTTAAAACTAAATTAATAGTTTATAATTATAAAAATCGCTTTCGACTTAATAAATGTGGCCTGCGCGATTCTACTGCGTAGCTGTCATTTCTACCAAAATTGTTGAATCTTGATACAATACCGTAGATGTTTTTAGAATTAGATTTTTCAAAATGCTCTTGTCAAAGATATTGTTTTTTAAACTTTCGCGATTTGAACACATAATGTAAACACTATACTGGACTGAATCATGATCTAAATTACTTATTATTTCATTACCTCGACGTTTCGGCAGTGTGGTCACGAGACAAAGTCACGTGGTCACGTTTTTTTTTTAAATAAACAGTGACGAGACGAGCATGACATGTGCCTGATGGTAAGCAACATGCCTGCCACATAAGAGCACAGTGACACGCAGCTATTGGAACATGAAGAGTCCAAATAATCATCTATGTTGTTCTATCTCTAAGCCCTGTAATTTCTCTGGAAACATTGCCGTTCAAACCGGAACACAGAAATGTTTGCACGTGACCACAGCATGCAGCGGTTGTGACGCTGCCGAAACGTCGAGGTAATGAAATAATAATTTAGATCATGATCAAGTCCAGTGTAATGTAGACATTATCTGTCAAAGATATTACTCAATTTCGTCAAGTGTGTGGTGTCATTGGTTCATTTCGTGAAATTTCGCTAACAAAATGAGACGGTGGCGCCACCTACGTTGAAATTACCTTTGACAGATTTATTTGTATCTTGAAAAAGCCTCATTAAGGTATCCATTATACTCATACAGGCGTTTAGTTTTTATAAATAAAATCAAATTAGCTACGTTTTTAGCGCTTATCGACACTTTCTTTGGGTTTGTGTACAATCACTTGTTCACTTAAAACTAGGTAAAAAAAAGGTAATTCATATTGAAACTAAAATTAGCACAAAAGTACTTAGTTCAGAAAAAAATTATTGTGTTGTGGAGTTCGATTACGATAGCTATCAAGTTTTAGGTAAAGCTGTTTTAAAGATTTTTTAATGAGGTTTTCTATAGGACGGAGACCACAACATTTGACTGCTAATTAATATTTAGCCATTATCTTATCCTTTTCAAATAAATATGTGTTTAAAAAAAATAATATAAATGCATATGCATATATAAAAATATTGAAATAAGGGCAGTTTTTATAGTGACAAAATTAGATACCTATCGTAATCCCACCCCATTTGTTAAAAATATTGAATTACACCTATGTATACAAAAATTAAAATATGTTCTAAACTATTCAATATTTTGGAACTAAAATTATACCTCCATAGTAAAACAGAAAACATTTTATGCAAGTTTTGGAGAGTCAGAAGACTGTGTTTTATAAATGTACATCGAAAACATAGCAAGCATTAACAATTAATTGCAAAAAAGTAATTCTTCCCGTTAGCGAAAACTTGATATATTTATATGAAGTGTTTTATCAATTAATGAAATGTCTAACAAAACAAAAGACAAAGTAGATATTATGTCTAAAAACTTAAGAACGGTTCGAGATTCTTCTGAACAAACCGAAAAACAAGTTGCTCTTCAAAAATGGACGGTAACTCTATCAATATTAGACACACTTGTAATTGCATACCTAGTATACCTACTTAGTTTTACAATTACTAAACTAGAGAAAATTATGGTTACGATGTGGAAATTTTATAATATTCATAAAATAGATGCTTCGGATGATAGAGAGTTAAAATTTGACTAACACAAAATGATACTCATAATAAAGTATGTCAATATTGTATGCACAAGATCCGCTTTAATTATGAAGGTTTATTCTGCTACGAAAACTAACGATTGTTAACATTACTGAATAATATGCGTGTAACTCACATGTGTTATTATAATCAATGAAGCCCTATTTAAAATTAATTTCATCCACACTCGGCACATCATATCACACGCAAGTGACTCTTCAATCGGTTACTAATAATATTTGGATGTTTTAAAAATTAAATCAGAATTTTGTAACTTCAAAAACACTTAAATAAAAGTAATTTTACTTTTAATACGTACTACTCTCTTTCGTAATCGATGCAATATAGCAGGATTTTGTACATAAATAGTTTTGAGTAATCTAATGTTAATAAACTAAAGTTTAAAGTTTAACTAAACTTATTGGTAAGTAATAAGGTAAGTATCAATTTTTCTAAAGTGGTTTAAAATGAAAATAAATAATTAATTTATAATACTTTGGCGCTCAAAGCCAAATGACCTATGCGGACTAGATAAGTTCTAAAAGCACTACTGTTTTATATAAATAAATTTAGCATAGATACTTATTTTAAGTACATAAGAGTTCATAATACTTGCGGCTTTTTAAAGAAAACACAGCGTAAATACATTAATGCATTTAAGGTATAATTATTTAGCTACATACATGCATTTTACTTGCATTGTCTAGTTACTATTCTCACCTATAAAGCATTAAACGAAACAAAATCAAGTGATCTAGACAATCGAAGTGTAAATTAGAGCCAAAATGGGCAAAGTGTAGCATTGGAGTTCACTTCGACACAACTGTCGATGGATAATGTTTTTAATAATCAATGTATTTTGTACATTGTAGTCATTATCGGCTTTATTTTTGTTCATTGTAGTGATTTAATACGTGCTAAGTGTTTCTTTTCATATTAGTAGGAGATCCCGCTATACAACGACCTTCACCGAGATGTTTATTTGATGAAACGTATTTTATATGTCATTTAATAGGGCAATAAATATATTGCACATGGGTTGCCTAACAAATTTTAGTCCAGAGTATGATTAATTAATAAATGATTGTTTTTTGCATCGATACTGCATTTTGCAACGGTCTGATTATTGAATTGAAATTAAATAAAATGAAGGATTATTTTATCATGAACACGGTGGTATAGGGTTGCCGGCGAAAAATCAGTCCGGAAGTCCGGTTGCCTAATTTTTAAAAGTAACCTTATTGCTGTAACCTTGGCCAATTATCTCGGAAACTATAAACTTTAGGGCAAACATTATTGAGGTCGTTATTGTAGAAAATACAATTTTGCATCTTTTGTGGCATGAAGACTTTTCTGTAACAAGTACCGTTTACGATTTAATAAAAAAAATTTTTTTCATTTATTAATTAATCATACTCTGGACTAAAATTTGTTAGGCAACCCATATGCAATATAGTTCTTGACATATTAAATTACATATAAAATACGTTTCATCAAATAAACATCTCGGTGAAGGTCGTTGTATAGCGGGATCTTAGACTATATTGAAAACATCACACATGACGTTAGAATAGCATTGGCCACGTACTTACCACGGTCGTTGTAACGTTTCCGACACGTTGAGGTAATCTATAGGTACCTACTATATTGTAAAACTGAAGAGCTTGTTTGTTTGTACGCTCTAATCTCAGGAACTACTGGACCAATTTCAAAAATTATTTTACCGTTGTTCCCGCCGTGCTATAGACTATATATGTTTCACGAGCAAAGCCGGGACGGACCGCTAGTTAAATAATAATTTAGGTCGCGATTAAATCCTGTGTAAATTTTTCAATATGAATTTAAGTCGTGAAAGTTTAAATACTATGTTGGTTTTAATTTGATTTGTGGCCCACGTGTTGACCTGATTAGCGACCGAAAAGGGGTCAGTTTTGGGTGCCCATGAGAGTGGTGCGCTAGAATTCTTCACTTAGTATAATAAACAGCGTGCTAGAAGTAAGTAAACTTATACTTTAATATCTCGCCAGCGAGGATATCCAACAGCTTTTATTGAAGAGTTTATAACTGAGTTGATAATTATGCTAGCTCTGTGTAAGTATTCCAATTAGAAAGAGTGAGAAGATCCTTTCGGAATTAGAACTATGCAATTATGTAGGTACTTCGATAATGACTGGAAAACCGAATGTAGCCGTTATTTCTTGCAGTTTTTACTGTAAAAGACGGCAAACGGATGTGAAGACATGAAATATATTTATGGTGCCAATAAAGTGTTTTGTATTGCATTGTATTTAGGGTTTAAGTTGCGGGTGATGGATCAAACACTTGTCACTAGTGAACACTGAACGTGAAACGTTGATAAAATTTCATTTAATACAATTTTAAGTGGGGCGCCAAATGACTTGCAGGAAGTAAGCGTGCACTTATTACCTAATATGTATAATTTACTAAGGCTTCTCTACCTACAGCAAAACTACGCTACCGCTGATACTCCTAGGTACGATACAACTGATTCCACATAGCACCATCAGTTGAAACCGTTCACAACATTATCGATTATTATCTACCAGTTTAATATTAGAAAATATAATTAAACATTTGCAAGATGCGTATAGACCTGTCCATAATATAGTTTTTAATATCGCCAAGTTTTGTGGCGCCAATACCTACTTCATTTCGTGAAATTTGTCTAATATAATGAGACATTGGCGCCATCTATTCGCGCGATCCCCACCCACTGCAAACATTTGTGTCAGAAGTACAAATATTCGTACTGTGCCTGGTGTTTTCTATGTAGGTAAAAAAAAATGTAGGTATAATATGTATTTTTAAATAAATGAGTATTATATATTAGCTCGAACAGTACAAGCTTTGCTTAGTTAGGGGCTAGATGGTGTTGTGTGAAATGCCCACCCATATCTATCGTGAATTTGAAAACGTAATACTTAAAACGAATTCGAATACGTTTGACAGCTCTATTTAAAATCTAAAAAAAAAGGCTGAGTTAAAACGTTACCATACACCGTTTTTAGGCATTATAGGTAAAACGAATCGAGCTGTCATTTTAACGTCCTTGTTTTTACCTTTATCTTTACAATTTATAGAACAAATATTTAGATCCGGAATATAACATACATTTTTGGTACCAATCAGCAGAGTCCGTTTTAGCATCACCAGCGCCCTGCGCTAGATTTTTTTACTGTTTACACTTGACGCTCAATGAGCGAGCCCTAGAGAGTACTGACCGAACCGAAGGAGCGCCTGCGCTGTCGGCTCGGCGCCCCCTTACATCCGGCGCCCTGGGCGGTCCTACCGCGGCCTACCCTAACGCCGGGACCTACTGCTAATGAGATCTTATAAAATTATATGCACGTCTTTAAAATGATATTATGATGGCCTTGCGCCTTCTGCTTTAGCCCAAAGCCCGGTAGGCAGCGGAGGCCACTTGTGGTAAACTGCTATTGCACATCAAGAAAAATAAATATGTATATCTAATAGTAAATATATGGATTACCTATATGTATACATATAAATATGTTCAGTATTTGTATTTCAGTATACTGACTATATTTTTCAGTAAAATTTTTACTATGAAAATTATAAAACAAACCTAAGCAAATATATTGTAAATACTACATCAAAATTAAAAATAAATAAATTGTTTTACAGTTAATGGAAGTGTTCTTTGGTGTGATACTGGAATTACAAAAGTTGCTGGTATTTAAAAAAATATGTAGAGCAATATATGAATCGTAGAATATATTTTTAATTTGTATGTGTAAAATATTTGAATTATTAATATAGTGACGAGCGGATGAGAGATAAAACCAGCATTAACTGTTGACCATAGAGTTTAAATTTGAAGGACTAATGTCCATACAAATGTAATTTAAAAATTTATTTTAAATATATATTTATATATATAGTCATATGTACCTATATGAGTAACAATAAAACCAGTTGAAATGAGTAAATTAAATGGTTTAAATCTTTAAATGGTTGAAGTTTAATTTCTATATTACAGAAATATTTACACCTACACTACTCTTAGGCCCCTAGCAGACGGAGTATTTTAATCGCGCAGTCGATGCGCAGATGACTCGCGTATACGCGCTTCAAACGATATTCGAACGCAACCTTGTAACCTAAGCACATGGAGTAATCGTGACCGCAGACACAGTGATACAGACGCGCTGTAGTCGCGCGTAGCTTCGTTTTGATCATTATACTCAGTCAGTTGTACAATGACGCCCCGCTCCGCTCCTTTGTCTACGCTTCAAACGAGTTTCGAACGCGCTCAACGGGCGCGTTTATATCGCGTTTTACGTGCTTTCGAATGTATATAAACGTAAAAATTGGCATCTACGGCGCAGAATACGCGCGTTTCTGAAACGCGCATCATCTGCGCGTTTGCAATACGCCGTGTGCTAGGGCCCTTAAGTAGTTATTCTGTAGTCAATACTTTTGTGTTAAGATTAGCCAGGCTGCAGATAGTGTCAATTACATTTATTATATTAAATAGATGAAAATTTGATTTGGTTATTTGGCTACAAACGATTTGGAACTTTAAGCCACGTTGTTTAAGAAACGTGTATTTTAATTCTACCTATCCTTTCAATTATATTACAACTCACTTTTATTTACCTATCAGAATCATTGCACACATAAAAATCTTACGATGTTTATTATTTCTAAGTGAGTTAGGATTCTTCTATATGACGTATTATCGGAAATCTCGTCTTTTATTGTTGTGCAATGGATCCACAAAGTAAGCTAAAATAGCTATTTGGTTAATTTCAAATCTAATAAATGTAATCAAGATCTATGCATGAATTTGTATTTAAGTTCATTTAGTTCTTTTTTTTAAGGTCATGATGGACTGTAGGACTAAAGGTATATGAATATTCATAATTTGTGTACACAAAAGTTGTTTAAATACCATCTAGTGCGATAACTGTCATCGCAATGTACCTAAATTAAATTATTCGAGGCAATGTCAGTGGGTCGATACAGGCTGAAAATGATGATGATGATGAATAGCATTCTCATATGACAGATTGTCTCAGAACACACTGAAAATAAATTTTCAATGTGTTTTTTTCACTCGATTTTCAACTAGAATTTGGTTCTACGTACCTACTTTATTGCTGCCGTACATCTAAACAGTTTGATATATTTATCTTATTTTACAAGGCGTTTTTAGGATTCCGTCCCCAAAGAGTAAAAACGGGACCCTATTACTGCGACTTGGCTGTCCGTCCGTTCGTCCGTCTGCCACCAGGCTGTATCTCAAGAATGGTGATAGCTAGACAGTTGAATTTTTCACAGATTATGTATTTCTATTGCCGCTATAACAAATACTAATAATGAAATAAAATTAGTATTTAAGGGGGGCTCGCATACAACAAACTTGATTTTTTACCGTTTCTTGCTTAATTAGTTCGTCCCAAGCAAACTAGACGGAGCCGCTAGAATACTAAAACGCGCTATCGAATTCATCGTTAGAAGTTAGAACCACAACGTAAAATCAAAATTTTAGTAAAGCTGTTTTGATAAAAGCCTGTCCGCGGAAACTGCGATAGTCTATGTAAACGGAATTCGGAATAAAGCCAAATAGGTTTTCGCCGTTTTATTTGCTAATGGTACGGAACCCTTCGTGCGGGAGTCCCACTAGCGCTTGGCCGGTTTTATTTTTAATTTACATCAGGAGGTTTACGCCTGACCGCCATCTCGATTAAGCGACGACATGACATGACGCGACATGACATGACGGAGCGCGTATACCTAGAGGAAACAAACTCACACTCGAGTTAATACTAAGATTGTATCTATAGAATACACCCACTCGCCGTTTCGTCTCATTTTCAAGGCATTTTTATTGCTATAATTTAACTATACAACGGGACCAACTGTGGTAGCACAGGTTAAAATTAAAATCAACTTTATGTATCGCTGTCCTCGTCACTCTGATTGAGATGAAAGAGACGGCAATAAAAGTGTTAATATGCTTTTAGAGTTGCTCCTAACGACGTTTCTCCAATTTTCACTAAAAAGTATTTCCTAAACGACATGCAAATCGTCCTAAAAAGGTGACTAGTAGAACACAATTATTTTTTTTCAATATAATTTGTCCCAAAAGGTTACCTAAAAGAGGTTTTAATAGTGTTTTTGTATTGTATAACCTAGTGAAGCGAGCAAGGCATGCTCGCTGATGGTAAGTAACACACCTGCACATTACAGTCGCGCACTCACATAAACCTGAGAAATACAAATTAACGCCTATAGCATTGTACTGCATTCTCAAAATACATCATTTTATATCTCTGATGATGTATTTTTTGCCCGGTATTTTCGTACATTCATATGAGTAGGTACCGCTAGGGGACGCTTCCAGCTGGTAGTGGGCTCGAACATCTTGATTATCTGTATACCTTCATTGGTCTACGGATAATTCAGGTGTGCTTAGTGTAAGTAGTTAGTTAGGTATGTAGCGTAGTGTAGTTCTCATTGTATTTTAGTTAAAGGCTCTGCCCTTCATTCTTCCCTGCCCTTCCCTACATTCACCAGGTAATTTTACGCATATCCAAACGAGTCGTTTTGAGAATTATAGAATTGGGATGGTGACTGGTTCAAAAATATACTATTGTAATTAGTCCGTCAGCTATATGATGGAAAAATATGGAACACGAATTTTTATTTTATCGAATTATTAATAATCGACATAGATATATTTATGTTGGTAGATCATCGGACTTTCGGAGGTGAGGGAGAGTTGTGACGTCACTTCATTGTAAAGTCGTACAGTGAAGTGGCGTCACTCGAAATTTCTAAACTCTGTATCTTCGTAATTTTTTGTTTGTGAAACAAAATAAAAAATACGTGTCTACAATATTTTTAACAGTTTAACTAACGGACTAATCAGTTTCTTATTAGTCATCATACCTATTCTATCGCTTTTTTCAGTTTAGTTCCAAGTATTTTTTAAACATCGGGAATGGCCCTTCTACCGCCAAACTAAATCAGCTTTGGCTTGCTGTTGCTATCTCCATAACTTCAAGCCAAAAGAAAAGAGAGAGAGCTTTATTAAATCTGAGACCGTTGTTCTTAGGCGGAGCTTCCGGTCTTTATGATAAATATAGATTTAATTAGAATATTCAGCTGAATGAGTAGTTTGAATGGAGGCGCATTCAAACTTCTCATTCAGACCTGCCGATTGACTCTGAATCTGGTCTTCTAGTCGTTCTCATGTCTGTGGTGCGCTGTGTTATAACCTATAGATAGATTTCATTAGCATATTCAGCTGCCTACATTCAAACCTGCCGATCGGTTCTGAAGCTGGTCTTCTAGTCGTTCTCTGTTTTGAGGTCGGTTCTGAAGCTGAAGGTTCTTGTCTTCTAGCCGTTCTCATGTTTGTGGTGTTCGTTGTGTTATGACCGGGCGTACTTGAGAGCCTGGGTGAGAGGCTTCTCGTGCTTGAGGGACTCCTTCAGAACCACGTCGGAACTGGAGAAGGGAGGCGGCGACGAGTTCTCTGAGTCCTGGACCGAGTTCGACGATTCTTCGGCTTCCGTGCGGCTTTGGGAGTCGATTGATGGCCTGGAAGTGAGCAGTGATGTTGGTAAGTTTATATAGTATAGAGTTACGAGACGAGCAGGACCTGTACCTGATGGTAAACAACATGCCTGCCCGTATAACAACACAGTGACACACAGCTATTGCACGAAGCACGAAGAGTCCACGATAGCTACTGCACTGCACTTATCACCCAGAGATATAAGATGGTTTTGATTCTATGCTCTGTAATTTCATACGAAACGTTGCACTTCCGATTGGAAGTGATGGTTTCACATTACTGGTAGGCGGCAGAATAACTAGCCCAGGCGGACTCTTAAAAAAAAAGTTTCTACCACTACAAAATTGTAAACCGGAACGAAACAGCTGTAGTCTGGCCTTTTGACTAAAACGTCTCGTTTCACAATCTTATAATCTGACAATTGTGTAGGCAGTACTTATCACAACTCCCCGTTTGTATCCCCATATGTATGGTATGATGCGTCACTGTTCTCCCTTGATGACTATTATGCCCTAGTATCCACCTCATCATCATCCCAGCCTTCTCTATCCCACTGAAAACGATATCGTCGACTCATTTTACAGCTGGACGTCCGCTTACCTTGCCTCGGCCACCCCTCGGTCACAACTCTTCTCCACCTGTTATCACCGCGTCTAGCAACGTATATTCTCCTTACTGACTTGTATCTCCTGGTGTTGATGGACTATAGCGCGGCCAGGTGATACAGCAGTCACTTATATCCCCTGGCATGTACCACCGTTCTCCTCTGACCCCCCGGTCCTTACCGACCTGTATTTCCTGGTGACCTGTATCTCTTACTGTTCCCATCCATATCTCCTGTAATCTCTCGCTGTTTTAGCCTGTATCTTCTGGTACTTATCACTGTTCTAGCCAGTATTTTCTAGTCTCTGTCACTACTCTTATATATATTTCCTGGTATCTATCACTGCTCCCATCTGTACGTCCGTTATAACTTGTTACCTGTCATCTCCTAGTTTCAGTCTACCGACCTGTATCTCCCGGTGTCTATCATTGCTTCCGTTAGTATCCTCTGGTATGTACCACCGTTCTCACCTGATACCCGTCAACTCCTGGTGTCCACTTAAGGCCGGGTCACACAGAGGCGATCCGATAGCGATAGCGATCCGATACCGAGTATGGGATCGCGCCCGCTTGCTGTGTTTCAGGTTGCATACAAATTCGAACATTACAAAAAATCCCGTCTCGCTATCGCTATCGGATCGCCTCTGTGTGACCCGGCTTTTACTTACCTGTGTCTCCTGGTCTGAATCATTGCTCCCACCTTCTCTTCTCTTCTCCTGTCTTCTGATATCTTATTTATTGTTCCCGTTTGTATCCCCCGGTATGTACCACCGTTCTCACCTGATACCTTCACCTCCTCGCATCCACCCACTGACCTGTATCTCCTGGTGTTGACGGACTGCAGCGCGGCCAGGTGGTGCAGCAGGGTGTGTCTGGGCGCGTCGGTGGTGAGCTTGTGCGCGGGCAGGTCCACGCAGAACGGGTTCCGAGAGTCGCCCAGGAACGTCGTCTGCCAGTTCTCCATCTTCAGCAGCAGGAGGAGGACGTCTTCTAAGTCGGCCTCGCTGGAACAAGCGTAAAATTATATGTTAGTTAGTTTGAGGGGGCCTTTTCTACACTTAGCCTCTCAATCGGGCCATTGTGCGTGGGAAATCGTTTGTGAAACATTTTATTATTGCTAGCCTAAATTGTGAAGCGGGTCATTGACGAGGGAAAATTACGACCACGACCGCTCTGACAAGAGTGTACCGACTAAGAAGAAGCCTAAATTGTTTCACTGCGGGGAAAAAGCGAGTGTTTTTTTTATATACATATATAAAAAATGGGAAATACTAATTTTTGTTCAAACCTTTGTCTTGCGGCAGTGTGGAGTGGCGGGTCGTCTTTTTAACTCCAATAATTACTTAACAGGTGTGCTATACACCTAGTTTGGGATATTAGGAATATAATTGTAGAATGTACCTATTTTATTGAAATAAACAATTTGTATTTGAATAAGGAACTGAATAAGGATGGTTGCTAAGTGTACTCGTCCCCCTCACGAACGGTGCCTCATTAACGAGGGGGGGGGGGGTCAGTAGCAATGGCCTGGTCACCCACTGTGAAGCTTAAGGAATCAGAGATCGGGCCGCTCGTCTCGGCTAAGTCGCGCGGTCTATGGGCAGCGGCGTCACTGAGGTATACGTATACCACGATGTTGGGGGTAGGCATCGCGGCTGATGGGTGGAGCCCGCGGTGAAAGAGGACTGCAACACTCTCTCACACTCTCTCGTATTGACGAGATCGTCACCGTAAGATCGCGAACGCGGTGGGGCTGAGCCTGAGGTATACCTGGCGGAGTAGAGGGTATACCTGGCGGAGTAGAGGGTATACCTGCCGGAGTAGAGGGTATACCTGGCGGAGTAGAGGGTATACCTGGCGGAGTAGAGGGTATACCTGGCGGAGTAGAGGGTATACCTGGTGGAGTAGAGGGTATACCTGGCGGAGTAGAGGAACTGCGCGAACTGTATGTTGGAGACGCAGCCATCCTTGTCTTCGCTGTCGGTGTAGAGGTCGGTCTCGCGGTAGTACATGTACAGGAAGTCGTTCAGCTGCTTCGCGATCACCGCGCATCTGTCCTTGTCGCACATCTTCACCGCCGGGCCCTGAACAATACAACACACAATGTTACAACGCATCTGTCCTTGTCGCACATCTGCACCGCCGGGCCCTGAACAATACAACACACAATGTTACAACGCATCTGTCCTTGTCGCACATCTGCACCGCCGGGCCCTGAACAATACAACACACAATGTTACAACGCATCTGTCCTTGTCGCACATCTGCACCACCGGGCCCTGAACAATACAACACACAATGTTACAACGCATCTGTCCTTGTCGCACATCTGCACCGCCGGGCCCTGAACAATACAACACACAATGTTACAACGCATCTGTCCTTGTCGCACATCTGCACCGCCGGGCCCTGAACAATACAACACACAATGTTACAACGCATCTGTCCTTGTCGCACATCTGCACCGCCGGGCCCTGAACAATACAACACACAATGTTACAACGCATCTGTCCTTGTCGCACATCTGCACCGCCGGGCCCTGAACAATACAACACACAATGTTACAACGCATCTGTCCTTGTCGCACATCTGCACCACCGGGCCCTGAACAATACAACACACAATGTTACAATCGACATCTTAAATCATCATCTTGGATGAAATGAAATCATTCATTTGGATAAATTATATGAGGAGTACCTACTTATTGGATAGGGACAGCAATGCGGCTGTAGTGGAGGCTTTGAACCGGGAGGGAGCGACTTAGAAATTAACAAAATCGGAAAGATACTAGAATTAGGTTGAAAATGTTTCCAACTCCTTCTAATCCAAGAAATAAGTGAACGAAACCGTGTACTTGTGCAGTGAAATTTTTTTTTAAATTTAGATTTAAGTTACAGTTTATTTCCAAAAAATATAATAGGTACAGCACTTTTGACATTTTAGTAAATTCAATGGTAATTAACAATAGCGACGAATTAGTTCAAGAAAAGGTGTCAAAAACATTTTATGTGATAAAAGTGCGCTACTCAATACTATGTAATATAAAATATTGCAAATGCAACATAGTGCAAAAGAATTTTAAGGAAGTCAGATATATTATACAATATGATAATATTAAATTTTAAAAATCTAACTACGAAACATAGAAACGAAGCATAAGTGGCATATGCACGATACATACACAAAGTCTCTTTGACATTATAAGGTCAAGTGAGTGAATACTTTTAGGTCACCGTGCATCATCTTTGACCACACCGACACTTACCATTAGGCGATTTAGTAGTCAAACACGGAATATACGCGATAAAAAAATAAAAGCAATAACGAGGTGTGCTTGACGAACTTGAAGAGTACGCCAGTTTGCTTAACACGTGCATGGGCCAAAATCTACCAATGTCATATTTTTTGTCATAATTATATCACTTGTCAAATAGAATTTGATCGTTGTGTGTGAAATTAAATGTTGTGTATACATTTTTTTTATTTCATAATATGTCAAAGAATTTTTTGTCAAATGTTAAATTTGTATTTTTGGAAATTACAACAATTGCCGTTTTGCTCAGTGAGAAGCATACAAGAAAAGCACAAGCGGCATGTTTATTTATACCTTTACATTATATGACACGCGTAGCGAGGCAGAGGCACAAGAACAACGCTGGCGCGTCCTTCAGCTCGTTAAACAAACGCACAAAGTTTAAACTTTTTGTCAGAATACAAAATTTTATGTCGTAATATGTCAAATTTAATGGCATATGTCAAATTTAATGTTATATTTCAAATTTAATCACATAATGTCAAATTTTGTGTCATATGTCAAAATTTCTATCTAATGTTAAATTGTCATTTTGTGTGGTGTATTGCTCAGTGAGAGGCATAGAAACAAAAGCACAAGCGGCATGCTTATACGCGGTGTCACCTTTACATTATATGGCATGCGGAGCGAGGCGGAGGCGCGCTTGAGGAACCGCAGCACCAGCGCCGCGTGCGACACCGCCAGCTCGTTGTTGGGCGACGAGACGCGCTTCAGCACGTGGGTGAGGTACAGGCCGAATGCGCGACGACCCTCGCCCATACTGCGACACAAATTGTTACATTTATTTTAGAAATTAATTTCCATAATAAATAATTTACGTAGTCATAATATCAGTTTCAATCACTTATATAAACTAACACGTAATAAAAATTAATTAATCATCAGTTAAACTGAACACCAAAAACAAATCACATTATAATCAACACAAAAAAATATCATCATCTTCCATTTTCAGCCCATTATCGACCACAGCTGATCATAGGCATAGTGGTCTCAAACCGGTTAAAGGTTTCAGTTTAAAAAATGTGGTCTGCTTATGATATAAAGTGTGTAAGAGAGATATCGCGTTCTAGAGTTTTTATACAAAAACTGTGATTTCAAGACATTACTGCATGGAGGAAGATTAACTTGGAAAGGTGTGGATTGTTTATGCCATACATATTTATTATTTACGTATATTGTTAATAAAATAAATAAATTAATAGTAGTGGACAATTCACACACAACACTATCTGACCCAAAACTAAGCAAAGCTTTTGTGATGGCGGCCAGATAGCTGATATAATACGTATATAGTTTTAAATAAATACTTATTATACATTGAAACACCCAGACACATTGCAAACATTTGAATTCATCACACAAATATCTGCACTGGGTGGGGATCTAACCCACGACCCCCGGCTTCGCAGGCAGAGCTACTACCAACTAAGCCACAAGGCCAGTCAATGTTTGAATGCTTGGATATTTCGATGTTTGTTGCTGTATCACATCATAACGTCTGAACGGATCGGACTGAAATTTGTTGGATGGTTTAAATATTAGTTGGTAATTCACTATAACAGAACAGAGTATAACAGAATACTGTATTGTAATTGTACAGCTGTTGGTTAGGATTATGTGTCGCGAACGATAGGCACTGTGTTGTCCATAATTTCGCACATGGATGTAATTGAGGTCTTTCTTTTTCTTTGTAATTTATTTGTATTTTTATAATTATATATTTTTAAGCCCTTCATGTGACTATGATTCATCATATCCTTGAATATCTAAAGATTGTAAAGTGTTCAAACAGTCAGCTTGTCTATGTGCTATTTATGCTACATAAGTTTGTGTATGTATGGGTGGAGGGGGGTGTGTTCTGTACTGACGTGAGTCGCATCCCGTCGCTGAGCTGCCGCTTGACGAGGTCCTTGGCGCGGCGCGAGTCGAGCCGCGGCGGCGGCGCCGGCTCGCCCAGCGAGATGGCCGGCGCCGTCGACGTTATCGTCACCGCTTCGTAGCGCTGCAGCCTGCGATACATACATAAACAATACTAATATTATGAAATGCAATAGTTTGGATGTATAGATGCTTGGGTACTTTGATGTTTGTTGCTCAATCACATCTGATCTGTCACAGCTGTCTGAACGGATCGGGTTGAAAATTTAGGACATAGATAATAATCTGGAATAACATATATGTATTTGCTTTTAAATTGGAAACACAGTTAGTTTATAGTCTGGAATAGTTACTGCGCTGGTAAAAACCCTGCAAAAGGTGTCAGTGAGGTTACATTACTGACCTTATCGGGGTTCCGGTGAGATTGAAATATCTTAGCGGGGTATCAGTGAGGCTGGAATACTGACCTCTGCGGCGTGTCAGTGAGGTTGTAATACTGACCTCTGCGGCGTGTCAGTGAGGTTGTAATACTGACCTCTGCGGCGTGTCAGTGAGGTTGTAATACTGACCTCTGCGGCGTGTCAGTGAGGCTGGTGGCGACGGTGGCGTGCTGGAAGTGCGGCAGCACGTGCGAGTGCACCAGCAGGTTGTAGTTGTGCGCCACCACCTGGTACGGGATGTTGTTGTAATACTGACCTCTGCGGCGTGTCAGTGAGGTTGTAATACTGACCTCTGCGGCGTGTCAGTGAGGCTGGTGGCGACGGTGGCGTGCTGGAAGTGCGGCAGCACGTGCGAGTGCACCAGCAGGTTGTAGTTGTGCGCCACCACCTGGTACGGGATGTTGTTGTAATACTGACCTCTGCGGCGTGTCAGTGAGGTTGTAATACTGACCTCTGCGGCGTGTCAGTGAGGCTGGTGGCGACGGTGGCGTGCTGGAAGTGCGGCAGCACGTGCGAGTGCACCAGCAGGTTGTAGTTGTGCGCCACCACCTGGTACGGGATGTTGTTGTAATACTGACCTCTGCGGCGTGTCAGTGAGGTTGTAATACTGACCTCTGCGGCGTGTCAGTGAGGCTGGTGGCGACGGTGGCGTGCTGGAAGTGCGGCAGCACGTGCGAGTGCACCAGCAGGTTGTAGTTGTGCGCCACCACCTGGTACGGGATGTTGTTGTAATACTGACCTCTGCGGCGTGTCAGTGAGGTTGTAATACTGACCTCTGCGGCGTGTCAGTGAGGCTGGTGGCGACGGTGGCGTGCTGGAAGTGCGGCAGCACGTGCGAGTGCACCAGCAGGTTGTAGTTGTGCGCCACCACCTGGTACGGGATGTTGTTGTAATACTGACCTCTGCGGCGTGTCAGTGAGGTTGTAATACTGACCTCTGCGGCGTGTCAGTGAGGCTGGTGGCGACGGTGGCGTGCTGGAAGTGCGGCAGCACGTGCGAGTGCACCAGCAGGTTGTAGTTGTGCGCCACCACCTGGTACGGGATGTTGTTGTAATACTGACCTCTGCGGCGTGTCAGTGAGGTTGTAATACTGACCTCTGCGGCGTGTCAGTGAGGCTGGTGGCGACGGTGGCGTGCTGGAAGTGCGGCAGCACGTGCGAGTGCACCAGCAGGTTGTAGTTGTGCGCCACCACCTGGTACGGGATGTTGTTGTAATACTGACCTCTGCGGCGTGTCAGTGAGGTTGTAATACTGACCTCTGCGGCGTGTCAGTGAGGCTGGTGGCGACGGTGGCGTGCTGGAAGTGCGGCAGCACGTGCGAGTGCACCAGCAGGTTGTAGTTGTGCGCCACCACCTGGTACGGGATGTTGTTGTAATACTGACCTCTGCGGCGTGTCAGTGAGGTTGTAATACTGACCTCTGCGGCGTGTCAGTGAGGCTGGTGGCGACGGTGGCGTGCTGGAAGTGCGGCAGCACGTGCGAGTGCACCAGCAGGTTGTAGTTGTGCGCCACCACCTGGTACGGGATGTTGTTGTAATACTGACCTCTGCGGCGTGTCAGTGAGGTTGTAATACTGACCTCTGCGGCGTGTCAGTGAGGCTGGTGGCGACGGTGGCGTGCTGGAAGTGCGGCAGCACGTGCGAGTGCACCAGCAGGTTGTAGTTGTGCGCCACCACCTGGTACGGGATGTTGTTGTAATACTGACCTCTGCGGCGTGTCAGTGAGGTTGTAATACTGACCTCTGCGGCGTGTCAGTGAGGCTGGTGGCGACGGTGGCGTGCTGGAAGTGCGGCAGCACGTGCGAGTGCACCAGCAGGTTGTAGTTGTGCGCCACCACCTGGTACGGGATGTTGTTGTAATACTGACCTCTGCGGCGTGTCAGTGAGGTTGTAATACTGACCTCTGCGGCGTGTCAGTGAGGCTGGTGGCGACGGTGGCGTGCTGGAAGTGCGGCAGCACGTGCGAGTGCACCAGCAGGTTGTAGTTGTGCGCCACCACCTGGTACGGGATGTTGTTGTAATACTGACCTCTGCGGCGTGTCAGTGAGGTTGTAATACTGACCTCTGCGGCGTGTCAGTGAGGCTGGTGGCGACGGTGGCGTGCTGGAAGTGCGGCAGCACGTGCGAGTGCACCAGCAGGTTGTAGTTGTGCGCCACCACCTGGTACGGGATGTTGTTGTAATACTGACCTCTGCGGCGTGTCAGTGAGGTTGTAATACTGACCTCTGCGGCGTGTCAGTGAGGCTGGTGGCGACGGTGGCGTGCTGGAAGTGCGGCAGCACGTGCGAGTGCACCAGCAGGTTGTAGTTGTGCGCCACCACCTGGTACGGGATGTTGTTGTAATACTGACCTCTGCGGCGTGTCAGTGAGGTTGTAATACTGACCTCTGCGGCGTGTCAGTGAGGCTGGTGGCGACGGTGGCGTGCTGGAAGTGCGGCAGCACGTGCGAGTGCACCAGCAGGTTGTAGTTGTGCGCCACCACCTGGTACGGGATGTTGTTGTTCAGCGACGTCGAGCACACCGGGATACCGGACACGGGGTCTGGAATAAGATAAGATTGAGTTTTATAAGTTACACTAGCTGAACGCGCGCGCGTTGCTACGCCATCTATCGAAAATTGGTTGTACTAATTCAAATTTTGAACAAATTCGGTTACTTTAGGTTCTAATGACGCAACCTTTAAAATATGACGTATGCTGTCACGCAACGAAAGCTCTCAAAAAGCAATATTTTTGAAGTGAAAACTTCTTTAGGCGCGCTATGGACAGAATTTTCGTGGGCTGTGAAATGGATTTATGATCACGTGATCATCACGCTCGGATATGATAAGAAATTTCGGGTAAGCTCGGGATGCTAGAGCGAGAAAGATAATGTGGTCAACAAACGTGCCAGACCGAGAAAGATAATTGTTAGAGGAGGACATGGGACAATAGATACTCTCTCTCTCTCTCGCTGCTCGCTACCGGTTACCAGTGTTGACACTTTAGCGACTTTGTCGCTGAAACTGGCGTATTTTTAAAACCTTTTAGCGGATTTAGACGACCGACGTGTTACCGACAAAGGGGAATATACTAGTGTAGTGTAGAAGGTTGGGGAAGGAAAAAGCTTATGTATTCTTCCAGACTGTTATTCCCTTAATAATTCAATCAAAACCGGCGACTTTGTTTCATAACTATTTGGCGACAAGCTCAAAATCATAATGGCAACACTGACGGCTACCAACTCCAAAAGACTTTTCTTTGGGCGGGAAAACACGACGGGTGCTTTATAATTTTCACAATCAAATTAATTAGTTTTGCTGTGTAAATATTTCGTTTCTTTCGTGTAAATATTTAGTTTTGTATATAGTCAATAGTATAAATAAATATGAGCGTCACTAGCGACGGGGGTGACCCCGTCGAACAGACCAGAAAAAGAAAACTATTGAAGCCAAATCCAAGTGAAAATGTTTCTTACAAACTATTTAGAAAACCCCTTTATAAGAGAAAGAGACTATTCCCAGAAAATCGTAGTGGAGAATGTGTAGTGTACGTGGAATCGACGGAACAGGAGAAAGTCGGTAACAAAAATCCTATTACACTCACCAACCTTTTTGCGGACAATGTTAGGGGCACCATAGGGGTGCACCGTGTGAATGCATACAAAGTTGGCGTAACTTTTAAAAAGCCGGCCCCGGCCAACAACTTTTTGAACATGGACACTTTTTTTACTAACCATAAATGTGTATACAATCTGGGTATACAAATAAGTACTGCCTGAGTAACCTTAGTATTTATTTCGCGCGGACTAAGTCGCGGGTAACAGCTACTTTGTATATAAATAAAATTTCAATAAATATTTACTTTAATTTCTGGCTTGTTTTACTCGTTTATTCAACTAATACGATCCATAATATTTTATTATAATACGACATACCTACCTAATACAAAAATCAGCTAATGAAGTTTTCACTTCTGCCGTGTGGTCTTAAGCACACACCTTTTTTCCCGTTTTTGTTACATTTTTCATTTATGCTCGGCTCCTGTTGATAGTAGCATAACGTTAAATAGCCTATAGCCTTCCTCGATAAATGGACTATCCTACAAAGAAATAATCTTTCAATTCGGGCCAGTAGTTCCAGAGATCCTTGCGTTCAAACAAACAAACATACAAACAAACAAACAAACTCTTCAGCTTTATTATATTAGTATAGATTATTATATATTATTATTAATTTTTATTAAATTATTATATATTAATATTTTTTTCTGTGTATCTTTTAATGAGTAAAAAAAATTATGATTATTAGAAAAAAAAAATTGGATAGGAACTCCCAATAGAAGTGAAAATAACTCGGAATTTGATAACTCACTTTGGAACTTAGCTGGTGTAATCAGAGGGCGTGGCCATGAGGCCATGCTCGCGAGTTCACCCGCAAAATGTCTTATCATTCCCGAGCGTGACCCTATCTAGCATTCGATTCAAAGCCTACGAAAAGTCTGTGGTGCGTCCAAAAATTTTTTTCAATTCAAAACATATATTAAGTTTTGGCAATTGGTAAAACTATAGCTAAAATAAGAACAAAATATTCGTACACAGACAATACACACAGAGAGCGAGACACGTCAAATTTAGAACAAATGTATTTACGATGTTTAAAAAGAGTGTCCTCACCGAGGTACTGCGAGTACTTCTGCCACGAGTTCTGGCTCGGGAAGATGCGCACGAACCCGCCGCGGCGCGCGTACTGCGCCCGCACCGCGCGCACCAGGCGCAGCTCCTCGCCCGTGAGCGCGGGGAGCGCCGCGCCCGCACTCCCCGCGCCCGCCACCCCCGCGCTCCCCGCGCCCGCGCCCGTGCCCGGCGGGGACGCGCCCTTGCGCACGCACACGTTCTCGGCAGAGTGCACGCGGCGACACTGGCAACACAAACATAGGAAATATTAGCACTGGAACTCATCTACATGTATAAAAGCGAAAGGTATAACATAAAAGCGAAAGGAAAGGAAAGCGAATACACTCATCACCGAATCTCAGAAACAACAAATGCTAGGAGTCTAAAATTTTGCAAGGAAATGCCATTTAACACGTCGCTAAGTCGGGGTTTTGCGAAATTCGACCCCTAAGAGGGTAAAATAGCTAGTAGTAATCTTCAGCGAGCGTTTTGCTGCAGTAACCTGACCGGTGCGTCAGCTGCGACACAAGTATCACAGCGGTGCACTCACCGCTCCTATCCTCATCTTCAGCGAGGCGTTCTGCTGTAGTAACCTGCCCGGTGCATCAGCTGCTACACAAGTATCACAGCGGTGCACTCACCGCTCCTATCCTCATCTTCAGCGAGGCGTTCTGCTGTAGTAACCTGCCCGGTGCATCAGCTGCTACACAAGTATCACAGCGGTGCACTCACCGCTCCTATCCTCATCTTCAGCGAGGCGTTCTGCTGTAGTAACCTGCCCGGTGCATCAGCTGCTACACAAGTATCACAGCGGTGCACTCACCGCTCCTATCCTCATCTTCAGCGAGGCGTTCTGCTGTAGTAACCTGCCCGGTGCATCAGCTGCTACACAAGTATCACAGCGGTGCACTCACCGCTCCTATCCTCATCTTCAGCGAGGCGTTCTGCTGTAGTAACCTGCCCGGTGCATCAGCTGCTACACAAGTATCACAGCGGTGCACTCACCGCTCCTATCCTCATCTTCAGCGAGGCGTTCTGCTGTAGTAACCTGCCCGGTGCATCAGCTGCTACACAAGTATCACAGCGGTGCACTCACCGCTCCTATCCTCATCTTCAGCGAGGCGTTCTGCTGTAGTAACCTGCCCGATGCGTCAGATGCTACACAAGTATCACAGCGGTGCACTCACCGCTCCTATCCTCATCTTCAGCGAGGCGTTCTGTTGCGGCAGCTCGCTCCGGCAGGTGGGCACGGCTGGCAGCCCCACCAGCGTCAGGGTGTCCGCGAGGAGCGCAGACTTCACCCGCGCGTCCAGCGGGCTGTCGCACGCCAGGCTGCAACCAACCGCTTTTTATAAAGCACTAGCTGACCCGGCGAACTTCGTACTACCACATCTTTTTCGTCAAAATTGACATTTTTTTTTATAAAACAAACATGGCCCCGTCAATAACGAATACATAAAACAAAGAATCATCTAATTTGGTGCAGTCATTCGAAAGCTATGAACGTACATACATTTCGAAGAGCCATTTTTATATATCAGATTATTACTAGCCTCAATTGTTCCACTGCTAGGCAAAGGCCTCTTTTCCCTCCTGCCAGATAGCCCAGTTTACGGCTTTAGTGGACCGATGTATATATTGCGATTCATTATGCCACCTTCGTCTGGATCGGCCCGGTCGTTTAGGTACTGCATCCTAATCAGTGGTCATTTTAACCTATTTGTGTTCTGGCATTCAGCAAACATGTCCTACCCGGAGCCATTTTAATGATTTCTTAAAAATAAAATAAAACTTTGGCGGGACGACCTAGCACAATACAGAACTGGCCTGTTATAGCACTAGACAGAGGTGAAAAGAGGGTACGGAGGTATTTGCCCAACATTGGGACATATCGGGCTCTTAATCCTAGTAATATTTTAATGTCAATGTTTGGATGTTTGTTGCTCAATCACGTCGTAACATATGAACGGATCGCGTTGAAATTTGGAACACAGTTACATTATAGTCAACGAGGAGCTGCTAGTAATAGAGCCGATTTCTAGCGTAGGTAATCCAAACGGGTAGTGATCGGTGCAACTAATTTGAATTCAGACTACAGACCATTATAATTAGGTTGAAAACGTTCCCAACTCCCACTATTGTTTTTTTCTTCTCCCAATCCAAGATATTATACAGGGTTACTGGTGTTCAGCCTGCATCCTTTTAGGGGATCTTAAGTACATTCAATACGTCAACTTTTGTTCTATAGTTTTTAAAAATTCGTATTTTTTTCCCATGCTAAATAAATAAAAATTGTAGTTGCCCGGTCTAAAAGCCATCGAACTTTTCGTAACAATTTGTAACAAGAGCACAACCGGTGCTCTTTAAAGCTCGATAATGATGTGCCGAAGTGAATAAACACTAAAAAACAGCTAAACAGTATTAGAGAGGGCAACCAACACTATTTATTTTGGGTTATCTATTAAGTTTTAACGAGAGCTGTTGAAAAAAATTGGTTTGTTGAAATTTACAAAACATGCCCTTAAACGGATCCAGGCTGACTACCAGTAACCCTGTATATTTGAAAAAGAAAAAAATAGTTATAAAGGTCATGGATTCCGGTGTCTGTGGCGTGGCTAATTTATAAATAAAATAACACTCTTAAATGGCTTTTTAGGTAGGTAATAAAAATTCGTACCTCGGTGACAGGTTGATCTCAAGCAGCCAGGGTTTAAGCATGTCGTCTATCAAGATGTCATATCCGAATAATTCTGAAACAAAAACATCAATGTATGTGTACCTATATGGATCATATAGCAATTTTCAAAATATTGCATCCTCTGCAATTTTGTCCGGACTGAATTTAGCGGTACCATGTATTGAGATGAATTGTTTCTTACAATGCCCTGAATCGATCAATTTCATGCAGCAGCCATGGTCTGCACAGAGGACGGGATACTTAGCACTACCACATTCTCGATGAGGGTAGATGGAGAAACATAGTCTCACGCTAAGTGTTTATTGAGCGTAAAGAGGGTAGGTCCAAAACCGAATCAATTATTGACGACGTAGGGCACAAACACCGTGGCTGCAGAAGCTTTGGTCTGTGCAGAGAATATGCTTTTCACCGCCAGGTCCACGATGAAGCAGATGAGACCAGGTTTTCGATGAGGGTAGATGGAGAAACATACTCGCACGCCAAGTGTTTACTGGGCGAAATTAAGGTAGATCCAAATGTACCGCAGCAATTGAAAAAATTGGGCACAAAGACTTTGCTAGCGGGGGCTATTGTCTGCGCGGACAGGATGTTCTTCACCACCAGGTCCACGATGAAGTAGATGAGGGAAGATGCAAAAAATTACTAAACGATAATTAAACGTTATGATAGTAGTTGCAACATTTACCGAAGCAATTGAAGAAGTTGGGCACGAAGACCCTGGCCGCGGCGGCTATGGTCTGCGCCGAGGACAGGATGCTCTTCACCACCAGGTCCTCGATGCCCGCCATCAGCGCGGTGGTGTTCCGGCCGGACTTGCGCAGGTGACGCAGCAGCGCGGACAGCGTCCACTTGTGGCCGATGTTGCCGGCGTTGGGGTCGTCGCATCTGGAATTACGAGGCATTTGTAAAGAAGAGATACATCTAACTTAAAAACGGTGAAGGAAAACATCGTGAGGAGACCGTCACATTTTTTTTTTTGAGGTCATGCTTTGTCCGCCAACCTGGACTTGGGTAGCGTGGTTTTAGATTAGATGTTTGATGCGCAATAAAGTAGAAACGCCTGAACTCTTTGGGCTAAAATTTGGAACAAAAATTGTATTCTAGAATAGCATATATGTACATATACTACTTTTTATCACGGGAAAATAACAGGAACTGCACGGATAACACCACTGAGCGCTGCTAATTAATAACATTAGATAGATAGATAGATTAACTCTTTATTGTAAACAAAGTTATCAATGTCGGGTTTTGAAAACGTATACTAACTTTTAGTATCACCTGCACCCCCGCAACAGCCGATGACCTTGCGTGCGCGCCGCGCGGCGATCCGCAGTTCCAAACGGGACGCCATCGGGCGCGTACACTCTCCTTGAAAAAGGCCGCCGGACGCGGCCGAAACTCGAGTCGGATTGACCGACCTCATTACACGTGAGTTACCCGTTTACCTAATCAATATGTATACTAACTTGATATAATCCGTGTGGTACTTGTTGATGCTGTAGTTGCAGAGGTGCATGCACGGATTCCACAGGTTCTTGTTGGTGGTGTCGTACTTGACGGTCGCGAACCGCACCAGCCCCTCCTCGTACAGGTAGATGAGGAGCGGGTCGATGGAGGTGACGCACACGTAGAGCCGGAGGTCGCACTTGTGGCCGCCGATCAGGAGCGGCTTGTCGATATATTTGGCTACGACCACGCTCTCGCCTTTGGGGATTTGTTCTGGCTGGAAAGAACAGGAATTTTGGATTTTGAGATGCAAGAAATGAAAAAAAAATTGCATATGCGTACTTAATTTATGTAAATAGGCACGCAAGAAGTTAAAACCTACTTCTTTTTTGACGTGATAACGTCTTATAATTCGATGAAGCCGGCTGCACGCCCACAAAACATGACGTCATGTCCCGTTACCGCGTTACCGTCGGTCGTTACCTCGCCGCATGTTTGTTACAGTTGTATTAATTATTTCGAGTAGTTCAAGCGGGGATGTAGCTCAGTGGTAGAGCGTTCGCTTTGCATGTGAAATGCCCCGGGTTCGATCCCCGGCATCTAAAAGCTTTTTTGCATTGTTTTTTGCATTATTTTGATTGAAAATGACTAAATTCTACTGATTACTTTTTACATACAAATCTATTAAACAAATGAAATTAAAATTTTCTTTTGAAAAATGCTACCATTCCATCAGTATTTTCTTAAGACGTTGTCACGTTCTATCGTCAGTAAACTGACTTTACAGACAAACATTTTTTTTAACTATAATAGGTTCGCACTTGACCACCATCTCGTCTGATGTTAAGCGACGATGCGATCTACGATGGAACGTGCTTACCTAGAAGAAACCGATTCACTCTCGATTTGAAGACCTTTTCTTGATCCGTCATGATAAAAAGTACATCATATTTTCAACCCAAGAAGTATTAACCTGAAGTATACCGATATCTTTAAAACAGCTGAATCGATTACGATGAAATATAGCTAAGAACACTCCCGATTAATTCACCTTTCAAACAAAATTAATCGGTTCATCCGTTCGCGAGTTACGATGCCACAAACAGACACATACACCCTCATATACGTCAAACTTGTAACACCCCCATCTTTTTGCACCGTTTTTTCTTTTTAATTTATCACTCCACAGACTCCGGGGTCCGCGAGCTTTGTCATGATGGTTTTTTTAAACAAAAAAAAATATCTTTGATTAGAAGAAGAAAATGAAAACAGGGAGGAGTAGAAAAGGTTTTCAACCTTATTCCTGTGCTCTTTTGTTCGATTTCGTCTGTTGAGCCGATGACTATCGGTAGGGACTCCGCTAGTGATCGAATCAACATCGTCATCTGTTATTTTTCGTCGGGGGTTAAGAACACGAAGCTGTTAATACTCACAGTATTAACAATGTAGATCCCCCGACCCCGGCTGGAGGCTGCTGGCTTCACGATCCAGGGTCCTTTCGTCCTGTAATGGGTCGAGCACAACTCCTTGTATTCTCCGGGCATGAGGAACGTGGTGGGAATGAAGTCGAAGTGCTTCAGTCCACGGAAGTACTGCATCTTCTCAATGTTCTTGAACAGCTTGTCTTTTCTCGTCAGCTCGTACGATCTGTGGAAGAGGTGTAACTGTAAGATCAACCCCCAGTTTATGTTGTATGGGTGTTTTCTCTTACGATAAGAGACCACCACTCTGGCCAAGAGCGTGTTGGTTGGTGTAAGTTGTGAATGAAGGCAGCGATTTAACTACTGTGTGATATTAGGAGTTAAGAGTTGTAGTCTGCTTGCACAGTTGAGAGCAAAACGGTGTAGGAACTTACGTGACCAGAATTCGAAGCCGTAATAAAAAGGTGTAATTAGACTACTTATTTCGATCTACGAACACCCTAAACCCGATACACCCCAAGCGTCATCATTACCTTATTATTTTTTGTCCCCGTATAAGTAACCAGTCTCACCTAGGGAAGTGACAGACCCTCTGATGGGGCCTGAGGTATTGGTACTGTTCGCACTTTGGGTGATAATCTGTCCACATCAGGGAGTAGTCTGCCGATTCGGGCTCAGCTTCTGTGAGACCGTGCGCTTCGAGGAGTATTTTGAGCAGCCTAATGGACAACCACAATCAATCAATGATCTCATGTCGAGTATTGTAAATTTTAAACATAAATTTACTTGATCTTCTCTACCGGCGGCAGCCCAATCCGTGGTCGTATCGTCCGAGGTGTCTTTGCTCTAGCCGTATGAGATATAGTCTCAGTTAAGGCAGCCAATTAATAATGAACAACTCACCATTGATAAAGCATGAGGGATATTTGGCGATGGTTATTCTACCTATTTTAAGAAACAAGCAAGAGATGCGCCCGATTTTGAGCAACACGCCTGCCCACCACAACACATACTATTACTACTACGTAGGTATTAAAAACATGAAGAGTCCAAATGACTGCCAATCATTACACTCGCCGTGGCATCGTAACTGGGAAAGGTGTGGTACTTCCCCAGGTCGACTCTGCAAAGAGTCCTACCACTACACAACTATTTAAGATAAGGTCAGTACTCACATACGGTATTACTCGATAGTTTTACTCGAAGTCGAGTAAAAATCAACGTGTGGACCGCAAAACTCACAGCTCGAAAGGCTCGCACCGAGCCGGATCGATGGAATTAAATGAAAGTAATTTCCTTCGAACCTACTCGAAGCGAGCCGTCAATCTTGACTCGTACGTGTGTACGTGACTGCGAGTGGCGCGAGGCGAGCGTCAGTCTGGTATTGTGTATCGTGATTGAAACACGTGTTTTTAAGAGAAATGGATTTGCGAGTTTAACCCAGTACCTCTTTTCCGTTTTTTCTTTTCATTTTCTTTGATTTTCTTATAAAGCACTGTGAGACTTGCTAAATACAGCCACCGTCTAGTTTGTTGCACAGACATCTTTTGGCTCGAACGGTTCGGTGAATACTGAACGGCGCGCCTCACTCGATAGATCAATGCTCGAAGTGTGGACGAAAGCCCATGCCATGGGTTTTACTCGACAGTTTAGCTCGATCGAGTAATACCGTATGTGAGTACTGAACCATAAACCGAAAAAAGCTCCAAACCAGACGTACCTAGGAAAGTGGTTGACTCTTTGGTACTGTGACAGAGCCCTCAAGACGTCAGGTTTCGGATGGAGGCCGGACCACAGCAAGTTGCAATCTTTCGCTTCAGGCGACGATTCTATGAGACCGTGCGCCTGGAGCAACCGGTTCAGGAGTTTTGTCTCCGTGTTGACTAGTTTGTACGTGATCTTGAGCATTCTGGCCGGCATATTGTTGCTATCTAATACCTGGAACGGACATTAATGCAGTATCAGCCAGATTCTTTGGGGGTTTTAACGGATACCTTTCGGAGAGTGTGCAACTGGTATGTAAAATATATTTAATACTACCTTGCCCTTTTTTATCGGACAACTCGTGGCTCGAAAAAGCGACGTGGTTTCATGGTTGACATTACAAAGACTCGAACGAAGAGGCTACATTCGCTAAAAGAACGTCTAAGCTGTGGAATGCGTTGCCTGAGTGAGTTTTTCGCGACGGTCACAATCATGGTGTCTTGAAATCGAGCGTGAATCGGTTTCTTCTAGGTAAGTACGCGCCATCGTAGACCGAATCGTCGCTTACCATCAGACAAGAAGACCATCAAATGCAAACTTATAAGCAGACCTCTATAGCAAACCTCTGGCTTAAACCGGGAAAGAAAACGCTACGTAGACACCGGCTTGTTTCACAATACTCGTCATCACCAATTCACACTAGATCAGTGTGGCAGATTGTAGTGTAGATCTCCTTTCATTAGAAAGTCCTGAGTCCCAGCGATATGAAAAAAGTGTAAGTTTACCTTAATACTATCGACGTCTTTGACCATGAGGTGGTCGGAGTCGTCGCTGTCGGGCGCCGGCGAGGCGGCCCGCGGCGGCGGGTTCTTCTTCCGCTTGCCCTTGCTCTTCTTAGCCTTCTTGTCGTCTTTGTGGTGGTGGTGGTGATGATGTTCTGAAGAATTATGCCAGTACTAGGTGTTAGAAGCGGGATGTGTTACAAGCGTCTCAGCTAACGTCATTTAAACGCTAACTCAAAATGTATGGGAAAATTTTGACATCGCTATTTGAGCGCTGATGTAAAAACAACTTTTTACGATTGTTAGTCGTATACGCTACGGCATTAACAGATACGCTAGACGTTCTTTGTCTAGAAGTCCAGATAGATAATGTTTTTATTGTACCTAAATTATAAAAAGCAAATGTAGAAAATAGACTATAAGTATAGGTGCCGGCAAACAAGTTGACCCAATGAAGTTAGCTGCGCATGGCTGCGCAGAAACATTTTTAAGGTCTCTTTGGTGGAAGTGTAGGTACATGCGCGAACTTTCCCCTTCCACGTCAATTTTGAGTCAACTTGTTTGCCGGCCACTATACATAAAGTAGCTATTGGCAACGTTAACACTAGGAGCGATCTCTTCTACAAATTCGTAAGATGGCAAAGAATATTTGATTTTATAGGCAGACAGCGGAGTACAAACAAAGAGTAGCTGGCTTAGATACGAGTATCTGTATAAAACAACAGAAACAATGTCCTATACGATACAAGGCGAAACTAAAAATTAATCATCCCGTTGAGAAATCAAAGAAAAACAATACCTTTTTGAGGTGGAGGATCTTCAGGCGGTTTAATGTTAGCTGTCGTGTTCTCGATAGTCAGGTGTTTCTTTAAAGTGATCTTATTCAAGTCGTTGAGCACGTCTTGAATATCTCTCTTGTGCTCCGCCACTTCGTGCCCCTGCTCCTCCACAGAAGACACCTCAGGTAGGTCCGTGTCGCTCACGTGTCTCACGACATAAGCCTGCCCAGACATCTTAGTTCCCGTCCCAAATGTCTCCATCACATCGTGCATAATGCTCTTTGGTCTGACGCTGAAGTTGTGAGGTTCTGCAACTAATCTCTTAGCCATATTCTTCGCCTTGTTTAGCAATATTGATGTCCCAGTGTTTTGGCCTATGGTTTTGGTGGTGGATTCCATCGAGGGGGTCCGCGATGCGAGCACGCAGGACCGAAAGACCAGCACGGTCCCCTTAGATCCCATCGGCCCCCCAGAGATCCAATCAGAGATGGAACCCTCACCATCTTTGTCTGTTGGGTCGTCGTCATTTTTTCTCATGCTGTCTTCGACTTGTGTATCAGTTGTTTGGAGGCCCGAAGTAGACGGATTCGAGGTTTCTGATAATACATGTGGACTGGAAAAGAAAAATGTCATTGAGCAGCTAACCAACATAATTTTGAGAATTGGCAACAAACAAAACAAGAAGAGACTCAAGAGGTGTCAAGACAAACGTGAATATTTATAGCGTGATTTTGATCTACGATTCGTTAGTTAAATTCAAATCAACTGAGTAAATAAGTTGTAAGGCGATGGTCGAAATAACTGACTCTCATATCCTCAGTTACCTTCTTTGTATTTTGTTGACCAACTCTTATGATATAAAGCATCGTAAATCCTCAATTTATGGAAAGAAACAAGAAACTGTGGTGGTTTCTTAATAGTTAGTACGTTTGCAAACTGTGTCAATTGCCGAAACTCATGCTCATGCCATCAGTGAACAGTTTGAGTGAGTAATGTACTCGTAATCTATCAGCTGTTTTCGCATGGGTTTCGTGTATAAAGCCATAATGGCTGCCATTTCAGGAAACTAAGCCAGCTCACCGCTACTGGTATAATGAAGATAGACATGCAGTTATGAGAGTAAATGACAGGACTTTCTTAATGTGTTTCCAGTGGTCTGATCCGCGCCGCGCGTGAACAGTCATACCAGTTTGACGCCAAAAAATTTAACCACACCACAGACAAGAAGGTCCGTGTTCTTTGCCAGTATTAACATTTTTACTATGAGCGATGTTTAACATTTTGAAGGAAACCTTCGACCTAAGTTCTAATTTCTATGCAAATGTGCCACGAGCAGTGCAATCGCCCGCAAACATCACCCGTTCACGAGTACAACGCACGTGTCAGGCGTCGCTCCCTTTGGCCATAATAATTGGGGGTTGAGGGTGACACGACCCCACCTTAATCAAAGCGTTTGAGTGCTGGAAACATACACGCAGTGACTATCTATTACCAAAAGAACACTATTTAACTACACATTCGCCGGTTTATCATAGTTGGTCAACATCACGGGTTGTCCAAAACAATTTGATCTCTGATTATTGAATACTTGTAACGGGTTCTGGATCAAGAAAAAACAAAGACGTCGTCTGCTTTCCCTAATTATACAAGACCAAAACGCAGTCATAGGAAACTGTTCGTATATATTGTTCCGCTATTTATAAAGCTAAGATAACAAAGTTACTCGTATTTTGCGTAACAAAGTTACTGCTCTAGAATACTATGTAACATCGACGAAGGCGCCCTGTTTCCAAACTATGTAGGTAGGTATACTTACTACACCAGTTCATTTTTTTTAAAATAAAGAGTGACGAGACGAGCAGAACATGTGCCTGATGGTAAGCAACACGCCTGTCACATAACAGCACAGTGACATGCAGCTATTGGAACATGTAAGTCCAAATTAAGTATTGACATGAGTTCAAAGATATCCTCATTGCTACTAATATTATACATGCGAAAGTTTGGATGTTTGTTGCTAAATCATTTCGGAACATCCAACCGAATCGGGCTGAAATTTGGAACACTAGGTATTAGAATACAAGCTGTAATTACCTACACAGGCTACTTTTTATCCCGGGGAAATAACGAAAACAAGACTTAGGTACGCGGCTAAAACAGAGGGGCGCTGCTCGTAGTTAAAAAAACATTGCTATATAAGGAATGATATTCAATATATTGTGGAACTGGCACTATGTATTACCACGGTCTATAGTAGTATTTCTGTATACTTTGGTATTACGGAACAACAAAAATATACGCGAGTAATTGCGTATTACTCTAGATTGCAAAACATTAAAACATTAGTAAAAAAAAAGTGATTTAGGTACGATCTACACTCCAGTAGTTTCACTCCCTTGGGTTCTGGTTTGTATAGAATGGAAAAACGCGTCAGCGTCAAGGTCAAATGGGGTGTTTTCTTCGGCATCCTTGGGCTACTCAGGCTCGTTGGATTATATTGGTATCTATTGATTCGAGGCTATGTGAGCCTCGTACTAAATCTCAAATTTCTACAAGCTTGCAGGCGAATAGGCCATAACAGCAAACAGACCAAGCATGCATTACACATGAAGCAAACATATGGTAGTGAATAGTTCGATTGTGGAGTGCCTTTTATGGAAGCCAATGGGCGATGGAACTGATTTGATACAATGTTACGACCTTGCCTTTGGATCTTATTAAAAATAGTATGTTACATTGAATCAGCCGTTATTTCGCGGAAGTTCATAGTACTGACAGAAATAAACCTATATTTAATGTATTTTTTTCTGGTTGAGATGACATGGATTTCAATAGGTACAATTGACGGTATATAAAACGTATAGTGAATTCTGCAGAATATCGACTCTTTGTAGAATCAGCCTAGATAACTATCACACCTTTGCCAGTTATTCTACCGCCAAGTATTAATGTACAAACATCGCAGTGTCCCGGTTTGAAATGCATTATGTCCAGAGAAACTGCAAGGTATAGAAATAAAACATCTATGCATATGTGTCTCTGGTTCAATGGTTGGTCACCCGGAGATACAAAACGTTTTATTTATTTGCCCTAAGACTACATTAATGTTTACAATGTTACTGTTTGAGTGAAAACTGGCAAAGCAGTGAGACTTCCCTATACTGACTTTGGAATTAAACCTAATACTAAACGATGTACATAATATATATACAATATTTATAAAAGTTTTTATTGTCAGCGAGAAAATAAATCTTTTGATCCGTGCAATGTCTGTGTAATTTATGATGAGCTCTATAAGACGCGAAATACTAAAGAGAGCCATAGGTATAAGTCTATAGGTACCAAAGAACACAGACACCTCGACACTACTCTCAGAGAGACAATGACTAGGTATCCTTTTTCTTAAACCTAGAGAAGGGACCAGAAAGATACGCGCTTGATGTAAGAAACATGTTTGCTTATAAGAGTACAGTGCCACACAGCTACTTGAACACAATAAGTCCAAATAACAGCCACTGCAAAGCGATTGTCACCCACAGACATTATAATAATCTCTTTGCCTTGTGATTTCCCTGGAAACAGTTTGAAGAGCGCTTCAAACTGGATCACAATAATGGCAGAAGGTGTGGCATTTCCCCAGGTAGACTTGTTATAGTACACCATTAAACATGTAAATCAGATCATAAAAGCATGCACAACAAAACAAAAACAACCGCAAAAGTGAACATGCAACGTTACGCCACTCCAACCACTTTCCACAAAACAGATAGCTTTCCGTCGGTATAGAAACTATTGTTTATTCTTTAGACGAAGCTCCCAAAACAGCGAAATCCATGAAAAAGACACTAAATCACCATCAGTGTGAAAGTGTAGTGTTCTTTCGTGACCAAACTTGAACGCTACTCCAACTATTAAACGGATTGAACCATGGCTGTGTTCAAAACCGTATTACCGATCGGTGTCATACGCACGCAAATGCTAATACGACCGACGTAGCAACTCGGAAACAGCTTAACAGTCATATAAATAAGGTTGAAAATCATTAGTTTTGTTGGGATTCAGCATAGTATATGAAGGCGGCAGTAAATTAAGTTCAGCCAACGCCAAGTACTCACGCGAAGGCACGAAATTGCGATCGTTAAACTGTGAAATCGGTCGGGAATTGGACGCATTCACATGCAAATCAGGATATGCAAATTGTTGGAAGTAATGGTCATCAAATCTGTCTACGATTGTAGACAAAGACTGGGCTTATGTATCAGAACTAGAGTTACTAAGGGTACTTTCACATGAACGAACAACCTATGTTCCCACTCCCACAGCAAGCAAGCAAACGTACCATAAATTTTGCCAATTACCAGCATTATTTTATACTGCTGTGAGTTTCTCCAGAGTCGGCCTAAGGAATTTGAGAACTCGTGAACCAGTAGGTATAATGATTCACAAAGCAATCGGATTGACCTCGACACGGCATCAACCCTCTTTGTCTTATTTGTTTAGAATAACAAAGACAATGATCGTCATTCCGATTTTGAATTGCTCGAATTGCTTTGTGCATCAATCGAAAACAAATCGAACTGATTTTCAATATTTTTGAAAATTATACCTACCCTCTTTTCTGAACACAAAATATTGTTTTACCGTTTATTTTGTTTAAATAGACTCTAAATGAGCCGTTTTCCGACGAGACAAAAAGATATGGTTTAACAAAACGATAATAGGAGGCGCTTGTAGGTCTTTTGGTTTGTTGTCAAAAGCGGTAGGCATAATGAGACTCAATTCATTCAATTTGCGAAAGCACGACTTCTAGTAATAAATAATAAACTACTTTATCCATGTACGCATTTTATTCGAATGAAAACTATATCAAAACAGCAAAATTTCAAAACAAATTCGTAAACCTGATGAAAGACAAAATATATATTTTTTAAATTTATTCTTGGCTATGGATACTAATCCTTCAGCCGAGAGAGTATCTCTCTACTTAGTCTGTGGATAAAATATTGTCGTATCAGTGTTGCTATTTATATCTTTGAATTTTCCTTCTACTTTGGCTTAGTTGGTGTCTATTGCCTCGGGAGTTCTAAAGATTTTTACTGAAAAGGGATTGTGATATGTAACGGTTTTTTATTACATTATCATACTAATTAACTATTTTTATTCCCAATATTTAAAAATTAAAAAAGACACTTTTTACACTATAATTTTTCCCTGAAAACGGGTAGGGTCTCTAAAGGGATAACACTGTTGAGAGTAAATGGTAGAGACAGATCTATCTGCATCTCGAACAATCGCCATCTAGTGCGCCCGTTGGAACTATTTTTGTCTCGTCGGAAACTCCCTCATTGGCAAACAAATGCGTTCTAATCGAGTCTGAGAAAGTTGAAAAATTAAATGAATCGACTTTGAGTGCAATAATAATAATTTATTAATTTGAGGCCATAACAATTACAACACATGCACAGCAGTGTATCTTTGAAGAGCCTGCAATATTTAGTAAGAATAGTATGAATCCTACTGATATTATAACTATTAAAGTTTGTGAGGATGGATGGATGTTTGTTACTCTTTCACGCAAAAACTAGTGACGGGATAAGTACTGGTACTAAGTTGATGAAAAGTACTAAAATCGATAACAGTCTGGAGTAACATACAAGTAGGCTATTTTTATCCCTGGAAAACAACGGGATCAGGAATAATGTGGGTGAACTGGGCGATGGTATCATAAATAATGAAATGTAATTTTATTCAAAACTTCTATTATGCACAATTAACTGTATTTACATATTAATTTGTGTTAAAAATAATAACATACGGTACAAAGGGGATTTTTGGACAAAAATTTCACAAATCCCTTTGCAGAGAAAAATCTAAGGGGATTTCGGGAATAAGCCCAAAATATGTTATATTGTACCGTATTCTATTTTTGGAAATAATTGTCTATTTTTATTATACCTTTATTTGTTTATATTCTTAAGGGAAAGTTTTTACAATATGTATTATTTATAACTTATATTTTTTTATAATTTTGACTTCCGTCGCTGGCGGCATTTGCCATTAATAATAATAACTATTATTATTTTACGGGTACGTGACTCTACACACTATTTATATATTTTTTGAAGTAAAAACTTTTTTTTGCGCGCCGCAGTTTGATTTTTCGTGGGCTGTGAATTGAATTCTAGCGTCACGCTCGGGAATGATAAGAAATCTTCGGGTAAACTCGGGACCATGGCCATGCTCATGGCCACTCCCTCCGGTTTCACCCGCGTAGTTTCCAAAGTAAGCTATCAAATTCTGTGTTTTAAGTTTTCACTTCTATCGGCAGCTCCTATCTTCCTATGACTGCCAATTTTTTTTGGAACTATTATATTAGGTTTATACTTGACCCCCATTTCGCATGATGTTAAGCGCCAATGCGATTTACGATGGAGCATGCTTACCAAGAAGAAACCGATTCACTTTCGCTTTGAAGACACCACGATTGCAACCATTCCAAAAAAATCAAAAAATTGGAAAAATCACCACATTCCAAAGCCTGGACGTGCTTATGACAAAATTAGAGTCAAACAATAATTTACCAAAACAATAACTGTAGATAAATAGTAAAGTTAGGGTACTGTGAATATCGTCACCGAAACTAATTTTCATTACAGAATTTTGTCAAACAAGTGGTCGCTCTATTATGTTCCGTCACAAACAGAAATGGGTAAAGGTTGTATTTTTATTGTGTAACTTGAATTCGGGAATTAGGTTCAAGGTTGCGTGTAGTACCTACAATGGTGTGACTATAAGCATTTATTATTTAATTTAAGTGAAATAATATTTGAAATCAGTTTAGAAGATTTTAAGTTTATTCGTTACAAACATTATAAACAAAAAAAAATCTTTATAATATTTTGGTAACACGCGAAAAAAAATATTAGTAACACGTAAAAAAATAACTAAAAAGTTAATGACCATCTTCCAGCTCAATCTTAAGAATCTGGTTAATTTATAGCACTAAATTACTCGTCAAGACGGATCAAACGAGCTCAACTTCGATGGGGTTGTGTATTTTGGCTATTAATTTGCTATGGCCGCCTTCCAGCTCCATCATCAGATCAGCTCCATGTCATTATAATTTTGGATTCTCAAGCGATTTATACATGCATGAAAACTTTCAGCTCAATCTTTTAAATCATCACTATCAAGCAAAAATATTGGATCAAAACATGGCAGGTGAAACTAAGTAAAGGGTTGTAAACGTGTACATAAGTATATAGAGATATAGACAGGCCCTAAGCATTTAGAAAAATACTGCTCCCTAAGACTATCAGATTTTTTTTCGGTATGCGATGCCTTTGTGTCAATCCAGACTATAATCTATCGCTGTACAACCATTTCACCCAGATGCATTCAGTATTTTTTGCATGAAAAATGTAACAAACGTCCATAAATACTCGTACATATGTATACTAACTTTCGAAACTATAATACCTATTACATAGTGAGATTTACTATACCAGATATCTACATAATTATAAAAGTTATTTTTAATATGTATGAAATAAGTGCAGATAAGTATTTCGAAATTATTATTTCAGACTTAATTATTCAGGTAATTTACATACATAATGGTGAGTTTTTATCGGCGTGCAGAAGCCGCGAAGTAAAAAAAATCATTTGCGTTCGTGGTAATTGAATTAAATCGGACAATCGCACCGAGCGACCGTGACCCGTACTAACTATCGTTTGAACTGTGGCAATTTCAAACTTATATAGATACGGCAACTTCGCTTATATCCTACTAACATTCATCATCTGCCTATTCTAGTCCACTGATGGACATAGGCCTCTCCCATGGCCCATGGCTCACCTCGATCCCACTGTACAGTACACTCCGTCCGATCTGTAGGTATCCACTGCACTCTGACATATATATCGCCAGTCTAACTAATTCTAGACTACGTTAACGCGATTTCCACTCAAGAAGACGTTACCGGCGATACCTAACCCAAGGGTTACCGGCGATAGTTACGGCCTTCATTTGTTATTAATTATTAATACAAATATATTTAAAATAATCTACTGGATTTGAAAAGAAAAACATCCTTACTTTAGAATTTAATTAATATCTGTTTATATTTATACCCTTACCGTTAAAGCAAATATGCAATTTGAGTAAATACGCAATTTCATACAGTTCGAGACAGTCGTTGCGTTGGCCGGTTATGTATGGCTTCCTGCCAGAGAAGTAAGTCCATTCGTGGTGAATCTGTCTTAGAGGTTAAACTTATAACCAAATAGTAATCTTTCAGATTTAAAATATATATTTTACTTTTAGTAACTAACACTCTAAATAGGGTAATAAATCGACTGTTGATAAAATTGTTCGCTGTCTAGAGGTATCTGTAAATGTCTGTGGTCTTTGCATCTGTGTTACTCCTGTAGTAACTATTATATTAACTATGACAGTGACTGTTCACCGCTTTTTCACTGGAACAGTCGTTTTTGCCGTGAACTAAGGTCGTTGCTATCACTTTGATGCGTGCACAAAAACCATTACTACGGGTGTAAAATAAACGATTAAGTGCGAGTTACATTCTAGACAATATTGAAGTACTAGTATCAACCCGCGGCTTTGATCGCGTAGAACTTATAAAAGGACTATTCCTTAGGGAACTTCGGATTTCTTCGGGATATTATCAGACGCAGATTAATACATTTTTTTTTTGCAGATGTTTAATTGGCTCAACGTATAAACCTTTAACGAAAGTGGCCGACATAGCTCAAAGAGTAAGCAAGCTGAAGTGGCAATGAGCAGGCCACATCGCTCGCAGAAGTGACAACCGATGGGGAAGAAAGATTCTCGAGTGGCGACCACGAACCGGAAGACGCAGTGTTGGACGGCCTCCCACTAGATGGACAGATGACCTCACAAAGGTCGCTGGAAACCGCTGGTTGCAGGTTGCGCAGGACTGTTCCTTGTGGAAATCTAGGGGGGAGGCCTATGTTCAGCAGTGGACGTGTTGCGGCTGATGATGATAAGCCTTTCCAATCAGGGTGGTAGTAATAAATGCATGCTGGACACGATTCGGACTGATAGTGAGCCTCATCAACTCACACCTTGAATGTCTGAAGACCTTCATAGGGATATGGATAATTCGGATGAACGTGTAAGGAATTAGGTTAGTGTAGTGGAGTTTTATCGTAATTTAATTTTTTAATAAAGGATCTGCTTATTTTTTTTCAGACCTTTAGTATAACAGATATTTTACGCTTCGTAATGTCATAAACAAAATTCAAATATGATTTAATATTCCCCGTCCCCCACATTAACCCATGGGTTGCCATGGAGAGGTTATCAGTCCACCACGCTGGCTTGTTTGTGAAGAATTCAATCTTCTCCGACAACTAGGTTTCCTCACGATGTTATCATTCACTGTTTTTAAGTTAACGGCATTACGCACATGACTTCGAACTTCGAAAAGACAATCGAGCGTGTCGGATTCAAACGAGGGGCTCCGGATCGGGAGTTGCTGTTCTCCCGACTATACCAGCCGTAACTTCATACTATCATATCATTTTTTTACTTTTTATAGGTTTACACTTGACCGCCATCTCGCCTGATATTAAGCGACGATGCAGTCTACGATGGAGCGTGTTCATCTAGAAGAAACCGATTCAGTCTCGAAATCAAATTTATTCCAATAATAAATAACAGCTGTGAAATTGGCTTGTTCAAAGCAGCTGTACAGGGGTGTGGTCAGAATGTGTGAAAACAATAGAAACATACACATGTTAAATTAAAACGTAGAAAAGGAAAATTACAATATTGATGTCAAGGTGAAATAGTTTTTTTCCAACTACCATGTGTTTAGTATATACCTTGCAGGTGCGGTCCGAAGGATCGGTCACAAGGGACATGAACCACCCGCCCCCCACCCCCCCAAATCTTACACGTTAAATTGAAAAATCGAAATATTTCGAGTCGAATCAATGAAAGCATGCTGCTTATGATATGCTTACTTGCTTACTCAGCTAGCCTAGACAGACCTAGCAGTGGAGACATGAAGTGTGCTGTTTGGGGGGCGTTCATTACGCAATTTTGGGGGGGGGGGGGGGGGAGGTTACAAAGCGTGCCTCATGGAGGGAGTTTTTAAAAAAAACTAAGGAATTAAATAAATATTCCTACAGTAAGACCTAGGACTTACGCGATAGGTGGGACCAAGCGATGGATGTGTAAGCGTCGAATCGAATTCGCATAAGCCGGGGTTCAATATTTCATTTTTAATATGTATGCACCTACTTATATAGTTTCTGTAGTCGGGACAATTGTCTTTTGGACGACTTAATTGCACTGCGCACGTAAAACATTCCACGAGGAATACACTCGACCTTGTCGTAAACCGAACACTGAAAGTGCGAGGCGGGCAAATGAAAAAACCGCGTATCTCCGAATTCGCGTAAATCGGGGTAGTGTAAGTCGGGGTATTGCTGCACTTATATTTTGTGCTCGTGCAGTTCAGCACGAATACCATACGATAGGTTTCGCACTTAGAACTCGTAGGAGTGGTCTCATGGAGTGGGCTTATTATACTTATGCTGTAAGCTAGCATCGTTTTATTTTCTTGTAGTGAAATTCCCCAAATCTGACGCACGGCAGCTGAAGTGTCCGCCACACCATGACACGATAGAATGGTGACCCAATTCCTTGCCGCGGGGCCCCGGTGGTAAAACCAACAAGGCCGAATACACTTGAATAACACAATTACCGCATTTTAAAATTCTTTACATAGCCATACTACGTTCAAGAGAATCCTATTTTTAGTTTATTTTTAACTAGTAATGTGTGGCCGTTTCAGCAGTTTAGTTTTCGTTATTTTCCCATAATAAAATTAGCTTATATAGTACCTACCTATTCCAGTCTTCATCTAGATCCATTATAACAAACTTACATCCATCCATCTATCTAGGTATGTAAACATACAAACATTCACAATCATGCCTAATTCTAGTAGGATGAGATGAAGTGACGAAACGAGCAAGACGACCGCCTGATGGTAAACAATGATGAAAACGGATGCCCATAGCAGCGCTCAGTATTTAGACCGTGAAGAGTCCAATCTCATCATCCGCCTACTCTTATACCACTTGTTCATCTCTGTCATTCGTCAGATCTAAGTGAAGACTCCAATCTATTTAGGAGAAAATGTTTATTATTATTATTAATCTCAACTATTTATTATAATAAATTCTCTGACTGAGCTAACAAGTTAAACATAGGTAGGTATAAATTAACAACTTGATCATGCTTCGAAGGATCCGAGTCCCAGCAATGGGCAGTTTGCTATGGATTCCTACGGGATACCCGCGCTTCTACCGCCTAACTAAATCGGCTATCGCTTTGCTAATGCTGTCTCTATCATTTCAAGCGATAAGAAAAGAGAGAGAAACATCAAAGCGATGACATATTTCGTTCGGCGGTAGACCCCCGGGTAAAGTAGTGAAGCAAAGCTAGTTTCAAAGATAATTGTTTGAGCATTGGGCTAAGTGGCGAGATTTATTTGCAGTGACGACATTGCGCTGAGCAATGACCTAATGCCATAGATAAAACACGTGGAGGCTATTTCGAGTTGATCTTTAACGACTGCAAAATCTAAATAAACATAAGAATACAACTAAATATTGTTGAAAATGTATTAAAAAAATATTATACAGTCAAATAAATTATTCAAAACCGACTTTCAATGAAAAAATTTTTGTACCCGATCTAAGAAATAATGTAATAAGTGTTACACCACTTTAGAATCTTTATAGTACAGTAACTTTAAACATTACCGTAGGCGTTAAATCCGGTAGATCTGATTTTTTGCAGACTTGTTTATGATGTTGGCCTAATGATTGTCCCAAGTTTGTGACCTCGAGCGACGAACGCAACTTTGTCAAAAATCGAAAAAACCGCGAAAAAATCGTTTATTTTTCAAATTTTGGCGATTATAACCCTAAACGACTAGTTTTTGTAAAAACTTTCTTATGGCGTTTATAAAGTAGATTAAATTTGCTACAATATGATACTAGAGTTGTCTTTGTACTCCCAGTAGTTTCTGAGAATAAGTCTTTCAAAGTTTATAATTTTTTTCGTATTTCGCAATTTTTAGTAGTCCATTTTTAGTGAAAAAAAAAATGGAGTTTGCCATTTTGTGATTTTAAATTTGTTATACTGTATAGTACTCTACTAGTCGAGCCCTTTCATTTGATACCCATATTGACGTAGATTGTGATGAAATATTTGGTCTGCCATTCGGTGGAGACGGCCATCTTGAATCAATATTAACCAAAAATAGCTCAAAACATTAACACAAAAATGTATCTTCAAATAAAAAAAACCGCATCGAAATCGGCCTATCCGTTTGAGCTCTACGGTGCCATAGACAGATACACACACAGGCAGATACACATAGAGACAGACCTGTATGTGTGTCTGTCTGATAGACAGACAGACTTCGACGTCAAATTTATAACACCTCTTTTTTTGGTCGGGGGTTAAAAACCGCCGTAACTGTGCCACAAAGTGGTCAAGTAGGAGTTAAAATATTGCTAAAAAGTACGAAGTACGAAAAAAAAAAAACTTTGAAAGACTTATTCTCAGAAACTATTGAGTGTACAGAGACAATTCTAGTATCATATTGTAGCAAATTTAGTCTACTTTATAAACGCCATAAGAAAGTTTTTACAAAAACTAGTCGTTTAGGGTTATAATCGCCAAAATTTGAAAAATAAACGATTTTTTCGCGGTTTTTTCGATTTTTGACAAAGTTGCGTTCGTCGCTCGAAGTCACAAACTTGGGACAATCATTAGGCCAACATCATAAACAAGTCTGCAAAAAATCAGATCTACCGGATTTAACGCATCCTACTCCATACATTCAGGCGACAAAGTTACTGGACTATTATTAAATGCGCTAACTTTTAAAGTTAGTTGCCAGACTTTCATGGTATAATTTTTTTTCAGGACCGTCAGTTAAAGTAGGGCGAAAAACTGATTTTCAAAACGTGGTTCTGCAAAACATGACATCTTCTTTCAAGCTGGAGCAGTTAGCTCAGATTTTAAGGTTACAAATTACAGAAGCACTATTTAGGATGAAATAAGTAAAAAAAATGGCAAAAAGTAAAGATTTGTAGCAACAGGAAAGTAAAAACTTTTTGCAGTAATCTTAAAAATAAAAGACAATTATTTTTTCTGATAACTGTTATGACCTTACTTATCATGCGACTTCGGCTTGACGTCGACCTTTGGGACACCCTGTATACTGGCTGTGCCTTACGGTGAAACCCGCAAGTACTATTAATTAATTCATTCATCGCATTTTTGTGTGTTTAGATGGTGAATATTATCACCAGTATAATATCACAAGTAGCCATCGAGTACGTAGCGTACCGCGATTTTTTCAGCGTGGTTCTCGTTTCTTATATTAGTGGGACTGGGAGCATTGTCTCACAAGGCGAGAATCATGGCCATGGCCACGCTGGCCAAGTGCGGGTTGGCGGATGCCGCATGTCCTTTAACATATCTTTCTTTAGACATGCCAGTTTCCTCACTCAATCAATCACTCAATGAGTAAATGTTCCTTGACCGTTAAATCCAGTAGTGACGACAGACATAATATAGGTACATCTGCACTTGAAAAAAAACTCAAGAATTGTAAATGGGATTTGAACCTACGACCTTACGTATGTGAAATCGGTTCATCGTTCTATTCACTAGGCTACTACGGGTTCCGACAATAGCTTAAAACAAATATGAAAAGAACTCGCAACTTTGCAAACCAAAAAATCGAACTCCACGACAAAAAGCTGATCAAGTATTCCGGCGGGTACAGACTATCCTAACTCGTACGTGGGAGGATGTCTGGAGAAATTACGAACAGCAAAGTTTATTGAACCCTTCTGCCGTCACAATACAGTTCAAATTAATGAAGATATTTATGGTACTCATTATTTTTTTACGGCCGACATTACCATTAGCGTTTGGCAACAAACGCGTCGTGTCATTAGAAGTCTGCGGTGATTTAATTTTTGATGAGTGAAGGAGCGTGGAAAATTGATATTAGGTAGATAAGTTTTATAATTATCTTTCATCAGTTACGCGACGCGGTGTAACTCGCGGCCTAACTTAACGGATTAAAAAGTAGCCAGTGTTGACAGTACAGGTAATGTGCTTACCACATATTTAATTCCATTTATATCCGCCCATCCATTACATAGATACGTGAGAATACAAATACACACAAACTTTTTTTCATTTGCTCACTCTCACTCCTTAATTTTTAATCGCGATTTTTTCATTTTTTTTATCTGTACAAAATCTTCACTAAAGTTAAAGAGATCATCTCTACGAAAACTATAATGTTATATTGCATAATTCTGAAATGCAATTCAGACTATAAAAATAGTAAACTTATTAAATTTCTTATGTACTACAACTGTGTACACACCATTACCTACAGTAAATGAAACATTATAATTATTATGTAATAAATAATTACAGTTTGTCGCGTAACATTTTGTTTATAAATTGCATAAAAATGGACCATAGTAGATTAGATTTAGATTACTATGTTTATCTCATAATACAGAATTTTTTATTTAAATAATGTTTACCCGTTCGATGCGGGCCTGCGTTTAATAAGATGACATAGCAAAATTGTAAACCAAAAATAGTTTTCTCTAATTAAAACAGAAGAAAATGAAAGTCGCAACAACAGAGACCGAACAAACAAATAAGTTAATTTAACATAAATGTGAATTCAAATTGAAATTAACAATATATTAACAATGCATACCTATCAAGAAGCCAGAGAACTATATGGTGTATATTACACAACCCTCAGAGAAACCCTTTTTATCTTTAATATGATTAATCACAAGGACTATATTTAATTAAAACCAAAAAACTAACGAAGAGTAAAAAATTACACATAAGATAACTAAGTACAAAACTGGAACCTAACTCTCCCAGCCTCGACGTACTTGGGAGTCATCTGGGAGCATAATAAAAAGGGGGAATGGTGGTATCCTTGACAACGTGCCTACTAATATCGATTCTTTCTTCCGCGCGTGAAGGGGACTGACTATCCCCTGTCGATAAGGCGGATCCAGAATTTTACTACCCTTATTATATTGTAACAGGGTTAATTTCGGATAATAGGACGGTTTTCTGGGACTTTTCTTTAACGACTATCGCGTGCAGACGAATTGCATTTTTTGACGAAAACTCGACTTTATGTAAACGATATAATGAATGTCAGGACTTCAAAATCGTATATCATATTTATATCTTTCTGGGGATAATCTGTTATCTTTTAAATCCATATTTTACGATGTAACGGTACTTATTTGTCGATGTGCTGGCTATTAATCTCCAATTTATTTATGTGAAGTAGTCGATAAATTTGTTATTAGATTTGGATCGTTTCCACGTAGATAAGGTAATTATGTTTATTGATTGTCGTGGGGACGGACAGGTTGGGTACACGGCTATACGGACACAGGAAATTGATAAGGGCAATTTAGTAGTCAAAGTATGAAATTAAGTTAGACAATGAAATGGCCTTGGATAGCTGGCGTTGCTGAATGAACAGACTAATATTATAAAAGCTAGTTTGTTACTCAATCAACTCAGAACAGCTGAACGGATCGGGTAGAAATTTGGAATACCTCGATTGGAACAGCACGCAGGCTACTTTTACCGCAGGAAAGTAAAGGGAACGGTAACTACACATGGAAGACCGCGGGGTGCTGGTAGTATGGCATTTTTACATAGACATGTATTAGAAATTAGAACCGAAACCGACTTAACTATAGTAACTATTTGAGCAAATCTGACGTGATTTTATTAAAATATCGTTCAATCACAATTGTATACTTGACTTGAACGATTATGTCGATTTTGTTTTGAAATGTCGTCGTCCTACTAATAGGTATTATGAATGTTAAAGGCTTTGATGTTTGTTGCTCAATCACGTCTGAATTCAAGAACGGAATGGTTCAAAATTTGGAACACAGATTATAGTCTGGAATAGCACATAGGCTTTTCATCGCGGGAAATTTGCTACAATGGGAACTACGCGGGTATAACTACGAAGCACTACAATATTTATTATATTTTCTAATAAAAAAATTACTTATCTAATAAAACCATCATCATCAGTACATCTAAATGCCAGGTTTTAATCTGTGAGCTGGAGTTCCAAAATTAGATGTTCTAACTGACGACGGTGAGGAAGGAAGCTATATTTGGCAGTGAACTTGGGACGCTAATAGAATTTGCTAATAGAATTTGCAATAAGCGGACAGACGATTGGCGACTGGTGACTAATTAACGTTCCGATGGCTTTGCTGTGTAATTGCTGTGTGATTGGGTAGGATGAAGTACCCAATAAGAAACACAAAAGGTTAACTTAAAGGTTGGACTAATCTAGTGATAGATTAACAAATTAGACGAAAAGTTCGAAGGGTACATCTATTCAAAAAGTTTGCCATCAACCCACGTCGGTTGTCTTCTACACTATGGTCTATAACCCCGCCACAATAACATGTTACCAGACCGTTGCCTCTATTTTTTTCTCTTACCTATATCTTATTTATCACACTGCAGGGCACATGTATCCACTTCATCCCTCTACTAATACCGGTCAGAAGCGTCCATCGTCCAATTTAGTTTAAACATTCCAAACTTTTATTTCCATCGCGTTGGACGATTCTGTGGTCGACTGACCGATTGCATCCACTGTGTAGAAACCCTGGTCTACAGTAACTAACTGGTTCAGCATCTGTCCTTGTCCTATTGAAGCATAACGGTGGTATTCAAAGACAAAGACTCGTAAACCCGGATGCAGACATGGAAAAAATATTGCCATACCCTACTCTATTAATTTGCATCAACCCAAAACACTGAAGAGAGAAGAGGTCAATCTTCCAGTAACAAAAGAGAAGCACAAAGCACAAGAAGCGTATTCCGTGTTTAGTCATAATAAGGATGTAGGTAGGTACGGATTAAAAACATTGCAAGATCCTTGAGTTCATTAAACAGCATTAACCTAAAACATTGAAGAGAGAGGACAATCTTTCAGCAACACCCGTAGAAGCACAAGGGTATTATTCCGTGTTTAGAGGCATAACTCCGGATGCAGACATAGATTAAACGTTGTCAGACCCTTGAGTTTATTATGAAGCATTAACTCAATGTGTCAATAAAGAGTATCTATCTATCTAACTCAAAGCTCTGAAGAGAGAGGACAATCTTTCAGCAACACTCATAGAAGCACAAGGGTAGTATTCCGTGTTTAGAGGTATAACTTCGGATGCAGGCATGGATTAAACGTTGTCAGACCCTTGAGTTTATTACTAAGCAAACAAAACTCTGAAGAGAGATGACAATCTTTCAGCAACACCCATAGAACCACAAGGGTAGTATTCCGTGTTTGGAGTCATAACTCCGGATGCAGGCACCGATAGCACGATGCAGGCCCATCGTCGTCCATCAAGCGACATGCACACGCCATGCCGATGCTAACGAATTGCTCAAACTGGGTTACGTACATAAATCACGTCGTAAGGGGATTAACAAGCCGGTAGAGCACGCCAAATGTTAAACAACGCTGGTTTAAGCAGGTTTATAGAGTTTGGTGGCTGTGGAATCTTTGTTATCGAGATAACATCATAAATAACGGCAAGTTGCAAATAGATGAGGTGTCGTTTATAAGACTTTTTAAAGATAAATAGGACCTTACCTTGAGGACCTTGAGGATTTACCATAGGAGGACGCAAGACATTTGGCTTGATAACAAACTTTTTGCATTTTTTTTTGCAGGGTGCGGGGGGAACGTATATTTCACACATTTGTAAACTTGAATTCAGACAAGAGCAACTAACTTCTGTACTAAGACAAATGCTACACACCTAAACAAAACATGCACACATCTACGAAACACGGTTGACCATTTTTGACAATTTTGTTCTAGCAATTTTGTAATTTCGAAATGTACGGGGATGAAATGGGTAATTAAAGTTTATATGGAAGAACGTCATTGTGGAAGATACAACCATACCAAACCAACAACATTTTGCAACTAGACACTTGATATCAATACAATTAATTATTGAATATTATAAATTAATATGAAAGTAACTCTGTACGTCTGACACTTTAACGCCTAACCCACTGAACAAATTTGGTGCACAGAGAGGACAAGAGCAACTATTTATCACAGAAAAAAAGTTAAAGGGGTGGAAATCAGGAATGATTGTTTACATGGAAGTTCGTCAATGTTGAAGAGAAAACCTTTAAATTTTGCAACTAGACTCTGGAAATCCATACTAATACATATTATTGGAACGAAGTTCCTTATCGCGCGTTATGAAAGGGAGCTAGACGGAAAAAATTCTCACGAAAAAGTTGTAACGTTTCGTGCCTATGACGTCATAGAATTAGAAGAATTGGAATACGATAACAAATTTCACCCATATTAATAATGACCGGTTGGCGCAATTAGTAAGTAAGGGGTCACCTATGAGGATAGGTGCCCCCGGTTCGAGCCCCGGTAGTTACCGCAATACTCTTTTTGTTCTTTTTTCTCTCAACATGCTTTTTGTTATTTTTTTCCTGAGAATAATCGTTTTTATAAAGGATCCCTCTTATCAACGCATTTAATTTAAATCTAAGTATTTTCTAACAAACAATAACGAAAAAAAAATTCTATTGGCGATTTATCACTACAAACTGACTCTTGCGCTTAAAAATAGATGGCGTTGCACAATCCCTATGAGTATTTGGTTAGAGGCTAGACCAACACTTCTTTCTTTTGAACAACTTTCGACTTGCTCATCAAAGTTCCTATAATTACCAATAGGTGGCGCAGAACTCAAAATTTAATCAGCTGTGGATTGTATCCTACTCTAGTGTCATAGAAAATCTGGAGAGGTCACTACCGGTACGATAATTTTGTTCTTTTTTTCCTGAGAATTTATGTAAAGTAATCATTCAGAACCGCAAAATAAACCCGAAATACAGTTATTTGACGATTTTCTTTCACTTTTGTCATATTCTCTTCCATTTACAATGGGTTTCATCCTACTATATTCAGCTGCAGGCATCAGTCATGAAACTGTTCCATTTATCCAGGATTACACTTTACGTCGTAGTTCAGACGTAGTACGTCACGTTGCGTGTAATGAACTGATAGTGTGATTGGACACTACCTACTACCTCAATATGGGTATCAAATGAAAGGGCTTGACTAATAGAATACTATGCACTATGACAAATTTCAAATCCAAGAAAGCTGCCACCACAAAATGGCGAAATACGTTTCACTACTCCCTCAATATGGGTATCAAATGAAAGGGCTTGAATTAGTTCAATGTTATACAGATTACAAATCAGAGGTAGTTGGGGGTAAATCAAAATTTTTGATTTTGTACTTGTTTTTCCACTCGATTCTTTGTCTGTAATATTTCATCAATGTATTGTAATGATGTTGTCACGTTATATACTATCGTATATTATATTATTATATATCGTAATGTTCATGTAATATCGATTGGTGTGATTGGGCGCATATTTCGACAAATTTCATTCGTAAAACTAATATTTGTACCTAGGCAACATTGGAAATAATATGAGTACTGTTTCTAAATGCAATCCGAATGGATAACATTCGGAATGATAATAATGAATCATTGTTATAATGTTTATATAATACCTCAATGCTACTCCTTAAGTTTATGTTAACTTACATTATATTTGTTAATAAGTAATAAAAAAATATTATTATAACTTAATTTTTTTATTACAATTCCTTCACTACTGTCGTAACGCCGATGGATATCGTATCTGCCTCCATTTATAACGTTGGCCTCAGATCAGGGAGGATTACCCGCCTTAATCGACAAGAACTTCGTTCCATCCGGGTGTCCCTTGACACCTCTCAACTTTTTTTAAATGTGAACGTAACTTTATCTGTCTGTTATGCTTTGTCGCGTAAACCACTGTACCGATTTTGATGAAATTGTATAAAAGTGATTTATTGTATACATGTCTAATATTGTTACTACAACAATTACAGGCTGATAACATATTATTCTAAGTCAATTAATTTCATCATGATTTGATTTAATCTAATTTAGTATCAACTAATCAATATCGACATCAGTTATGTACTGATTGCGCCGTCTACATGCGATGGTTATCGCTAAACATTAGACGACCCCTTTTTATTCGGTACTAGCTTTTACCCACGACTTAGTGAAAATAATTACATATTATTACATTATTAAACCCGCGCGAAATAAATATTAAGATAACCGAGGCAGTATTTTTACACCCATACAAATTTACGTTTACAAAAAACAGTTTATGTTAACCATTTTCAGACAATTTCATCAAAATCAGTTCAGCGGTTTATGCGTTAAAATGTAGCATACATAAATAGTTACTTTCATATTTATAATATTAGTATGGATATCAAGTGTCTAGCTGCAAAATTTCATGGGTTTATCTTCAACAATGACGATTTTTCATAGAAACTTTCGTCCCCCATTTGACCTTTTCAACCCTTATCTATACTAATATTATAAAGAGGAAAGATTTGTATTTTTGTATGTATGTAATAAACTCAAAAACTACTGAAACGATTTCAAAAATTCTTTTGCCAGGAGAAAGCTACATTATCACTGAGTAACATAGGCTATTTTTATTACAAGAAAAAAATAGTGATACATGGAATTTTTTACTAAAACCAACGCAAAATATAAAAAAAAAACAGCCAGAAAATGGCTTTCATCGCATACGCTGCGGAAAGTACCTACCAATGATAGAACCAAACAATGTAGGTACTACAATATTGTAGAACGTATTAAAATCTACAAAAAACCTTGCGAGAACATATGTCTAACTACAGTAATTACGTCGCTACAACTGCTTTTTTACATTTTAAAAGAAGATAAAAATGCCGATCAACTTAAGACCATGCTATTCATACATTTGTTTTAATTCTTATCAAAATAAATTACTTCTCAATCAAGACTGCTTCAATACCTATTGATTCCTTTTTGAATTATCAAAATCGGACATTCCATTCAAAATATATTACGAAATTAAAAATATCCATCCTAAATATTTGCAACGACGCGACGGCCGGCAGAATTATGAAGAGTGTACATACAGTACAGCGTTCATCCCAGTCAGAGTGATTTTATCTCAGAATACTTCTTTATCATGTACCACGTAAGCACATCGTTCCAAGACTACTCAAAACCAAAGAAATCACTTTGAGAGAAGCTTCAATTTATCGGTGTCCGTTGAGGCTGAGAGAGTTGTTTGTGGTAATATTAATATTTTGTTTTCCCTCGGAATTATGGCACATTTTTGAAGACAATTTGTGTCAAGACATCAAACATACAGCCCAACAACGATTTCAACGATCCGGATTATGATGTATATGTCGCAGCCGGATTGTATAGTTCGCCGTATTACATTACGGCTAGCCGTTTTGAAAAACGGGGCCGTTTTGTAATGCGGGCGGTTCAACGATTAGACGCATTGTCATTGCAATACGTTCTTCAATAAGGCGGTCCACGTTCAGCCGCATTGTATTACTGCTTATGTTGTAGGGAGACCATATTTAAAAAAATAACAGCACAAAATCTAAATTAATTTCATTTATCTGAAAAAATTGATCGATTATTTCGTACGATATTCCGTACTATTTTTTTTCCAACATTTTACCTCTCTCATAAAGTTTGAAAGCCCATAACTTGATATCGGTGACGGTACACCTAAGAAACATGGTGCACTTCCATAGACAAGGGTCTATTATCGAAACATGTTCCATCGTAGATAATAGCATCGTCGCTTAACATCAGGTGAGATGGTGGTCAAGTGCGAACCTATTATAGTTTAAAAAAAAAGATTTGACTCCGGGTCCCGTCAGAAGCTCTGCGGTCAACCTTGAGTGTCGCTTCTCCATACTCGGCCTGCGCTCCACTACGGCTACTTGCATGGCTCGCTCCACTCAGGACCTCCCTTGAGCTTCTGGCTTCCGCATTCTTTTAAATACACTCTAGGGGTATTAGCGCCAAGACTAGGTGGAGTCGGGGTGCTCCGGGTCGGATCTGGGTCTCATGTAACCTACCCGGTCCGATTTCGTCTTAACAAGGTGGACGGTGGAAACGAAATAGTATCCAAGTAACGCCCAGGGTGATAAGTGCCACCCTAATAATATTGTGTACGATTCCTCCAAACTCCAGAATCCACTGTCACTTTAGCAATTTAGGAACACACAGTATTCAACGCCATAGTTGTTGTTATGTCAGGCAGCGCCATGAGTGTTAAGAATCGGAACTAAAAATTGTCAAAGAGACGCTTAATCTCTCGCTTTGTTACATTACCGCTAGCCGTGTTAGCAATTTAGCAACACACAGTATTCAACGCCATGGTTGTTGTTATGTCAGGCAGCGCCATGAGTGTTAAGAATCGGAACTAAAAATTGTCAAAGAGACGCTTAATCTCTCGCTTTGTTACATTACCGCTAGCCGTGTTTGCAATTTAGCAACACACAGTATTCAACGCCATGGTTGTTGTTATGTCAGGCAGCGCCATGAGTGTTAAGAATCGGAACTAAAAATTGTCAAAGAAGCGGCTAATCTCTCGCTTTATTACATTACGGCTAGCCGTGTTGAATAACGTATGGCGTTGAATACATTCCGGTGGTTTTTAAATCAGCTGTATTCAATCCGGCTGATCGTTAAACCGCCGCTTTATAAAACGGCCTTTAACCAACTAAGCCACCAGGCCAGCCAGTTTAATGTTTTTGAACTTTAAAGTTTTGGTTTTTAATTATGATCATTTGGAAAAATTTGGTCATGTACATTTCATTTAGCATACCTACTTAACAAAAAATGTTGACCCCGTGCGAAGCCGGGACGGGCCGCTAGTTTCTTAATAAAAGTGGCCTATGTCCTATCTTGGGATCTAGTCTATCTATGTACCAAATTTAATTAATTGGTCCAGTGGATGTCATGCTTATAACTTTGAAAATGACGGAATTCTCATCCAACTGGCCATCCCTAGATTCACCCTCTTAGGGGTGGAATTTCGCAAAACCCCGTCTTAGCGAGCGCCTACGTACTAAAAGACACCTCCATGGAAAAATTGAGACTCCTAACATTTGTAATTTCTGAGATTCGGTGATGAATCCTTCGCTTTTATATATTTATATAGATAAGTAATTAAATTATGTGCTCGTGTATATTTCGTTTAGGCTCCTTTAACCGCCTAATTTTAAACGGCTTTGTGTTCTTTCATTTCAAGTGAAAATAAAACGAAACTATTTTAATTACCATTTTAATGGGTTGGCCTGGTGGCTAAGTTGGTACGTTGGTACTAAGTCTGCCTGCGAAGCTGTGGGTCGTGGGTTCGATCCCCACCTATTACAAATATTTGTGTGATGAATTCAAGTATTTGCACTGTGCCTGAGTGTTTTCTATGTGTAATAAGTATGTATTTAAAACATATATAAGTATTATATCAGTTGGCTTCCATAGTACAAGCTTTGCTTAGTTTGGGGTCAGAAGGCGTTCTGTATGAAATTACCACTAATAATTAGCCGATAGCCGATGTAGGGGCCTGCAGGCGCCGTCAAATCAACAAATATCGTTCTAGGATAAGCAGCCTACTAAATGTTATCACAGCTGGTACTCCGGGCATTATCTAGAATTGAATAGAAAGAATGAAGAGATAGAAAGAGGCAGATTTTATGCATCAAAAATACACACTCAGGCAACGCATTCCATAGTTTTGATGCCCCTATTAGGAAAGTGGTGTCGAACCTCTCCGTTCGAGTATTTGGAAAATCAACAATGAAACGATATCGCTTTGCGGAGTTACGAGCAGTCCAATAGTAGGTAAAAAGGGATCAAAAGGGAGGGAGGGCAAGGGGTATTAGATCATGCAAGTCAGCTTCACACCCTCCGAAACTTATCCAATAAAAAACCAATAAACTCACGACTTTGCGGTGACGTTCGAGACATTGAAGTTTGTTGACTCTCAACCCCGTCAGATATACCTACATATGGGGAAATACTTTCACCACAAAAGTTTTGCACGACATAATTTAAATTATAATTTTATTAATTTCGACATTAATGTAATATAATTAAATGTTTTTTAAGGTTCCGTACCCAAAGGGTAAAAAATTGGCAGTCATAGGAACTGCCGATAGAAATGAAAACTTATAACTCAGAATTTGATAGCTTACCTTGGAAACTACACGGGTGTAACCGGAGGGCGTGACCTCGCCATCATGGCATGGCCATCTAGAAATGCGTCAGCATTTCCAATTGGCTCACGCATTTCTAGATGGCCATGCCATGATGGCGAGGCCACGCCCTTTCAACATTTCCCATTGGCTGACGCATTTCTAGATGCCCAATCGCCAAGGTCCCGAGTTTACCCGAAGATTTCTTATCATACCCGAGCGTGACGCTAGAATTAAATTTACACCCCACGAAAAATTTGTCTAGGCGCGCCTAAAGAAGTTTTCACTTCAAAAACGGAACCCAATAGGGTTCAGTTTTTAGTAATAACTGTCCGTCTGTCTCTCACCAGGCTGTATCTCAAGAACGGTGATAGCTAGATAGTTGAAATTTTCACAGATGATGTCTTCTATTGCCGCTATAACAACAAAATACTAAAAATAAAATCAAACTAATATTTAAGGGGTCTCCCATACAACAAACTTGATTTTTACCGTTTCTTTCTCGATTAGTCTGTCTCAAGCAAACTAGATGGCGCCACTAGTAAAAATAAAACGCGATATCGAATTCATCGTCAGAATCATGAGGCAAAAAACAAAATTTTAAAGAAACTTTTTGCCTGTCTCGATGTCTCGAAATCGATGTATAAGGGATTTCGGGTAAAGCCAAAGAGGTTTTCGCCGTTTATTTGCTAATGGTACGGAACCCTTCGTGCGGGAGTCCCACTCGCACTTGGCCGGTTTAATTTTTTCTTACTACTGGACAATTTTTAATTTTCTTATGTCTTACTGATGTTTATGTGCTGGTCACGGTTACAGTGTCACGCGTTCAAAAAATGCCCGACGCGAATAAAAAAGTTTCCACTTCAACAATAATGTTACGAAACACTGAAGTTTAAAATATGAAGAATTAAACCATAAGTTTATAGGACAAGAAATGCACGGCACAAACTGGATTGTTTGTTTTCCGTGCAGAAACAATGATGAAAACAAACATCCTACTATTGTAATTGAGAAAGTTTGTATGAATAGATGTTTGTTACTTTTTTGACTTGAAAAGGATTATAGTCTGGACCATCACATAGGCTACTTTTTAAAGAGAGATAATTTCGGAAAAATCGCTGAAATATAGTAGATATATTATAGCGTAGTATATGTATAGTAGATTTGATGTAGGTGCGAATCCCGTCTGCAACTTTGACTATTTTTAGTTTGACATGTCTCTGCGTGTGGGTGTGTCTGTCTATGTCATCATAGTTCCTGAACGGATGAACCGATTTCGATTTTGTTTGAAAGGTGTTTTTGGCTATGTTTGATGAAACTCGGAACAAGATAGCCGCCGCCACAAATTGTTGTCATCGCCAGTGGCATTAACGGCGAAGGCAAACATCGTGAGGAAACCAGCACATTGCAAGAAATACGCCTTTCTAATTCCGAAGATATGTGTCACCCGGCAAACCACACTGGGCCAGCGTGGTAGATTAGGGCCTTCACTCTCCCTTGTCAGGTAAGTTCCAGAGTACCATAACACACATTTGGGAACACAAAATAAGCTTTATTATGACCAATTAAAATGTCAAGTCATTCGTAGATACTAATTATTTCGAATAAAAACATGAACGAATTGATTCGCAGCTAGTTTCATACAATTACAATGAATAATTCATTTTGTTGCGGTTCAGTGAGATCGGTGTTAGTAGGCACCTAACTACATAATATCGTCGGTGCATTACTATCTTCTTATTAATCTATGTCTGTAGTTTAAGTATCATATCACAAGGCAATAGTGGCTTTCTCGTCCTTGATATAAGATTTATTTTGGACTATCTACGTCCCCGGGAGTAATTCGTAGCTAGACAGTTTTCCACGAAATTTATTTTCGCCAAATACGATTCACGCAAATCCTTTCAGTTTCAAGAATCACAAAATTTATACAAATAGCCTGTGTTAATCTACCATATCGTCGCTTAGCTACGGCGAGATATCGGGCAAGGTTCTGGTTTGAAAGACAATGTTACGCATACATATAAAAATATCACACTAATATCACAGTAAGTCGAAAGTGCGTGAGTTTGTAAGTTAACTTGTTCCCACGAATCTGCCAAACGGCTGAACGGATTTGAATGTAATTAATTACGTAGTTAGTCATCATCATCATCAACACATAGGTAACACATAACTTCTGGCGATGATGGTCAAGAACAAATAAATTCTACTAATATTACAAATGGGTAAGTTTGCATATTGGGATGTTTGTTGCTAAATCATGTCGGAACTTCTGAACCGATCGAGTTGAAATTCGGAACACAATAAGATTATACTCTGCAGGCTACACATAGGCTACTTTTAAAACCGGTTAAGTAACGGAAAGTGGAACTGTTAGAACCGCAGGGTGCTGATAGGTAGTTATCGATAAAAAAGTTGAGTCAATAGTTAAGTTTTAATATAATGACGTGATTAATGCGATCCTTTCGAGCTATGCCAATTGTTTCGTGTAACCCTGAATAGCTCGTACAACAATACCTACAAGCAGACACCGCAGTTTCTCAAACAACAACACCGGATTACTCAGACAACAAAACGAGAGTAAAAACACCAGACACAGGGTAATTTCTAAAATAATCCAAGTTACTCACACGAAAATCTTCCCCATCATGCGGGAAGTCGGCACGTGCGTTCGCGGTCGACTGACTCACCAGAATCGATGTAAAAATCGTAATTATAAACAACGAGGTTTACGATAGCGACACGTCCGACTCGGCCGGAAGCCGGCGATCGACTGACGACCCGACGACCGGCTTCACTTTTCACTTCAGCGAGTTCAGCTGGTCGGGGTGAGAGGAAACTTTGAGGAGTGACTTTCATGTGAAATTCATGACAGACGTAAAGCTCAAGTTGGGAAAAGCGGACCAAAGCTGTTCAGCAAAAGGCTATAAAATAATGTTATAATAAGTTTTAAGAGTTAGAATACTATATCTATCTTATACCTTTAAACGAGCAATTCTTGTACCTATATAAATATGTATATGTTTATAGAATCTGAATCTCGGAAACGGCTCGACGGATTTTCATGAAATTATGTATGCAGGGGATTTCGGGGACGATAAATCGATCTAACTAGGTCTTATTTAAAAAAAACGCATATTATGCGCGTTTTTAGACAATGAAAAACTGTCACATTAGACATTAGAATGTGAAGGTAAATTTCGCCGCGTGACGCGACAGCATAATTAGCTCAGACAGGAAGTCGGGCGCTCATAGCGGTCACGAATTAGTAGCTCCGGGTTCGAATCCAGACGGGTTCTCTTTTTTTTTCAATTCGTTTTTTTAAAGAAAATCTATTTCTTGGAGTCTTTTATCTGTAGGTATCTAAGTATATTTAGTATTTAAACCGAGCAAAGCTCGGGCACCCAGGTACTCTACATTAATATCACGTAAAGCAAAAACTTTGTACCCCTTTTTATATCTTATACTATCCACACTAATACATATTATTAAGCTTCAGAGCTTTTTGTTTGAAAACGCTCATCTCAAGAACTACAGGACCGATTTCAAAAATTATTTTACGTGATTACGAGGTGGTTGTATATGGATATTTACGTGATCCCTGAGTGCTATAATAGGCCATAAAGCTAATATTATGTACCACGGGCGAAGCAGGGACGGGCCACTAGTCTATAAATATAAAAGCGAAAGGTCACTCATCACGAAATCTCAGGAACTATAATTGCGAGGAGTCTGAAATTTTGCATGGAGGTGTATTTTAGCATGTAGGCGCTCGCTAAGACGGGGTTTTGCGAAATTCAACCCCCAAGAGGGTGAAACAAGGGATGAACGGTTGTATGAAAATTCTGTCATTTCCAAAGTTATAAGCATGAAATCCACTGATCCGATATTAATGAAATTTTGGTACACATATAGACTAGATCCCAAAAAAGGACTTTTTATTACGGAACAAAGGGTTGAAGGGGTTGAAATGGGGGATGAAAGTTTAATTGGAAGTTCGTAATTGTTGAAGATAAAACTTTGCATGTGGAACTAAACACAAAGCAAATCAATGTTTGTTCTAGCAATGTTGTAATTTCAAACTGCACGGGGATGAAATAAGGGTTGAAAGGGGGGATGAAAGCTTATATGGAAGTTCGTCAATGTTGAAGATAAAACCGTAAAATTTTGCAACTAAACACTTGAAATCCATACTATCCTACTAATATTATTAATGTCAATGTATGGATGTTTGAATATTTGGATGATTGTTACTCAATCACGTCGTAACGTAAGAACGGATTGGGCTGAAATTTGAATAAAAATTAGATTGTAGTATGGAAGAACACATACCTATGCTTTTATATCCCGGGAATTACGCGGGAGATAAAGAAACTGCAGGCCGCTGCTAGCTGTATTATAAATGTGACAGTAACACAGTCTGTCTGTCTGTAACGCTTTAACGCCTAAAACACAAAAGCGATTTTGATTAAATTGTATAAAAATGTTTAAATATAAGCTAATTTTAGTAAATGTAAATTTGTATGGGTGTACAAATACTGCCTCAGTTACATTAATAAATAGGTACCTATTTCGCGCGGACGAAGTAGCGGGTAAAAGCTAGTAGTTTATATAGGTACTTATAGAAAAATGCTTAATCCTTATTTGTTTTTATGGTAAGTATAGAGTGACGAGACGAGCAGGACATGTGCCTGATAGTAAGCAAAATGCTGCCACACAACACACATACCTAAGCTAAATTATGCATAACAAATACATACATTACTTAGATAAATAAAAAAATATGGTTGAATTTTGCCACTGGGTATTTTACCACTAGTAAAAATCAGACCTTTTTTGTCTCTTCCGTTTTTAAGTGCACGCAAATTTTCGAAAGTTGTAAATCTACCATTTTTCATAAAGGTCATTAAAATTTGCCCAAAAAATTTTTTTGAGCTTACATTTTTTTTTAAGTTTTAGGGAAATTATGCGATATTTTCGAAATTTCCTTTCCCAAAAGTACAAGCTTTTCTTATTTTGGGGAAGTATAGTGTTGTGTGAGAAATGCCGCAATTACTAATAAAATATTTAGTTCACTAGGTAACTAACAAGCAACATAATAGACTACAGGCCCGTGAACAAAATTTACGTTTACTACGTAAAGGACATTGTTCAAAATGGGCTATCCGTGGACAAAATGTTCTTGATAATTTGATTTTGTCAAAAAATCGATTTATTTTTGTAATGAATTATGATGTATTATTTTAGTACCCAGATTAATAGACAAAAAGTTCATTATATAAGTAATTTAATCTATATTTCCGACTTCTCAACCAATTATATTGCCAGTCTATAAGCTTTGAATGATGTCGATTTTTTTCTCGAATAAAATCGATTTCTGTAAATCGATAGAAATAGTCGTCTTAATAATTATGCGTGAAATAAACGTTGTTTTCAAGCTACACTGTAGCTAGCTTTATTGTGCAATGGTTTTTCGTCGCACCCGCTTTTACTTTACAACGCCACGAAAAACAAAATCATCTACTTAGGCAGTTTTCCTACCGCCGCGCCGGCGAGAAAACGAGTAACTATCGACTATTTTCTCGCTCAAGAAACGTACAATAGATATTTTATTTATTTATTTATTTATTTATTGAGATAGAAACGGAATTCCAGTTACAATTATCTCACACAATATAAATTAACTTTAAAATTACATTTTGGACAGTGATACAAATGATGCAATAACACTATTTCATTACATTAGGTACAAGTCAAGAATAACGAAACAAGTCAACACAAAACAAAAAACATTCAAAATAATAAATTATAGTCGTCAGTTGATCTTTCGGTCCTCTCATTCTTATCCCACTGGTCGGTAAGATTTTCACAATAGCTAAATATAATCATTCGTAGGGTGTTCCAAGTGTCACAAAAAATGTCGAGATCAGTGTTGGCGGAAAGAAGAGCATTGAGGTGACGTTGGGTTCGGACTAGCGGTGTCATGGCGCGAGCCGTAGTTCGGCTGCTATTCAGGTGGAAAAACTTATGCAGTTGTCCACGTCTGTTCGTGACACCTGGTTTCTCTGGTACACTCAAATTGCACATTAAATTGTGTAAATCGAGGGAGTCAATCGAACCTCTTAGGATTTTGCACCCAATTAGGAGTTGGTCCACCAGCCTTCTGACTTCCAGCGAGTTGTAGCCGAGATGACCAAGCAAAAACTTTGTCGGATACATGTATGGGTAAAAACCATAACTTTTTTTGTAGAGTAACCTCAAGAACGCTTTTTGTACCTTCTCCAACATTCGAGTGTAGGTGACATGGTGCGGGTTCCAGACGCAGGCACTTGACTCGAGCTTACTTCTTATTAATGAGTTGTATAAGGTTTTAACAACCAAAGGATTCGCAAAGTCCTTAGCATTTCGCATAACAAAACCAAGACGACGGTAAGCCTCTTTGGCCAAGTCAGAAACATGGTCGTGAAAGGAGAGACCGCGATCAAATTTCACTCCCAGGTCACGAATCGTATTCACTCTATTAATAAACAAACCACCAAGGCAGTATTGAAAACTGACAGGATTGATTTTGCGGTCGAATGTCATAGCATTGCACTTAGTAACATTAAATGGTAATTTATTATTCGCCGCCCATGCAAAAACAGCGTCAATATCCTCTTGCAAACTAAGGCAATCGCGAGGTGTACTTATCTCGAGAAAAAGCTTAAGGTCATCCGCGTACAACAGACACTTGGCAGTTCTCAGAGCCCTGGGAAGGTCATGAATCATAATTTGGAAGAGTAGCGGGCCAGTAATAGAGCCCTGACTTACACCAGACTTGGTATGATAAGGTTTAGAGATATGGGTACCGTGTCTAACATACTGTCGCCGATTTCTCAGATAGTCCGCGAAAAATTTTAAGAGGTTCGGAGTGAAGCCTAGCGCAGATAACTTATGCAATAAAATATCGTTGTCGATTTTGTCAAAAGCCTTTTGAAAGTCAAAATAGATCACGTCAACCTGTGAGCCGCGATCCATAGCATCGGAGATGTATTCGACTAGCCCCAATAAGTTGGAGTTTACGGAACGGCCTCGTCTAAAACCATGCTGCTCCTCTCCTATTTGTTGCTTAACCTGTCTATATACCTCAGCATGTAAGATGTGTTCAAAGACCTTCGCAGGTGCACACAAAATTGCGATAGGACGATAGTCTTCAACCGATGACTTGTTGCTCGTCTTCGGAATAGGGGTAACCCTAGATAACTTCCACTGTTCTGGGTATATCCCTTTCTTTAGCGATAGGTTAAAAATGTGGTAGATTGGGAGAATAAGGTCTTTTTTACCTGATTTCAGAATAAAACCAGGTAAATTATCGGGGCCCGGTGAGCTACCCACCTTTAACCTATTAAAACTGCGTTCAATATCTTCAGGAAACACAGTAGGTAGGCTAACAGAACCATGACAATCGTCCAAATCCAAACATGACTCAACGTCCAGCGAGGGCAACTCATCCAGAAAAACACTAGAAAAATAGGCTGCAAAAGCTTCAGCAGCATCTATTCCTTTGCATAGGGCACCCTTATACGAAACACAGGGTTCAAAACCACCCTTCGATCTAATAGCATGCACATGGTTCCAAAAATTCTGGGGACAACGTAACAAGTTCTTTTCTATGACCGACATATGAGACTTGTACGCTTGGGAGATACGTATTTTAAGACTAGCTCGTAACTCAGAAAACATTGCATAGGTGGCGACACAGTCTGATCTCAACCAGGTTCTATGTAATCTGCTCTTGCGCCGAATGTCTTTTATAATGTCTGCATCAAACCATACGGGATATCTGTCACCGCGGTCTACTCGTCTTATCTTTTTGGGGGCGGACATATCAAACAATCCATAGATGATGTCATAGAAAGCTTTAGTAGCCAACGAAACGTCACTAGACTCGAGTACTGGGGTCCACGAAATTTCAGATAGGAGGGAGAGGAAAAGAGGGACATCCATCTTTTTAAAGTTCCAATCTCGCGCTGAATCGATGTTACTCGGTGGAAGTCGGACACATCTACCGCTCTGCGGTGAGATAGTGACCGCTACCTCGAGTGCGGGGTGATACAGAGCGTCGAGTGGGACGAAACCGGCACCGGGGCGCACGCGCACTGCGCGCGGCCGGGACTCGCAGCTCTCCTGCGCCAACACCACGTCAAGGATACCTCCGTGAGAGTTCACTACGTCATTATAATCGATTAAATTACAGTAAGTCAAAAAATAACAATAATAATTCCGTACATCACAAGAGGCGCTGTTTAGATTTAGGTCACCAACAATTAATATTGTGTAAGTCGATGTCGCCAACAACGACTCTATTTTACTAAAGAATTCCATGTAGGCGGAGTCTCCCGCCTTCGGCTTAATATAAACTACGCAAACAAGCAGCGTCCCGGCGCGGTGGGTGACGTGCGCCCACAGGTCCTCAGCGAGCCCCGACTCGAGGTCCGGGCGGCGGCGGACAATAAGCCCCGGCCGGGCCGCCAGCAGCACGCCGCCGCACGGCGTGGGGCGGTCGCGGCGCAGCAGCGCCCAGCCGGCCGGCACCACCTCGGCGTCCTCCACCGAGCCGTCGAGGAACGTCTCCGTCGCGGCCACCAGCTCATGATCCGACAGCAGCATGCTGGTGCGCCACGCCGACAGCTTCGTCTTCAGTCCTCTTACGTTCTGATAAAAGACGCCGATGGTCGACGATAGTGACACGGAGCGCGACTCACTGCGAGCCGATTCCCGACAGAAACGTTTGACTTGGAGCAGGTGCACGCTTCTTATAATTAATCCACTTCTTGACACGGGCGTTTTCAGGCCATACGTTTATAGAAAAACAATTATCATAGCAATCTTCCGGTACACCTATCTTGAAAGAGTTGTAGCTATTGGAAGTTTTCAACTGTTCTACAGTAATGGCTCTCTCTGGGCAGAGCTCGCATACATAAGCTTTTACTTCGTCCACTTCAGATAACATATTCCACAAATGGAAATGCTTACGAACCTCTGCCGCTCTAAGTGAGGTCACAGTAGGCCCCGCGACACAGCGCAACGACGCGGCCCCACCGCGTCGCAGCGCCGACGACGCCGGCACCGGCGCGGCAGCCGGTGGCGGAGGTGCATGCGCTCGCCGGACGCCCACAGTTTTCCATTCATTGCCATCGAGACAAGCTGGAGTAACCCGAGGCGAGGCAACATCAGCTGGAGGAGTGGGCGGGGGCGGCGCAGACGGTGAACGCGCAGACGGTGGAGGTGCTGAGGGCGCCGGCGACCGTAGGTTTGAGGATCCGGGTGCAAGGCGCACGGCGGGAGGCGGCGGGCAGGCCGCGGTGCGAAGCGGTGAAGGGCAAAATGAAGTTGTGAGAAGGTCTTCAGTGACACATATCTGACTGAGTTTTGCCGGTTCAGTTGTTTTAACAGACCTTTTTATCTCCTGGTCTTCAAATTTCTGTCGTAGCTCCTTCATTTCCTTCAGAACATCATTAATTTTAGCTTCAATTGGTGATATGTATTTCGCTAACAGTCGCTCGAGCGAATCTAAAGTAGCTTTCGACATATTTTAAAACAACAAGCCACTCAGTAACACGATTGTTCAGTTGAGCACCAGTTGCGCTCAATTCATAAAACTGAATATACATATATATATAACTGGATATACATTCCGTGTACCTAAATAAAAGAGATGCATATACAAACAGTTGATCGCTGACTGTTCACACTCCCGGCGAGCACTCGCTTCACTAGTTAGTCGCTGAGCGACAGAGCTATGAAAGATAACACTCGCTAAGCGATTAGAATTAGAACACGCCGAGAGCGGTTGATTTCTGTCTATTCAGTGTGGATCTAAACGTACACGTTATTTTACGCCGCGAGCGAGTGATGCGAGTAATCGCTCGCCTCACTCCCACACTCGCATAGAACCGAGGTACACAACTATGGGAACTACGCACTCGCTCCCCGCGGCTCGCCAACTCGTTTCTAATTCTAGCTTTACTCGTTCATCGTTGCCGGTGAGACAACTGCCTAATGCTGAATAAACAGTAAACAATAATTCCGTAGAGCAGTATTAATAATCATCTACTCATTTTAACCACTAACTTGTGAATATTTTAGTTATTATTTAAATCAGCAGCCACCATAATAGAATTGGATAGATTTTATCCACACGATCACTATCGATTTTTTTAGATCGATATTAATATATTTTTACAATGGCAGCACTGAATACGTCGATGCAAAATGCGTAGTTATCAGCTGTTTGTTTATGTTTATTGTGTCATGTGTTTCGTATTTGGAAATTGTGTTATCATGTGTTTTTGGTTGATGAAAATGCATTCTTGGGACCCTAGCTGACCCTCGGAAATCGTTGGCATCGTCCAATAACGACTCTGGCCCTCCGATGGTACAAAATGTTGTAGTTTTGTTTAAAAATAACCTCGTCAACGTTCGCATTACTTATGGGAAATATGCGTAAGTAATTTTTCTGCTACTACCAAAAGATAATATTCTGATATCAACTGCTAGAAGCCATCAAGTTCAATATATGATATCAGTGACAGTCAATGGCCACGTTTAGCCCAAAGTCCCTTATAAATGAACAATGTCCTTTTCACAAAAATCATGCGACAAGGAGAAATGATCGAGGGTTGTAACCCTCCCTCTTCAACTGTACTCAGTTGGACAGCTTACAAGTGACGGCATAGTGCTGAATCTTATTACTTTATACCCTTCTATCATCCGACATAGGTCTCCTGGTGGTTCATTTACTACGTAATTTTTGTTTACGGGCCTGTAGTCTATGAGGTGTTATGTTAAAAATGTTGACCATCATTTATTTCTCGTACACTGGAAACATGTACAAAAGAGAAGCACTAGAATTAAGTTGAAAATATTCCCTAATCCTCATATTATTTATCTTTTCTTCTATCTAAGATATCTGCAGGTTCCTTTTTCGGTAAGCAATTCAAATAATAATAAAAACAAAATTTAAATTAAATTATTTTTTAGGGGTTGCCTATAACACATTTTATTCGCTAAAATATATTTTTTATTCGGCAAGTAAATGGGTGAATGTCGACCCTACTTAGGATCTTAGATTATGCACTTTTCAACGCATATTTTGCAGTAATTTCGCGCAAATTGTTTACGGGCAGCAGACGGGATAAAAAAATAGCCTGTGCCAATACAGGTAATATACTTACAACGTACATATCTGATATTATTATTTGATATATTATTTGATATTACTTAGATATTAATTGATATGATGAACAGATTTTCATAGCCAGCCTTATGTATATTACCTACTGAATTCCTAATGAAATTCCTTTAATTTTTATGTAGTTTAAACCCGAAAAAGAGATGGGTTAAAGTCGATCTTACTAACTTACTATCGTCATCATCATAACATTGGAATAGATTTTATGCACTTTTCAATATAGATTGCAGTTTTTTTTTCATATCGCGCACATTGTTTACACTCAGGGTAGCGAACAGCGGACACCGGCACAAATCGTATAGTTTACGTTGCTACGGACACAATGGCCCAATCGGCAACGTTTGTCATAGCGCGGTTCACTGCACACAGGTGGTGCTAGTGCCACCATGCGACAGCACTGTCGTTGGACCAATCAATCCAATGATATGTTTAATTATATGCTGAGATCTAGCAACAAATTTTGTATGTAATAAAGATTTGAGTATTGAGTAGGTAGAGGCAAGCTGAAAACTTGTGACATAGCTCTCCTATTATTATACTCCAACGCGGAGGTTTAGACCTGGCTGGTCAGTAACGGGGCAAAATGATTCCCTAAATTTAGGTCAGCTGGCTGGTAGAAAATCCTACCAAAATCATCTGTCTTTTAGGCGAATCCCTATTTTTTCTCTTACAGCTCTAAGAATATTACAACTTTCCGCGCAGACTTTAGGAAAAAAAACCTAAGGCAATTGTTTCAGATATTGGGTCACACGTATATTTTCAAATAATGCACATACCCATTATGCGTCCTAGGTTCCCCATCACCTAACAATAAAGATTACACATAGCTAAAAAAACTCCCGGCTAAATTGCGTCATTTAGCCGGGAGCCAAGTCATTGCGTCGGCCGATACAAGTGAATATTTATTACATAGAATTTTAGTATTAAACAACACTAATGTTGGATACGTAATCTGTCTAACTACATAGTAGCAGAGTCCGCCTGGGGAAGTACCACACCTTTGCCAATTATTCTACAGCCAAGCAGTAATGTGTAAGCGTTACTGTGTTCCGGTTTGAAGGGCATTGTTACCTGAGAAATTACTGAGCTTAGAGATATAACACCTTACATCTCTGGGTGACGAGTGCAGTGCAGTGCTAGGTAATGATTTGGACTTTTCATGTTCCAAAAAGGAGCAACTATGTGGAATAAAACTATGGAACAACAAAAACACACAAAGAAATACGTCAAACTTTTACCATCTCATCGTTTTTGCGTCATGGGGTTAAAAAATTGTGAAATGTGTCCGTAATCAACAGAACAGATGGTAACCCTATCGTATATCTAACCCGCACCCAACTTGTAGGTCGAGCATTGATTAATCTAATTTGGGGAAGTTTTTGGCATTGTTATAGATTTACTCGCGCACGTGTATCTAAAATGTAACATGAATGTAACTTACAATTTTATTTATGAAACTAGCTTTTGCCCGGCTTCGGTTGATTAATTGAAATAAAGACTCCTTTCAAGTTGGATCAAACTCCACACGGTGTGCAAATTTGATTAAAATCGGTTAATTAGTTCGTCTACTCTCTCTAATTAGTTTAGGACAGGGATTCCCAAACTGATTTTGCCTGTTGTCCACTTTGAGAATAAATCATTTTTAGCGTTTTCACATACTTAAAAACCACTATAACTTCATATTAAATTTATTAATTATTGTGAGCTATGTTAGCGGAGATTAAACATTCATTCTAAACGAGAACTTTTACCATTGAAGAGAGAATTTGAGACCTGAGCGCAGTAGGTAGTATACACAAGGGACTCCAAGCCTCTACACAACGCCCCAATTTTCTGGGTCTCTTATCGCCCCCCTTTAGGCCTGCAGCGCCCACAAGGGGGCGTTATCGCCCACTTTGGGAAAGGCTGGTTTAGGATTTTAGGAGTCCACCGCGGACAAACAACGTGACGTGTAATTTTTATATAGGTATTATTAAGATTCAGATGTCTCTTTCACAATTTTGTTAACTTTTATTTTGCACTACCGGCACTCGCACCGGCATAATTCCCGTCTCCGTAATTATCCAGCAATGAAAAGCATATATATGCGATAACCTGTGTTCTATAATAAATATCAACCCGATCAGGACGTCTACTCTCTTTCTACGAAAAACGTAATTTCGAAATAAACTCGCGACTTTCGTACTCCAGTACTGTTTCTTTTCGTCCAATCCATCGACATAATATAAGTATCCTTGGTCCAATCGAACATTGTTGGACGTTTAAATGTTTTAAGCCTAGTCTAATTAGATTAGGCATAGAACATTTAAACGGACGAGACGACGGATTGAAGTAGAACCAAGTTGAAGTAGAAAGTAGAAAGAAAATTACGTTTTTATAGAAAGAGAGTAGGCATCCTGTTCAGTCGTTCCGACATGACTGACCATCAAACGTTCAAGTTTAGCATTTTTAACATTTGTAGCGTTACTTAAATAATATAATGTTAAGTTAGGCTTAGTTTTTGAAGTGAAAACTTTTTTGTCGTATTCAGTCCTTTTTGGGGAAAGCTTATGGATTCGTGTCAGCGACAGCCGAATATAGCGTTCGATCTAGGGATGTAACATGTAACGGAGGTCATTTTATCGGAACCGAAGGCGGAGTCGGAATTTTTAAATTTGATTTATCGGAGTCGGAACCGAAGTCGGAGGCGTAGGCAGGGTCAGAAGTAGTGGCAGGAGAGATATTTTTATTGGAGACTAATAAAACATTATTTTACAGTAGTGTTCAATATTCTAAGTTTCACACATCTTTTGGCAGTCCTTATGACTGCCAATTATATTTAAATCTGCAAAAAAATACATTTGATATAATGGGACAGATCACTTTTCGGCTACATGTTTAATATAGAATAATTGATTAAGTACTTGAACTTTTACTTACCTTCTTTGTTGAGTGAAAACAAATTCTCTTTCAGGACTTGGTAAGCATTTTTGTGTTACCCTGCTCAGCATAGCATTGTGTAAGCGATAGTGGATAGTGAGGGGTGAATTAATAGTGTATTATGTAAATTGGTGATAAAAATAAGTTATAAACAAATAAATGCATTAAAATAGATTTACACTTGAAACCCAAAAATATTTTAGATGACTTTATTATTAAACATAATTTTAATAATTTTTGAGAATTTCATTATGGCATGGGATTTGGTTACAATTTAATTTTATAGGTATAGTTTGAATTTGTATTCCTGAAATAGTATTTTTTTTGTAGTATTTCAGTACTGTGAGTATTTATTGACAACATATTTTTGAACAAAAATAAAGCAAATTCATTAGAAGTACATATTTAAAAAATAAACATTCAAAAATGGAAATTTTGCTGTGATAGTACCTAATGTGGCATTTATTCACACACAGAATATTCCTTGTAGGTAATCTATGTAATACATCAAATAAATAGCCATGAACCATATTAATGTGTATGTAGGTACATTTTATTTTTTAAGGAATATGGCTTTGTAGAAACTTATGGTGAGCCTGTAATAGATCTCTTTCTCATTGCTAAATGCAATAGGTATTAGAACATTATTTTTTTATACAAGCAAAACTTTTTAAATTATTTTAATAAACTAAGTATATTGGGCTTCAAGCATAGAATAAAAATAAAATACATTATTAAATATAGTATGAAAAGAATACTTTAGTTTTGACCTTGAGTGTGGACGGCTCTGGTTGCATTTGGTGTGTACTTTGGGGATATCATCAGATATCTTTGTATGAGGATGTTCCCCATCTTCCATGTCCATTGTACTATCATAAAAGTTAAATAAATATTTAAATACAAATTACACATACATATAAGTAAATATTTCTTATATACATCTCATAAACAGGTCAAATAAAAATTTAAGAAAGATCAAATCTTCAATGGTAAAAATGATGTAAGTAGGTACCTAGTTTATTTAAAAACAAATAATTTGTTAGGTTGGCTGTTTTATTATTTATGTAAATGGCCAAGTTCATACATATTAAAATAAAAATTATGTTGTATAAAGATTTATACCATTGTAATAATTTAATAATAAATTTTAACAACAGCCAAATAGTCAGAAATATTGTTTTATGACTAGAATTAGACCAATCAATGACACATAGAACATGAAGCATCAATTACTGAAGCTCAAAGCTGTAACACGACTACATTGTACACTGTAATAACATTGCAGCATTCAGAAATCGATAACAATGCGGTACTTTCAAATTCACAACAAAAATATTTGCCACAATAATAATTTCTGTAAACTGCAAACTAAGGTTAGGGTACTCACGACTATGGGAATTAATGGTTTTGCCGGTGTACTTCGGCTGAAGATATTTTTAAAAAACACTAAAAATTTCACATTTCTGTTTTTTATCAATTTTATATAAATTTTGCTACCTACTTTGACAATATCACGAAAATTTTGACAAAATCATTCATTCATGTTTCAAATTTTCGCACACGCAGGCGCAAAAAAAACAGATGTTTTATGGTTGCCAGATGTGGGAATTAGAATCTACCATCTTTTGCCCCCTATACATACTGCCCGAGTGCCGAGTGCCGGCGAGTGAAGGCCGACGACAGTGTGTGGAGGGCCTATTTGCCTGGACTTGTGATCACTCGTCGGCGCTCGCCTAGCTGACCGAGTGACGGCAAGTGGCCAGTTTGTGTACTGTATAGGGCTCATTTGCCTTGACTCTTCTCCGCTTGCCGTCGCTCGTGACCACTTGCATCGATTCGGACCGGTGCCGGTTTTTGTGCACAAAACAAAGGAGCTCGCATTGGGCTGCGCTCGGCCAGTGTGTGAATGCTTCCACTCGCCATGTACCGTTTTGTGAACACTCGCGTTGGCCTCTGCTCGGCCAGTGTGTATAGTGGGGGACTTAAAACTAATATTAACTAAGGTATGTTAGACGAGTCTATTTCCATTTACGAACTTAAAAAAGGAGACAAAAAAAAATGAGAATCAATAGTTATAGTCCCACCATCTTATCTGTTCAGTTGACAGCGTCGCTAGTGGAGAATTTGGTATTGCCATATAAGAAATTCACCAAGAAACAAAGGTAATTAAAACATGTCTTGCAAGTCAGTCTATAGATATCATTAAAATTTAAGAAACTACAATATCAATCATACAAAGCCTAACTAACATAGTATAGATTCAATATGGCTTAATTATAATTACCAGCTTCGATCACATCGTCACTTACCATCAGGTGAGATAGTGATCAAACAGGTCAAAATTTGCGACAGGCTCACAAATAAATAAATATAACATATAGCTATGAATCTTATTAACTACATAAACAAACAATAATGCGGCACAATAGGATTTTATTTATATTTTATAAAAATAATTGTGGTCATGGTCTCTGAGCTCAAGCGGCCGCACTCCAGGAATTCCGGTCGATGTTCCTGAACCATCTGCTGATTCCCACAATTCATCTTCGGAGTCACTCGAATCGCTTTCACTGTCACTCTGTAATTGAATGATAAAAGGTTCATCTAAATACGCATCTTTTTGTCTGTATTCATTTTCAATTTTTTTTACATGATCGCAATGGTTTTTCCACTCTGCCTGTGTGATTTTGCGGAATGCATCTTCAATCAATTGAGGCATATGTGCACTTGATTTTCCGATATTTTTCTCTGCTACATTCCTCTTCATCGAGCTCCATATCATTTCAATTGGATTCAAATCACAATGATAAGGAGGCAATCGAAGAATGTCATGACCATGGCTTTTCAATATGTTGTTAATTTCATATTCAGGTGTAGGTTTATTTCTTTTTATTAACTCGTAAAGCTGAGGCTTTGTCATTTGTTCGTAAAACTCGACCTTGTTTTCTACCAGCCACTTTTGCATATCAGCTTTAGTGTGGTTTGAGTTAGGACACCTATTTACGCAAATACTATGATATGATATGGCGCATTATCCATCACAATAAGTGTGGGTTGACGCAGATTTGGCAGTAATTTTTCAAGAACCCATTTTTTGAAATTACTATTGTTCATCTCGTCATGGTAGTCCCCACTTTTTGTATTTGATTTGAAAACGAGAAGGGCATTTTCGACAAAACCTTCTTGTCCGCCAGCATGAACAATGATCCACCTATTTCCTTTCGAAACTGGTTCCAAATCGCCGTCAACTTCAGGACCTTGCCAACATTTGCCAGTTGAGTGAGACGAGTGTATGTAAGTTTCATCTAAATAAACAACAGGCTTTTTTTCTCCTCGCTCATTTTCCTTAATTTTATGTAGATAGGATGCCCGCCAGGCAACTACGTCGTTGCGTTCACACAGCACTTTTCTATTCGATTTTGTTTTTTTAAAACGAAACCCTATTTTGTGGAGCAATTTTCGAAGAGTTTCACGTTTTGCTTGAAAATTTATGTCTTCCCTGAGAACAGTCAGTAACTTTGGTAAGGTCGGAATTTCTTTTTTTACTGAATAAAACTCATGTATCTTTCTTCTTATAACACCAATGTCAAAATCATCAATATCCAGTTTCCCTGTTTTTCTTTCCCTTTTCTTGCCAGGGGTAGACATTTTTGAATTAGTTTCTTGAGCCTGTTTTTCTTCATTGATTAATTTGTAGACAAACCGTTCTGAAACACCTGTAACAAAAAGAACAATTTAATATTTTATAGGTTTTTTTCATGAACAACCATAAAATAAAATACAGCAACCGCTTTAAAAAGTTAACATTACTTTCAGATTGTTTCCGACCAATCAGGATAAATAATAAACAAAATTTTGACTACGAAATCGATTTCGAAATAATTACTGTGTGGACCACCTAAAAAGTATACCTTTCAACAAAAAAAAAACCAATTTAAATCAATCCACAATAATAATTGACGGAGATGTCGGTGAACATACATAAAAAAACATGCAATCGAACATAGCAATAACATAGCAGGATAATTATTATCCTGTTTTTTAAAGTCGGTTAAAATATACTCAGGTGGCAATTTTATTTGAATATGTTTAGCTTATTTTATATATTTTAAAATATAATCACCAGCTATAAAAATGATTTTTTTTTAAAATGAGTGATTAAAATTTCCATATCTGGCTACACTGACCTGTCGCGGCAGCAACGCGTTCATTCAGCTTTTCAAATGGTATTAATGGAGCTTGGAGGCGTTTCTCTTCTTTCATAAAAAATAAAACTTTTAAAATAATTAGCCGTGCATCACTTTTGAGAGGTTTCGGCATTTTATTTGCTTTTTTCACAATGAAATCAATAAAATAACACGGGAGCACTCGCACTAGACATCAACTGACAGTGGAATGACGTTTAGAAAATGGCGGCTGACGCGGCTGTAGTTCCCATTTCGCCCACCTGAACAGTTAAGTTGGTGGCACTCTATAGTAAACAGAGGTAAAAAATCTTTGGTAAACATTCATCAAAAACAAAAAATAAAACGCACAGGTTTGACTAGACACCGCGGAATTTAACCCTGCGTGTAAAACTAAAGAGGCGTTTTTCGACGAGACAAAAAATATGGTTCAATAAAACGACGATAGAAGCCGTTTGTAGGTCTTTTGTAGGTTTCACTTAGTTGTCAAATGCGTTAGGCACATCTGCAGCCTACAGACGTCCACTGCTGGACATAGGCCTCCCCCAATGATTTCCACAATGACCGGTCTTGTGCCGCCTCCATCCACCGACTTCCCGAGACAACATTATCGATCCATCTTGTGGGAGGCCGTCCTACACTGCGTCTGCCATTTCCTGGTCGCCATTCGAGAACCTTTACTCCCCAGCGGTTATCGGTTAGTGGTTATTGGCTCAATGCTCAGAAACCTAAATGCTGTCTCCCAACAGGTAGGGCTAAAAATGAACATGGGTAAGACAAAAATCATGTCCAATGCCCATGTTGCACCCATACCAGTCCATATTGGGAACAATAGCATCGAAGTTGTTGTAAAATAGTTTTACCTCAAAAAAAATCAAAACATACATACAGATAAAATGTTTTTTTTTAATTTATTCTAGGCCATGGATACAAGTCCTTCAGCCGTGGTAAAATATTGTAGTATCAGTGTTGTTATTTATATATTTGAATTTTCCTTCTACACTGGCTTAGTTGGTTTCTACTACATCGGGAGTTCTAAAGATTTTTACTGAAAATTGATTGTGATCAGTAACAGTTTTTTATTACATGATCAACTTAATTGGCTAGTTTTATTCTTAATATTTTAAGAGTTTAACACAAAACATAAGAAGAAATATTTAGTTAATATGAAATTTCTTCATGTATTTAGGGTTTATAGAAGGTAGACACGTAGACAGACGCCTTAAACAGTGACGCTTTTAAAACAGGACAATTTGACAATACATCTATCAGCAATAGTTGGCAGCACAGATTAAGTATGGAATCTGTGGTTCGTAATTTCGTCGATTATGGCGCCAATGTTTCATTTCATAATGAGGCGTTTTCCGACGAGACAAAAAGATATATGGTTTAATAAAACGATAATTCCTCTTCCGCTTCCTCATAATGCGGAAGTTCCGCAATATTTTGGGTTCCTCAACCGTTACCGCATCCTCATAAATAAAAAAAATAAAAAATGTGTGCGCTTAAAACCGCACGGCCAAAGTGAAAACTGAAATAAGAAATACTTAACTATATAAAGACTACTAAATAATTTTAATTTAAAACTTTTACGGCTGAATGATTAGTATCCATGGCCAAGAATAAATTAAAAAAAAAATTACGCGGGTCGAAAATGCTGTTTGACTCACACTCACAAGTTTTTAGTGTTTGCTATTTAGTTATGTCATATTTATGTATTTCGCTAAAAATGCATAAATATGTTGTGTTATAGTGTATTTGTGTAAGCACTTTCTTATGAAAATGGGTATCATTTAGTGTGTTTACGTAGTGTAAGTGCTGTGATAAAATATTACAACCATAACTTTTTTGCAATGGACGTGAAATGCAAATTTAACATTTCGTGACAGGTTCAATTGATGTGGTAAGTACCTAGAAGTTAATGTCGTGATAAAAAAGTTTAAAAATTCGCCAGTTTCAGCGAGAAAGTCGCTAAGGTGTCAGTCAACACTGGTAGTGAGCAGCGAGAGAGAGTAAGAGTATGTATTGTCCCATATCCTCCTCTAACAATTATCTTTCTCGGTCTGGCACGTTTGTTGACCACATTATCTTTCTCGCTCTAGCATCCCGAGTTTACCCGAAATTTCTTATCATATCCGAGCGTGATGATCACGTGATCATGAATGAGTCCATTTCAAAGCCCACGAAAATTCTGTCTATAACGCGCCTAAAGAAGTTTTCACTTCAAAAATCCTCTTCCGCTATCGCTTCCACAAAATTTAAGAGGAATTTATGAGGAATTTCACTGCGCATGGACGTCGCTTATCCATGGCAACGCATACGCCACAGCGTGATTGATGCCGGACCGAACGGGCGAGCGAGACTTTCCCTAGAATGGTTTAGATTCATAGTTTGGTCTACTGGAAAATCAATTTTTAATTAAATTTTGTGTATGTATGTTTGTATGTACCTAGTTATGTACATACAGGACAGCGGCTTTAGGGTTAGGTCCGCTAGTATTTTTAATTTCCTATCATCCTATTCCTTTTCCGCTTCCTCATCCGCATCCTCTTCTTCAAAAAATATCCTCTTCCTCATCCGCATCCTCTATATATGCATGTGACAATTCCTCTTCCTCCTCCTCTTCCTCATAATCACTTCCTCAACAACCCTAGTACATTACTAATCCTTCAACCGAGATAGTATCTCTCTACTTAGTCTGTGGATAAAATATTGTCGTATCAGTGTTGCTATTTATATCTTTGAATTTTCCTTCTACTTTGGCTTAGTTGGTGTCCATTGGATCGGAAGTTCAAAAGATTTTTACTGAAAATGGATTGTGATCAGTAACGGTTTTTTATTACATTATCAACTTAATTGGCTATTTTTATTCCCAATATTTTAAGAGTTTAACACAAAAGGTAAGAAGAAAAATAGTTTTAGTATGAAATTCCTTCAAGTATTTAGAGTTTTATTATAGAAGGTAGACATAACAAACTAATCAGCTGAGCTAAGAAGAGAAGTATCTACATTTAATTATGTGAATAATTGATGGGTTAACGAAAACTCAAAAATTTTAAATTATCACAAATAATTTAGATTAGATTTTTTCCTTGAAAATGGGGAGGGGTTTCGTTGTGATTACACTTTTGAGAGTCTATGGTAGACAGATCTTGTCAAATCTACACTACGCCATCTAGTGCGTACGGTGGAACTATTTTTGTCTCGTCGGAATCCCGCTCATTCTTGATCATGGCATCACATTCGAATTCACATTGGCGCCATCTAAGAGGGGGAATGAGGCGTTTTCCGACGAGACAAAAAGATATGGTTCAATAAAACGATGATAGGCGGCGCTTGTAGGTCTTTAACTCGTCTTGTCAAAAACGGAGGCATAATGGACTCAATTAATTCAATTTGCGAAAGCACGGCTCATTGTAATAAATAATAAACTACTTTATCCATGTACGCATTTTATTCGAATGAAAACTATATCAAAACATGCAAATTTCAAAACAAATTCGTAAACCTGATGAAAGACAAAATATACATTTTATAAATTAATTCTTGGCTATGGATACTAGTCCTTCAGCCGAGAGAGTATCTCTCTACTTAGTCTGTGGATAAAATATTGTCGTATCAGTGTTGCTCTTTATATCTTTGAATTTTTCTGCTACTTTGGCTTTGTTGGTGTCTATTGCCTCGGGAGTTCTAAGGATTTTTACTGAAAATGGATTGTGATTAGTAACGGTTTACATTATCAACTTAATTGGCTATTTTTAATCTCAATATTTTTAAAGTTTAACACAAAAGAATAATTGTTTTAGTATGAAATTCCTTCATGTATTTAGGCTTTTTTTATAGAAGGTAGACATACCAAATGCTAGGTAAAAAGGTAAATGCAAAATACATGCTAGGTAGGTATATTCTACGAGTCTTTTTGCATTGGCGAACATTAAAAAAAAAAGGGAAAAATCAAGAAGTGAGAACCAACGCTTAGTAAATATTCATCAAAAACAAAAAATAAAACGCACAGTTTGGCTAATACAAATTTAATTCCTTAGAAATACGATTACAAATCAAGCATAGTAGGAGAGGTTGGCCTTCTTCTTGGCTTGCACCTCGAGGATCGCGTCCATGAAGTCTTCGTGCGTGACTGCGGCGGCGGAGCGCCGGAGTGCGATCATGCCGGCCTCCACGCACACCGCCTTGCACTGCGCGCCGTTGAAGTCGTCCGTCGAACGAGACAGCTCCTCGAAGTTCACGTCAGGACTCACGTTCATTTTACTGGAATGGATAAATTTAATATTATAAATAAACAGCAGAGTTGAGCACTTTTTGGCTGGGGAAAATATTTATTTTCGGGTCACCAACATGTTTTTTTTTTGAAGTGAATACTTCTTTAGGCCCGCCACAGACATATTTTTCGTGGGCTGTGAATTGAATACTAGCGTTACGCTCGGGAATGACAAGAAATATTCCGGTAAACTCGGGACCAATGGCCACGCCCTCCGGTTTCGCCCGCGTATTTTCCAAAGCAAACTATCAAATTCTGAGCTGTAAGTTTTCACTTCTATTCGGCAGTTCCTATAACTGCCAATTTTTGTTATAGTATAGTGAAGAGACGGGTAGGACATATGACTGATGGTAAGCAACATGCCTGCCACAGCACAGAACAGTGACACAGCTATTGGAACATGAAGAGTCCAGATCATTATCTAGCACTGCACTGCTCTCTAACGCAGCGGCTTAGCGTCGGAGCGACGATGGAGCAGCGAAACGGGTCGCGCACGTTAGACGTTTTTTGGATGGGTGAAATCTTGTGAGTTTACATCATGGATAATATGTGTAGCAAAACTAGCAATGTATTTATGTAGATATAGTAGACGTACGTACGTAGCTACATTAGTGCTGTTATTTTGCAACATATGTGCTGTGTGCTGCAAAAGTTCAAAGTTTGTACCTCTATTGGTAGTTCCTATCACCAGTGCATCATCACTCGCTCAAGGTTGCGCGGTTTTAGCCTACAGCTAGACCTTTCCTCCCAGGGAACAAGTGACAGTCGGTTGTCGGACGCACGGCTGAGCGCTCGCGCAACACGTTTCCCGCGCATATTGTTATTAGATATGTCGTAAACCCTCCGTGCTAGACAGGGACAGAGTTACGCGTTAGAAAGAGCGCAAATGTATATTTGAAAATCGCGACAGGTATAACATTGCGAGCTGAATTGAACTTTGTTGTGTCCCAGCAAGAGTCGCTATTTATATAATTTTATTGTTTTCGGTGTCCCAGCAAGAGTCGCTTTTTAGGGTTCCGTAAAACGTAAAAACGGAACCCTTATAGATTCGTCATGTCTGTCTGTCCGTCCTTATGTCACAGCCACTTTTTGCCGAAACTATGAGACCTACACTGTTGAAACTTGGTAAGTAGATGTATTCTGTGAACCGCATTAAGATTTTTATAAAAGTTTTTAAACAAAACAAAAATTAGGGGTGCCCCCCATACTGAGAACTGAAACTCAAAATATTTTTTTTCATCAAACCTACACGTGTGGGGTGTCTATCGATAGGTCTTCAAAAATGATGTTGAGGTTTCTATTATAGTTTTTGTCTACACTGAATATTTTGCGCGAGAGACGCTTCCAAAGTGGTAAAATGTGTGTCCCTCCCCCTCTAACTTCTAAAGTAAGAGAATGAAAAAACTAAAAAAAATATATGATGTACATTACCATGAAAACTACCAACGAAAATTGGTTTGAACTCGATCTGATGAGTAGTTTTTTTTTAGTACGTCATAAATACACTATTATTAAAACTTCGATCTAAGTTACAACGAACTACAAGAACTATGTGTACTATGTATATTATGTTTCTTGCTGCAACGGAACCCTTCATGGGCGAGTCCAACTCGCACTTGGCTACTTTATTTATTATATAATTGTTTTCGCTAAGTGAGTGTTCTGTACTTGTACTAATATTTATTCTGTGCTATCACTGCTAATGTTTTATGGTCTACTCTGTGTACTACATTTTTTTTTGTTTTATTTGTCTTGTTATATTGTCATATTTATTTGCACTGAGATAAAGTTTTGATTGGCATGGCTGTTTTTACTTGACGTAACTAAGGTGGATAGTGAAGTGAGTACGTACCGTGAATGGATCTGCATGATTCTCGCTCGGGCCTCCTCGTTCGGGTGAGGGAACTCGATCTTCCTGTCGAGACGGCCCGAACGGAGGAGCGCCGGGTCCAGGATGTCCACACGATTCGTTGCCGCTATTACCTGCAAACAACAACAGGTATTTTAGATTTTTGAAGTGAAAACTTGTTTTGGCGAACCACAAAACAGATTTTTCGTGGGCAGTGAATTGAAATCTAGCGCCACGCTCGGGAATGATAGAAATCTTCTGGTAAACTCGGGACCATAGCCATTAGCCATCTAGAAAAGAGTCAACATTTCACCCGCGTAGTTTCCGAAGTAAGCTATCAAATTCTGAGTTACAAGTTTTCACTTCTATCGGCAGTTCCTATGATTACCAATTTTTTGAAGTGAAAACTTCTTTAGGCGCGCCTAGACAGATTTTTCGTGGGCTGTGAATTGAATTCATCCGCCACGCTCGGGTATGATAAGAAAGCTTCAGGTAAACTCGAGACCATGGCTATTGGCCATCTAGAAATACGTCAGCCAATGGGAAATGGTGAAAGGGCGTGGCTTCGGCATCATGCCATGGCCATTTAGAAACGCATCAGCCAATAGGAAATGCTGACGCATTTCGAGATGGCCATGCCATGATGCCCAGGCCACGCCCTCCGGTTACACATTTGTAGTTTCCAACTGAATTATAAGTTTTCACTTCTATCGGCAGTTCCAATGACTGTCAATTTTTTTTCTATGAATAATGGTATTTAAACTTTAGTGGGTAATAGCGGTAGGACTCTTTTAGACTGCAGCCCGTGAACAAAATGTATGGGTCAAATGAACCACCAGGATACCTATGTAGGATGATACAAGGGTATAAAGTACATAATAAGATTCAGCACTATGCCGTCACTTGTAAGCTGTCCAACTGAGTGCAGTTGAAGAGGGGGGTTGCAATCCTCGATTTCTCCTTGTTGCATGATTTTTGTAGTGTTGCAGAATAACAGACTAGAAGAGGTTTGGAAACTATAAAAATTATATATTTATTTTAAAATTATTAGTTTGTTGGAAAATTCCTGATTTTCCGACGATTTACAGCGTAAATTTGGTGAATTGATTTTGTACAGCATTGGTTCCATACAGCTTTTGGTGATATTGTGACAACTTGACAAAAACAAAGAAGCATATTCATTACCTTAATATCAGAAGTGGAGCTAAACCCATCGAGCTGGTTGAGCAGTTCCAACATGGTTCTCTGCACCTCCCTGTCTCCGGCCTTCTCTGAGTCGAACCGCTTGGTACCGATGGCGTCCAGCTCGTCGATGAAGATGATGGCCGGCGCCTTCTCCTTGGCGAGGGCGAAGGCGTCACGGACCAGCTTTGCACCGTCACCTGGAGTTAGATAAATCTTTTAAGATGTTTGAGACAAACTTTTTAGCATTCCATGGATTCACGGTGCCGGGTCCATCGTGTGGCAGAGAGAGAAATCCCGACTACACCCCGAGACTTGTGACTCGGGCATAGGTTTATCTGTTATTAATTCTGAAGGTTAACAAAATTGGCAGGCATAGGCCCTGCCGATAGAAGTAAAAACTTTCAACTTAGAATTTTAGTATTTAATAGCACTATTTACACAATATGTCACCTGTAGTTATAATTACAGATATAGTGTTATTATGGATGTCGGTTATCTAACTCACAAGATTGAATTGACGCGCTAACACCGCTAACTGGAGAGGCTATTGCCATACTTGAAGCAATAAAGTATGTCTCGTTACACTCCATAGATAAATCTAATAAACTAACCCCAACTAGTGGAGTCCTGGAATAAAGTATAGCTACAGTCCAAGACCACTAATGGTAAATTTTATGATCAAGTCCAAGAGCCCATTCAGCCTAAACCTTGGTTTTTTTAATTCAAAAATATCAACAAAAGAATGACCTCCACAATCTGTCACCTATGTTTAGGTTTTGCCTGTACTGCGGTGTTTCTAGCAAAAATTAAAATCAGTGACAGTTCCCTATGTGAATGTGGCCTGGCTGACGGCACCACCGACCACAATTTCCTGGAATGCTCCAGATATCCTGATTCCCTCTATGACATGATCCCTCCTGACCTTCCCTGCCCTGTTAACTTCTCCAATCTCCTTCCATTAGTATATTCCCCATTTGTGTATGTCCTCAGTAAATATATTAAAAATAATGATATTAAACTTTAATTGTTGTTCTATAAGTGTGATAATTTGTATTTTTGTTTGTACTAGAGATGCGCCGAGTAATACTTTTGCCGAGTAACGAGTACCGAGTATTACTCGGTTCCATTTTTTTTCAACCGAGTACTCGGCCGAGTAACTCGGTTCAATCAAATTCCCATTTCGCGCGCATCAACAAGTACAAATAGGTTACTATTACTACTCATTCATTAGCATAATTTTGATTTTATTGATTGAAATTATCAAAGCTTTTCTAAATTAGTAAAAAATACTGTTTGATTAACTGTTGGCTTAATTATATCTACCTAAATGGGAAACTGCCTTTTCGCCGAAAAGTGATTGGCCGATTATCACTGGCCAACCAACGGTTCGTCTAAGTTTCACTTTGACAACTAACGATTGTCAACTTTTTGTATGGCAACGTTTCATTTGGCAGAATTATTGTTAAACAGATTTGTATAATGACTCAATACGTTCAAGGCACTTATCATTTGTCAAATCTTTCACTACGCCAAACAACTTTTAGACAAATAACGTTTCGTCTGTGGATCAGTTCCCTTTTGTACATTTATTTTACATTAGAAAATAAATTATTTTTACATGTAATATTATAACCACAGAAATCTCCAACAGATGTACACATTTGAAAAATTTCAAAGTTCAGAATGAAGTTAAAGTGAAAAAAGTTAAAGTGAAGTGAAAGGAATCGGTTTGGTAAGGTTAGAACTGTGACCAACAAGGCACAAGCCATTCCGCGGCAGCGGCCGGCGAAGTGCCAGAACCAAATCGCTTTTGTTTCAGTACACAGAGCACAAACATGAGAAAAATAATTATTAAAAAAATACTCCAATAATACCATCAACCTGTATAATATTTGTTCCAAATGAAAATGGCATACCTGTAAATATAAGTAAATTTCGGCGAAAAGGCAGAGAACCCTACCTAAATATATTGCTTTTCTTAAACCGAGTATACTCGGCATTCAAACCGAGTACCGAGGCCGAGTACGAGTATCAAAAAACCCGGCGAGTATGCCGAGTACCGAGTATCAACCGAGTACTCGGCCCATCTCTAGTTTGTACCCATATTTTTTATTCTTTTGTATGTCTTGTGACATTTTCTTTGTGTTTGTCCATCCTACTTAATTTGAAGACTGACTAAATTTCAAAAGAATATACTGCTGAAACACAAGACATTGGTGAAATTATGGTCATACAACCGAATGGAAGCCAGAAATGAAAAAGAAGTTAAAGAACACCATGCTATTTGTTGCTCAAGCACAACGGAATGGCTGAATGGATATTGGATACTAGTACATAATATATTTAGATTCTAGTCTGAAATAACACCTAGGCTACTTTTTATACTGAGAAAACAATTGGAGCTGCATGAGTAAAACCATTCTACTAGTTATTATATAAATGGTTATCACTAACCAATAAACATCTGCACGAGCTGAGGTCCGGCGAGCTTCAAGAAAGTAGACTTGGTCTGTGCAGCGCATGCCCTGGCCAGCAGAGTCTTGCCCGTGCCCGGGGGTCCGTACAGGAGGACGCCCTTGGGAGGATGGATGCCGAGATTCACAAACTTCTCCTTGTGCGTCATGGGGAGGACCACTGCTTCAATCAGCTCCTGGAATTTGAGTTAAGAGACGATATTTTCTTGTATTGTACATGTAAGAAGATTAGACCCTTCATCTCTCAAGTTATATGTTTATAACTTGAGAGATGAAGGGTCTAATCTTCTATTGCAAATTTTCAGTATTTTATTGTGTTTTGCTTACATACATATTGCAAAAATGTTTTAAATTACCAAATGGACAAAAGAAAGTGACAGTTCAAATTAGTGATTGACTGATGTTAGTTCTCTGAACAGCAATACATAAAGCTGGTATTACATATAATGCCAGCTTTTTGTAATGCTATTGCTTTATGTAAGAGGCAACACCTAGAGTAGTTGTTGATTGATAGCAAATACAGTTAAGTAAATAAATAAACCAATGGTAGTGGACATTTCACCTACAACACACTGTAATAATTCTGTAAATAACTGAATAAGCTGCTTACTCATTACAAATTCTCAGCAGGTCTTACAGCAGTATCCATAACCTGTCAATATTAACTGATTTAGTGACCTATGAACCAGCTGGTTAATGACATTGTTACATTGGCAAAACAAAGGTGTTGTGTATTATTATCATCTTCTATTTGCATAGCAGGCTATTTCAGTGATACCTATCTTGTACTTTAAGCCTTAAGTTCATGACACACATACTAACCTGAATTTGTTTATCCAGTCCACCAATATCTGAATATTGTTCTGTGGGTCTCTCATCCACCTCCATAGCTTTAACCCTGGCGTCATATTCCGCCGGCAACGTCTCCAAGATCAAATATGAGTCTTTGTTAACCCCCACTAGGTCTCCAGGTTTCAATTTCTCTGCATCGACAAGCCCAATGACTGGCAGAAAGTATGTCTGACGGGTTGATGTCTTGATGACTGCACATTTTCCTTTACGCTGCGAGTCTAGGTCCACCACCGCACCGTCTTCTTCTTCTTCTTGAGGGTCCACATCGAGTAGCTCAATAACATTTGATACCAGATAAGGTAGTGTCTTGTTCACTTTGATTTTTTCGGTATTTTCTTTAATTTTCTCGTTCTGTGCGTGAAGCTCGTGGGAAATCCTCATAACTTCACTTTTCATGATTTTGATCTCATTGTCTAAAAGTCTTGTGCGGCTGATGATCTCGTCGGTGGGCATCCGAAGCACTTCTTCGCTAAGCGCCTCCTCCCCATCTTCCCAGATGGATTGGTCTTCGAGGGTCGTGGCCATTGCTTCCTAATTTAACAATTATGTGCAGAAAATATCAAAGATTTACAGAAATAAATTAATTTCAAACAAAACACGAATCACCAAAATGAATTGTCATGGCAATTTAGAGTTGCCAGTTTTCTGAACGCCCATTCTTCCATCTTCCATTTATCACAGGGTGACCAACGCATACATAGTAGATTTGAAACTTGTTGCCACTCTTTAATTTATAAATCTTAAATTATCTGGGTATCGCGTACCTAGCGATTTTGAAACCTTTCGGATCGATCTCACCACGGAATCATTCCTCTCGATCTTTGTCTTATCCGTTTAGAATGACCAAAACATATTCGTTTGAATAACTTGTTTTTCGTCGCTGAAAGAAAACCTTTCTCTACATTTTATAGAAATTAATAGGATGGTAACAATTTTATTGGGAAAATTTGTGACGTTGACAGCTGACACCCGATTCCCGATTATTCACTTTTTTAATTTTGACACATTGACAGCTGGTTGTCTCGGTATTAGCGAATTTTCAGTTTTGCTGAAAATAATTTACAAAACGACTATTTTTCATTTCTTTTTGTGCTGAGTAAACACATAAACATGGCTTTTTCCATGTTCCTTCGTAAATCAGGTAATCACATTCGTAGATAGATTTAAATCTTATGTTACATAATGGTTGTTGGTAAACTCATCGGTAACCCGTCAATCACAAAACTATTGTTTTTGTCATAATAACTATTAGAGCCAGCTTTTTCTAATACATTTCAACAAGATTTCTATCTATTTACAAAGTAAAAAAATGTATACAAATGTAAGGTTATGTTTTGATGCAAATCCTACTATTACCCAACTGTCCAAAAAGGAGGCTAACGTTTTTCAGGTGAATGTGGTTCATATTTACAAGGAAAAAGTAAAGACAATAATCTACAATATTGATCAAAACAGGATTGCAGATAGGCCATACTTCAGAAAAATTGTGTACTATTTTTTCAAGACAAAACTTGAATTTGTAAAAATTATGGACAGTTTGGCAGTGATAGGTTCTAAAATATTATTTCCAGGATGATGTTCATCCACTGAGCTAAGTAAAACGCCTGTACTGATCCAAAAGAGGAAATGACATCAGCTGTTCTGAACATGACTTAGAATTAAGACGAATCATGTGGAACACCTCCCCTTTGACCAGCTTACTAATACAGTCATAACTCTTGGTATTACTCTCTCTTTAATCTCAATCAGAAATAAAGAAACAAGGATGTCAAAGCCCAGACCATAGTTAGCAGCTGGTAGACCCCCTGATTTGTTTTTGTGGTTTCAGTGTCAATTTATTGTAAAAGTGGTTTATAAAGAAAATAACAAAAAGCTATGTACCCATTTTCTGTGTAATTCTATAATATGCTTATTTGTAGTACTAGCAGCGCCTTGTGGTATTACCTGTGCATTTCTTGTTCCCATTAATTTTATGGAATAAAAAGTAGCTTAAGCTCTATTCCTGACTATAATTTTTTTTTTTTTTTTTAAATGACGAGACGATCAGGACATGTGCCTGATGGTAAGCAACATGCCTGCCACATAACAGCATAGTGACACGCAGCTAATGGAACATGAAGAGCCAAAATCATTACCTAGCACCGCACTGCTCTCGTCACCCAGAGATCTAAGTTGTTATATCTCTAAGCCCTGTAATTTCTCTGGCAACATTGCCCTTCAAACCGGAACACAGTAATGTTTGCAGATTACTGCTTGGCGGTAGAATAATTGACAAAGGTGTGGTACTTCCCCAGGCGGACTCTGCTAAGAGTCCTACCACTACAATCTAACCATGTTCCTAATTTCAACCTGCTCCGTTGACATGTTCCAATGTGGTTATCAACTAACATGAAAACATTAATGTTTATAATGTCAGTAGGATGAATATTAATGTGACTGTATAATTATATTTTAGCATGCGCCAACCGTGCATTCGGCCAGCAGGTGATGCGGCTGGCAACACAGTCCCTCACGCAGCGCAGCACCACCAGTGCTCTGTCCACCCGGAGTTACGCTCTGAAGGAAGCCACCACCACACCAATCATGACTGCTGTAAGTATTAGAACATTATTATGGTTTATAAAAGTTAAAACTTCAATATTATTATGGTATAATTTTGATTTTAAAAGGAAATGATAATTTTATCCCATTATTCGATGTTTATAAATGTCATTTGCATTTATCAATCAATCTATTTTGCCAAGAAACTGGCATAATATGGAATTATAATAAAAGGCAAAGGTGATTGACTGATAAATCAACTCACAGCCCAAAACGTAAGTGCTAGAAACTTAAAATTTCACACACATATTCTTATAACGTTAGCACCCACTAAGGAAGAATCTTACGAAATTCAACCCCCCTAGGGGGTTAAATAAAATAACAAATGAATGATTGTATAATTTTTTTTATTCCTTGGACATATTTGCATGAAAACTCATATAAATTTGCCGATTCTTTAACTGCAAAGTTGACTACATATTTATACTGTGGTACAATTTTTTTTTTTTTAATCTTAACAATTTATTAATATAGAATTTATTAATATAGTAGAATAAAAAAAATATGCAGTATATTTTAGTAGATTTTTCAATTTCGTTGTGAGCAACAGTTTTCCTTCGGTTTATCTCTCAATCTCGTTCTCGATTGTTAGAGGGAAAACGCGTTTACGTAAGAAACCCACATTCTGAAAAATCTCACGTGAGATTGGGGGATGGGGGAGGGGGTTGAACAAAATCTCACGACATCTCACCAATCGGGGAGGGAGGGTCAGAAAATTTAAAAAAACACCTCACGTAATTTATGGACGCCCCCTTTATTATTTCTTAATTTGATTGGTTATTTATTTAATTTTACAATTTAATTGATTAGTTAAATTGTTAATTTGATTTATGATGTAATTTGCTGATGTATATACCTAAGTATCCTTAAATGTATTTTATATTTTTTATTACTAAGCACAAAACCACGAATTCGCGTCGCATCGGAAATTACTCCAAATTTGCACGAATGCATCGCAAGAACGACAGATGTGATTTGCATCGCCCATTCCTTCGATCTTACGTCATACTGGTCATAATAGTGTCTCCACCATTTTAGTCAGTTCTGAGACAGAAGAAGAGAAAGACAATGACAGAAATTAAGTATTATTTTAGACATTTAGTAATAAATTAATTTTTGTAATTTTGTGATTGTGTAACTTGATTTGATTATTTTGATTTGATGACATGACTTTGGTAAAGTTTTCTATTTTTTGTATCTATACAGTTGAAAGGTGATATTAATTTATAGAGCGAGTTGTTAAGCTAATTTTGTGACTAGACTTATAAACTATGTGATCATCATTTAAGAATTGGAAAAATATTTGTATGCCTACCATATCAGGCAAAACTGCTACTGCAGACGACAAGCTACTTTGAAATTCTGTGACCTATTATATATCATGCATTATGTGTGTTTGTAATTTACTCATGTTTTGAACAAATAAACTATCTTTTATCTTCCAATGAAGATATGCTTGTTCTAAAATAATAAAAAAAATACCGTCTGCTATTCTAACCCATAATACTTGCGAGTAAATTAGTTCCCATCAGCATTTATAATTGTAAAATGTGTATGAAACCAAAATCTTTTTTCTTTCATATCTACTTAACAATAACAGCAGTTACACCAATCTTTTTGTGATCCATGTTACGCTTCCGAAAAACACGTCCAACGCGGCTGACTGCCGCTGAAGGTTACCCTAACCAACGGTTTGCCGCACGAATTCACATCGGAGCAATTCACATCGCAAGATCCTCCGATGCGGCGTCGCATTGCAGTTTTGTGTGGGAGCCCTAAATTACTTGACATGTAATGTCTTCAGATAGGTTCAACTTCAACTGTTTCTTATGGCATCCATTCGGTACTTGTTACCGTAACTTCGCCAATGTCTAGCGTTTCATCATTAGGATACGTCTTTTGAGGTTTTATTCACTGAAGAAGTAGATGTCTTGCTACAGATGATCGGTGAACTTCAGGTGGTCTTGAGTTTGATGATAGGCTTCTGGCATATGTTCGGTGAAGATGTAGGATTGTTGATTCAGATGATCGGTGGAATGTAGATACTTTTGTTAGTAGATAAGTATGTTTTATATAACTGTAATGGACAAACACATACATGACGTCACAAAATAGGCATAAAAAGATATTATCTTATATAGAATAGTAAAAACACATATTATAGGTTTATATATACATAATTTACACAGAATATGTCATAATCTAATGTTGTTTTTATGAATATATTTACTAAGGACATACACAAAAGGGGAAAAAACAAGGGGGAGGAGATTGGAGAAGTTAGTGGGACGAGGAAGGTCAGGAGGGATCAAATTATAGAGGGAGGACTGAGATCTACCACACTCAAAGAAAATATGATCGGTAGTGCCGTCCGCTAACCCGCATTCACAAAGAGAGGTATCGCGTATTCTTATTTTAGAGAGGAACACCGGCGTGCAAGCAAAACCCAACCGCAGGCGGCATATTGTGGATGTAGTTTGTTTAGGTATGTTCTTGAATTTAAAAAACCAGGGTTTAGGGGGAATAGAGGACTGTATTTGGCCATAAAATTTGCCCGTTAGTGTTTTTGTTTTAGTCCAGACAGAGTTCCAGCTTTCGAGTAATTTAGGTTGGCATGTTGTGGAAAGATCATGGGAGTAGATATGGTAATGATCCTTATTGCCGGAGATAGTAGCCTGTTTGGCGTGGAAGTCAGCGGATTCATTACCTGATATACCCATATGTCCAGGGATCCATGCTAACACTATTTGTAAGCCTAATTCATGGGACTTTAAGAGACTCTCTTTAATTTTAAGAATTACAGGATACTTGTTTTTAGATTTGAACTGATTGGCCAAGAGGGCCTGCAGACAACTCTTAGAATCAGTCAGTATGATGGTTTTGCTGATGGAGTGTGAGGTGACATATTTAATAGCTTCCAGGATGGCCGTGGCCTCACCAGTGAAGACTGAGGCTAGTGGAGGGCTTTTGTAATTGAGTACAATTCTATATTTAGGAATCCAAACAGCAGAACCAACATCGCTGTTCCCAGTCAATTTGGAGGCATCTGTGAACACTGTTAGCCAATCAGTCCATTTATTGGCAATAATTTCAGCGAAAGTCCTGTTGGGATCAAGAGAATCTTTGTCTAAGCCCAGATTTAGAATGACATGGGGCTGGTAGGTTAGAGCATGGTAACTGGTGGAGAATAAAGGGTTGATAGGGAAACTAGCTATGGGAAAAGGAAGGTTGGAAAATTTTGAATGGCTACGGAGGAGGGAAGGAAGTTTGATTTGGGATATAACATTGTGAGGTGGAGTAAGTCTCAGAAGCTCTTGTAATTTAGGCCAGAGAGGGTGGTCTGAGTTTTGGAGTAACTTAGTGTAGAATCTGTCTGCCAAGAATTGCCTACGCAGGGTGAGTGGAGGGTCTCCGCATTCTACTTGGACTGCATTAGTGGGAGAACATTTCATTGCACCTAAAATAGTGCGGAGGCATTTGGCTTGAATCCTGGACAGTTTGTCTAGGGCAGATTTGTTGCCAGGCTCCAATAGAAAGGATGCATAGTCAAAGTGGGAGCGTATTATTGAGTTATATAGCAACTTTTGGGAAAAAGGATGAGAGCCCCACCATACACCAGAAAGGGAGCGGAGGATGTTCATATTTTTTTCACATTTAGTAGCAACTTGTTCTGAATGAGGAACACCAGTTAACCTTGTGTCTAACCAGAGCCCTAGAAATTTTGTTGAAGTCTGCTGTGGAATGAGTTGGTTGTTGCATCTCAAGTGTACATTAGGAATAGTTCTTTTTTGGGTGAAAACAATAGATTTGCTTTTGGTTGCAGAAATTGTTGAGCCATTGTCATTCAAATAATCCTCTAGGTACATAAGAGCAGAGTTTAGATGTGTTTCAGCTTCCTCAATGGATTCAGAGGTGACATACAGAGCCAGATCATCGGCATACTGTAGAACTTGACAGAAAGGTGTGACTACCATTTCTAGATCATATGTGTAGAGGCCATAAAGGGGGGGGCTGAGAACAGAGCCTTGTGGTAGTCCTTTCCATGAGATTCTGGAAGTTGGTGCATTCTGAGTTTTGATGTTTATTGTTCTCTCTATCAAAAAGCAGTTGATGAAGTGTACCATCTTCGGCGATATACTCAGCTGTAACAGCTTAGTTCTGAGCATCGGAAGTTGGACGTTATCATAAGCTGATGTAATATCTAAGAACACAGCTACCACATAGTTTTTGTTCTTTAGACCAATACGTATGTCAGTGGTGAGGATACTGAGACTGTCTGCAGTGCTCATTCCTTTACGAAAACCATACTGGGAGCCAGGAAGTAATCTATTATTTTCGACAAACCATTCCAGTCTGTTCTTTATGAGGATTTCGGTGATTTTTGCAGGAACACATGATAAGGCGATAGGACGGTAGGAGTTAGGATCAGAAGGGCTTTTTCCGGCTTTGAGGATAGGGATAATAATTTGGGATTTCCATGAATCAGGAATAGTTCCTAATTCGTAGAAGGTATTGATTAGGGAGAGGAAATACTGCTTCAGATTTTGTGTGGCTTTGGTGATGAAGGAGTATGGTATCCCGTCAATACCAGGGGAGGAGTCAGTCAGTCCATCAAGGGCCAGCTGCATTTCCTCCCATGAGAAAGGGGAATCAAAATGGGGGTGGGTGTTGGGTGGGTTACGAAGGATTGAAGCAGTATTGGTATTAGGATTCTCAGGAACAAAGGGGGGAGCTAATTTATCTGCGAAGTCTTCTATCCAGGAAGTGGGATCGTTGGATGTAGGGTTGGGAGCATTATGGGAACCTCTGAATCGACGTATTTGGTTCCATACGATGGTTGATGGTGTGGCTGGGGTTAGGCTCTCACAGAACTTTAACCATCCCAGTTTCTTCTTGCTGGATAAAGTTCTTCTACATTTTGCCGCTGTTCTTTTGTATATAAGGAAGTTTTCAGAGGTCATAGATCTGTTATAATTTTTTTCAGCGGAATTACGCTCACGAATAGCTATAGTGCATTCAGGGTCCCACCAGGGAGGGGAAAAGAGGTTATTACGGGGTTTTTTAAGAGGGATGGATTCCTGGGCTGAAGCGAGAATGGTGTCAATAAATTTTGTGTAACATAATATTGGATTTTCTTCAGAAGGGTTAGGCAAGGAGGGTAGCTTAAGATTTAGGGAAGTGGAGTAGATATCCCATTTGGCACCAGACAACCTGTACTTTAAGAGAGGAGTAGGAGGGGGTAAGCGGGAAACTCGAAGTCCTAATCTGATGATAATGGGAAAGTGGTCGCTTCCTCTGGTGAGGGGAAGTACCTGCCAGGATAGGGAAGGGAGCAGGCCAGGAGAGCAGAGTGTCAGGTCCACTGCTGATTTAGGATTTTGGGAGGGTAGGACCCTTCGTGTGGGGGAGCCATCATTTCCTATACACAGATTTGCCTCTTCGATTGCTTCGAACAGTAAACGTCCAAATGTGTCACAGTGATATGAGCCCCATGCAGTGTGATGGCCGTTAAAGTCTCCCATAATTACAATAGGTTGAGGGACAGAAGAAATGATCATGAGGATATCAGGGATAAGGTGGGGAGCAGGGTGAGGGATATAGAGGGATATAACAGAGATGTTGAGGAGGCGGACAGCCACAGCGTTTATTTCTGGGCTATGGGAAGGAAGAGAGATTTGGGAGAAGGGCAAGGATAATTTTATAAACAGAGCACAGCCAGCCGAACCATCCTGTCGGTCATCACGGAGACAAGAAAAGCCTGGAACTCGATACCGGGTTCCTGGGACAAACCATGTCTCCGAAATAGCCACCAGGACAGGGCTGTATTCTCTGATGAGATGGCGTAGTTCAGGAACCTTCCTACGAAGGCTCCTGCTATTCCATTGGATCATGGGGCATGAGTCCATGGTGGCCTACTAATGAAGAAAGATGGGAGATTGATTGTGCAACGTTGGACGGTAGGGAGTTGGGGGCTTGGGATATCAAGTTAATAATAATGGATGGTAAATAATGGATTGGTGGGCTGCTGTATCGTATGATTTTCCAGGAAGAGGGCTAGGTCTGGGCTTTAGGAGAATGGTCTTCTTATATGATGTGGAGGCTTTAGAATAGGAGGAGGTAGGAGTAGGTTGGGAGTCTATTTCATGAGATGGAAGAGTAGGATCACTGGCTACTTGGCTGTATGATTTCGTTGTTTTTGGCGTTTGACCACTAGCTTCTTGGTAGGAGATCCCATCACGAGTCATCAAAGATTTAATATTTCGCTGGCGTTCTTGCTCTGGGCAAATTCTATTAGTGGAGAAGTGATGAGCGAGACAGTACAGGCAAGTAGCCTGCGACTCCTGCACGTCACAGCTGTCACCACTGTGGGGCTGAGTACACCGGAAACAACGGGGTTGAGAACGACATTGTGTTTTAATATGGCCGAACCTTAAGCAATTCATGCATTGAATTGTAGGGAATTGATAAGCTTCCACTACCAGTGAAGAGTAGAAAGAAAAAATTTTGTCTGGTAATTGTTGTCCTCTAAAAGTGAGTACTACAGTTTGTGTAGCCACCCAGTTTATTACATTGTCGATTTTATTTTTCCTATTTAGCCTTCTGGCCTTCAGCACATAGGAATTACCAGGTATTTCAAGAGATGCAACAAACTCATCCATTGACCAGTCGACTGGGACTCCCCTAACAATTCCCATACGAGTGACATTGTATGTAGGGATCACTGCATCATATTGATTTGATTTGAGGATTGGATTTTCAACGAAAAGGTTAGCTGCAGAGGCATTTTTAAATTGAATTGAGACTTTATTTCTGCCTACCTTTTTAATTCCGTCGCGGCAAACGCTTTGGAATTTGTTGTTCGAAACAAACTGTCCGAATTTGATCGGGCGGATAACTGTGCCTGCGGTTGCGTCCGTTTCCACTCGAGACACGTGAACAATGAATGGACCAGTGTCGGTGTCCTCATATTGCCTAATGCCTAGTATTGTTAAGGAAGGGTGTTGGTAAACAGATTGCATAGACGGCGATGCCGACTCCTGGTTTGTTATGGGCTTTTTAGGAGCTGAAACCGCTGCAGTGGTCATCTCTCTGGGTCTTTTTACTGCATTGCGTATGGTAGATTGCTCATGTTCCATCTTATCAGGCGGGACAGGGAGGTCCGGGGCCTCCGGGACAGGGGAAATGGAATCCATTTCCCCTGCTAGCTACTTACTACGATAAATTAAGCTACTCACCAGATTATATATACACAAAAACACAATCAAACAATAGACAGAAACTAAACACGTGTAGAGGTTATATCCGCCACCGGGTTAGTCCTATAGGTTAGTCAGATAGGTTTCGGCAAAACAAAATTTTGCTGCGAATACAAAATGCTGACATACACTTAGGGCCCATAGATCTTTCAGGTTTCGGCTCTTTCTGATGGTACTTATTACCTACTTTCTTAAATCCAAGATAAGCTTTTCCTAACATTCTATCCTTCTTGTTTAGTTGTCTTTTCCAGGTTTCAGAGTCAGCTTTACATTTTCTTTTCCTTGAGTCTCTTCCAGTTTCTGGTTCCAAATTTCTTTCTGTAAACATAATAAACATAATAATATTTATGAGTAAAGGCCTTTGAGGATAAATAATAATAATAAATATTGGTGGACAATTCACACACAACACCATCCGACCCCAAACTAATTGTATGATGGCGGCCAGATAACTGATATAATACTTATATAGTTTTTAAATACATACTTATTATACATATAAACACCCAGACACAGTGCAAACATTTGAATTCATCACACAAATATTTGCACAGGGTGGGGATCGAACCCACGACCCTCGGCTTTGCAGACAGAGCCTGCCTGCCTACCACGAGGGTAGTCATGATAGATGTAAGTACCATAGGAGGACGCAAGACATTTGGCTTGCTAACAAACTTTTTCACACATTTGTAAACTTGAACTCTCACAAGAGCAACAAACCTCTGTTTGTACTAAGACAAATGCTACACACCTAAACAAAACATGCACACATCTACGAAACGCTTTATAGAACGTGGTTGACCATTTTTGACAATAAAGCTCATCTGACATTCATATGGGCATGAAAGGGGTATGTTAGAATAGAATAGAATAGAATAATATTTATTGTAAAAACTGTGTACATACAGTTACATACAGAAGTTAAAACAGTTGGTGGCCTGAGATAAAGGCATATGAATACAACGATGGAACATGCATTCTTGCACTATGCTGCGCGGTCACAGTTAATAAGAATATATTTATTGCTCACACTATGTAAATAAAGCTGTTGGACTCGCCCATGAAGGGTTCCGTTGCAGCAAGTAACGTAATATACACAGTACACATAGTTCTTGTAGTTTGTTGTAACTTTGATCGAAGTTTCAATAATAGTGTATTTATGACGTACTAAAAAAAATACTCATCAGATCGAGTTCAAACCAATTTTCGTTGGTAGTTTACATGGTAGTGTACATCATATATTTTTTTAGATTTTTCATTCTCTTTAGAAGTTAGAGGGGGACACACACACACACACATTTTACCACTTTGGAAGTGTCTCTCGCGCAAATTATTCAGTGTAGACTTAAATGATTTTAGAAACCTCAACATCATTTTTTAAGACCTATCGATAGACACCCCACACGTGTAGGTTTGATGACAAAAAAAATTTTGAGTTTCAGTTCTCAGTATGGGGGGCAACCCAAATTTTTCTCTTTTTTTAATTTTTTTGTTCAAATCTAAATGCGGTTCACAGAATACATCTACTTATCAAGTTTCAAAAGTGTAGTGCTCATAGTTTCGGCAAAAAGTGGCTGTGACATACGGACGGACAGACAGACAGACATGACGAATCTATAAGGGTTCCGTTTTTACGTTTTACGGAACCCGGACGGACCTAAAAAGGTCTTAAAATATATAAAATGTACAACAGTATACCCTTGACGGGCGTGCAACATTAACAAGTTTACATAGGTAGTGTTACAAGTTTACATAGGTACTACGAGTGTTTTGTAATTCTGTTTTCGATGTCAATCATTTATTTTTATCAGTTACAAATTAAAATAGTTGTATATAGTCCTTTCTCCCGTCGTTAAAATGCTCTTTTAAATCGTAAAATGCCTTAGTTAGGAGCCATTTTTTTAATTCTCTTTTGAATGTGGACCCATTCAACAATTTTATTTTAGAAGGAAGGTTATTATACATTTTGATAGCTGCGTAAAATGAGTTTTTGTGATAGAGTGCGTTATTTGCCTGCGGAACAAAAATATTATTTTTATATTTAGTTCGCAACAGGTCGGATCTGTAAAAAAATGGCTCCTATGCTGGTTTGCAAATATACTGATATGGTAAATAAATAAACAAGTGAGGGTTAAGAAATTATGTTCTTTGAATACATCTCGCAAAGTATCAAGACTACTCATGTTGAAAAAAGTTAAAGTTGTTTATTTTTTGGAGTTTTTGTATGGACAAGGGGCGTCGTTTTTTTTAGCGGCCAAAGATCCGTTATCACTTTCTTGTAACAATAAAATAGCCTGATGCTATCTGTGCAATCAGATATGCTGTAAGTAATATCGGAGCTGAGTTATGGCCTTTCAAAGTTTTTTTTTGGGTATTTTTATAATGACTAGTGGCGCCATTTCCATTAGCGGCTAAAGATCTGTTGTCACTTTTTTGAAACACTAGCTTACCACAATGGTATTCGTGCAATCAGATTAGCTGTAAATCATATCGGAGCTGAGTTTATGGCCTTTCAAAGTTTTTTTTGGATTTTTCTTATGTGGACTAGTGGCGCCATTTCCTATAGCGGCCAAACATCCGTTATCACTATTATGTAACATTATTATTACCTAAAGGTACCTGTGCAACTAGATTTGCTGCAAACAAAAGAAAATGGCGCCACTAGTCCAAACAAAGAAAACAAAAAAAAAAAACTTTGAAAGGCCTTAACTCAGCTCCGATATAGTTTGCCGCAAATCTAATTGCACAGGTACCTTTAAGTAAAAATAATGTTTCATAAAAGTGATAACGGATGTTTGGCCGCTATAGGAAATGGCGCCACTAGTCCATTTAAGAAAAACCCAAAAAAAAAACTTTGAAAGGCCATAACTCAGTTCCGATTTGATTTACAGCTAATCTGATTGGACGAATACCATTGTGGTAAGCTAGTGTTTAAAAAAAAGTGACAACAGATCTTTGGCCGCTAACGGAAATGGCGCCACTAGTCATTATAAAAATACCCAATAAATAACTTTGACAGGCCATAACTCAGCTCCGATATGACTTAGAGCAAATCTGTTTGCGCAGATAGCATCAGGGTATTTTATTGTTACAAGAAAGTGATAACGGATGTCTGGCCGCTAAAAAAAAACGACGCCAACTTTACCAAAACCCCTTTGTATCGATAGTGACTCTTAAAAAATTTGCCTCTTTTGCCTTGTTTAATTTAATACCTCTATGTACTACATTGAGGTCCAGTGGCTGCCGTTTACAGTTTTTGAATTCTATTAGTCACCTATTAGTCGGCCAGCACTTTTAATCACTTTCGGCATAATTAAAGCAATTAATTACTTTAGGAATTAATAAAAACACCAAATCTAAACAAACTCTTGTCACCTGACGTAAACAAGAAGATGACGGCACGTCAATTAGTTCCATATTTTGCTACGCGCAGAGTTAAATTGCGCGCACTCTAGTAATACCTTTGTTGAGGACTTCGAATGTGTCTTGATTCGCAGAAATGAATCTTCTTATTATGATAATTACAAATTAACGTATATTGCGTGAACACAGTTTTATAAAAAATCGTACGATATGACAAACTTCCCAGTTTGTCATATCGTACGATATTTTAATACGATTTAATGTGATTTAGAGTAAAATATTCTGTCGGTGCGCGCATTACACGCGCTTATAAAGACGTAGTTTTTGTAATACAACCTGTGCCGGGCGTGTGGAATTCAGTTGTTTGGTAAAAGAAACGTCTGAGTTTTTGGTTAGAAAGTATTATTGGTCGAATCACACAACTTAGTTTTCACAATCACAAAATATACAAAAGATAAATGTTCGGAAACTCAATAGATATCGTTACAAATTTAGTTTGTTTGGCGGACGTCTTATACGCACCGAGTCGCGACCAAGAGGAGACGGAAGCGAACCCACTAGGGATGGGGTAGCTTTCCTCGATACCGGGGGTTGCCACGTTACAGTCTCCCCCTCTAGATCACATACACGTCCCCGTTCGTGATCTAGCTCAACGTTATTAGAATCAGAAACCCTATTTGCTTTGCGAGGACGGCCTCGTTTCTTTTTGGGGTTCAATGGCTGAACTTGTTCTACTCCCCGTTCATAAAAGGCGGTAAGTTCACTCACATGGAATTTCCCTAATACCTCACCATCATCCTCAGAGGCTATATAATATGTTGTAGGACTCAGCTTGGCTTTAACCACATATGGTCCATCGCGTTTAGGGAAGAATTTAGCAGTCTTAGATTTCGAAGAGTCACTCAAAAGATGTGTGGTTAGCAACACTTTATCTCCTATTTTGAATTCCTGTCCTGGTTTTCTCCTTAGATCTGCATACTTCTTCGACTTGTCTTGTTGTTCTTCTACTTTTTCTCTTATTTCAGTCAATGAATTCAAAAATCTGGTCAAGTATGGTGTTATTTGCGGTACGAAGTTTGCTTTTTCCAATATAGCTTTAGGGTCATCATAGACTTCTAGGGGTGACCTAAGTTCTCGTGCGAACATCAGAAACGCTGGAGTCTTCCCCGTAGTCTCACACTTCGCTGTGTTCATACTAAAACGGACCTGAGCCAGTTGGCTGGGCCATGATTGATGCTGTGATCCAACCAGTATTGCCAATTTTGATTTCATGTCCCTATTCTTCCTTTCTGCAGGATTAGCTTCTGGGTGGTAGAATGGCGTCAGATCTTGTGTGATGTTGAGAATATGCATACATTTTTGCATTACAGCAGATACAAATTGGACACCGTTATCTGATATAACCCGTCTCGGTAGACCATATCTAAGAAAATATTGGTCGATCAATATCTTCGCACAACCCATTGAAGTTGCTTCTTTCAGAGCATAAAGCTCCACCCATCTAGTTGCTGTATCCTCAACTAATAAAATCCATTTTTCACCATTTTCTCCTTCGGGTAAGGGTCCAAATAAGTCAATAGCTAAAACTTCGTTTCTCTGTTTTAATATTGGAGTCTGATAAAACCCTGATGGTTTCTCGTTAGAGGGTTTATATCGTTGACAAGTAACACACGATTTGACATAATCCGTGATAATTCTTCTCATCCCTGGGAAGAAATAAATTTGAGATACTTTTTGGTAGGTTTTATCTATTCCAGGGTGTCCTGCGATAGGCGCATCATGACACTCACGAAGGATCTCTTCACGCATTTTCACTGGTACTACCAATTGTGGTGTTTCATTATCCGTATCAGGATTATATCGATAGAGAACTCCTCTTTCCATGATATATCCACGCTCCGTCCAGCGACGAACTGCTATCTCGTCGATATCTTCTAATTCTTTGATAATTTTATGAATATCCGGATCATTTTCTTGGTCTTCTCTAACCTGAGCCAAATGTCTTGTAGGCAAGTCAATGGTAACAGAGCATACTCCACACAATTTGTGAGTTTCATCATTGCAAATTGGGCGACTCAAAGTGTCAGCTACTACGTTTAATTTACCAGGAGTATACTCAAACTGAATGTCATAGCTCTGTAACTTTAACGCCCAACGCACTAGACGACCTGAAGGTGACTTCAAAGAAAATAGCCACTTTAGTGGTTGGTGGTCACTTGTTATCATTACCGGGTGACCGTCAATGTAGCCTCTGAAACGATCCACAGCCCATACGACTGCTAGTGCTTCCCTCTCCGTCGTCGAGTAGTTTCGTTCCGCTTCTGTCAGTAAGCGACTAGCAAATTCTACAGGTCTCTCTTCATTTTTAGATTCGCCTTGAAGTAGTACTGCACCCAGGGCATAATTACTGGCGTCAGTTCGCAAGATGAACGGTTTAGAATAGTCTGCCTGTATCAGAATAGGTGCCGATGTCAGCAGGTTTTTCAGAGTTCCAAAAGCGTTTTCCTGATCTGGTCCCCATATCCAGGGTTGATCTTTTCTCGTTAATTTCGTCAGTGGCTGGGCCACTTCAGAAAATCTGGGTATAAATTTTCGAAACCAAGCGCAGGTTTGTACGAAAGACTTTAAGTGTTTCTGGGTCGTAGGTGTGTTCATATTTAATATTGCGCTAATCTTTTCTTCATCAGCTGATACTCCGTTTTCTGATATCACGTGACCCAAATATTTAACTGATTTTCTCACAAAGACACACTTCTCACGATTTGCGCGCAGCTTATACTTCCTCAATTGCTCGAAAACTGCACGTAAGTCTTCCAGATGCTTCGAAAATCTCTCTCCATCGCTAATTATAAGTAAATCGTCGATATACCCCAGTATATTCACGTCCTTTAAATTAGATGTAGAACGCAGTCTGTCTGTTAATCGTTGAAAGGTCGCTGGCGCGTTCTTCAGTCCAAACGGCATTCTCTTAAAACGAAATGTTCCGAAAGGAGTTACAAAAGCCGTCTTGTCACGGTCTTCTTCCCTAAGTGACACTTGCCAGTACCCAGAACGGAGGTCAATGGTCGACATGTGACAGCGTCCCCGTTTTGTTGCTTGTAGTAAATCGTCGATCCGCGGCATAGGGTAGGTGTCTGTCTTCGTGATCCCGTTCAATTTGCGGTAGTCGACGCAAAAACGATAAGTACCATCGCGCTTAGGTACTAAAAGGGCTGGGGCGCTCCAAGCCGATTCACAGTCCTCTATTATGTCTTGCGCTATCATTTTATTGATTTCCTTCTGCATAAGTTCCTTCTTGGCGGGTGTCAGGCGATAAGGTGGTGTAGCTATCGGAACATGATCACTTGTATCAATATGGTGCTCCGTATATGGTGTTGGTTCACCAGTCTGTTCGAATATGTCCTTATATTCGTTTAGTAGTTGAGCCAACTTATCACGATCGGCAGCCTCCAAACTTGCACCTTCTTCATCCCGGAGAACTTTCATTGATGCATATATGCGGTGTGGAGTAGTATCTTCCATCAAAAGCTTGTACTTTTGTTCACTACAATCCGCGAAATGCCAAAGGTTTCGTTTGAAATCAATAACTAACCCAGCTTTCCTTATAAAGTCAATGCCTAGCAATGATTCGTTGTTACACGCGTCGGGAAATATTATAAATTCTACATTAACCATCTTGTGGAAAAGGCCAACCTGAACCTCTGCAACTAGCACCTCTGTTTGACGCGTGCTACCATCAGCTAATCGAATGTTACGCACACTCCGCTGCAAAGGATGACCCATTTCTAATAAAACGCGATAAAGGGATTGTCCAGCAATACACCCTTTCGCACCCGTATCTAATATTGCAGTGCCTAGTTTTCCCACAATTTCGATACGCATACTTGGTCTTAGACACGTCTCCTCCTGATTACGGCTCTGTGCGCACATAACATTTTCCTTAAAATCATATTTTAAATTGTTTATATCAGAAGTACATGTTGGTAGGTATGTCCCCTTAAGTAAGTGTGTCCCCTTAATAAACACCCCACATTTAGTTACATCTATTTCCTTAGGAGCAGTCTCACCCTTAAGTGCAAGTTCAGTTGTTTTGTGCAACTGTGTCTCCTTAAGTGTAGACTCCCCCTTAACTGAGCATGTCCGCTTACAAATGTTTGACTCATTAAAACGAATATCCCCCTCGGACAAACAAATTTCTTTGGGAACAGTCTCACCCTTAAGTGTATCAGTTTTCTCGGTCAACTGTGTCGCCTTAAGTGTAGACTTCCCCTTAAGTGAGCATGTCTGCTTAATAATAGGTATGTCTGTACATTCCATAATACAAGGATTTGTTACACTAATGACCATAGTATCTGTTTTGTTTAATTCCTCTTTTACTGACATTGCCTCCGGAATAGGTACATTTTCCAGAATAAGACCTCTTTCTGTATAACAGCACATTTTAAAACATTGCAGATTGCTATGAGTCATTTCATTACCTAACCCAGGAGAACGTTTTACATGAACATTATCAGAACATTCAGGCATTTTAACAACATTTGAGAAAAATTCTCTGACATAATCATCAACACCGTCATTGATTGAGTAATACTTGTTATTAAATGTTACCCGGGGTGCACTACATTTTGTCTTAAGACTGTGTAATGAACTATGCATGTTACTATGAAATGCATCCCGAGCAACTCCATACCTTGAAACATCAGTAAGTACAGGCCTGGTGACCTCACTGTCCTGTCTTACAGCCGTTGTTCGGCGATGGTGCGCCTTGCACCGGGCGCTGCGCCCACCTTGCTCTACCTCGCAGGGCGACGACAACGCTCCTGTAGCCGAGTCGGAGTGTGACATACTAGCTGCGCAAAAAGCATTATCAGACTTAGCATTATTTTTACATGTTGAACACTTTGACCGAATCACATTAGGTGTACCACACCCGTAACACTTAATATTATCACTTTGTTTCACTGGTCCTCTCCGGGCGGCGGAGCTACCGGTGTCGCTCGCGGGTGCTTTACTAGGCCCGGCGGGCGCTTTAGCGGCCACAGCGGGTGCGCTGGCGGCGGCGTGTCGTACACCCACGTGCGTCCCGCTGGGACCCGCGAGTCCGCCACGCGTTGTCATCGCTGGCGACCTCTTCTTTCCGTCGTCTTCCGCATCCTTCAAGGCTTCCTCTATCGCCCTGGCGCGTTGCAGGAAGTCGTCGAACGTCGCTACGGAATTTCTGTCGATTCGCTTTCTGATTCGGCGATCGACTAGTCCATAAACCATGTCCAGCTGTACCTTTTCGCTCAAATCACCCGTCGGCAGCCTCGACAGAAGCGCGCGAGTCTTTGAAACGAATAAGTCCGTCGATTCGTCTCCTTGCCGAAGTTTGAATAGTTCGGTGTAAATGCGAAATGGTGAGAGGCGTTCTCCGAAGGCGCATTTCAACTTTGTCATGGCCTCCTTCCACGAGGTCGTGCTGCTCTTCACCCCTTGCCACCATACTGCGGCCTCATCGGTTAACAGCATTGGCAAACCTTTAAGCGCATTGACGTCATTTATGCTGAGGCAGTTTTTATACACTTCAACAGCATCAATAAAACCGTCGACCGATTCTGGCTTTCCTGAGAATCGTGCAGAACATTTAGCAAAGTTAGCGGCGGCGGCCGTTGCGTTCTCAAACGCCGGAGCCGGTGTCGATGTCCGCGCTTCGCCCAGAATGCGCGCGAACATCTCTGCTTGGCTTTGCTGAAGGGTTGTTAACAACGCCGTGAACTGGTCCATTGTCACCACGGAAGGCGCTTCCTCCTCTGGGACGTCGCCTTGATCTTGAGTTCTTGTGCGTACCATTGTTATATCTATAAACCAATAACCGTAACACCGAAGAAAAAAAAAACACGTGCGTTTACTAGTCCAATGCCCGCTCGTTGGGAGCCATTTTGTGCCGGGCGTGTGGAATTCAGTTGTTTGGTAAAAGAAACGTCTGAGTTTTTGGTTAGAAAGTATTATTGGTCGAATCACACAACTTAGTTTTCACAATCACAAAATATACAAAAGATAAATGTTCGGAAACTCAATAGATATCGTTACAAATTTAGTTTGTTTGGCGGACGTCTTATACGCACCGAGTCGCGACCAAGAGGAGACGGAAGCGAACCCACTAGGGATGGGGTAGCTTTCCTCGATACCGGGGGTTGCCACGTTACAAACCTTTGTAATTTTCGTAATTGCCTTTATTTAATAAAATTTTTTTTGTTAAATGTGTGGACCGCGAAGGTAATTTCATTTCTTAAAATGGACCCGAGCGAAACTAATGAGGGAGTTTCCGACGAGACAAAAATAGTTCCAACGGACGCACTAGATGGCGATTGTTCGAGATGCAGATAGATCTGTCTCTACCATATTATACTCTCAACAGTGTAATCCCTTTAGAGACCCTACCCGTTTTCAGGGAAAAAGTATAGTGTAAAAAGTGTCTTTTTTAATTTTAAAATATTGGGAATAAAAATAGCTAATTAGGTTGATAATGTAATAAAAAACCGTTGCTGATCACAATCCCTTTTCAGTAAAAATCTTTAGAACTCCCGAGGCAATAGACACCAACTAAGCCAAAGTAGAAGGAAAATTCAAAGATATAAGTAGCAACTCTGATACGACAATATTTTATCCACAGACTAAGTAGAGAGATACTCTCGCAGCTGAAGGATTAGTATCCATGGCCAAGAATAAATTTAAAAAATATATATTTTGTCTTTCATCAGGTTTACGAATTTGTTTTGAAATTTTGATGTTTTGATATAGTTTTCATTCGAATAAAATGCGTACATGGATAAAGTAGTTTATTATTTATTACTAGAAGTCGTGCTTTCGGAAATTGAATGAATTGAGTCCCATTATGCCTACCGCTTTTGACAACAAACCAAAAGACCTACAAGCGCCTCCTATTATCGTTTTATTAAACCATATCTTTTTGTCTCGTCGGAAAACGGCTCATTGGTGACCCCTGGCCTAATCGATCGTGGAAGGCGTGGAATCAGTTCTGGCGCAGTTCTGCTGGTTCGTCTCGTCGCCGCTAGATGGCGTTGTACGCGGCTAACACGCGGTAGCGGATGTGATATCTCTGAACAGGATAGCTCGGAGTCAGGGTATGAGCAGTAACTGAGCCCATAACCTGATTAATTATATTTATAATTATAATTTTTATAATCCAGTAGTGTAAGCTAATTTCAGCCTGCCACCACTGGTGTAATCTAATCTGTTTTTCTGTTGATTCTGTATTCTGTATCAGTCGATTGAATCTTGAATCGATCATTTATCGAGACCCGGGCAGTGTGACCATAATATGTGGCAGGATTGGGGCGTTATATATTTAAGACTTTGGCACGATAGTTTGACGTTTTATGCTTTTATGAAAAATGTCAGTTTTTGGCAGTATTGGTGGATCGAAAAAAAATATTTTAACCTAAAGTGACTTATATTCCCGATAATGACCACCCCGGGATTGAAAATTAGAGCATAGAGAGATAGGCAAAAGTGACTAACGATTTCAATTAAGTTGATTAGTTCTCACACATTCCTAGTCAACCCAGATGCGTCACAAGTGGGGCATTCTCTGAAAAAATCAGTCATACTGCTTCGTTTGTTTGTAGGTCTGTACTGTAACTTTCGTAACATTTAGTTCAGTGACGGTTGTATTTCATTTTAACCAACCAAAGAAATATTAAATAAAATCAATGAATCAATGTCTAAAGATGAAGATATCGAGGTAAACAATAAAAATTGCAATGTTTAGCATCCCACTGATATTATAAATGTCAATGTTTGGATGTTTAAAATTTGGAATCACGTTGGAACGTCTGAACGGATTGGGTTGATATTTGGAACACACTCAAGCATCGGTACTCTCTACAACTCTCTTCCTGCTACCTATCAATGATCTGTTGAAGCCCGATATCTTTGGGTACGCAGATGATAGCACCGTTTTAGAGAGTTACATATCTAGTGCATACTCTTGTCTCTCATCTTGGGCAGCAAACTCAGGTACTGAGAGAGTGTTTGATCGAGCGTTTTAGCTTGACCCTTGAGGCGGTGCGGTGTCTAAATGGGGCGATGCCAATCTGGTCATGTTCAACAAGAGTAAGCCGCAGGCGTGTCTGTTCTCCGCTAAAAGAAGTCCATTCCAACTGGCTCCAACTTTTAGAGGTGTATCCGTACTTTTAGAGGTTTCTGACCGTCTTGAGCAGGGGTTCCCAAACTTATTTTGTCTGCTGCTCCCCCCCCCCCCCCCCCGATTTCATACTTAAAAACCACTATAACTTCAAACTACCTACATTACTTAATTATTGTGAGCTATATTAGCGGAGATTAAACATTCATTCTGAGCGAGACTTTTACTATAATCCCCAAGATCCCTTAGTTGAGAGCAGCAGGTCTACTACGAAGTCCGATAAACGATATATCGGCCGAACTTATGGAAGTTTCCAACCACGAAAGACAATCGGTCGGTTGATCAGATCGGCCGTTTCGTTCGATCCGACCCTCATCCGACCTAAGTCTATAACTTCCGGCCCGAAATGTATCGATCCGAACGTTTTTCGTGGTAGGCTACAATCCGATTCAGCTGTCGGTCGGATCCGATCATTCGGAGTTTGTTTTCGTAGTAGACCTGCTGAGCCCGTCCAGTAGGTAGTACACAAACACAACGGACTCCAAGCATCTACACAATACCCCCATTTTTTTTTGAATCTCGTACTGCCCCCCCCCTACGTGCGTACCCCTCTTTAGGCCTGCAGCGCCCACAAGGGGGCGTTATCACTCACTTTGGGAAAGGCTGGTCTTGAGCTTTTGGGCGTTACTTTGACCTCTTCGCTCAACTTTGACTCGTATATCGAGTCCAAGGCTAAACTAGCTGCAAAAAAGCTAGGTCCTCTCCAAGGTGCGAAGGTACTTCAAGTCTGAACAGTTGCATACATTGTATCAAATCTGGAATCGATCGAAAGACGAGCCAAAAGGCTGCATATGAGCAGCGATACTCTTGTGCGAAAAAGACTGCAGAGTCATGAACATCGCCGAAAAATTGCTAGCCTATCGTTTTTTTATCGGATACACTTCGGAGAATGTGCGACTGATTTGTATGATCTAATACCACCTTGTCCTTTTTTATATCGGAATGGTCGTAGCTCGAAAAAGCGACATCGTTTCATGGTTGATGTTCCAAAGTTTTGTGATAGAAATAGGCTGTGGAATACGTTGCCTGTGTGGGTTTTCCCCGATGGTTACAATCTTTGTGTCTTCAAATCGAGAGTGAATCGGTTTTTTTCTAGGTGAACACGCTCCATCGTAGACCGCATCGTCGTTTAATATCAGGCAAGATGGCGGTCAAGTAAAAAAAACACTTTTTATCTCGAAGAAAATAACGGGAACGCCAAATACGGGAGTGAAACCGCGGGACTCTGGTAGTTATAAATATGTTCAGATTATGATAATAAATATAAATATGATAATAATAATAAATATGATATTAACAAAATTCTAAAGTAAATCACTAAATTGGACTAAACTATGGAATTATATTCACTATAACTATGTTCAGTACAATATAAATAGAAGATAGATAGATAGAAACTCTTTATTGTGATACAGACAAATTAATAAAATTACAGTGAAATACTTATGAACTAGTACCACAAGTGGCGACCTTATTGCTAAGAGCAATCTCTTCCAGGCAACCATCACAAAAGAAAAAAAAGCCTACATACAAATACAAACAGGGACGAGTGACATTAATTAAATAAACTATTAAACATATATTCCTAAAATAAAATAATAAATATTAACCAATAAAAAAATAATAACATTATGCTTCCATAATATTTAAAACTTACATAAATAAGTGATAACAACAAATAATTACCTATACTAAGACAATAAGAGTGCGGATATTATGAACAGTGATTCAAAAACCGCCAGAAACACGAAACAATTACAACAAGTCTAAAACAATAGTGCTACAACTTGCTTACAACTTACAACTATTTCAAAATAAATCGCTATAATGGACTAATCTATGTAATGTAGTAGCAGTACTATTATGAAATGTAGTTACATAATATGTATATTCAATTATTCATACTTAATATTTTGTCAATTTATAATTTAACGTCTGGAACGTAGCTCCATCATGCTCCATGAGCAATGAGCATGACCTAGACAGCCTACACTGGAACATCTGTCCTAGACAGCCCACCCAAGATAGTTTACTTCACACAACATGTGGTGAATAAAAAACATCCACCCTGGAGTGTCCACCCCCAGACAGTGAGACTGGTAAATTCAGATATTACATTCAGCAGAATGTAATACCACCAACTACTCGGGATCATCCATGACTGTATGCCCAATTTTAAATTTCAAGTTACATTATATCACATCAATGAACCATAATATCAGCATGTCCTGCTGACACATAGGTCTCCTCCAGCCTTTTCCATTCACACCTATCTCTAGCTGCTCGCAACCATAGGGATCTGTCTTCCGCACGTCTGACCATCTTTTTATTTGTCTTCCGCATTGTCCTCCTTGTCCATTTCTTTTTTTTTCTCTTATGATGGAACTTTTATAGAACCATAAAATCGAGACATCCACCAACATCTATTACTTGTCCTTTTGCAGATCCGGCCGCTCCGCACCTCCACGGCGGCGCTCTCCGACCGAGTTCCCCACAACGAGCACGCGCACGACCACGCCAAGCTCTGGGTGATCGAGAAGGCCACCACCGCCCTGATGGTGCCCCTCATCCCGCTGGCGCTCGCCATGCCCAACAAGATCCTCGACACTGCCGTCGCTATTCTCATCACTGCTCATACGTTCTGGTGAGTTGATATCGATAGAAATGCACTTTTTTTACTGATATTTTGCTGTTGTTTGAGAAATGTCTACTAATTATTAATTTATTGTGTTGGAATAGGCGATCATTTGAGCACAACTTGAGCGTAAATCGGGTACTTCCAGTTAAGCAGGCTCCATTGTCCAAGTGAAAACCTAAATAAGTTCAGAAAGCTCAAAGAAGTTATTTTCTTTGAGTTTTTTTCAAAGAAGTACAACTTTCTTAATAAAGTCAAACTAAACTTATGCAAACATATTAAACAATGCGTTGCCTGAGTGGGTTTTTCCTGATGGATAATGATGTAATATGAGTGCCTTCAAGTCCAGAGGTAATCAGTTAGGACACTTCTTCATGTGCTACATTAGGTTAAATCTTTCTTTAGGTTTAATCTTTAATATTTCATGAGTTAAGGGATCAAGCTTAATCCATGATACTTCCATTACATTAACTATTTATTCCAAAACTACCTTAATCTTCCATGCCTTTAACCATTTATTCCGTAACTTCATAAATTTTCCATACCTTAAATTATTTTCTATAACTACCTTTATGCTCCATACCTTTAACTATTTATTCCATAATTATCGTTATCTTCCATTCCATTAACCATTTATACCATAACTACCTCAATCTTCCATACCTTTAACCATTCATTCCCTAACCTTCCACTCTTTCTTCCTTTCCTACCCAGGGGCTTAGACGCTATTATGGTGGAATACGTTCGAGTGATTCTATTCGGGCCCCTTCTTCCGAAGCTAGCCAAGATGCTGGTGTACTTCCTGACGGCCCTCATGCTAGGGGGTCTCTACTATCTCAATTTCAACGACATCGGTCTATCGCGCGCCTTCTGGCGAGTTTGGCAGAACATGCGGAAGAGCAAGAAGCCAACGTCTAAGTCGTCCAAGTCCAAGAAATCGCGTCACCCCAAGAAGTGTTCCACCGATGACGATAAGGACGATGAATAGAATAAGTTAGGTTCGATTTTTCAATGTAATTTGTACTCGTATCATAGTATCTACCCGGTCTTGCTTATATTAATATAGCGTAACGTAGAATACCGTCATTATCTCTATTTTTGTAGTGGTAGGACTTTACAGAGTTCGCGTGGGGAAGTACCAGACCTTCACCAGTTATTCTACCATCAAATAGTAATGTGCAAACGACACGTGTTCCGTTTTGAAGGGTTTCCAAAGAAATTACTGGACGTCGAGATCAGCAGAGACTGCATAGAGTCCTACCATTACAAAAATCTCCGGATTTCCATGAACACCGGGTTCTGAACGCAATCCGATCGTAAGTCGATTTCGGATTAACAATCCTAGTCTCCGTCGTTCTAACCGAAAGATTTGCTGAAAAGGCTTTCATTTAGCCGAAAATTTTACCGAAAGGGCTTTGATTTAGCCGAAAGATTTACCGAAAGGGCTTTGATTTAGCCGAAAGATTTACCGAAAGGGCTTTGATTTAGCCGAAAGATTTACCGAAAGGGCTTTGATTTAGCCGAAAGATTTACCGAAAGGGCTTTGATTTAGCCGAGATCAATCCGACTGGGTTCAGAATTGCTACGCATGTTTCGCATGACGTCACTTATGGGTACGATTTTTACCCACAAGTGATGTCACGACTCCCCCACTCTGGAAGTTTGATGATCTATATCTTTGACGGTAGAATGGTTTAATTTTGAAGTCAGATTTTCAGTCTGATACCCTGTCGTGACTAATAGTACATGGATAGATTTTTAAAGTAGAGTAAGTAGACTCAACGACACCTATATTGACAGTAGGCGGTCCAACGCTCCGTTAGCCTCGATTGTGCTATCAATGCTTTACTTTCGTCTTCTTTCGATTTCCAGGGGTTTGGAAGCTATAGCGGTGGACTACGTGCGTGCGGCCATTTTCGGTCCCGTGATCCCCAAAATCGCCATCGGGCTAGTGTATGCGCTCTCCATCGCGACCCTGGGCGGCTTGTTCTACGTCATCAGCAACGACATCGGCATCGCCAACACGGTTCGCGCCATCTGGGGCATCAAACCCGAACAGAAAGCGTAAATATACGATTTATGAATCTTTAAGTCGCAAAAACAAAATCAAAGGATTTTTGCTTATAAACAAAATCATAAAAAGACGTAGTTTGGACATAGTTACCATTCTTTAAGGCCCTGACCACTGAACACTACTGCTACTTTTTGAAGCGGGATGCAGCGACTAGACGCCAAACGCAGCTACTTTTTGAAGCGTGACTCAGCGTCTAGATGACTGTCGCTGCTTCTAAAAGTAGCTAGTGTGGTTTGGCTGTAAAGTAAAATTGCATAATTGTCATAGAATAGTGACAGATCTGACATAATAATATATTAATGTGTAATTCGTATCTGACATTTAAATATGTGTAAGTGTATCATATCTGTCACTATTATGACTGATGATTTTATCTAGGCATGTGTCTAAAGTTACCACATTATAGAAAAAAATGTACTCTGCATTTTGTAAGTTAACTAAAAATAAATTTCATAAAATCATCCAATGCTAACTATGGCCTTAGTATTGTCAAACTTTTAGTACGAAAAAAATTATGTAAAAATGGCACCCAAAAATATACTGACTGTATAAAGTTAGAAAAAGTATTACACAAAATATATCTTTCTTTGGCAGTCTGTACAAATATAAAGCAACTTCAATATTAATTTATAACATTATCACCTATAGTAATAAACCATGGTATCTATTATCATAGGATAAGTCTACCGGGGAAGCGAGTTTTATTCAATAAAATACATTTGCATCTATTTAATTTTAGCTTATTTCTACACTAAATTATTTCTCTACAAGATCTTGCCTAAGTGTGAAATACGTAGCAGGTATTCGTCACGTGATTCCAAGTATTCCTGTTGTTTCCTAAACGGCCAAATGTGGCCGAGGATTTTAGTACGACAGAAAGTCGGAGGAAGGAGTAAAATTAATAAGCAGTCGTATTCTCAACGGATCTTGAAAGTAACCTACTTTTTGCATGATTAACTAGTATCCTATTGATCTATTGAATACTTGTTTGTTGTGATTTCGTACTTGGACCATGATCTGTCTCATGTCTGGATCAACTCCGTGGCAACACGAAAAAATTTACAATAAAGTACTTAAGCACAATGTTTTGTTTGCGTAATTGTGTTGTTTTGGATCTAGTATTATTTTACGACAAAAATGTCATAAGTTTTGAACGGAGTGAGTTGTGAAACGATGTACTGTATTTATTTATTGTTAGATAGTAATAAACGATAGTTGAAGAAATGGTTGTATTATTTGCGCTCATCATCATCATCTTAACATAAGCAGCCTACTAAATGTTCCCACGGCTGGGACTCGGGACCTTCTCTCGCAAAGAGAGAGTCAAGGCCATAATCCACCACGCTGGCCAAGTGCGGGTTGGTGGATGACAATTGACCTCGAAAGATTCTAGAATGTACCTAGGTACATGTCGGTTTCCTCACGATGTTTTCCTTCACAGTTTTTAAGTTAGCGGCATAACGCACATGACTTCGAAAAGACAGTGGGATTTAAACCCGGGGCTCCGGATTGTCAGTCGCCGTTCTCCCAACTAGACCAGCCGTAACTTGGTACATAACATCGTCATCATCATCTTAAGAGTGCGCCTAAAGCCAGGAAAAAATCAGATTTCACCCGCGCGACGCGTTTCTTAATGTGATGTACATAAAATCGAGAATAGCATGACACAGTTTGGAGGAAAAATCAATATTTAATCAGGAGTCCATTTTTGACCAAGTTTTATTGAATTACTCAATAACTAAAAATAAATTTAAAAAAGTGTTTGGTTACTTTACTAGAACGTACAAATAGGAATTTTATTACCAAAAAATAAAGTGGGGTCATCGCTGATAATTTCGAGTACTCGAATTAAAACGGGTTTTTTCGGTGTCATTTTAATTTTTTTATTGTAAAAATCTCTGATCTATTTTTAAAATTATATTCGGTTATTGTGCTTCTTCTTGATTGTACCCACACGTCAATATTTTTTTTGTCATAGTTTTTAGTTTCTTGACTTCAGTGAGCGGCGTCGAAAATGTCCTTTTTTCGTTTTCTGGCTTTAGGCGCCCCCTTAATAGATCCAGTGTCACGTTCCTAGTGAACTCTTCACCAAGTCAACCGATATTCACGAAACTTGGCATTGATGTTGTTGATTTATTTGGAACTATTAAAAAACATACTCAGTGGTACTTGCGATACTTTTGAAATCGTTAACGAGACGATACTAATTATCATCAATCTAAATATTCGATGCTATATAACTTGTGAAGGTGATTACGACAAAAAGTGTAACTAGTTATTTCATTGCATTGAACAAGTATTTAGTGTAACAGTTTGCGCTGCAATCCCGTGTACGATTGGAGGACATGCGCCTTAAATTGGAAACGGATTTGGAAATAGAATTAGCTCAACAGAAGATCCGTCCGCGTTTCAAGGGAGTGCTATTTTCTACTGTACAAGGGAAAGGAAATACGGATCCTAGGTAGTGATTCCAAATGGTTCGGAATCGGAATGACAATCCCTGTCTCTGTCATGCTAAATAGATAAGACAAAGACAGAGATATGAGATTCCGTGTCCGATGCAACCGAATGTATTTAGAATCGCTACCCTGGTCTCAAGTCGAGAGTGAATCGGTTCTTCTAGGTAGGTCTGATCCATCGCTTAACATCAGGTCAAGTGCAAACCCTTAAAAATAAAAATAAAATATATTTTGGTAATGCCTGTAAAATAAATTAAAAGTAAGTATGTAGATTTATTTTAGTATACATTACTTACATTTATATATAAATTGTTATAAAATGAATATTAGTATGACTAAAGGTGCGTACGGACTAGAGGCAGCCTCGCCCGAGGCACGCACGAGGGCTCGTCCTGTTGCCGTAAGTGCGTATGCGTCTCGGACCGAGGCGTGCCTCGCGCGAGCCATGTGGTGTCGTTATGACTGTGCTCAAAGACGCATCAGCGTACGTGTCTCGCAAGTGTGGACGTGATTTGAGCAGAGTTTTTGTTCGACGCCATGGTTTGATGTACGTGTGAATGGCGGACAGGACAGACGCAGAAATAAATCAGCTCGACCTGAGGCAAGTTGCCTCAGCCTGCTGCCTCATGTCGTTTAGATTAACTACCGAGGCAGCCTCAACACAAGCCGTGCGTGCCGAGGATGCTCACCCTGAGGCTGCCTCTAGTCCATACGCACCTTATCATTTTAAAGGAGTAGAAGTATGAAGTAGGCACAATCAGAAAAAAATACAATCACTATTAACATCATTATTTATTTTATATTATGTACTAAATTACATAAATTAATATTTTGGTAATCCTTGTAAACAGTAAAATAAATTAAAATGTACTCATAAGTTGCATAAATTCTTAAAAACATAACGATAGGTATTTACGGAAGATTTAAAATACTGTTCAGTAGCACAAATAGATGAGACTCGGATTCTTTTCTCATAAGGAGAGAACCAGTTGTTAAAACTCATTACAAATCCAAAAAAAAAGGAAATTGTTGCCCTCTCTAACACTGTTAACGCTCTATGCGTGTCAGCACTTCATTTATCGAGTGTTACTGTGTGTGCGCTCTAATTACGAAGAGCTTGATGTTATTAGACCGGGCAAATACACATTTCTTTATTTTGAACGGGAAAAAATATACGAAGCTTTAGAAACCGTAGAACAAAAGTTAACATATTTAACATGCCCTTAAGATGCAGGATAACTACCAATAATATAGGGCAGTGCCGCAGGGTTTATAAACGGAATTTATATGTAAAAAAAAAACTCACCGGTGGATCCGGCGAATTAGAACTCTATATACTTTATACAGTATCACAAATTACACCCAACAGTAATTCATTATGTATTCTTGTTCCCATCTTACCAAAATACGCACCATAATAATTTCAATCACCTATTTACACAAACTCCTTCAGTAATTAACTACTTAGTTAACTTAGTAGAAAAATCACAAGGTTCCACAGAAAAGATGTAGAAATTAAAAAGGGGCACGCTAAAAATAGCAAATGCAGTCGCCATTGTAATTGATGAAATATATATATTTTTTGTTTAGTTATTTATTTGCAGAATAGAAGTTAGACTTAATAACACGAGGTATAAACAGAAGAAGTACTAAACTCTCACGTGTAAGTACGCACGCTATTTTTTTTTTCAATTTCATTGCTGGTCATATTGTGAGAGTTAGAAATGTAAACAAATAAATACATCGAGTCCCTTTGAAACGATCACATCGTTACTGCGCAACCTTACCATCTTTCTTTATAAAAATAGAATTGTGTTTGAGCACGTATTGTCGGCTGTTATACCAATATTCACAGAATTACCTATCTTCTAGGCAAGCGTGTTACAACTTAGATCTTAAGCATTTATATCTGTAACCCGTGAATTAACCAAATAATTTGTAACAACCCCGATAGTTTTGAAACATACAATTATCAAAACTTTTAATATCAATTTACAATTAAACAATCGGGATTATTCCACATTATTTAACTAATTTAAGAGTTACTCACAAGCAATATGGTCGGTAGTCAAACTTAAGTTTCGGTCACTTTCAGCGGCCTTTTCCACAAAGATTCGCCAAAATGCCAAACGAGAATCGGTCGTATTTCCTTTAAAAATACTCTCAGATGCGGATGAAATTTGAGTCGGAGTGGACCGACTGCTATGCTTACGCTGTAAACTTCCATTGTCCGTTGTGACGTCACGTTTTCGTACAATGAAGTGACGTCACTCAAAACTTCTAATCGCTGTATCTTCGTAATGTATTGGTTGTGAAACGAGAAAAAAAAAACGTGTACAATATTTTTTTTAAATCTAACTGACGGACTAGTTACAATTTTTAGTCATCATGCCTGCACTAAAATATATATATATCTAGGATGTAGCACGCTTACCCAGGAGGTACCTGGGGGTCTACCGCCGAACTAAACAAAACTGTCTTAGCTTTGATGTTCTCTCTTTTCTTTTCGTTTGAAATGATAGCGATGGCTGTAGCAAAGCCAAAGCCGCTTTTGTCAGGCGGTAGAAGGCCGGGTTAGTCTAGCGTCTACACTAGTACTACGACGTCTTGACGTGGTTTCTGTGGAATATATCGAGCGCCTCCCACTGCTTCGTGTGTAGCAGAATGTGCGGCCGGCGCGTGCGCATGTACTCCACCGCTTCGGTGGGCGACCAGCCGTTTTTCTGGAATCACAAAATATCATAAGTATGAATACTAATGTGTTTGTTACACATTTTTAATGGACTTAAAAAACAGGAGGTTCTGAATTCGACTCTATTTTTTTAGTTTGTTAGAAGCCGTTCGAGTATTACGAAAGCACTTTTATTGAATTGAAAACTTTTTTTGGCTCACCATAGACAGATTTTTCGTGGGCTGTGAATTGAATTCTAGTGTCACGCTCGGGAATGATAAGAAGCTTCGGGTGAACTCGGGACCATGGTGGCCACGCCTTCTGGTTTCACCCGCGTAGTTTCCAAAGTAAGCTATCAAATTCTGAGTTAAGTATAAGTTTTTACTTTTAGCGGCAGTTCCTATGACTCCCAATTTTTTTTATAACTTGTATAGGTTTACACTTGACCACCACCTCGCCTGATGCTAAGCGATGAAACCAATTCACTCTCCATTTGAAGACACCGCGATTGCAAAACAAAAAAAAAAAAACCCACTTATGCAACGTATTCCACAGCCTAGACGGACTACGTTCATGTCTTTGGAACACCAACCTTGAACCGATGTCGCTTTTTCTAGCTACGAGCAGTCTGATAGAAATAAGGGCAAGGTGGTATTAGATTATGCAGATCAGTTGCACACTCTCCGAAATGTATCCGATAAAAAGCCGATACGCTTGCAATTTTACGGCGATGATCATGACTTTGAAGTCTGCTTCGCACAAGGGTGTCGTTGCTTATGAGCCTTTTGGCACGTCTCTCGATCGATTCCAGAGCTGCCAGCTGATTCTTAGCCGATCCATGCTAAAGATGCTTGATAAGAGAGAGAGAGTACTTTTGATGTAATTAAATAAAACATTACATAAAACTTGAATTGCCTGAAAACTAACGTGGTTATAACACATTTTAAATAAATACACGGGTAACTCACGTTTGATATAGTCAGTCCAGTCCCGACTCAAGTTTCGATCGCGTCCGGCGATTTTTCTCAAGGAGAAGTGCGCGCGCGTGTTCCTAGCTCGTTAAGCACTGCGGGCAGCCAAACGGCGCAAACGCTTAACGGTTGTTGTGGGGGTACATGTGAGGGGGTTTCGACCGCCGGACGCGATCGAAACTTGAGTCGGACTGGACTGACTATATCAAACGTGACTTACCCGTGTATTTATTTGTTACCACTGCGTGTTACCACTTACCATCATGAGGTAGCAGCCCACGAGCGTGGCGGAGCGCGTCCGACCAGCCTTGCAGTGCACGTACACCGACCCGCTGTTGACCTGCGCGCTCGCTGTCGCGACCCCGCCCAGCTTGCCCCCGTGAGGCAGGAACCTGACCACAGGACACACAGACATTATTTATCGTATATTGTATTAGCATAAGCGGCCCACTAAATGTTCTCACTGCTGCGACTCAAGGCACTCTCTCGTAAGGAGAGTTTATAAACTCACGCGCTGTATTGTAAATAGACGGTGATGTTTTTTAAATTGTTTTTTTGTGAATTGTACAGCGATAAATACAAGAAAATATAATTGACAGTCAAAGGGAATTTAAAACATAGAATTATAGTATTAAACAGCATGTTGCACCTGTTTAGCTGCAGATATAGGTACTGCGATTACGTACGTCGTTGACGTACACTTACATGATGTCACCATTGAACTCTTAAAACACCAAGAAGCGGCACGCGCACATCTACGATGGCAATGTAAAATCAGGTGACGTCTCCTGATTGAGTCTCAGTCGCAACAGTAGCCACAAGTTGAGTGGACGTTCGCTAACAATTCAAAAAAATCCGATATGAGCCGTAATAATAATAATAAATTATTCTACTTTTGCAAGGTGCACAAATAGTTCAAAGACCAAGAACAAGTTCCATGGTATCACTTTTCATGCGTAAGTACACAAAATCTTTAACTATTTCCATAACAGTTCAATGATTATTACATATAAAATTATTTTTCTGTTGTAAACAATTTTACAATTGGCCATTTCTAAAAAGAGACAGATATACATACAGCGTAAGAGTGCAACACGACCGGCGATATGTTAGTTGCGGCTATTTTGTCTCTTTCACGCCAGTGCATTTGTATGTCTTTCTATTCTTGTCGAAAAAAATATCTAAACAAATGTGATGTATAGCTATCTCATTTGCACCTACTGCCTACTTGTCATGATGTCTTTGTCATTCATTCAAACGTCTCTCACGATGCAAGTGAAGCTGTGTGCACATTGCGTATACTTATGTGAGATTTTCGCCACATTATGCTGTCTTTATATTAGAGCGTACCTTATCTTCGTTTACTTAGTTTCATCAAAGGATGTCACCCATCCAAAATCGTCTAACGCACACGGTTAGCTATACATACAGATGTATATACGATGTTCTATACTTGTATAGGTAAATATGTATACGTATTCGTGTACACAGGCCGCTGTGGATTTTTTTTAAAAGTAGTGCCCGCGGTTTCACCCGCATTGTTCCCGTTCCCGGTATTTTCCCGGTCAGCCAGTTATTTCTGACTACAATATATCTGTGTTCCCAATTTCAACCCGATCCGTCCAGGTGTTCCGACGTGATTGAGCAACAAATATCTAAACATCCGAACTTTCGCATTTATAATATTAGTAGGATTAATAAGAAATACAATTTTGTAGTGGTAGGACTCTGAGCAGAGTCCGCCTGGGGAAGTACCACACCTTTGCCAGTTATTCTACCGCCAAGCAGTAATGTATAAACATTACTGTGTTCCGATTTGAAGGGCAATGTTTCCAGTGAAATTACAGGGCTTAGAGATATAACAGCTTAGATCTCTGGGTGACGAGCGAAGTGCAGTGCTAGGTAATGATTTGGACTCTTCATGTTCTAATAACTGCGTGTCACTGAGCTGTTATGTGGCAGGCATGTTGCTTACCATCAGGCAAATGTCCTGGTCGTCTCGTCAATCTTTATTAAAAAAAAAAATGTTTGTCTGTAAAGTCGGTTTACTGACGATAGAACGTGACAACGTCTTAAGAAATCAGTACGCTGATAGCGCGAGTAGTGATACCGCTCGACTCGGCGGGTGGCGCCCTCAGCGCTCAGCTTCGTCCGCATGGCATAGAAGACGAACTAACGGTAACGTTACAGTTTTGCGGGCATGCAGCCGGCTTCATCGAATTATAAGACATTATCACGTCAAAAAAAACAAAATGTGTAAAGCCAGTATGAAATATTGACCTGTTGATGAACGTGACTCCTTCGTAGAGCTTGTCCTGGTCGGGCGCCTCGAATATGTCCGTGGTGGCGAGTTGCAGGAACTCTACGCCGTGCGCGCGCCATTTCTGGAACAAAACACGTTTTCAATGAGATCGAAACACAATTTCTGTAGAGCAACATACAGCTGGGGACATCCGATACCGAACCAGGATGGAATAGACGATTCAATCAACCAAATCAGCTCTGAGAGGGGCAAAGGCCGACAACATCTAAAACAGCCAAAGATGTAACCATGATCACCATGTAGATGACCTGCACAAAGTGTGCACTATGGCTTCCGCTCTCATCGTCATCATTAGCCTGTATTCGTCCATTGACATACATATGCTTCTCCCATAATACGTCACTCAGCCCGATCCTCAGTCTTACGTTTCCAACCGCCACCAGTCTCGTCTTGAGTATATCATCACTCCATCTAGTCTCAGAGAGTCCTACACTACGTTGACATCCACTCCAAAACCCGCTGGAGATAATGTTGGCCGCTTAATCGTGGACGAAGCTCTCATGAACCATATTGAGGCCGTTATAATGGTTTCACGGCTGGTGCTAGTGAACTCATTCTCATCGGGGATATTAATCACATAAACAGCCCACTAAATGTTCACACTGCTGGGACTCGGAGCCTTCTCTCGCAAGGAGAGGGTCAAGACCATAATCCACCACGCTGGCCCAGTGCGGGTTGGTGGAGGTCACATGAGGAAAGATTCTAGGTACATGTCGGTTTCCTCACGATGTTTTCCATACCGCTTAAAGTTAGCGGCATTACTCACATCACTTCGAAAGACAGTGATAAGCGTGGTTTTGAACCCGGGGTCTCCGGATCGGCAGTCGCCATTCTCCCGACCAGACCAGCCGTAACTTTGGATGTTAATCAGTAACCCATATAAATGGAGAAAATCTCTTTGTATTGAAGTACCTACAACCACCTCAACCTGATTTCCAACATCTATCAGGAGTTTTTGTGTACCCATCGGAAATCGGAACCCAACGGATGTTGCATATGCACTATGGGGCTGAAATATTCCGGTGTATATTCTTTAGGTCTCCTATTAAGCCCCTGCAGAGAAAATTTACAGATGCGAACATACCCAAAAACCTCTCAATACATTATTATATGCCTAACACGCATGATGAAAAGGATACCCCTATAAAATGCAGGTTTACGGTGGAGACACCGGATCATATATATACTATGATAGCGTACGATATCACCTATATACATAACAAATTTCAAATGCAAGATCCGATCCCCCAGAAAAATGTTATACCTATTTACAATCAATTATTTATATCTATTTACCTCCAAGCAGCAATGTGCAAACATTACTGTGTTCCGGTTTGAAGGGCAATGATTCCAGAGAAATTACAGGGCTTAGAGACATAATATCTTAGATCTCTGGGTGACGAGCGCAGTGCAGTGCTAGGTAATGATTTGGACTATCATGTTCCAATAGCTGCGTGTTACTGTGCTGTTATGTGGCAGGCATGTTGCTTACCATCAGGCACAAGACCTGCTCGTCTCGTCACTCTATGCTATAAAAAAAAAACATTTTTTTTTAAATTTTGTTCTAGTCTGCCTTTTGGTGTCGTTGGTAGTAAGTAGCGAGATAGCTACAACAAACAGCATTCAAATACATTATTTTTATTCAATATCTAGATCACCGATAGGAAGCACGTCATTGCTGTGTTAGAAATTTAAATAACTTTTAACAAAGACGCATTGAGAAGCGGATCGTGAACCGATGAACCGCACAAGATAATACGTACCTATATAGTGGGCTGCTGTATTTATTTTCTATTAACAAAGGCATTATCATTATAATTGGTTTTTGATGATATTTTGAATTATGAGGCAACATATTCCTATACATTCTACGGTTTTTACACAAATGTCTAAGTTCGTTAGGAAAAACAAAGTGACGCGTTATTTATAATACATCAAGAAGACGATTAAAATTCGTGTCACGATGTTTGTGTTCGTCTCCGAAACTATTTATTTATACGAACTTTACGAAATAAACGATTTTAACGAAATATTATTTTGATACTAACAGCGCCCCGCGGTTTCTCCCGCGTAGTACCCGATTCCGTTAGTGATCCCAGAATATTAATTATATATTTACAAAATTTCATCCAAATCCCTTCAGTACTGTTTGCGTGAAAGAGTAGGTAACAAACATACATCCATACATTCTTACAAACGCAACATTCTTACAAATTAAACTATTCAATAGCAATTTTATTATTTTTGTTTGAGCAATATCCAAATATGTATTTTAACAATAGTTATTGACGTCACCTCATTGACATGAAGTATTACGTCAATTTGACATTTCATTCGTTGTTTAAAAAATAGATATTCCGTGACGTCACGCCCGTAAGTAATCCCAAAGGAGAGCTGTGTGGGTTTGTAGTTTGTAGGCAATGAATCAAGGATAACTTACAGGGAAAACAACAAGATAGTTGATGAATAATACAATAATATAGTCTATAATAATAATATGGTCTAGTCGGGAGAACGGCGGCTGCCGATCCGGAGACCCCGGGTTCAAACCCCACACGCACCACTGTCTTTTCGAAGTCATGTGCGTAATGCCGCTAACTTAAAACGGTGAAGGAAAACATCGTGAGGAAACCGACATGTACCTAGAATCTTTCGAAGTCATGTGTCATCCGCCAACCTGCAATGGGCCAGCGTGGTGGATTATGGCCTTAACTCTCTCCTTGCGAGAGAAGGCCCCGAGTCCCAGCAGTGGGAACGTTTAGTGGGCTGTTGATGATGATGATGATGACAATAATATAGCAATATTACATAAAATTTCATCTATAAAAGGAAGCTTAAGCTGATGTGCCTATTTCATAGTAACGAGAATACGGTACCGGACTGGGTCAAAAATACACCATCCAACCAACCAAGTTGGATCCGACGAGTGATCTCTTTCTCAAAGTTCGTATTTAGTATCCCATCAAAAACATAAATGTAAAATGAGAGCCAAGTTCAATACTATCATTTATGGCTTGATTGCTAACTTCAACAACAAAAGAAGTGAGATGTAAATGGGTGCCAAGTTCAATGTTCAGTCTTGCAATTGATTAAATCCACACATAGTGTTTTGTAAGAACTTAACATTTGTTGTTTTCTTATAACTTAACATAACATACTAAAGTCTCAGATTTTACTTGGCTAGTTTTCATGTACGATTTTTTCTGAAGTACGTACTAAAACAGTAATTCAAGAGCCTTATTTTCGATGGGTACCTACTATCTATCACTAAGTTAACGAAAAATAAAATAACAAATTTAGAATGTACGAAAACTGCTAATAACTCGTATGCGAAAACTAGCCAAGTAAGATCTGAAGCTTTAATATGTTATGTCAAGTTAAAAGAAAACAACAAATAATATGTTAAATTCTTACATAACATTATGTGTGGCTTTAATCAATTGCAAGACTGATCATTGAACTTGGCACCCGTTTACATCTCACTTCTTTTGTTGTTGAAGTCAACAATCAAACCATAAATTATAGTATTGAACTTAAGCTCTCATTTTGCATTTATGTTTTTGATGGGATACTAAAATATGAAGACTGGAAGTACAAAACATTCAGTTTCGGTTAAACAATAGCCTATGTGTTCGTCTAGACCTCTAGACTATAATCTACCTGTATTCCAAGCTAGAGCCCGATCCCTTCATACGTTACGAAGTTAAAACGTTACGAATAATATTAAATAAATAGGATTAAGTGCAATAAAGAGTTTATCTTTTATATAAATGTATGTATTTGAATTTGTAGTAATTGACAATACTGTCGTGAATAATCGTAATACCGAAGTACATGGGTTGAACCAGCAGACCTACTACGACCTAAGTCTATAACTTCCGACCGAGATGTATCGATCCGAATGTTTTTCGTGGCAGGCTACAATCCGATTCAACTATCGGTCGAATCCGATCATTCGGAGTTTTGTAATCACGTGTTTACTATTTAACTTATTGGTATTCGAGAAGCAGGCCGCTGATACCTATAGCACAGATCAGAAAATAGTTGCCTATAGTCATAGTTAGCGGTGTTTGTATTATTTAGAGAGCACACAAACCTTATATGATTACTATTAGGTATGTGCATACTAGTTATTGGGGCCTTTGTCACGTTATTTAGCGAGTTTTTATGCTTCATGAAGTTATGGCTGCGCTAATCGGGAGAACGGCGACTACCGATGCGGAGCCCTTGGTTCGAATCCCACGCGCACCACTATTTTTTCCAAGCCATGAGCGTAATGCCGCTAACTTGTAAACGGTGAAGGAAAACATTGTAAGGTAACTGATACGATCCTAGAATCTTTCGAGGTCATGCATCATCCACCAATCCGTACTGGGTGAGCGAAGTGTAGTAGGAACGTTTAGTAAATTTAAAATTGTTCTTTGACTGGTAGTGGTAGTGGCTTAGTTTTATATCATAAATCGTTTATTGGCCATAAGTAACTATACAATACCGGCAAACCACCATAATTATGTTAACATTAACAAACAATAAAATAAAATAATTAATTCGTCATTATAAATTTAACAATATTTTTCCGTTTGTCCATTACAAAAATGAAGATTCAGATAAATACATTAACATAAATTCACTAAGTTTGTAAAATGGATTGCTCACAAAGAAGTGCTTTATCTTATTTCTAAATTCGTTAGTATCCAGTTTTGTTATGCTGTACGGTAATTTATTGAACATCTGGATTTTTATAAGACGACCTCGTCTTTCAACTTTAGTGAGTCTAGTTCTCGGATTCTACAGCTTTTCATTGTTTCGTACGTTAGTGGTAACTCAACTTGCGACGCCGTAGGTTCCATTCTCACCCAATGCAAATATTTGTGTGATGAATACAAATATTTGTTTCTATGTGTAATAAGTATTTATTTACAATTTATTATATCAGCTATCTGGCTTCAATGACACGCTTTGCTTAGTTTGGAGCTTATAGTTGGTGTTGTCTGAACAATGCCCTCCATTATTTATACAAAAAATATATCTATATACAATGATATTTGAAACTATACGTCAATGTCTATATATATAAAAATCAATGCCACTTTTCGTTGTTATTGAACTCCTCCTAAACGGCTGGACCGATTTGAATGATTTTTTTTGTATACGTTTGGGTAGGGCCCTGGAAGGTTTAGATTCACAAATCAGCCCGGCAGATGCCGCTGCAGTTGATATCTAGGTTATTATTCGAGCGAAGCCGGAGCGGGCCGCTAGTATTTTATAAAGTTTTTGATTGAAATTAATATATCGTGTTATCTTAGTTGGTACACAATATCATCAGAATAATATTTGATGTTGATTACTAATTGCCGCAACGAAAAACAATTAGTATTAATGACAAACATAACGAACTTGTTGTTTACTTGGTAATTACAAACAGAAAATACAAATAAAATATGATTTAATCTTAATTTGAAAATAATTACGCGGTAATTAAAAGCAAATTTATATAACAAACTACTGCAATTTAATTCACATTAAGTAATTATTTTAGGTACCTACATTATTTCAATGACCGCAAATAAAGAAAAACAGGACTATTGTGTGAAAGAGGACATAAATAATAGGAATCATGTGACGACGGCTAGTAGGTACCTACCATTTATATTTCTAGGAGGAAATGAATTGACGTATACAGGACGTCTACTCTCTTTCTACGAAAACGTAATTTCGAAGTAAACTCGCGACTTTCCAACTCCAATTCTACTTCTAATCTAATTATTAGAGTATGCTTAGAACATTTAAACGTCAAATAATGTTGTATCTGACGAAACGAAGTAGAACGAGAGCAGGAAAGTCGCGAGTTTTTTTTCGAAATTACGTTTTCGTTGAATTAGAGTAGGCGTCCTGTTCTGCTTGAAGAGGTTATGTCGGTCTCGATACAATAAGTGGTGCCAGACTGACTAAAATAATACTGACTTTGCCGCAATTAACGGAGACTTTCTCGCATTTTTCCGGGAATTCCGCCGCGGCATCGTGGTACTTAACTCAACTCACACTGTGATCACCAAGAGGAGCAACCAGTAAGTGGGTACCAGATGCCTGGTCACCCTAGGTCACCCGCGACGGACCAGATGTTAATTTCAGGGAACCAGGAACTTTGCGATAAGTACATGCGTGCTTTGTAATTAGTGGTGGGGACCACTAATTACGAAGCACGCATGGATGACATGTGCAGGACATGTGCCTGATGGTAAGCAACATGCCTGCACAGTGACACGCAACTATTGGAACATAGATGAGTCAAAATTATTTCCTAGCTGTGCACTGTTAACGTCTACGCACTGTCAACGTTTAAACATCAAACAATGTTAGATCGGATGAAACAAAGTGAAAAAGGGGGGAGGGCCCTTTTGAACGTCACGTGATTAATGGACAGCCCCTAAAGTGACTGAACACAAACATTCACTTATAATATTACTAGTAGGACCTAATATTTGAGTCTATATGCTGCACCAGCAAACCAGCATTAGGGTAGGGTACAGTAGGGTGATCACCCAGGGCACTGGATATAAAGGGACGCCGTACCGCTACCGCAGCTCACTTTTGTGTTCAGTTTGTAACTAAGCCTAGCTCATTGAGCGGTCAAGTCAAAGAAAAAAAAACGCTCAGGGTGCTAGTAGAGCTAAAACTGGCCCTGTCATGTCATCATAAAATTGTAAATACTGTCAATTTACAATGTTAGATTATTCATAAATTAATTTAACTTACAGTAAGCTTATAATTTCACACGTTTTATTGTTATTTAATGGCATTTAAATTTTATAGTAACATATTTAACCACTTACTTGTTATTAACTCTGTGTTTCAAAGATTGCTACACGTACTTCCCCAACTCTACTAATGCAGGTGATATGTACTCACCTCAGCATCGTTGGAGAATATCTTCAACTCATATGTTTCATTCATTGAAACAACACCTTTTATGTTTTCCTCGTCTTTTAACTGAAATATAATACAAAATACACATGGAAAAATGTTTTAAGCTAACATGGTTGTTCAGTACACTAGCATTTATCGATTAGGGAATGGTCATCATCATCAACATCATCAACAGCCCACTAAACGTTCCCACTGCTGGGTCTCGGGGCCTTCTCTCGCAAGGAGAGAGTTAAGGCCATAATCCACCACGCTGGCCCAGTGCGGGTTGGTGGATGACACATGACTTCGAAAGATTCTAGGTACATGTCGGTTTCCTCACGATGTTTTCCTTCACCGTTTTAATTTAGCGGCATTACGCACATGACTTCTAAAAGACAGTTGTGCGTGTGGGGTTTGAACCCGGGGTCTCCGGATCAGCAGTCGCCATTCTCCCGACTAGACCAGCCGTAACTTTACAGGGAATGGTAAACACTGGCAAATAAAAATTTATAATGATTGTTTTGATGCCATTTCATGCATTATGTTCACAGAGTCACAGACATACTAAGCCATGTAAATATTAAATAATGCTAGTGTAACTTGTAAACAGAACAAAGGAGAACAAAATCACAATCTAAATTCTTAAGATTGAGTCCTGGATTACATTTACAGTATGAGTTCAAATCGGGAAAGTTTAACTATATTATGTGAATTTTACAAATAATATTTATGTCAGTTTCTAAGAGAAACATAAAGTTTGATGATATGTGGTGCTTGTTTAGTCACTTAAAAGAAAGTTTAATGTTTTAGCATCAATTTCTAAGAGAAAAATATGGGTAGGTGTAAATTTGTTAAATGGGTACTTCTTCTTAGAACACTTTTCATACACTTTCATGTATTTTTTAGTATAGTGTATAAATGTTTTGTTTTTTTGAACCGACTTTAATTTTACCTTCGATACAATTTTTCATACATAATAAATCAATAAGTATTCAAATTACGCCCACGAAATTCTTTTATTTTTACTGTAGATTTTAAATTGGAAACAGATGAAAAATCTATACCACCAGTTTATTTGAAGTGTCTTTGATGATACACATTAGTCATACAGAACTATTTAATTCAACAAACACATTAAAATCCCGTTTCAAAATCGAAAAGGCTCTTTTACCGAGTGACCAATTGACCCACTAAAATTACCTGTTTCGTCATGCTCTGGAAAGGGAGAGCACCCAGGATAACTGAATCGTCCATCCTGTCATACCAGCGCCTGCTGGTGACCTTCTCCATCAGCACATTGTAGAGTAATGTGGGGTAAAAGGTTGCCCTGGCGAACATCGCTGTGCCCTGCGGAATAACGCGTGTTACACTCAGTCACACACTACACTGCGCCGTCTGCCGCGGACCACATCGCAAGCCTGAACAGTGACGCCAGAAGCCGTACCATGGTGAAAGCAGTAGGTGGTGGGGGTTGTATAATTTCTTGAGGATCCTCCTCTGCCTTGCTACTTGTTTGCATTGCTGACATTCTGCTGTCAAACTGTTGTTTTCAATTTGACGTTTTCGATGTCATTTTGACGTTATAGTTAAAATTGCCAGAAATTAAATAAAGTATTGTTGCGTTCCAAATTTTTATAATCCTAGTAGGTGGCTTTCGCATTTGGTCAATTAAGGAAAACGAGTGCATTTATAGCTCCTATTCTGATTAACAAGGGGCCATGGTAGGAAGCGCAGAGTAAGTAATCACTGTGTTGTAGGAAGATCACAGGAAGTCATATTTTTATTTATAATATTCTCCTCGAACGCCAAATAAGTAAATTTATAATACGTCTCCGTTTCCGGCGTGTATCATTTAGTAAAGGTATGAAAAATCAAAAAAGCTACCGTAGCTGCGGCTCAAAACTTTGTGGTTTGACCAGGGAGGTCAAACCATAAAAATTTTTTTCGTATTTTTATTTGGGAAGGTATACCCATATTTTTTTGTTTAAAGGCATCTTCTTGAACCGTTCTTTATTTTGACATTAACTACATTATAAAATTAAAGTTCATTTACATAGAAACATCGTAAAATGAAAAAAAAAAAAGTATTTTTTGGCGGGAAAATGGTCCCGAAGTATTGTTTTTTTTTAAATCCAATTTATGGTATAGTATGCAGTTTTTTGTTTTTTCATGTTTGATCACTACCTCTACCTTATAATTTAAAATCTTATAGCTTCAGAACACTTGAGAACTCGAAAAAAAATCGAGTCAAGTGTCAAAAATGTTAGTTTACTTTTTGAAATGTAACCTTGACCTTGTAACCTGTAGTGTAGTAGTGTACTTGAGTACACTAAACAAAAGATACCGTTAGAAGCGTCTTGAAACGCTCTTGAAAATAGTGGGCTTAAACACGTACAAGTACGGCGGCACTTCATAAAATATGCCAAAGCGTAAACAACATTACAACACACTTAGGTAACCTGACACCCGTTTTCCCGCCAAAATTGTAAAACGCAAATACCTACGGGACTAACAAGTGGATAAAAGTAACTGCTCATTAAATCAAGAATTTAATTGACGGTAACGCTATATTTATTTGTACTTTACCTCTCTTCGGCCAGGTACGAATTTTATAGTAGTCACATCCACATGAAAAAGGTGGACGGATAGGGGCTGCCATGTCGCCAAAATTATTAGCCGGACGCCGGACCAGCCAGTTTGGCCGGACATTTTGGCCCAAAGGCCGGATGGTCTTAATTTGGATAATTAAATCTACTAATTGAATGTATATGTTGGTACATGATCCGTAGCATTTCCAGTCCAAAAAACCCGTTCATAACGCCTGAAATAACCGATTATTTATTGCTCTAACATTAAAGTCAGGCGCTTTCACAACAACAGACTCAACTATCACTTTACACTCTACTAACTAACACACTACACACTGACACTAACTAACACTTTTTATTTATTACTTCATTTAATGCATGTCCTGTAATTAATTGATTTTCTTATTACATTTTGTGGTACTGTTGTTATTCGCTAAATGGGTTCAGAATTACTTACATAATATTATCTACTTCTATATTACTCATTACACCCTATGTAATAAAACTACAATCGTAAATGTGTTATACGTATACAAAGGTGATTTAATTTGATTTTGAAAAAGAAGGGTGTTAGAAACGTGTCTATAAGTGAGTTTTTGTGTCTCTCTATGCATTGAATCAAAAGCTTTCCTAAGTGAGTATAAGTATGGCGTTCTTGTAGGTGGGCTTCGTGTATAAGCCTATATTAAGCATAAACAGCCTACTAAATATTTCAGTGAGACAGTCAAGGCCATCCACCACGCTGGTCCAGTGCGGGTTGACACCATGACCTCGAAAGATTCAAGGTAGGTACACGTCGGTTTCCTCACGATGTTTTCCTTCACCGTTTTAAGCGAGCGGCATTACACACATGACTTCGAAAAGACAGTGGTGCGCATGAGCTTTGAACTCGGGTTTCCGGACGGACAGTCGCCGTTCTCCCGACTAGACCAGCCGTAAGGCGTAAGGCTTAGCCCAAAGTTCAGTAAGAAGGCTATATTAGAAGACAACTGCCTTAACTCTATAAAAAAAACTACACTTCAAAATAACGCTGCGTTTACGCCGCACATACTTGACTTTATACATTTACTTTATTACTAATGGCGTACTGGCTGGTTCTGTGCCGTTCCTTAAAAAAAAGGCGCCGATGCGCGCGCATTTCTAATCTGTGAACAAAGTATAAATTATTTCGCGCCCTTTTTTGAAGTGAAAACTTCTTTAGGCGCGCTATGGACAGAATTTTCGTGGGCTGTGAAATGGATTTATGATCACGTGATCATCACGCTCGGATATGATAAGAAATTTCGGGTAAGCTCGGGATGCTAGAGCGAGAAAGATAATGTGGTCAACAAATGTGCCAGACCGAGAAAGATAATTGTTAGAGGAGGACATGGGACAATAGATACTCTCTCTCTCTCGCTGCTTGCTACCGGTTACCAGTGTTGACACTTTAGCGATTTTGTCGCTGAAACTGGCGAATTTTTAAAATCTTTTAGCGGATTTAGCCGACGTGTTACCGACAAAGGGGAATATACTAGTGTAGTGTAGAAGGTTGGAGAAGGAAAAAGCTTATGTATTCTTCCAGACTGTTATTCCCTTAATAATTCAATCAAAACCGGCGACTTTGTTTTAAAACTATTTGGCGACAAGCTCAAAATCATAGTGGCAGCACTGACGGCTACCAACTCCAAAATACTTTTCTTTGGGCGGGAAAACACGACGGGTGCTTTATAATTTTCACAATCAAATTAATTAGTTTTGCTGTGTAAATATTTCGTTTCTTTCGCGTAAATATTTAGTTTTGTATATAGTCAATAGTATAAATAAATATGAGCGTCGCTAGCGATGGGGGTGACCCCGTCGAACAGACCAGAAAAAGAAAACTATTGAAGCCAAATCCAAGTGAAAATGTTTCTTACAAACTATTTAGAAAACCCCTTTATAAGAGAAAGAGACTATTCCCAGAAAATCGTAGTGTGGAGAATGTGTAGTGTACGTGGAATCGACGGAACAGGAGAAAGTCGGTAACAAAAATCCTATTACACTCACCAACCTTTTTGCGGACAATGTTAGGGGCATCATCATAGGGGTGCACCGTGTGAATGCATACAAAGTTGGAGTAACTTTTAAAAAGCCGGCCCCGGCCAACAACTTTTTGAACATGGACACTTTTTTTACTAACCATAAATGTGTATACAATCTGGGTATACAAATAAGGACTGCCTGAGTAACCTTAGTATTTATTTCGCGCGGACTAAGTCGCGGGTAACAGCTACTTTGTATATTAAATAAAATTTCAATAAATATCTACTCTAATTTCTGGCTTGTTTTACTCGTTTATTCAACTAATACGATCCATAATATTTTATTATAATACGACATACCTACCTAATACAAAAATCAGCTAATGAAGTTTTCACTTCTGCCGTGTGGTCTTAAGCACACACCTTTTTTTTTTTTCGCTGTATTTCTTTTCATTTGAAAATGTCGTCAGAGTTTTATTTATTTCCTCGCAAATATGTTATAAAACGTCGTTTGATATACTTGCGCTTTGATAATTACAGCCTCTGCTAATTAATTATAGCAATAACGCCTCTTAGCGCACTTATATCATAATGTACTGTTATCCTACCTCTCCCCCTTGTAAACGCACCGTAACGTTTTACAAGACATCCCCTCCCCTTAAAATGAGGTACGTAATAGGGAGGTACAGAAGCTAATATAATATAAATATATGTATATATAGTTGAAGTAGGTACCAATAGATATTGGGGTGCGTGGCTCAGGAACCTCCAGGTGGTGCACTTTGGGCATCACACAACAACTTGCCTCGGTTGGAGCTTGTTGTGTTATGGTGAATCCCGGCCGGGGCTGGGGGAACTTCTACACGCGCTCCTCTCCCCCTTGAGCAGTGCGTGTGGAGAGGGACTGGTACTGAACAGGTTGGGGAGAGGGACTGGAAAACTTGGGAAGGTTACTCAGCTGACATATCGGCCAAGTAAAATTCCTAAGCCTTCCAGATGAAGGTGCTTTACGAGCAATTTGATTAGTAGAGTGTTCAGTGGAAAGTCAAGGACCGCGATGCGGCCATAGAGGCGGTACCGCGGCTATTCCTAGCTGCGGTGGTGAGGGTGGACCTCTCACTGCCGACCATCTTTGCCGTGATGCTCGACGGTGAGAGGTCGTGTGAGTTAGAGGAGAGAACAGTAGCACCCCACCACTGAGGCGGAAGCGGACACGGGGGCGAGCCTGGAGATTCGAGACTCTGAGCTCGCATCCCGTCTCTACAGGAGGGCCTGGGGAGTCAGGCATTTAGGGCCGTCTGGCACCCCGCCTAGGAATAGTCCTTCAAGGAGATGACGCGCCGCTGATTTTCGGCGCGTCACTAGAGCCAAATGCGGGGTACTGACGCCCCCCGCGAGGTGGGCTCGCAAGAGGCATGTGGGTCAGGGTCGTTAACGGGAGTGCGAAAAGTGACCCTGCGACCCTGACCTCTAGCCATGCAGGAGAAATCGGTTTTAATCGGTAGGAGCACAATGTCTGTCACCATGGTCTCGAGCCCGACATACCTCACCAATCTCACCATGTCCCTGCATAGTTAATGTATTTCCCCCACATAAAAAAGGTAGGTAAACCAATAGACAACCATCTCCGTTAACATCGTATGAATAGGTAAACGCTAGCATTTGCTAGCGACCTTTGCGCATGTAACAAAAAAATTATTTTCTATTTTAGTGTGTACCTACTTCTTTTTAATGGAGGTTAGAACCCCAAGTACATCCGTCTACGAACCCACAGGAACCCTTTTAAACTTACCATCTCACCTAAATATTGTGTTTACTTCTAACCTGTAGCCATGTTGCAATTACTCAACTGCATTCCTATTTCAAATTCGCAAGTAAATTTAACTCCTTCGACCTCTAATATTTCAAGCTGGTCGTTTTTTACACATCCACCTTTATTAATTCACGAGCCGGGCCTCTTTCAAAACTTGAAAGAGATATCATCGGCTTGATGTATTGACGCCATTCGTTCCCGCCACGGGGGGCGCGCATACGACATTCCAAGTTCAAATTAAATTAAAAACATAGTAAAAACCAAAAACAACGCGTTTCCGTTCCGTGCGTTCGGTATTCAAATTCGGGAGATTCGATCGCGCCAATTTGTCTATGACGTACAAAAAGTGTTAGAAAAAGTTAATTAAATGAATTTGTAGGATTGATATGCTTCTGAAGTTTCTTTAAAGGGTGGAATAAGGTATAATGATCTGGTAATTTAATTTGAACCGATAATGAAATACATTTGTTCTCTGTCTGCTTTAGATAAGCATTAACATTAGCCGCCTGTGACCCTGTGCCCTGTGAGGACACGATTTTTTAAGCGAAAACTTGCTTAGGTTTAGACACGTAGAACATTTTTTGGGTGAACAAAATCACGAAACTCGCGTCATCGTTACTGAACAATTTCCACGGGCCATAAGTATTTGAAATATTCGTATTAATTATATTATATATTCGTATAATGGCGTTTGACATTTTTCTATTGTTTTTTTTCTAATATTTAAGCTTTGCAATGCATCAATATAACGTACAAAAATACTAGGTGCTGCTGTTCCCGACTTCCTCGATGTTCGATATTTATGATACTTATGGGGTGATATTTAACTTGTTTGATTTCATTGATTCATAAATGTAGGTACCTAACTGGTAATAAATTAAAATAAAATCTGGGCTTCGTAAAGTCATTAACTTTTATTCTCCAATTAAATATGTATTTTTTCCAGATAAGAAGTAAGTATTATTAATTTTATTTTATTTAACGTGAGAAGTAAGTATAGGTACATGGTCAATAATAAAATGCCATTCCTCGACTGCCATTGACTGGCCTCGTGGCTTAGTGGGTTGTAGCTCTGCCTGCGAAGCCGAGGGTCGTGGGTTCGATTCCCACCCAGTGCAAATATTTGTGTGATGAATTCAAATGTTTGCACTGTGTCTGGGTGTTTCTATGTATAATAAGTATGTATTTAAAACTAAATAAGTATTATGTCAACTATCTGGCCGCCATCATACAAGCTTTGCTTAGTTTGGGGTCAGATGGTGTTGTGTGTGAATTGTCCACCAATATTTATTTATTTATTTATTTATTTATTCCAGATTATTCTGAGTCTCTATACTTTATGTTGAACTTTATCCCAAATAAAGTAGCCAAGTGCGAGTTGGACTCGCCCATGAAGGGTTCCGTTGCAGCAAGTAACATAATATAGGTACATAGTACACATAGTTCTTGTAGTTCGTTGTAACTTTGATCGAAGTTTTAATAATAGTGTATTTATGACGCACTAAAAAAAAAATACTCATCAGATCGAGTTCAAACTAATTTTCGTTGGTAGTTTTCATGGTAATGTACATCATATATTTTTTTTAGAATTTTCATTCTCTTACTTTAGAAGTTAGAGGGGGGGGGGACACACATTTTACCACTTTGGAAGCGTCTCTCGCGCAAGTTATTCAGTGTAGACAAAAATTATTTTAGAAACCTCAATATCATTTTTGAAGACCTATCGAATACCTATATAGACACCACACACGTGTAGGTTTGATGAAAAAAAAATTTTTGAGCTTCAGTTCTCAGTATGGGGGGCACCCCTAATTTTTGTTTTTTTTACAAAACTTTTGTAAAAATCTTAATGCGGTTCACAGAATACATCTACTTACCAAGTTTCAACAGTGTAGTACTCATAGTTTCGGCAAAAAGTGGCTGTGACATACGGACGGACAGACAGACAAACAGACAGACAGACAGACAGACAGACATGACGAATCTATAAGGGTTCCGTTTTTACGTTTTACGGAACCCTAAAAATGTAGAGTTCCATAAGTCACAGTCTTTTTTAATTTTACGTGAAAGAAGTTGCAAGCATTTATTTTAACTCGTTACCAAACAAATATTTTATTTTTACGCACGACCTAGCATTTTATTCTAAACTGTCAAGTAAAGGACGCCATGACACATGACGCCATTACGGCTGCAAACATTTTATTTAACACGTATTATTTACTGTTGTGAGTAAAGAGGTTGTTAATAAGACATACTATACGGATAGCTGGAGGGAATGATAAATTCAAAGTGTGCGCAAATTGCGCGCGTGCGCAGCTTGCTATACACCTGCGGTTTCAACGCCATTAGTCTTTTTAATTAGTGAACTGTCGTTAGTTGATGCATAATGAATGGGCAATTTACTTATTGCTCGGTATTATTTAAAAAGTACTCAGTTTACTACATAATATGGACAGACGAGACGAAAAAGGCATGCGCCAAAGATAATGTAAACGCATGCGCTGTTCTAAAGTCCAGTGGAAAGTGTAGATGACATTCGAGGTTGCTGTCATGGAATAGGTCCGTGACAAAAAAAGGTGTTAATTGTTATGGGCAGATGCCCCTTGTAGAGTTCATAACACAGCTGCACTACACTGCCTCACCGGGAGATATAAAATACACAGATCTTGTTACACAAGTAGAGCGTAGAGGCAACTCTCCGTTTTAGTCTTTGGAACTTCGACCATGAAACAATGTCACTTTTCGAGCTACGCGAGCAGACAGAAATGTATCGGAATGAAGTTCCTTATTGCAGGTTTGGAGGAGAAAGGTTTTTGCTGTGCGACCGCTGATAAAAATGCTCTTGGCGGAGTCCGCGGAACTATGCTTCGCAAAACCGAAGTGTCCAATGTGTAGTATATTTGTGATCTGTGACTTGGTGCTATGGAATCCCATGACACCCCTTTTTTATTTAATATTACTAAATAATAAGGTAAGTAATGTGAACCTACCCATGTACCTACTATCACGAAAATACGCCATGCCAAGTACCTAGCACAAAGCTTAAGGTACTACACGTTTGCCCAGAAGATATCAATTCATTCTTCAAACTCTTCATGTGTTAAAAACAATAATTAAAAGTAACGGTTCGTAAAACACAGACGGCCATATTGAATTCAAGTAAAGGGCGCGATGCTTTTTTTTTTAAAGCATCAATTTGTCAGCGTAGGGCGTTCCGTTTCGGTAATTGGCGGGGCACAGATGATAAAAACACAATTGTTTATACTAAATTGTAAACAAAGCACGCCCAACGGACATTGTTGTAAATAATCACCGCGATAAGCGGACACCCAGGTCGGTCTTGAAAGGTTGAATTGATGTTTTAGTTAGTTTTTTTCTTTATGTTCAAGTGCATACAGGCATACTACTTTACTACTCACTTTTACAATGAGGCGTTTTAAGAATATATACAAATATGCGTGTCAAAGGTAGTTTTCACACCTTTGCCAGTTATTTTACCGTCAAGCAGTAATGTGCAAACGTTGCGAATTAAAGGGCAATAAAATAAAATAAAATAAAATAAAATAAATTTATTTCAATCAAATAGATCTTAACTATACAATATTTTCTTACTTCTATAAACAGGTAGATTATTTTGTTAGCCTGAACTAGGTAGAACCTGTGTTTCAGGCGAAATGTTTCTAAAGAAATTGCTGGGCTAAGAAATAAATTATTCATGAAGCTGTTTAAATGGCGCTGTTTAGTAAAGAGGCTAGGTTGTTGATTGAACGGCTGATTAAGCTAGTTGGCGGCGACATATAAATCCAGAAAACGCCTAAATACGGCCATTTTGGACAGATTTTGCATCCAACCGACATTGTAAAAACTCGTCCAAAAATAGAACACTCACCGATCTCTCATCGGGCCGCGTCGGTCGCGCCTCAAAAGGAAACGGATACAGTACCGGATTTGCATCTCCTATACAAGGACAAGCTGTTCCTTTTACAAAAATATTTTAAATTAGGAACGAGATATCTGAAGGCGACATCTATGCGGCGTCACCAGTAAATTACTGGAAACTGGAGCGGTGGAGCGTCGCACTCATTGTATGCAGATGTGGGCTCGAGGCTCGAGGCTCGACGCTCGACGGCAGACGCGAGGGATTTGCATCAGAGAGGACCTACTTGCGAATAACATACCTATCCACATACCGCATCATAGATATAAATATAATATTGGTGGACAATTCACACACAACACCATCTGACCCCAAACTAAGCAAAGCTTGTGTGATGGCGGCCAGATAGCTGATAATAATACTTATATAGTTTTAAATACATACTTATTGTACATAGAAACACCCAGACACAGTGCAAACATTTGAATTCATCACACAAATATTTGCACTGGGTGGGAATCGAACCCACGACCCTCGGCTTCGCAGGCAGAGCTACTACCAACTAAGCCACGAGGCCAGTCAAAAGCCAGATGTATCGACAGATTAACTCTTTATTTTCCTTAATCTCTTAAAATTGTGAGTATGTCTGTATGCTTCAGCCAAAAACTACCGAACGGATCTAGGTCTGTATAACGCAAACTTTTTGTCCCGGGGAAATATCAGGATCGGGAACTACGCGGGTAAAAGCGGGATGCTACTAGTTCAAATAAAGTGTAATACAAAACCTAAACCAAATACAATAGCAATTAGCGAACTTATCACGGAGAGGTCGGAGAGCAACATACTGGGCTAGTGGTCAGGACGGTATGTGAGTTAAAACCGTAGTGGACTGGTAGGTACCTAACACGATTTCTGGCTGGAATCCCGTCAGTACTCTGGCAATTTTTTCAAGTATCGATGAGCCTGTCAATGGCGAACGGTGACGGTGAAGGAAAACATCGTGAAGATATCGACAAGTTTCACAAAATAGCTGCATATGTCGAGGATTTGTGCCATCCTCCGACTCTCATTTGGCTTGCCATGATTTTTTAGTTTGAAAAAGAACATAGATATTACACATTTTTAATTAATGGACGTGTGTCTCACGCCTGCTATAGTCAGTCCAGTCCTCCAGTCCGACTCGAAAGATGTTGTGTGATATTTTTCAGATATTTGTACCTATTATAATATTTGTCGTGCCACTTGGCACGAAGCCAATAAATGTTTGTACTAGCAATTTTTTATTTCGAAATGTTTGGGGATGAAATTGGAGTTGAAATGGGGGACGAATGTCTCTTACGCTTTCAAACCTAAACAACAGAACCGATTTTGATGAAATTGTATGAAATTGTTTTATTATAAGCTATAGTAACCGTAAATTTGTCTGGGTATAAAAATAGGCCTGAGTTACCTTAGTATTTATTTCGCGCGGACGAAGTCGCGGGTAACTGCTAGTACGTATATAGTTTTAAATACGTACTTATTACCTATACACAGAAACACCCAGACACAGTACAAATATTTGAATTCATCACACAAATATTTGCAGGTGGGAATCGAACCCACGACCCTCGACTTTGCGGGCAGAGTTACTACCCACTAGGCCACGAGTCACGAGGCCAGGCCAGTATAATGACGATAGTTCTTAATTTCGCCAAAAGTGGCACCAATGTTTTATTTTACTACAGGAGTTTTTTAGAATCAGAGAAAATTCATACGAGAAAATGATAGGCTTTGATGTTAAAAAAATTTTTTTTTGTAAAATTTCAGTTAGACTGCATTATGAGCCTGAAATTTCGCTTGTGCACATTATAAGTGCATGACATTATATTTTACCACTTTGGTATAGCAACCAAAATCCAGATTTCTACCTATGTATAGTGACATGATGAGCAAGTCTTAGACTTGATGTTATACAGCTATTTAAACTTGAAGCTTTTTCTTTTGTTTAAAAAGTGCTTCATTCACGAAGGTTTAAACTTATGTCGCCTGATACTCGAGATATACTTCCAAATGCTTTATAGTTCCATTTGCCAACATAATCATACACCACGATCATAAACGTCACTTACTCAGCTCAAAATATTATCCAATTTAATGTAATATTTATAATCAGGTGTCAGAAGTGGGTACACGGCTACATGGCCGTCGTTATCCAATATCATTCTCAATAATAGAAACAATAGCCCGCGGCTAGCCATTGTTCACACGACAATAGGTCCGCTCATTACTCAGCTGCTCGTTAACTGGCAACACTAACTTTATCAGCCCCCCACGTCAAATATCTACCGATCTCAAACTATATCTTCCTTGGACACAATCGACCTAAAATAAAAACAAAACTTCAGACACTGCCAGTAGCCAGATGCGTATCGAAACTCGAATGCGAATCGACGATGATATGACTTTTCCCGCGTTCCTTTTTCGAAATGCCCGCGAATTGTCAACCGTGGCATAGACAACGAGCACATTTGAATGCTCGATTTGAATATAAAGGTCGGCATTCACGTGTCGCCGCCATACATCAACCGAAGAGGTTTTAAGTCTTCCGAGCGCTTTTTGGACACAAATAAGCTTCTGATGCTAAGAGAGCGCATAATCTGCTGTGGTCGCACGATTTTAGCGTTTCAGGTCGGGAGTGAGGACAGCAGGCTTACTATTTATGTGACAGGTGCTGAAAACGGGCTATTTCGCAGTTATTTGAATTGGGTGCGAACATGTTGATTGTAGGTACATTTCTAAACTTCAACGATGTTGATTTATTTGTTTTTATTTCCTTTTTAAATTGCGCAAACATGTTGGTGCAGTTTAGGCCGCATTCTGAAGAAGTGGTTTGAGACTGGGTTTGATTCAATAGCATTCTGACGTGTGCGAAATAAAATTATGTTAGAAACTACTTTTTTTTAGTTAGGTAGGTAGTATATTTAGAACAAAATTCCTTACGGCAGGCTTGGCAGAGATAGGGATTTTGCTGCGGGGCATGAACTGAAAAAAATATGAGGCTAAAATCGTATGAAAAATATAACGGAAGTGACGCGTTAATACTGCCAGTGACCAATGTATTGTTGCGAACTTAGTTTTTAATTTGATCGTACCATAAATGATAAAATTAGTCAACTATTTTTTAGCAAATTGTGTTGCGTCTCTATAATTATTATCTGAAGCAAACTTCGTTCTTACCAGGACGTCTACTCTAATACAACGAAAACGTAATTTTGAAATAAACTCGCGTTTTTCGAACTCCGATTCTACTTCGATCCGTCGTTTTGTCCGTTGTGTTCTAAGCCTACTCTAATTAGAGTATGCTTAGAACATTTAAACGTCAAACAATGTTGTATCGGACGAAACGAAGTAGAACGAGAGTTTGAAAGTCGCGAGTTTTTTTTCGAAATTTCGTTTTCGTAGAAACGGAGTAGACGTCCAGGTGTCCCATGACACTACACAGATGATAGCACCGTTGTAGATAGTTACATATCTAGCGCGAGAGCCAGTGGTCAACAAACTAAGGTATTGAGAGAGAGTATGATCGAGCGTTTGAACTTGGCCCTTGAGGCAGTCTCTGAATGGGGCGAAACCAATCTGGCCAAGTTTAATGAGGGAAAGATGCAGGCGTGTCTGTTCTCCGCAAAAAGGAGTCAATTTCAACAGACTCCTACTTTTCGAGGTGTGTCCGTGCCGGTTACTGATCATCTTGAGCTTTTGGGTGTTACCTTGACATCTACGCTCAACTTTGGCTCGTATATCGAGTCCAAGGCTAAATTAGCTGCCAAAAAACTAGGTGTCCTCTCAAAGGTGCGAAAGTACTTCAAGTCTGAACAATTGCTTTTGTTATATAAAGCACAAATTCGCTCTTGTATGGTATGGAGTACTGTTCGCACCTTTGGGATGGATCGGCTAAGTATCAGCTTGAGGCTCTGGAATCGATCGAGAGGCGTGCTAAAAGGGTCACAGGCAATAACACTCTTGTGCGAAAAAGACTGCAAAGTCTTGAACATCGCCGAAAAATTGCTAGCTTATCGGTCTATTATCGAATACACTTCGGAGAGTGTGCATCTGATCTGCATGATCTAATACCACCTAGCCCTTTTTTCTATCGGAGTTCTCGTAGCTCGAAGAAGCGGCATCGTTTCATGGTTGATGTTCCAAAGACACGAACGAAGAAGTTTGACTCTACTTTTGTGATAAGAACCTCTAGACTGTGGAATGAGTTGCCTGAGTGGGGTTTTCCCAAGGGTTATAATCTTGGTGTCTTCAAATCGAGAGTGAATCGGTTTCTTCTAGGTAAGCACGCTCCATCTTAGACCGCATCGTCGCTTAACATCAGGCGAGATGATGGTCAAGTGTAAACCTATAAATGGTAAAAAAAAAACTTATTTTGATAAAATAAATGTCTTAAACCACATGTTAACTGTTTTCTTCACTCTACGTGCTCGTGTACGGTTTAAATGGCGGCGTTAAGTTAATAATTTAGAATATTTTACAATATAAACGTCGATAATACGGATATTAAGCGGGCAGACACCCACGACAGGCTTTGCCCGCCGTCGCCATATTTCATTTGACCACAATTACAACCATTAAACGGGGCGCAACTCTTTGATAAATTTCTTTTTATTTATTGTGGCGAACTTATTAGGATACTGTGGCTTTAATGATGACAGATGAGATGGTGTATGTTGTATTAATGCGTTTCATGGCAGGTATTCGAAGCGATGAGTTTGTAGCTCGGTTAGAACCCGTCCTTCACTTATTTACTGCAGTAAATAAGTAAAAGATGGATAAAATATATATAAGCAGATAGAAATTAATACTTATAACTCAGAATTTAATAGCTAAAAAAACGTTGAGTTATCAGCATTGTCAGAAGAAAGATTTTGCGAAATCTCCGCGATTGACGTTGTAGATTTTGACATAAATTTAAACTAAATAAAGTGGCCAAGTGCGAGTTGGACTCGCCCATGAAGGGTTCCGTTGCAGCAAGTAACATTATATACATAGTACACATAGTTCTTGTAGTTCGTTGTAACTTTGATCGAAGTTTCAATAATAGTGTATTTATGTCGTACTAAAAAAAACTACTCATCAGATCGAGTTCAAACTAATTTTCGTTGGTAGTTTACATGGTAATGTACATCATATATTTTTTTAGATTTTTCTTTCTCTTACTTTAGAAGTTAGAGGGGGGGGGGGGGGACACACATTTTACCACTTTGGAAGTGTCTCTCGCGCAAATTATTCAGTGTAGACGAAAATGATTTTAGAAACCTCAACATAATTTTTGAAGACCTATCGATAGACAACCCACACGTGTAGGTTTGATGAAAAAAAAATTTTTGAGTTTCAGTTCTCAGTATGGGGGCAACCCCAATTTTTCTTTTTTTTAATTTTTCTGTTGAAATCTTAATGCGGTTCACAGAATACATCTACTTACCAAATTTCAACAGTGTAGTTCTCATAGTTTCGGCAAAAAGTGGCTGTGACATACGGACGGACAGACAGACAGACAGACAGACATGACGAATCTATATCTATCCGTAAAACGTAAAAACGGAACCCTAAAAATGTATACTGTTTGTAAGCTCTTTTTTTTGTTTTTTTAAAATTGACGTGTAAATTGTACATTTATGAATAAAGAACTTTGACTTTGCTAATAGCTCACTTTGGAAACTAAGCGGGTGAAACCGGAGGGCGCTGCTTGTCTGGAATAAACCTTCAAAACATGGTCGTCTAAACAAGTCTCTAAGCATGGCTATCTAGAAATGCGTTAGGGCCAGAGTTCACCATTTCAACATTTCTCAACATTTCTTTCATTTTTACAAACGTGACGATGAGCTTCATTCACAGCCCACGAAAAATCTGTATATGATGCGCCAAAAGAAGTTTTCACTTCAATAAATATGATATGTAAGTGACACTATGCTCCCCGGGTCATAATCGGATCTGGCAACATATGAAAAAAAAAAAATTGGCAGTCATAGGAACTACCGATAGAAGTGAAAACTTATAACTTAGAATTTGATAGCTTACCTTGGAAACTACACGGGTATAACCGGAGGGCGTGGCCTCGCCATCTTGGCATGGCCATCTAGAAATGCGTCAGCATTTCCCATTGGTTTATGCGTTTCTAGATGGCCATGACATGATGGCCTATCCACGCCCTTTCAACATTTCACATTGGCTGACGTATTTCTAGATAGCCAATAGCCATAGTCCCGAGTTTACCCGCAGCTTTCTTATCATACCCGAGCGTGACGAATGAATCCAATTCACAGCCCACGAAAAATCTGTCTAGGCGCGCCTAAAGAAGTTTTCACTTCAAAAACATATTTTGACAGCCTACCCGCTTCCTAAAATGACCTGTCGACAAATTGTCAATGTCACAGCGATTTCGAATGAAGTTAGACTATAATGAATAGCCGTCGAATTACGGCTCCCTCATCATTTATCACCGTAGATAAGACCAGCTTTAAAAAATGGAAATTAACTGTTCTCAGACAACAATGGCGGCGGTTTGAATTGAATTCTTTGAGGTTTCGTCCAGACATCTGTCCGCTTTCGAACTAAATAAACAAACACGTATTCGCGAATTTATTTCTTAATTTAAATACTTAGCCGCAGTGGGAAGTTAATAGGTTTTATATCTTTAAAACCGAATTCAAAAAGGTTCTGATTCATGTACCTACTCTGGGATTCAATGTCCTGAATAGGAATGAAAACTAAAAAAAAATTGACAGTCATAGGAACTGCCGATAGAAGTGAAAACTTATAACTCAGTATTTGTATGTTAGCTTATACCTACTCAGTATGTTAGCTTATACCTTGGAAACTTCACGGGTGTATCCGGAGGGCGTGGCCTGGCCATCATGGCATAGACATCTAGAAATGCGTCAGCATTTCCCATTGGCTAACGCATTTCTAGATGACCAATGGCCATGGTTCCGAGTTTACCCGAAGATTTCTTATCATACCCGAGCGTGACGCTAGAATTCGATTCAGAGCCCACGAAAAATCGGTCTAGGCGCGCTTAAAGAAGTTTTCACTTCAAAAAACTAAAAATACAACGTTAACGTAACAAACAACTAAATCCGTATTTAGTTTGTTTTTCATACATCAGTTAGACTCTTAAAAAACTGTTGTTCAAGTATTTTTTATATTGTTTCACAGTTAAAAATTGACGCAGATACAGTGCTTAGAAGTTTCGAGTGACGTCACTGCATTGTGCGATTTTTACGAAGACGTGACGACCGTGACGTCATAGCCCCTCACTCCGGAAGTTTGATGATCTATACCTATGCCGATTATTATAATTTGATACAACGAAAAAATACGTGCTCCGTGTTTTTCCATAAGCTTTCTGACGGACTAACTAGAATGGTATATTTTTGACCCAGTCAACATTCCTATTGAAACATGATAGTACTGGATGGGATTTTTAATCTATTGAATAACTTTAAAACATAATATTCGCGTGTGGTAGACATATATTGCCATACATCTATCTAGTAAACTAAGGCTCCCTAGTAGATGTATCTTTTTTTTTTAATTATATATAAATATCTACTCCACAGACTCCGGGGTCCGTGATCTTTGTCAATACAAATTTTTTTTACAGATTTCTTGGTGTAGGAGAAGAAAAAGGAAAATAGGGGGGAGTTGGGCACATTTCAAACTTAATTCTAGAGCTCGTCTGTAGAGCCGATCACTATCGGTTGGGATTCTACCGCTAGTAATCGACTCCACATTGAGTCTTTGCCTTGCCATTTGCCTTAGTAGATATATCGGTATCTTTTCTTTTACTTATACTCGACAACCACTCAAAGACGCCTGGACTGATTTGGAAAAATCTTTTTTTGTGTTTGAAATTTCCCAGGTTCTGCTCCAATGAGATAGCGAGATTTTAACATAAGCAGCCCACTAAATGCTCCCACTGCTGGGACTAGGGGCCTTCTCTCGCAAGGAGAGAGCCAAGGCCATAATCCACCCATCGATATATGTGTTGAGATCGTTGAATCCACCACTCTGCCTCAGTATGCGTTGGCGAATGACACATGAAATTCGAGAAATTATAGGTACATGTCAGTTTCCTCACGATGTTTTCCTTCGCCGTTTTAAGTTAGCCGCATTACGCACATGGTTTCGAAAAGGCAGTGGCGCGTGGGATTTGAGCTCGGGGGCTTCGGGTCGGCAGTCGCCGTTCTCCCGACTAGACCAGCCGTAACTTTTACCATCCGTACCTAACTTTTAAGAAAAATATCATCGATGGTACAACCTTTCTATACCTACTGGCGGTCCGCCCCGGGTTTGCCCGTAGCAGGTACTATAGAACTCAGAGATCACGTACAAAATCCAACGGTAAAATATTTTTTGAAATCAATCCAGTAGTTCCTGAAACACTTAAAAACCTCTTCAGCTGTTTGTAATATTACTTTAGATTTATTGCTTCTCAAAAATGCTCAAAATATTAGATCAATTTCGTCCATGGCGATTGCTTTTTGTAAATGATGTTCTTATACTTCTCTCTCTATTTCTTTTATTTAATATCGGGTAGCGGATATAAATTATTTCCGCTGCCTAATATACACCTTAGGTACTACCTGATATCCTGATCCTTATCCCTACCAGGGATGTAACGGAGGTGATCTTATCGGAACCGAAGTCGGAGTCGGAGTTTTTAAATTTGATTTATCGGAGTCGGAGTCGGAGTCGGAACCGGAGTCGGAGGTAGGGTCAGAAGTAGTGGTAGGAGAGAGATTTTTATTTTAGGACAAGTAAAACATTCATTCAAACTTTTCATTGTTTTGTTTCATGAAATATCACAAAAAATTAAAAAAAATGGAATATTCAAAAATAAACAAAAAATTCAATAAATTGAATCCCAAAGTGCCATATAAAGTATGTTAAATGAACAAAAGCTTTCAAACAAATTAAATTAAATACATTGACAACAAAAGTGTGTATATTATGTACTTCATGAACATAAGCTTTGAAGCTGTCTCAGTCTAAGATATTTCTTAAGAGTGCGCCTAATGCCAGAAAAAAATCTGATTTCACCCGCGCGAGGCCCTTTTGACGTGATAACGTCTTATAATTCGATGAAGCCGGCTGCACGCCCACAAAACATGACGTCATGTACCGTTACCACGTTACCGTCGGTCGTTACCTCGCCGCATGTTTGTTACAGTTGTATTAATTATTTCGACCAGTAGTTCAAGCGGGGATGTAGCTCAGTGGTAGAGCGTTCGCTTTGCATGTGAAATGCCCCCGGTTCGATCCCCGGCATCTAAAAGCTTTTTTTGCATTGTTTTGATTGAAAATGACTAAATTCTACTGATTACTTTTTACATACAAATCTATTAAACAAATGAAATTAAAATTTTCTTTTGAAAAATGCTACCATCCCATCAGTATTTTCTTAAGACGTTGTCACGTTCTATCGTCAGTAAACCGACTTTACAGACAAACATTTTTTAATATGATATGCATACCTAAAGTCGAGAATAGCATGACACAGTTTGGAGGGGAAATCAATATTAAATCAGGAGTCAATTTTTGACAAAGTTTTATTTAATTACTCAATAATTAAACATAAATTATAAAGTGTTCGGTATAATATTTATTCTGTGGTTCGGTTACTTTAATAGAACGTAAAATTAGAAATTTTATTATAAAAAAATAATGTGGGGTCATCGCTGATAATTTCGAGTACATGAATTAAAATAGTTTTTTCAGGTGCCATTTTAATTTTTTTCTGTATATTTTTTTTGTTATAGTTTTTAGTTTCTTAACATCAGTGAGCGGCGTCGAAAATGTCCTTTTTTCGTTTTCTGGCACTAGGCGCCCCCTTGTAATCGACGCCACCAAAAAGGTATTCGCTCGCTACCGAGCCTGGTGGACACGATAATATTGGCGGAAATTTAATATAAGGTGCTGGAATTTTGTGTTTTTCTATGTTGTGCTCATTTAGTATACTTTTCATTACACTCGTGCGCGTGAGATTCCCTGCGCGACATGTTCCTGCGAAGCTGTTCGTTACTATCGGCGCAGGGCGCCGCCGCTAAGTTATGCTTCGACATCCGATTAAAACCTCCGATTCAAAAGTATCGGAACCGGAGTCGGAACCGGAGGTGTAAAACTAATCGGAACTGCCGACATAACGGAGTCGGAGTCGAAGCTCCGTAACATCCCTGATCCCTACTACATATCTACTACTATTGTTATAAATGCGAAAGTAACTGTCTGCGATGCTTTAAACTTTTCACCAACATTTTGATACAGAGCTAATCTGGGGTCTGAGAAAAGACGACGGTTTCAATACGAAAAAGGGTTGTGATTTTCGTAATTTTTGAAGCAGATATTGTACCTACTTTTTTATGTGTTAAGTTTTTGATTTTAGTAGGGATTTAAAATTGGATGGTTTTTGATTCTGTCAGCAATACTTAAAATTTCTAATTTTAAAACTTCTATAAGATAACCAAAATATTTAGCCAGTTCTTGTCTATGGTAGGCTCTAAACTAAATCAGCAACGAGGCCGAAAGAATGAGGTCATTGTCGTAGTTTTTTTAATCCGGCTCCCAGTCGGGATGAGTAATCGTCCATCGAATCGATAGTTTGACAGTCAATTTGACAGTTTGACTAATGCTCAGTATGTTTAGCGCGGGCTTGACGTCTGAATGAGGCGGAATTAAGGGGTGTTGACGGTGGATTGATGAGAGTTTTGTGCCGTTTGTCAGTTTTTTAAGGCTTCCGTCAAGAAGGAAGCTTTGATCCTGAGTCAATTTGATATGACACGTGATGACAAAGATCGTAAATCATTACTCAGATTGGAACAAGTTATTTATTGAGTTACAATTATTATGAGAACACGATTAATAGCATTCTTAAACGGTGTGAAATGGGCATCCAAGTAGTAATAGATCTACGACTAAGTAAACATATTTTTTCCTGACTTTGTATTAAATATACTGGCAACGGTAACTGTACCTGTGAACAATATTGAAATATCGGTTTATAATTCCAAATTAACAGCTTTTCGCTACGTGCCAGCTAATCTCTGAAATGGCTTGGCCGATTTCAATAGGATTTTCAATAGCGGATCGTTGATGATACAAGTAACCTATGTTAGCTTACTTTTGTTAAAAAGATCCATCCAATAGTTTTAGTTTAGTTTAAGCAGGTACAGATTTTTGTTTCTCTTTCTAACGGTGGCATAAAATAAATAATGTGGCATAATTGTTAATACGTTTCTAGTAATTTACCTATCGCTGACTTTGTGTTTTTTTACATTTTTCAGGAGGCCATTTTGTCTAATATAAATTTTATTATAAAAAAGTGCACCCCGTAGCAGTGGCAGCCCGGGTGCCGATAGAAGTGTTGCTTATAAACATAAGGAGAGGTGTCGACAACGTTCGCATGAGTTCAATTGTTTTTTCGCGCCAAAAAATGGCATACTTCTGCCTAAAGCAGTTTCCCTTCATGAAATCTGTCCGAAAATAAGTACAGAAATGTATTAAAAATACATTGTGTAAGCACAACACCAGCGACCTACGCTACGGTACCTTGTAACCCGAGATGCCAGCCGCGATGTCGACATCCAACATGCCAGCGTTATGATGCCAGATAACACAAGAATTGAGACGTCTTTGCTTCGACACCAAGAATGCTGACTGGCTGAATGTAATTCATTTTGCCGCGCGCGCCATTTTAAAAAACCCTTATGTCAATGTCATAAAGTTTAAAAAGAAGTTGACGAGCGATAACTTGTCTATGGCTGTGGTCCGATCGGTGCGTTCGATTACAAACCGACAAACTTACCATCGACGCGACAAAATGGAGAGACCAATTAATTTCGGTATTTGTTGAAGGAAATTTGTAAGTGGCTCGTTGAATCAGTTGGTGGATTGGAGATGGTCGAGCTTGGAGATGGGTTATCAGGAATATTCAAAGCTTGGTATGTCAACTTCGATGGTTTGTTTGGTCAAGGTGACGGGATACGGGTGTTTTAGATGTTTTTTGTTGATTAGGTGGGAATAATTATTTTTATTTTTTAATAGTGAAAAAGTTTTCTTTGTACAAATAGTGGACGAACGAGATGGATTGATAGATATAGTAATTTTTTATTGCACTAATTTGAAAACATAATTATATTCGTAATAAAACCAAACAACCGATTTCTATTGCAATTAACGAAATAAGACTCACCCAATCAACTCATTTGAGTTAAATTTGTGAAACCAAATATGTACCTAATAGTATAGACCTATAGTCAAACAAAACACTCTGCTCTAATGTAACTTCGCAGTTTCGGAGTAAATGAAGATGTCATCAATGTATTTATTTTTCTGATTTTTAATTATTTTAAAAAAATGGCTCCAGTGATTTCGTTAAATTTATATGGGACTACCTCTGAAGCTTAGATCTACCAAACAAAAAAAAAACATCATAATCAAATCCAAATACATGTACATGTAAATGGATTTTGATGATGCACATGTACCTAATTGGCAAAGTTATTGCGTAACATACAACCAATCGCGAAGTAAGGTGACAAATTAATACAGGTCCAAAAGAATACATAATAGATATTGCGATATTAATAAATATAGACGAGAAATGAAAACAGATTTGAATCAAGCAACAATTTGAGCATGAAGAGGTATAATCATTGCACAGCGCTGCACTACGCTCTTGTGCCGAAGATATTTAAAGTCGAAAAATGTAATTAATGCGTTTTAATTTCTCTGAATACATTGCATTACAAGTTGTATCTCATTACCTATTACATTACTATTAGAGAAAACTATTTTATTGCGCATACGTCTGCGTTTGAACACCAACTTACCTGATGGTAAGCGACGATGCGGTCGAAGATGACGCACGCTGACCTAAAAATACCTGTTCCACTCTAATCTTCTTAAGAGTGGGCCTAGTGCCAGGAAAAAATCAAATTTCACCCGCGCGTCGCTCTTCCCCTCTCCAATACGTCGCGTCGCCGCGAGTCTACGATCACTCAAGGTCATCGTTCCCCGAAATCCAGTATATGAAAACATTCAGATTAATCATAGATGATTTTAAAAAAATACATCAATTTGTTTTTTATTGTCTATAAAGACACAATAAACCATTTATTGAAAAACAGTCGAATGAAAGAAATGAAAACTAAATATGACTGAATCACAAGATTTAGTCATTTATTTATTTAATATGTAGTCATGTTTTATAATTAAATAAATCCGTGTTTTACGATATCATAAATATATAAAAAGGGCATCAGTCTATTGCTTAAAAAAAATGTGTGCACTTAGACCGCACAGTAGAAGTGAACTCTTTATTAGGAGTTTTATTTATTTATTCTGTAATAATATAATATGGAACCGCAACTTTGATATACTTTGTAATACCAAATAGCATGACCATGTTAGTAGGATAAATAGAAAAAAGACATTAATCAAACTTTGTATTTTTAAAATTAAATATAAATCAAAATAGCACAGCGACACTGCAGTGAAGAGCAGCTGTATCTTCTTCATTCGGGTACCCTTGGCGGTCCCTAGTTCACCCGATGGAGCTTTCATCTTGGATCGCAACAGGTCAGCTTCACTTACAGCTCCCGGAAAAAAATCTGGCGCACCGCCAAAAGTAGTTTTCATTCCGAAAAAAGGAATAGATTTCATCCCCACGTCACTCTTCTTCCGCCGCGTTAGCGCTAATAGAAAGATACGAGCTAAGCTCACCTTAGGTCATAATATAACTAAGTACAGTAAGTACACGTAACATTACGATAAATCACAGATACTGTAAGAGTTACTAATGAATGCGCGTGTGGGTAAAATTATTAAGTTTCTATTTTTACATAGTATCTAAATTGAGAACAAAGAACGAAAGATGTTGAAAGAAAGAACGGGTGGACTGATATTGATGAGTTGAGATAAATATGTATACTAGGTTTCTGAATAACCTGTACTCTGCATTTATTTTTGGATAATTCAGGTAACATTGTATGTGGATGCTAGAACTTATAATTATTAGGTAGATAAATATTTAATAATAATGAAATTTACATAAATATGTAAGTAATATTTTTCTATTTAACAACCGCCAAACAAACAAACACCTCAGTTCAAAATACCAGAAATCAAATTACCTAATGGTTGTTTCACTTAATGTTGTTGTTATTGGTTTAAGTATATTTAAACTAGGTAAGTATTAGTATTTGTAATCATTGTACATAATATTTTGTTGTTTTTTAAAAGCACAAACATGTAGATTATTTACCAATCTATTTACCCGAAAATACGTTTCGTTTTCAAGTATAGACAATGTGTGGTTGTGTCGGTTTCTATCTGTGTAAAAAATAAAATAAAGTGGCCAAGTGCGAGTTGGACTCGCCCATGAAGGGTTCCGTTGCAGCAAGTAACATAATATACATAGTACATATAGTTCTTGTAGTTCGTTGTAACTTTGATCGAAATTTCAATAATAGTGTATTTATGACGTACTAAAAAAAACTACTCATCAGATCGAGTTCAAACTAATTTTCGTTGGTAGTTTACATGGTAATTTACATCATATATTTTTTTTAGATTTTTCATTCTCTTTAGAAGTTAGAGGGGGGGGGGGGGGACACATTTTACCACTTTGGAAGTGTATCTCGCGCAAATTATTCAGTGTAGACGAAAATGATTTTTAAAACCTCAACATCATTTTTGAAGACCTATCGATAGAAACCCCACACGTGTAGGTCTGATGAAAAAAAAAATTGTTGAGTTTCAATTCTCAGTAACCAACCCTACCCTACTTTTTAGGGGCAACCCTAATTTTTCTTTTTTTAATTTTTTTTGTTCAAATCTTAATGCGGTTTACAGAATACATCTACTTACCAAGTTTCAACAGTGTAGTTCTCATTAGTTTCGGCAAAAAGTGGCTGTGACATACGGACGGACAGACAGACAGACATGACGAATCTATAAGGGTTCCGTTTTTACGTTTTACGGAACCCTAAAAAAGTATTGCTGAAGTAATTACCATCTAGACACACCGAACCCCATGTCATCAAAAATAAGTAAAACTTGAAGCCCACCCGCCCACTATAGTGATAACATTATATATGTAAATAGAAAACATCTGTAAAAGTATAAACGTCACGTGTCAGAAAACACTTTTCAAACAATCTCGATTTAGGAAAGGATTCTTAACATGATTTTAATTTCCAGATAGATAATGTTACGTATAACTTAACTACCCATTGTTGATATCGAAAAATACAAATATGTCTAAGAGAAAATAAAACCAATCAGAAAGTGAACAAATTCACAGGCAACAGCTTGCTAGTATTATTTATAATTTTAAACCAACAATTTTATAAACAAGAAAGATCACATTGTTTGTAAGGAGTAACCTTCAAAACTACTGGACTTATTTCTTTCTTCATTATATTACTACGTTATAATATTCTTAATTACCGTAGCACCATTAGCCCTTCACGTGCTTTACGCAAAGCATAGTTGCGTAAGCAAAGCTCTCTATTGGAAGACGGATTGTGACATGTATAGGTACGTTTTAACACGTTATAATGTTGGTACTAGCCTGTTCGGAATTTCAATTACGCGAAATTTACCACTATTACAATAGAAATAAAGGAGACGACTCATTTTTGCCCCACGTCATTTCAAGTTTAGGTACTTAATTAGCCCCGGAGACCTAAAAAAGTTATTGAAGTAAATTAACATTTAATTAAATAATGCAAACTGTACATTCAAAACTAACGTGCCAAGCGGGGATTACAAATTGGTGTTATTAAAAGTACTTTAATGACTGTACCTAAAGCCAGCCATGTTTTTTCTCTTTTTCTTCTGTTGACGTTTACGTAAAGTGAACGTGCTTGTGTCATTTTGCCCGGATTGCGACATTCTAGTTTTGGCGCCAACGTGAAAAAAACATGTCGCCTCATTGTATTATTTTCTTTAACTTGTGTATTTTCGAGTGGCAATGTGCAATATAATTATTAGGTGGGTTATTACAAATTACTATTTCATGTTCGTGAACGTACTTCTTTGACGGTTTTTAGTAAAACTTGAAAATATTGAAATACGTAATATGGGAAAACACAAAAGGCGTGCGACGCCAAAATAAAAAAAAAAGTGAACAAAATTGACACAACATCCGATTCGTTCGAAACTCGACTCCAACAAGAATGTAAAATATGCTCGATTCGTTCGAAACTCTCACATCGCGTTTTTTTTTCAACGTTTTAGTTGATATCTTTTAAACCCCGCTATGCAGAATAAAAACATTAACAGTTCCTTAATATAGCTATATTTAAAATCCTATACAATGATCCAATTTTGGTCTAGTCTCCTGCACTTTTGCTGTGGGGCAAATGCCCATGGAAAATGGGCCGTCTCTTTTCATTTGGCCTGAAAAAATAAAAAATACGAATGGTACTCCGCCATTTCTGTGTCGCGATCGTCCGACGCCATTTTGCCCCACGACAAAGAACTTTTTTTTTTAAACTGTAAAATGTGAATACGGTTTGTATTTCATTGTAATCTACTAAAAAAAATGCAACTATGCAATGCAAATAATAGGCAAACGTGGCAAATTTAATATTATTTATAACATATTTGCTCGTAAAGGGTCTCTTATTGCATCAATTTCTGTATCGTAATGTATCGTATTACGTACTTGTGCGGTAATGTAATGTAAAACGCAAGTTTCAAAATGCTCCGTCTAAAACGAACGGTACCTTTTTAAATCTTAGTAAAGGGTTTTTATGTCAGAAAAGTTGTAAACATTTTATGTATAAAACTAAGTATGAGAAATAAAATATAATGAGAAATATTTAATTTATCAATTTAATTAATTTTGACCATAACTCACAATTTATTTATAACAAAACACAAAAATATTCAATTACTTTATTACTAATGTCTTAATGTCATACTAGCTGGATCAGTGCCCTTGCTTTAAAAAAAAGCGCTGATGCGCGCGCATTGTTAATCGGTGAACAAGAAATATGCCAGCCAATGGGAAATGCTGAAAGGGCCTAGCCTCTGCTAATTATAGTTCTCGCCTACGGCTCGAGCTAGCAATATCGCCTCGGCTGTAATTATCAACTTAGCGCACTTATATCATAATGTACTATTATGTGTTGTGTTATTTTATTAGTGCTGTGAAATCCAAAACTTTTTTACAACGGGCGTAATATGTAAACTTTGCATTTCGTGATAGGATTATTTAATGTAGTAAGTACCTAGAAGTTAATATAATAGTAAACTATATTTCAAGGGCTTTCTGGTGATATATACATATAGATATATAATAATACAAATAAATAATAATAAAACAAATATATAACAATATAATATAATATTTAATAAACACTGTGAATATATAATAAGAATATGTGATAATGATCTAGCCGGCACGTACGGACCACATCACACATCAACAGCCCACTAAACGTTCCCACTGCTGGGACTCGGGGCCTTCTCTCGCAAGGAGAGAGTTAAGGCCATAATCCACCACGCTGGCCCAGTGTGGATTGGCGGATGACACATGACTTCGAAAGATTCTAGGTACATGTCGGTTTCCTCGCGATGTTTTCCTTCACCGTTTTTAAGTTAGCGGCATTACGCACATGACTTCTAAAAGACAGTGGTGCGTGTGGGGTTTGAACCCGGGGTCTCCGGATCGGCAGCCGCCGTTCTCCCGACTAGACCACCGTAACTTCCCGTAACGTACGGACCGTTCCAAGAGTTTTCTTCAAACGCGTGCAGGGTGAACCAAAAATATATATATAAAGACACATGCTGGAAAGTTTACCATGAAATATACATTCTCCTTTCTCCCTATTTTACTCCTTTCTCCCTATTTTAATAGATCTAATGCTCAGCAGACGTGCCACGATGGATCGTCTGCTGATAAACATATTCATCAAGTTTGCATTTCTTTAATCTGAAAAGTTTATGTTAAAAAAATACTTAAAACGTTATTTTCCGCAGACCTCAATTCATAAATATTTTCTGATCGTTTGTTTCAATTGTCACTAAAACTTAAAACTATTAATTTATTCATCATACAAAATTTGTTATGTACACAATGACTTGTTTGGGTTTTTTCATGTACTACCACAGATTGCTCTTTTATTAAATTGAATTTTTAAAATTTAAAATTTATTAAAAACAATGTTGGTAAACTTATCTTTTTAACAATAATAGATACCTACCTACTTTTTTACCTATTATTGTACATACTACGAACCTATTCCAAAACAAAATTTGACTTACCTAACTAAAACATACATTAAGTACCTGACTAAAATTCCAAAATGTTTACGTTTAGTTCTCTATTTTCGCAGAAAACTTATTTATCGCATTATCCTTTCATCCCATTTTTTTAATTCACGCACGCATTTGCCTGACAGAGCGTCCGTAAACAACCTTCCACATCGAGCGTTGCCCGACAACTGACCAGGACCCAAAGGTCTATTTAATATCTAACCTGGTACGCATAAAGTCGAGAATAGCATGACACAGTTTAGAGTGGAAATTAATTTGAATTCGGGAGTCAGTTTTTGACCAAGTTTTATTTAATTACGCAAATATTGAACATAAATTCAAAAAACTATTCGGTTACTTAAGTAGAGCCACACCCCGGACACTCGGCCTAAACTCCAAACAAACGGTGAAGTCGACATACCTACACTCACACAACTACGCTTAAGTCGTTCGAACACATTTACGCATGTGTGCGTGTCATCTAGGGTTACTAAATTATTTTATGGAATAGCTGTGACCCGTGAGTTCACCTGCCTGTGTTAAGTGGCTTACAATCTTACCTAGTTAGTGTTCGATCTTTAATGTAGGTAAATATAACTTTCATCAACAATCAGAAGGGAGAAGATTTAAAACAAAATAGGAGATAATAAAGGTACCATGGACGAATTGATTTTTAGTTAAGTACACTTACCCAAAGAGAAAACTTTATTCTGACAATATATTAATTAATCACTCCACATATCGCGTATTTCATTATAGGTAGGCTAGTCACAGAACATTAGATTAGGTACACAACAACGTTCATAAGTTGCATTTTAAAAGGCGTTATCACAGTTCACTAGGTATATCAGACTATCATACACTGCACAAACTACTTATTAATTATTAACACCTCATGTCAGCGACCAGTAAAGAGAAAGCACATGATTTTTCAACTCAAAATTCCAAATTAAATGTTGTAAACAAACATTATGTCGGACGTCGGATAATGTTGCTAGTTCCGGATTTAATTTATTACTAATACTTTAAAAAATATTACTTTTGTATGTTGATAAATAGTGATTTATTTATTCGCATTATAGTAAGGATCGCATAAAACTTTAAATATTGTGAGAATAGTGAGTGAGTCTATTATACTCAAATCACATTTTAAGGTTGAAGTCATTACTTAATAATTTATTTGCGCCGAATAAACAAAAATCAGTTGTAATTTCAAATTAAATTCAGAATACGAATAGAATACACTTGACCAAATTTCAACGACAATCATAAAAAACTTAAACAAAAATAAACGAAAGTAAATTTTAGTTTTGTTTTCACATTTCAAAACTATGATCTACCAAAAATAAGAAACATCAAAGGACATGGCCCAAATCGTACCCTGACCTCGGCACAAAATAATTGTATCTAATCTCAAAAAAATCGAATAATTGCATGTAAATATATTTTAGGAATAAAAATTACACCACTCCCATAACCCAAATTAGTGGCTAACATGTTTTTTTATCAGTGTAGTTTTGTAGGCGTTTTTTTTAAAGTTCACCTATAGATTTTTTAAAGTTAAACTGTTTAGTTAAAATAAAAAAATGCGATCCGATGTAATCATCATCATCATCTTCATAACATCTGAGCATATACCTCTCTTCAAGTACGCCTCATATCCCAGACCTATGCTAGTGCTGTGCTTGTGCTAGCACTTGTCCAAATTTGACCCGCGATGTAAGCATACTGACAATTGAATACAAAGTCCAAAGTACATTACCAAAAATAAGCGTATTATCATGAATTATTTTACTTACACTCGTTAAATTTGAATTCCAAGGCCACCCATTGCGAAAAGAACCTAAGCATATTCGTGCATTGTTTGATATATCTCTTTATGACTCAGCCGGTATATATTATTTTTCTATCATTAACACCAAATTATACAATATATTTTGTTCCATAAAACGAGCTTTTGACACGAACTTCTACAAAACTTCTACAGGCAAAAAAACGCAGGTTAGCCACTCAAACGGATGATGATGATAGTTTAGAATATTATTACTAATAACTTAAAATCCGAGGTACATCAAAAACCCCAGGTGTGGCTCCTGGGTTTTTTCAATGTGATTTGGGCTTATGTCCTTTGTTTCACAATAAATGGAGCTACCACGTAACAAACATATAAACGAATTGAGATCCGTCTCCTTTTTTGAAGTTGGTTAAAAATGAAACTAAATCGTAGTAGTACCGGTAGTACTAGAACCATTAAAGTTTATAAGTCAATGTCAAAGCCGTTAATTACTGAATAAGTTTTAGTTTAAAAATATCGTTAATTTTTTTTGGAACTATCCATTCCAATAGTCAATGTACTCGTATCCTCTTACTGCTTTTAATGAACGGTTGTTGCGAAATCTTAAATAAGCATACTACTAGATAAAATCCTATATTCATTGTTCACTATTGACCGACATAATATATACATGGACGCACATAAAAGTACAGATAGTCTAATATAGAACCTCTTTCTTTTTTTTGAGTCGGTTGAATGCTAAGAAATAATCACTTACCAATAAATCTGAATAGTTGCAATCTTAGTAAAAAAATCCACTAAATTGGCAACACTAGTGACTAAGCGAACTATACTCCGCGCCATCACTCGTTACCATACGTTATTGGCGCCACTGACGTATTTCACAACGATTAACGAAAGCCGCAGTTTAAAAACAACGAGTTTAATAATTTCGTCACAGCGAACACAGCGTCATGGTCGTATTCTCATAGAAAATTGTCGTCCGATATAACCCTTCGTTGAGAGCTTCTCGCGTCCTTGCGGGGTAGGAAGCTTGAAACTGGCGGGGGGTGGGGAGTGTCCGTTCTATCTATATTATCTATTCTATGGTAGAGCGTAAAGTTAGACATTTTATTAGGGAAAAATAATGTGGGGTCATCGCTGATAATTTCGAGTACTCGAATTAAAATGGGTTTTTACGGTGTCATTTTTATTTTTTTATTGTAAAAAAATTTGATCTATTTTTAAAATTCTATTCGGTCATTGTGCTTCTCCTTGGTTGTACCCACACGTCAATATTTTTATTGTTATAGTTTTATCTTTCTTAACGACGGCGAGGGGCGTCGAAAATGACCTTTTTTGCGTTTTCTGGCTTTAGGCGCGCTCTTAAACTTCTGTCCATTCACAGTGTTTATGCATACGAAATTATACATACAATTTTTATAACTACGTATCAACTGTAAGGGTGGAGCATACTACATCCTAAGTTTACAGGGCTTTGCCCTTTTATTAGGGAGTAAGTTTACTCTAATATTAACTTGTGCTAATGTTTTATTTGTATACTATTCACGGAAGTTAAAAGTGTACCTCTTTTTATTTATTTATTTATTATCTTGTAAAATTCTAGATTGTATGTCTCAGGGAACAATGAGGCTGGCAATAATCTAACTGTATTCCAAATTTCAGCCTGATCCGTTCATCTGTTACGGCGTGATTGAGCAACAAACATACAAATATCCAAACATCCAAATATCCAAACATCCAAATATCCAAACATCCAAATATCTAAACATCCATACTTTCACATTTATAATATTAGTGGGATGTCAATGTATGGATGTTTGGATGTTTGTTGCTCAATCACGTCCTAACGTATGAACGGATCGGGCTGAAATTTGGAACACAGATAGATTATAGTCTGGAAGAACACATAGGCTACTTTTTATCCCGAAAAAACAACGAGAACGGGAACTTCGCGGGTAACACCGCGGGACGCTGCTAGTACTTTATCATGCAAAGCTTTGGCTTACCCCGTCTTATTTTTTTTCTTTTTCAATGCTTTACACGTACACCTCATATCACCATCACCACTGCTGATGTAAAGCGCCACTGTCGGATTTAGTAGTGTTGAACAAAAATTATTTTAGAACCACAATCCAACTGACTTGGCGTGTTCAGAATGTGATATTAACGAATAAAATATGTTAGTACCTAACTTAATTTTCTCCGAGAATCCAAATATTCACTTTAATTAATACTTTAGTAGTGGTAGGACTCATGGCAGAGTCCGCCTGGGGAAGTACCACACCTTTGCCAGTTATTCTACCGCCAAGCAGTAATGTCCAAACATTACTGTGTTCCGGTTTGAAGGGCGATGTTTCCAGAGAAATTACAGGGCTTAGAGATATAACAATTTAGATCTCTGATTGACGAGCGCTGTGTGGTGCTAGGTAATGATTTATGGACTCTTGATGCATGTGACTGTGCTGTTATGTGGCAGGCATGTCACTCTTAATTAAAAAAAAAATTAAAACACACTCTACTACTAATAAGATAAGATAAGAAAACTCTTTATTAAAAGCCACATAAAAATTAAGAACATAAATTAGAATAGGAACGTAAGAAAATCTTATGCTAAATATTTTAATTGGCGGCCTTATCGCTTACAGCGATCTCTTCCAGGCAACCGTGCACAGATAGGATATTATGTCCAATATTGCTAATAATGATAATACTAACAATAATGCTAATAATAACCACCGGTAGCTTGGGCCCTGCCCCGCTGCTAGTTTTTAAGTTTTTTTATAATGTTTATATTTTTAAGATGATTAAATGAGTGAATAATACTAATCAATAGGTAAGTAAGTATTTATAAAACGGAAAAGTGATTGACTGATAAATCAACGCATAGGTCAAACCGTTACTTTAGGGCTAGTAATTAACACATATTTTCTTATGACGTAGGCATCTACTAATTTAAAAGACGTTATTTTATCATGATAAAAAAATAGCCTATGCTTTTTTTTAACTATTATAGGTTCGCACTTGACCATCACGCACCATCTCGCCTGATGTTAAGCGACGATGCGATCTACGATGGAGCGTGTTTACCTAGAAGAAACCGATTCACTCTCGATTTGAAGACACCGAGGTTGTAACTATCGGGGAAAACCCACTCAGGCAAAGCATTCCATAATCTAGACGTTCTTATCACAATAGTGGAGTCAAATCTCTTCGTTCGTGTGGAACATCAACCATGAAGCGATATCGCTTTTTTGAGAAACGAGAAGTCCGATAGAAGAAAGGGCTAGGTGGTATTAGATCATGCAGATCTGTTGCACACTCTCCGAAGTGAATCCGAACAAAAAAAAACCGATAAGCTAGCAATTTTGGGGCAATGTTCAAGACTTTGAAGTCTTTTACGCACAAGAGTGTCTATGAGCCTTTTGGCAAGTCTCTCGATCAATTCCAGAGTCTCCAGCTGATATTTAGCCGAACCATCCCAAAGGTGCTAGCAGACTAACAGTACTACAGAAGCGAATCTGTGCTTGGTATAACGTGAACAACATTGCAACACAGGGTATCCTACAGCGATGACTAGTGTCTGAATGTTGAAGAATGTCCATGGAGTTAATCGGTTGAACTAAAATAATCTTCACGAATATTGATAAATTTATTGCATATGTGTTATTTAATTGATAAGATAATCCATGTATTATTTTTTTTCAAATGTAATTATTTTTGTTTCAAATAAATTATTTATTATTATTAACTGTTCAGAATTGAAGTACCTTTAAGAGGACACCAACCTAGTTTTTTGGCGGCTAATTTAGCCCTAGACAGAGAAAGTTGAACGTCGATGACGAAGAAATGTCGATGGGGGTGTAAGGGGGAAGCACTAAACATCTAGCTTCCCCAAATGTCAACCTCTCCTGCGCGTGGTACACCCTGCTGCCAACTAACGAGGCTCTGATGACCGAACCAATGGCGGTATAACCATTTAAAAGCCAGTCCTAAATTGACCAGACCGGTGACGGGCAGCGGCGTCATCGGTGCAAAGGGCTGGCTCCGCGGTCACCAACCCGCCTGCCAAGCGTGGTGACTATGGCAAATACCCTATGAAGAACACAATAAAGAAATGGCCCCTAGTCCCCGGCGGCTCTGCTATTCCAGGCGCTGGTGGCAGCCTTGGTTCCGGTGGAGCATGGGGTGCGAAGAATCCCCGGTAGACGCCCCGCCACCAAACCCAACGACTCGACCTGGCAACGTTTAACGCACGGACTTTGAGGGCTGACGAAAAGATTGTGGAGCTGGAAGAAGAAGTGGACAAGTTGCGCTGGGATATCATGGGGTTATCCGAAGTCCGTAGACAGGGCGAGGACAGGATAACCCTCGAATCCGGCAACTTGTTCTACTACCGGGAGGGAGATCAACAATCCCAAGGGGGTGTCGGGTTTTTAGTCCGCAAGTCTCTCGTCAACAACGTGATAATGATCGAGAGTGTGTCGAGCAGGGTCGTGTACTTTGTACTTAAAATTACCGACCTTTATTCATTTAAGGTCATACAGGTGTACGCACCGACCTCGACACATCCCGACGAAGAGGTTGAGACCTTGAGACCATGTATCAGGACATCTCCAAAGCCATACATGTCTCGCCAACACATTTCACGGTTGTGATGGGAGACTTCAACGCGAAACTGGGCAAACGTAGCGGTGATGAGTTGAGAGTGGGAAAATTCGGATATGGGCAGCGGAACCCAAGAGGGCAACGTCTAGCTGATTTCTTGGAAAGGGAGAGCCTCTTTATGATGAACTCCTTTTTCAAGAAACAGCCACAACGAAAATGGACATGGATTAGCCCAGATGGTTCCACAAAAAATGAGATCGACTTCATTATGACGACTAAACGGCAAATATTCAGCGATATCTCTGTGATCAGTAGGGTTAAGATCGGCAGCGATCACCGTATTGTAAGAGGCACGCTGAATCTAAACATTAAGTTCGAAAGATCACGTCTAATAAAGTCCACGCTCCGACCAAATTATGCTCAAATCGAAGATCCCGATAACTTTCAACTCGAACTTCAAAATCGCTTCGAAGCCTTAGATGAATGCATAACGGCGGACGAAATAAACGACAGGCTGGTGGAAACTGTTCAAGCAGTTGGCAGGAAATTTTATAAGAGCCGACGCCAAAATAGAACCCAAAAGCTCTCCGATCATACTCTAAATCTCATGGCAGTTAGGCGAGATATGCGGTTGCAGTCTTCGGTCGACATGACGGTATACAGACGGCTCAATAGACGGATCTCTACTTGTGTGCGACGCGACATACGTTGCTTCAATACTTCGTGTATTGAAGAAGCGATCAAGCGGAACCAAGGCTCGAAAGTGTTCGCAAGAAATCTGTCTCTTGGGCAAAGTCAGCTGGCCAAACTGAAGACCGATAGCGGTAACGTAGTCTCGTCGAAGCCCGAGATTTTGGAGGAGATTGAGAAGTTCTATGAACAGTTATACACCTCTACACAAGCACAACCTGTTGTTAGCATGGCAAAAGACCCCAGAGCCAAGCTGACCCGGCACTTTACCGAAGATATCCCGGAAGTCATCCTGAATGAGATTAGGATGGCCCTCAAACAACTTAAAAACAACAAAGCACCTGGCGATGACGGAATTACGACTGAGCTTCTGAGAGCGGGTGGAAAACCGGTACTTAAAGTCCTCCAGAAGCTGTTCGACTCCGTCATACTTGACGGTAATACGCCAGAAGCGTGGAGCAGAAGTGTGGTGGTGCTCTTCTTCAAAAAAGGTGACAACACCTTGTTGAAGAATTACAGACCCATCTCACTTCTGAGCCACGTTTATAAGTTGTTTTCGAGGGTAATCACGAATCGTCTCGCACGCAGGTTTGACGACTTTCAGCCACCCGAACAAGCCGGTTTCCGAAAAGGCTATAGTACCATAGACCACATACATACGCTCCGGCAGATTATACAGAAAACTGAGGAGTATAATCGGCCACTATGTATAGCGTATGTGGACTATGAGAAAGCCTTCGATTCCATCGAGACCTGGGCAGTGCTTCAGTCTCTCCAGCGATGCCGCATCGACTATCGCTATATCGAAGTGTTGAAGTGTATCTACAGCAAAGCCACAATGTCTGTCCGATTACAGGACCAGTGCACAAAACATATCCAGCTACAGAAAGGCGTGAGACAGGGAGATGTTATATCTCCGAAACTGTTCACTGCTGCGCTGGAAGACGTTTTCAAGCTACTGGACTGGAACGGACATGGCATCAATATCAACGGCGAATGGATCACTCACCTTCGGTTTGCCGACGACATAGTCATTGTGGCGGAGTCGCTGGAGGACCTCGGTGCAATGCTCAGGGACCTCAGTAGAGTATCCCAACAGGTTGGTTTGAGGATGAACATGGACAAGACGAAGGTCATGTCAAATGTGCATGTCTCACCTGTACCGGTTATTGTTGGGAATACCACACTCGAAGTTGTTGACGAATACGTCTACCTGGGTCAAAAGATCCAATTAGGTAGATCCCACTTACGACAAAGAGGTCCAGCGAAGGATCCAACTCGGATGGGCAGCGTTCGGGAAACTTCGACACATCTTTGAGTCCAAAATACCCCAATGCCTAAAGACAAAAGTCTTTAACCAGTGCGTGTTGCCAGTGATGACTTATGGAACTGAGACGTGGTCCTTAACTGTGGGCCTCATAACAAAGCTCAAAGTCACACAGCGAGCTATGGAGAGAGCTATGCTCGGAGTCTCTTTGCGCGACAGAATCCGTAATGAAGATATTCGCAAAAGAACTAAAGTGGCCGACATAGCTCAACGAGTAAGCAAGCTGAAGTGGCAATGGGCAGGCCACATCGCTCGAAGAACTGACAACCGATGAGGAAGAAAGGTTCTCGAGTGGCGACCACGAACCGGAAGACGCAGTGTTGGACGGCCTCCCACTAGATGGACAGATGACCTCACAAAGGTCGCTGGAAACCGCTGGTTGCAGATTGCGCGGGACCGTTCGTTGTGGAAATCTAGGGAGGAGGCCTTTGTTCAGCAGTGGACGTCTTGCGGCTGATGATGATGATGATGATGATGATGACAAAGAAACGCCCAAAAGCTCGAGATGGTCAGTAACCGGCACGGATACGCCTCAGAAACTAGGAGTCAGTTGGAATGGACTCCTTTAAGCGGAGAACAAACACGCCTGTGTCTTTCCTTGGTTAAACTTGACCAAATTGGAGATTTTGCCCCATTTAGAAACTGCCTCAGGGGCCAAGTTCAAACGCTCGATCACACCTTCTCTCAATAGCTGAGTTTGTTGCTCACTGGCTCTTGCGCTAGATACATAACTTTCTACGTGATATTTCTAATCCTGTTCCTAATGACTATAACCTAATAATTATAATGTTCCAAGTTTCAGCCCTATCCGTTCAGCCTTTCCGATGCGATTGAGCTACTGACAAATAGCCAAACTTTCGGGTTACGTACTAATATTATAAATGGGATAAATCGGATGTTTAGATGTTTGCAGTTGCTCAATTACGTCGTGATATCTGAACTGATCCGGTTGAATTTTGAAACACGGTTAGATTAGAGGTATAGTTTGGAATAACACATAGGTTACTTTTTATCATGGGAAAATAATGGGAGCGAGAACTACGTGGGTAAAACCGAAGGGATGCGGCTAGTTTAGCATATTAGTAGGATTTTAAAATGACAGTAGGTATAGTGCAATGATTTCGCCACTGGCTTTAGAGTTAGAGTGCTCACTCCGCCGGCAGCGGGCGCGGCCGGGTGCGGTCGCGATGCACGCGAGGTGATGGATGCGCGGGGTGTGCACCGGTAATTGCAGTGCTAATGGCAAGGAGGTTCGAATCGGAACACGAATGGTATTGGAAAGGTTTTGCATGTTGTATGTTGTCTATGGTTTGTTGGGCAGATTGACTCTGTGGATTGACTGGACTGCATATAAATGCCTTTCGACACTATTTATCGTAATCAATATCATTATCTTACAGATTTTTACTCGGTCGTCTGGTGACACGCCCGTCCTATTTAATATAATTAAACATTTACTAAAAGGCTTTCCACAGTATCTAGAAACAATGTAAAGTAATGCTTTATTTTGTATACTGAATAACATTACTTATTGCATTTTGAAATCTATAAATCTAGTCGGATGTTTATCTAACTGCATTTCCTCGTCATTACTGACTGTTATTTCTTCGTTCCCAAACTCGGATGACGTAATTAATTCGATATTTCGACACATTCGTTTCAGTTGGCACGCTTACAGGCCGCGCCATGTTTGTTGATGAAGCGCGCGAAATTATCCAGATTCCGCGCGCGAACCCAACGCAGTTTGTTTATAAATCTCGCTAAATCCGAGCTCACACTCGGAATACCTGCTCAAAATGCTTCTATTTGATTATCAGCTGTATTACTTTGCGTTAGGGATTCCAAAATGTCGGATTACGATTATTTTTAATGTTGCTCGAGCGATGTTTACTTTTCCCGCGTAAACTTACGTTTGAACGTACGGATGCGATCCGCGGCGCGCGCTTTTACGCTGTTTGTTTTGATATTAATTTAGAAATGCCTCAGTTATTGTTATATTAATGTGTTTATGGGTTCTAAAAGAGCTGTTATGCTGCCGAGATTGATGCTATAATGCGAGCACTTAGATGAAATGGATCGCAGTTGGCGTGGGTCGGGACTACTCTAACAATAATAAAGTTTACTATCAGCTAAAGTAGTTTTGACTCTTAGATGGAATTGGGATTGCAATGATGCGATTTTATCACATTTTGCGTCATTGAAAGGAAATATTAATAATCATTTAACAATAAATGACAATGAGATACTAGGCATGACAAAATTGTCGTTATCTGTGTACTCTGTTTATAGTTTATACTTAGGCATTTAAAAAATGGCATTATGACTGCCAAGTCATAGAAGTGAAATCAGAATTTGATAGCTTACCTTGAAAACTACATGTGTGTAACCGGAGGGCGTCGCCTCGCCATCATGGCATGGCCATCTAGATGTGCGTCAGCATTTCCTATTGGTTGATGCATTTCTAGATGGCCATGGCATGATGCCGAGGCCACGCCCTTTCAGCATTTCCCATTGGCTGACGCAATTCTAAATGGCCAATAGCCATGGTCCCGAGTTTACCCGAAGATTTCTTATCATATCCGAGCGTGACGCTAGAATCCAATTCATAGCCCACGAAATATCTGTCTAGGCGCGCCTAAAGAAGTTTTCACTTCAAAAATTCTACACCGATTTACCGCGAATAGATTCAGTTTTATTGCTAGCGTAAGAGTAGGTATAACAAAATAACGATCATAACACAGCGAAGTAATCCCATACACAGCATCTAAACTTTTTAGTTATTGTTTAACCAACCCAAAGTAGTTGTACCTTCTCAGTACCTACCAAACAACTAATTCAGTATCGCTCGCTGGCCACTTAAAACAATTTTACAAAAAAGAAAACATGATCCAAATTCGACCTACAATAAAATAACTTGACCCGAGGTTTATCTTTTTTTTTAGGCACAAGCAAAGCTGGCATTAATCCGTCGGCATGAAAGGGCAACGGATACGCGGTAGGGGGCTGGCAGGTGCGCGCGAGAAAAAAAAAGCTAAAATGGACAAGAGCGAAGTGAACTGGTAGGAAATTATTTTAATTGTAGTACGGCCCATGTCAATGAAAAAAAGAAAATATAACTTGATTTCGAATAAACGCCGAGGGATGGAGAAAATTAACCTTGGAATGTTCATATCGTCCAGTAATGGCTAATTGAAATGCTTTCTGTAACAATGAAAGAATCGTGCATTTCGTATTCATGTACATTCTATTTATTCTAATTTTCAACGGCTATAGATAATTCAGATGTGTTGTGTAAAATTGTTCGCTAGGGTTGTGTAGCGTAGTTTTCATTGTAATTCATTTTTGTTTTAAAGGCTCTACTTACGGCCTAAATCAACGGATTGCTGCACCTACACCGAACAAACTTGGAAAGACTGCCAGCAACTACACACAAAACACTGGCGAAGTTGTGATCACGCTGCATACAGAAGCCAAAGGTAAAAGTTGAAGTTGAAGGCTCTACCCACATTAAAAAAAAATGGCAGTCATAGGAACTGCCGATAGAAGTGAAAACTTGCTGTTGCCCTGGTACTGGTACCTAGGGGCAAACGCAACTCTTTTATATTTCTGTTGTCCTGGTATCTGGAGATAAACGCTGGGCTGTTGGAGGTAGGTAATCGAAACTCTTTACTGTTTCTGTTGCCCTGGTACCTACCTGGCCGTTTTTACCGAGTTTACCCGAAGATTTTATATCCGATCCGATCCATTATCATATCCGAGCGTGATGATTGATGAATCCATTTCACAGCCCACGAAAATTCTGTCTATAGCGCTCCTAAAGAAGTTTTCACTTCAAAAATGTAGATTCTTTCAGAGAAATGCAGAGTGACGCCCAAAACTATACTTACTTGTACCCTTGTTTTATGTAAGATTGAGTAATGGGACGAGCAATACGTTGCACCCGATGGTAGTTACTTGAACATGAAGAGTTTAAATTTTAATTGCATCCTTTTGCCTGAGACTGTGGTCTCATTGTGATTTTTCATTCTATTCATTCATTCAGCTCATTTCTGATTGTGAGGCCTCATTGAAAGCACTGTTAAAGTTTTTGTTTAGGGTTATGTATACATTATCATAGCATAGTGATTTTTATGACATCTTATTGTTATCTTTTTGTGACAGGTTTGAGAATAGATCATAAACTATTTTTTTACACCTACGACTAGGTGATACATGTGGTCCACTCCAATATGTATTTTTTAAAATTTCACAATGTACATACAATATACAATATTTTTACATTTAACCCTTCACCCTTCCATCACCAAACATCGTTTTAATTGCGATGTTAGTACAGCAATAATCTTTTTTATTTATTTGGCAGTTTTCTGATAAATAAAATGAATCATAAATATTCATTCATAGCAATTTTTCAAATAAACTACATAAACAGCACCATACAGTATGGTTCAATAAAAAAAAAATTGGCAGCCATAGGGAGAAATGCCGATAGAAGTGGAAACTAATAACTCAGAACTTTGAAAACTACGCGGCTGAAACCGGAGGGTGTGGGTGGCCATAACCATGGCCATCTAGATCATCCGAACTTACCCAAAGATTTCTTTCATTTACGAACCTGACGCTTCAGTTCAATTCACAGCCCACGGAAAATCTGTATGCGGTGCGCAAAAAAAAACTTTCACTTCGAAAAAAGAAACGGTCACATTATTATTTAGGCCCTTTGAAAAATGGCTATATTCTCAAAGCATAGGCTCCTTTTTAAACCACTTCAAAAAAAGGAGGTTTCTCAATTCGACCGTATATATGTTTTTTTTGCAACACCAATCATGCACTAACTATCATCATTATAATTGTATTATATATCCTGTATTCGTCAATTGCTGGCCATAGGCCTCTCCCAGAATACAGTAACTTATGACATTTCATAACAATTATTCTTTGAAAAAATCAATTACCCGACGTGACGTCAAATTCAAAAATTAATCTCACACACTAACCAAAAAAAGTTATATTTGCCAACTAAAGCATTGTTCCAATGAAACAGCGACGTTTTGGAGTGAACGTAAAATAACGATGGATCATGGATTTTTGTCGTATTTGCAGAAACCACGCTACTGGTTTCAACAACATTTAAATGTGGCCGCCTGTACGATATCTACAATCCTACTTCCTACTACTTAATATTATAAATGCGAAAGTTTGTTTGCTTGTTGCTCATTCACGTCGGAACGTCTGAACGGATTGAAACTTCCCCCAGGTTGAAACTTGGAACACAGTTGGAAAATACATAGTAAAAGCATCACATAGGCTTCTTTTTATCACGGGAAAGTAACGGAAATGGGCACCGCGCGGATATAATAAAGGCGCGGATAGGTAATGATTTGGACTCTTCATGTTCCAATAGCTGCGTGTCACTGTTATGTGTCAGGCATGTTGCTTACCATCAGGCATATGACCTACTCGTCTCGTCATTCTTTATTAACAAAAAATAATAATAAAAAAAATCGCGAGATCGCGCTAATAAAGATCCAAATATATAAAATAATGTCGTAAAATCCATTTAAAAAATCCAAATCAGTTCAGGCGTTTTTGAATAATCAGACATACTTAAAAAAAAGTTTACGACAAACTAAGAACCTCTTCCTTTCTAAAGCCATTTGAAAATCATAACATTTTTATTTGCGAAAATGGGTACAGAAGGATCTTAAGTACCTATACAGATCTCCATAATCCTTTCAGAATCCAAATTTGAGAAGATATATAAAACATAATTATTATTCGTGCGTCATCTTCGACCACACTCAGGCGATTTGGTGGTCAAACGTGGATCTATATGCGATAAAAAAATGTAAGGCAATGTTTCGTTTGAAAAAATAGGTAACGTTTCGTTTCACGGGCCACGGATCTCTATAAAGGGATATACGCGCCCCCTACCGCGCCCGGGCGGAACCAATCGGCGCGGGCGCACCTCGGCGGTGTCACGATTACTTCTTACATTCGACGGAGCTCGGAATTATTATATCCACTTACATTATGATAGATGGAAAGTGGCAAAATGATATCGTATCAATATCAATAGAAAATATTTTACAAAAGCCTTTCCGACTTTCCGGGTGCTTGGTTGACGCGATGACGCGACGCATGACCAAAACGCTGGCGTCAAAGAGGATACATACTTAGTTATTTAAGGCTGGTGTTTATTTGGCCCAAGGTATAAGCCAATGCTTTTCAGCGTGGATATGCCACCAGCATGCTGGACACGCTTCCGACTGTTAGTTGGTCTGTGGATAAACAGATGTGCTTAGTGTAAGTAGTTAGGAATATTAGCGTAGTGTAGTTCTCATTGTATATGAATAGTTTTGAAGGTATTGCCCGTAAAAAGAAAATAGCTTAAATTTTGGTGCTTTTATATTCATTTTTTTGCCATGTGCCTGATGCTAAGCAACGCGCCTGACCATATAACAACAATGTCACGAAGATATTAGAACATAGCATAAATACAAGAAGTCCATTAAATTTTCCCACAGCTGGGACTCGGGGCCTTCTCTCGCTAGGATAAAGTAATAAGATGCACTATGCCGTCACTTACAAGTATTTATAGTTTACAATTTTTATAGTTTCAATACCTCTCTTAATCCATTATTTTGCAATGCCGTACAAAAATCATGCGACAAGGAGAAATGATCGAGGGTTGCAACCCCCCTCTTCGACTGTACTCAGTTGGACAGCTTACAAGTGACGGCATAGTGCTGAATCTTATTACTTTATACTCTTCTATCATCCTACATAGGTCTCCTGGTGGTTCATTTACTACGTAAATTTTGTTCACGGGCCTGTAGTCTAATAGTCAAGATCCTAATTCACACCGCTGGCCCTGTGCGGGTTGGTAGATGACACATGACGTTGAAAGATTTTGGCACAGGTTTCGATTTTTTGAAGTGAAAACTTCTTTAGGCGCGCCTAGACAGATTTTTCGTGACCTGTGAATTGAATTCATTCGTCACGCTCGGGTATGATAAGAAATCTAGAAGTGCGTCAGCCAATGGGAAATGCTAAAAGGGCGTGGCCTGCCCATCATGGCATGGCCATCTAGAAATGCGTCAGCCAATGGGAAATGCTGACGCATTTCTAGATGGTCATGCCATGATGACCAGGCCACACCCTCCGGTTACACCCGTGTAGTTTCCAAAGTAAGCTATCAAATTCTGAGTTATAAGTTTTCACTTCTATCGGCAGTTCCTATGACTGCCAATTTTTTTGCTACCATCTTTGGATTTTAGATGCATGTCGGTTTTATTACGATATTTTCCTTCATCGTTTTTAGCGGCATTACGCACATGACTTCGAAAATACAGTGGTGCGCGTGAGCTTTGAACCCGGGGCTCCGGATTGGCAGTCCCCGTTGTCCCGACGCTACTAGCAGCCATAGATTTCGTTTTTTTTGTTACGCAAAAAACATCATACATCCGTCATCTGTGCGTTCAGCCGTAACTTTATGGTAGACTAGCGGTCCGTCCCGGCTTCGTCCGTGCTACATAATATACCTATAGCCGGTAACGGTGAAAGAGTTTTTAAAATTGGTCCAGTAGTTCCTGAGATTCGCACGTTCAAACAAAAAACCTGGCAAAATAACATCGTTTCAATTTGGATAGAAAAAATAGCTAATCTGTGATTTTAAATTTAGGTGACTCTACATTTTTTTTGTTTTGTTTTTATGGCATTGAATTTCTCTTGGAACATTTCCCTCAATTCGGAACGCAATGATGTTTTTACACTACTGCTTGAAGGTAGAATAACTGACAAAGGTGTGTTATGTACGAATGAGGCGGGCCAGCACGTCGCCCTGCTCTGCTGCGACCTCTCGCGCGCGTTCGACACCGCCGACCACGCTCTCGTTGCTCAAAAGTTACAACACTATGGCATTCGCGGCCCCGCGGCGGCGTTGCTAACGGCGTTCATGTCGAGCAGGACCCAGATCGTGGTAGGTGATAGGGGCAAGGTGGCATCTTCCGAGTTGGAGAACAAGATGGGCGTTCCGCAGGGGTCGTGTCTCTCTAACACTCTGTTCAGCATTCTCCTCAACGACCTGCCCGCGGCCGTCGATGGCGCGGAAGTTTACATGTACGCCGACGATGTCGCCGCGGTGATCACCGCACCGACCGCCGGTCAGCTGCAGAGTGAGTTGAGAACGGTGACCAGAAGACTCAACTGGTGGTTCGGGGTGAATGGCTTGGCTCTGAACAAGGAGAAGACCTGCTTTATGACATTCAGCTTTAACGGAAGGTCGGCTAGCAGGTGCTCTGTGACAGTCGGCGACACCCCACTCCAACAGGTCGACAGTACGAAGTTACTGGGTTTCCACATAGACAGCGCGCTCACGTGGGAGACGCACATCGGCGAGGTGTGCGGGAAGCTGAGCCGCTCGTGCTTTGCGCTCCGGCGGCTCGCGGCCACCACCACCCGCGACGTCGTGCGCTCCTGCTATTTCGCGACTGTCCACAGTAACATTACGTATGGATTGGAGCTATGGGGTCGAGCCGCAGATTTCTGTAGGCTGTTTGTCGTACAGAAACGGGCATTGCGCGCTATTTTTGGAGTCTCTGATAGAGTCTCTTGTGTGGAGTTCTTCAAAGAGCTTCGAATCCTGCCGTTGCCTTGTGAACTCATTTACCAGCTGGCCTTATTTACGCACAACAACTCTCACCTCTTTCAAAAGAGAGGGTCACATCAGACGAGGTTTTTGCGGAGCAACAAGAGGCAAAACCAACTTGTTACGCCGAAGCACAGACTCGCGAAGTCAGAGAAGTCGGTTTACGTGCTGGGCCCCGCCATTCTCAACCGACTACCCGTAGACGTGCGTGATGCTCCTTCCGCCGCGGCGTTTAAAGCCAAATTAAGAAAGTGGCTATTAGAGTCATTATTTTACGACTATAACATGTTTGTTAAGTTACAAGAAAATTATTAATGACATTAACTGAAATTATATTTTACACAGTTGTGTATAATTTTAATATAATAATATCTAATAATTTAATTGAAATATCTAAGCAATTAGATTAATCATGTTTTGTAATTATCTTTTTTAAATGACATGTAACATTGGAGTTATTAATAAATATATTGTATTGTATTGTACTTCCCCAGGCGGACTCTGCAAAGAATCCTACCACAATATTAATCGATTTGTTCTTTTTGTACATATTTAAAGTAATTACTAATGCAGCTTCAAGAATGTTAAATTTATCTGCATGCAAATTAATTAACTCACAAAACAAAACATTTAAAAATCCGAACCTAATTGAAAACATTTATGCTACAAGTCTCTCACACAGAATCTTAATATTGATCATTACAAGTCGTATTTTTCGAAATGTCTCATATCGATAGCTGTTCCAAAGCTATGGTCATATGCGGAGTGGTAATAAAACCGGCAATGGTTTCGTAACGCTGTGTGAATGTGGTTTGCGGAGTTTCTCGGTAAGTGATGTCGTTGAACGGAACCTTGACCTAGGCAGTGAAAGTCCAGTATAGTATTATATTGTAAAATAACACGCGTGAGGTCGGTTCCATTGATTTGTTTTTAAAGAATAAGACGACTTGCTTGATTTTAAGCATTAATATTTAAATTAATTTAACTAAGCGCTACAATACAATACAAAACACTTTATTATACCACAAAACATTACAAACACATTGATTAAAAATAACATCAAAACATTTTGCTATTACTTATAGAGGTATTATATTTTATATATTATTAGTATTGGAGTTAACTTTCAAAATTATAGAATCAGAAGTATCTTCCACTCATTATTTGTACTTCCCCGTCTTTCTATTATTCAATTCTCCTTTTCCATCCTGCGGTTGCCTGGAAGAGATCGCTCTTAGCGATAAGGCCGCCAATTGCTACTTTGTTTTTTATGTTTTGTATATTTTCGTTTTTTGTGTTCTTATTAAGTGCAATAAAGAGTTTATCTATCTATCTATCTATCTACTTAGATCACTGTTTACTCTAGAAACTCTATATTTAATGATATTAAGGCGATTCTAGTTGGGAGAACGGCATCTGCTGATCCGGAGTCCCTGGTTCGAATCCCACGCGGACCACTGACTTTTCGACGTCATGTGCGTAATGCCGCTAACTTAAAAATGATGAAGGAAAACATCGCGAAACTTACATGTTCCTAGAATCTTAGGAGATCATGCGTCATCCACCAATCCGCATTAGGCTATCGTGATGGATTATGACCTTGACTCTCTCCTTGCGAGAGGAGGGAGTCCCATTAGTGGGAACATTTAGTGGGCTGCTTATGGTTATTGGTTGGTGGTGTCTTACGTTTACCTAATTGATTATTTTATGATATTATTAAAGTACCTTATAAATTTAATGTTTACTAAATTTTGTTTAAAATGTAGATTTACTTTTAGCAGCTTTTAGCCAGTCCTGTCAATTGTCTTGTCCTTTGAAAGGTCGAAGGTACTCGAGCACGCCGTAGATCACCGATGAGGTGGACGGACCAGATTAGGGCCGCGGTGGATGATCCTTTGCACGTGTTGGTGCACACGTAAAGGGAAGGCGGCTACTAGGAGCGAATGGCGACTAGTTGTGAAGCGGGTCATTGACGAGGGAAAATGACGACCACGACCACTCTGCCAAGAGTGTACCGACTAAGAAGAAGAAGAAGTCACTTTATACTTTATTCGAACAATTTCTACCTTGGCCTCAAATCTGAAATAAGTATAAGTAAATAAATTATTATTTATACATTTACAACAATAACCTCAGTTATATTATGGTTATGTAAATAACTTAGTACCTACCTATTCTTTGTAGTAGTGCGAAGTCATACTTTTTTATACTTTTATGTTAATGAAATTTGTCGGAATTGATTATTATTATTACCAAATATAAATCATCTAAATTATAATTTGTCTTCTTTTACTTACGTTTATAATGGAATTTAGTAATAAAAAGCGTTGCTAGGTAACCGTTACTTTCAATGGCGGGAAAAAAGTCCGTGCCACTAATACAGATATCTAGTTGACTAGCTGGCAACAGCGAATTTTTTGTCAATGCACTTGGTGGTCTATTTTTTATACCTGCATAGTCTACATACCTCCGAAATGGGCATCTATTTGGTGTAGTACATACCTAGGTACCTCTTAATAGTAGTATTGTTTCTTAAAAATCTATACCTACTCTATACTAATATTATAAAGGTGAAGAGATTTTTGTTTGAACGCGCTAATCTCAGGAACTACTGGACCGATTTCGAAAATTCTTTCACCATGTATGTGATTCCTGAGTGCAATAGGGCATTAATTTTATTAATGTTCCACGGGCGAAGCCGACATATACCGCTAGTATAATACTATAAATATTTTTGTGAAGGTGATGACGAATGCCTATATGTGTATTAATTTGTAAAAAACGAACACTTAATAACTTTTGTGATAATAAGTCTAATTTAAAATTGGTTAAATCGAATTTTGACATTAAATTAACTAGTGAAATAAAAGAAAGTTTAAGTATTATTTTTTTATCTTATCTACAAAATATCAACAACAATTACACAATAGTCAACAACGATTGCAAACAACAGCAAACAAACAACAACAGTATTGTACACACAATAAATTATCACAATAGTCAAAACTGGTGGAATTACATCTCCATCAGATCTACATTAGTCTTAATATTTGTATTTACATGGGGCTACCCTGGTCACTGAAAGATGACAGTTGACACTGACAGTGACATAAATGCGACAGCTCGCAAGGCGGGCTTTTGTCGCTTCGAATTTAGAATTTAGTGCTTGCCTCCTTTGTGGTGGTAGATGTGTTTATAGACGGGAACGTGGACGGGGTAGGGCTTGGGGATTGGGACCTCGACCTTCTTCTCGACCTCCACGGGGTAGGGCTTCTCGACCTCATAAGGGACGGGCTTCTCAACTGTGTAAGGTACAGGCTTTTCGATGATCTGGGGGACAACCTGCGAAAAAGAAAAAGAATATAAGTTTTGGAAACATTTTGAAAATGTTGCAATGAGGTATTTTCAGCATGGCAGATTATGAGTGACAGATGAGTGGAACAATATCTCAAATTGTTGACAATAATGTGGCAGTAGCGGCTTAGGTACGTCAAAGCTTTCACAGGTATTTAAGTAAATAAATTACTCAGTAGTCATCATCAATATAATCAAGTAACACATCATTGAAAGTCATTTTTATTTAAGTTTTTGGTTAAAATGTAGCGTAAAATCAAACTTGATCAAACATCTGATCAAATTGACGTAACTCCCTATCTGTCACAAATGTCAAAGAATGCGTTTGTTTTTTTTTTCGCGCACGCTTCGCTGACCGTACTTTTACTTTCGATGTGGCCAGTTGCATTACATAATAATCGGTGCAGCGGCATGGATGGCGTATTATGTCATGATGTAGCATTTAAAAGTACAATGGCATTGATACGGGATCTTGTGCGATTGTTTTTATGTTGGCATCACTTTAATTGTTCGATCTCTCGTGGGTTAATTACTTAATTGCTCTACATGCTATTTGATTTACAAATTGTGAGACGCTTTTAATTCTGCCGTTCTAGATGGTAGATAGTTGATGTATGGGAGATGATGTCTTTCTACATTGTATTATTTTTTGCGTATTTATTCATACGCTTAATTTTTATAATAAAGACATGTAAACGTAAATTTGATTACTAACGATAGGTCTGCAAAGTGAGATAGGCATTCCTGACGATATATACTGTATCAAGTCCAGAATAACTTTCTTTTGCATCTGACATTCTAGCAGTAGTCTCTTAAGATGTTATTTGGGATTTTTTATTATTTTAGTTATTGCTTGTCTTTTGAGCAGCAGTCTTCCCATTTTCCATCCAATAAATGATGAATTTAAATATCTTTTAAATCGTTCTACCCAAATAGTTCCTTATAAGTCTAGTAAAATGTGTTGTTTCAAATGCATTGGGCCCTTTAAATTTCAAGTCTCTGTCCAAATATTTGACTTTTGTTTTGTCTGTTAATGAGTTAAATAAATTCTGAATTATAATCCATTTTATAGACAGTCGTAGACTACAAATAAAGTGGCCAAGTGCGAGTTGGACTCGCCCATGAAGGGTTCCGTTGCAGCAAGTAACATTATATACATAGTACACGTAGTTCTTGTAGTTCGTTGTAACTTTGATCGAAGTTTCAATAATAGTGTATTTATGACGTACTAAAAAAAACTACTCATCAGATCGAGTTCAAACTAATTTTCGTTGGTAGTTTACATGGTAATGTACATCATTTATTTTTTTTAGATTTTTCATTCTCTTACTTTAGAAGTTAGAGGGGGGGGGACACACATTTTACCACTTTGGAAGTGTCTCTCGCGCAGATTATTCAGCGTAGACAAAAATTATATTAGCAACCTCAATATCATTTTTGAAGACCTATCGATAGACACGTGTAGGTTTGATGAAAAAAAAATTTTTGAGTTTCAGTTCTCAGTATGGGGGGCAACCCTAATTTTTATTTTTTTTTATTTTTTCTGTTCAAATCTTCATGCGGTTCACAGAATACATCTACTTACCAAGTTTCAAAAGTGTAGTTCTCATAGTTTCGGCAAAAAGTGGCTGTGACATACGGACGGACAGACAGACAGACAGACAGACAGACAGACAGACAGACAGACAGACAGACATGACGAAACTATAAGGGCTCCGTTTTTACGTTTTACGGAACCCTAAAAACGATCTTGGACTCGGTCCAGTGACCGATACTAAATTTAAAATTCCAAAACAAGAGGTGTTTGTGTTTTTTTCAAGGTTTTTGTTCACTAAAACTCATTTTAACTCGTACTAATATTTTATGGAATTCAATGTAGAGTCCTCATCATCTGTTTTGCCAGTTCTCATGAGGCGCTACTGTTATATTATTACGAATTGTATCTTGTTTATATGGAAGCTGTTCTAAATTTTTGCCAATGGATTTGAGTTGTGGCAGTGACTCGACTCTAATACTACTAGGTATAATATTTGCGGTTTCTCAAAATATGTCAATGTTAAGGCTACGGTTAAACAAAACTAAGAAACGTACCAAGTTTACAGAATACAGAAGATGATACAAGAACCAAAGAACAAAATGTCAAAGTAACTGGAACCAAACTAAATGGCACGCTTCCAACTTTTAGTGGTATTATTTTGATTATCTGTAGACCTTCAGTGGTCTATGGATGATTCAGATGTGTGTGATGGTAATGACAAAAGATAATGAAAGATTGTAGAAGAATCACATACCTATCCAATACCCATAGAATGTCTAACTATCTCTTTAGTCAAAGTCTCGTGCAATCACCATTCACTTTTATCTACATCTCTAGAACTGGTAAGTGGTCCCATCTAATTTATGTAATCAGCTATCGGTGTATACTGAGTGTTTATTTTGTTGCAGATTTCAAATTATTTAATAATGTTGCTGGGGACTGGTAGGATTAGAAAGTAGACCAGCATTTTAAATAAAACGAAAACTTGATTTTTTTGCAAAGACTTGTTGCATGTGTTCTTATTACTTACTAACTCTATTCAATTGTCCACATTTCATTCATCAGAAAATAGGTGACGTCTGGGAGCTCTGGGATCTCGGACTGTTACGGGATGGGCAAGACATGTGCGTCTTGGTGAACAACACCCTTGCCCATAACCGCATAGCATACTACGCAGCTATTTAATCAAGAAGGACCCAAATACTTGTCTAGCACTGCAATACGTTTTTAGTTACTGTTTAACGGTAAATTAACTGGCAAAGATGTGGTACTTCCCCAAGCGGACTTTGCAATAATTCCTACCACTAACTACAACAGTACGATCTGGAAGAGATGTACCTGGTTCATAGCTTTTTTCCTTCCATAATTTTGTTCTTCCTTCCTCCTTAGCGAGAGAGGTCAGGAGCTGGCTTCGAGGAGAGCCTCGTTGCTGGGGTCGTGAACACAAAGGCCCAAGGGTAATTTGACACCTTGTAATTTGGGCCCCATTTTCTTCTGTTCAGTTTTTCTAGGAGTAGTATAGTGCCACCAACTTATGTATAGCAGGGCCAAAAACGCTACTACTGAGTTAGAACACAAAAGTTTTGTAAGTGTTAGCGATTTCGGTCGTGGCGACATCGCCACATACTGCAGATAAGTTGGTCGAATTGTGCAAAATGTTATTTACCTTATAGACAGGCACATGGATGGGTTGCTCCACAGTGACGTGGACAGGGTAGGGTTGCGGGATCGGGATCTTCACGTACTGCGGCACTGAGACCGCCACCGGGTGTGGGATCGGAACCCCGATCTTCTTCACCACGGTCACGTGGTACGGCTTCGTGTGCTCCGAGTGGGAGTGACCTTCGGGCTCCCATTCGTCGGAGGGCCGCGCTGATGCGAGCGTGGCTAGGAGGATGACGGCTGCTGTTTTCTGAAATCATTCAAGGTTAGATTTAGCAGGAGTGTTGGTCAGTTCGTTGGTTAGGCAGAACTGCTGCTTTGATTCGAAAAGGTTGTGTTCTATTCGTCATAATAAATCACTTCCTCGATATATAAATTTGTTGATTCGGACATTTCGTTATGTCCAAAAAGCATTTTGGAATTGACGTTTTTTTGCTACTTCTGTGTTTTCGGAGTAAAAGTTGATTGTGATGTTGAGAAGGACTCGGATCTTTTTGGATAAAGTTGGTGTTTTCCATACCGCTGTATAGATTAAGTATTTTCAGTATGGTCAAATACATTTTCAATTAGACCAAATGTTTCCATGATTTTTGCAGTGATTGGAAGGTAAGCTCACTATAGGAATGTAAAAATTTAAGGACTCGTCGGGTCCAAACAAAGAGAAGCTGGTAATGATATTTTAGAAGTTCAAATTCTGAGATTAGGAAACCAGCATTTCATCATTAATCATTCAATCATTATTTTTTTTGTTCTAAAAGGATTCAATGTATCTTTTCTCAGCTTGTCTCTACTTTTTTCTTTTTGAGATAATTGCAAATCTTGAATGATTTAATCGATAAAAAGGGAATAAGAAAGAATCCTTTCGTTTATGGGACTTTCAATTTTAACGGAATGTTAACTTATGTTAACTTAACTTAACTTGTTAGCTTATGTAATGCAAGTTTATTGAGAGGAGCTGGGTGCCGTTTATGGTACTATAATACTACTGGATGTGCAACTGTAATTGTGGTCCTTTCACCGCGAGATGAGAAAGGAAGTCAACATAATTATGACATCATAACATAATTATATCAGCATAAAATCATGTCATGAGACGCCAAGATGTTGAAGGACACTTTGTTATAGTAATTAACATAATGTGTGGCCTATGAAAATTTAGTTTTTTGGCACATATTTTATGGGTTTCGTTATTTTGTCTCTTTTAAATATCTTCAATCGAACTAGTTATGAACCTTAAAAAAATTGACAGTTTGACACATTTTAAATCATAGACAATTTTTGTGTTCCACTTTCGATCGTTTTTTTGGCAAGTGTCCCACATTCACTTTTTCCCTTTTTCACTTCCGACCATTGCAAAACTTCCGATTATATCACTGCACTTTTAAATTATAAAAAACTTACAAAAGCGATCATGTTGAACGGTTTAGATGGTGCGTTGAATGTCTTTGAGGTGACTGTTGCCTTCTTGGATCCCCACGACCATTTTATACTTGGTGAAATGTGTAGCACCTTTCCATTCTGCGATAGGAGGCCGGTACTATGACCCTCTCTGCTTTAGATCATATCGAGGCTGCATCGATTTACGTGATGTACATTGCTGCTTATTTATGAACTGTTTATCAACAATCTTCTGTAAAAGCTGTAATGTATATAGTATGATTAGATTAGTCAGATTGAAATAGTGGTGTGGTAAAGAGTCCAATTGTACTATAGAGTAACAACTTCAGTTTTGTTTCGGAACCGACATGTGCAGGATCTTTTTTTTTATGTTATGTCAAAGTAATAATTGGCGATAGAAAGCGGTCCAATTTATTTATATTTAGTCTTGATGCACTAAAAATGTTAATGAATGATAAGTTATTTTTTGCATACAATTATGCTAAAACTTTTATGGATGCTGTTTCCTATGTCTAGTCTGTATTCTGTACCTATTTGTGTGAATTTACGTGCGTGGAGACGTGAGAAAAAGCGTGCGTAAAAACAAATTAGCTAAAATTTTAAAAGCGAAAGTTTAGATGTTTAATTTTTGTTGCTCAATCACGTCGGGAGGGCTGCATGGATCGGGTTGAAACTTGGAACACAGATAGTTCGTAGTCTGGAATAGTATATAGGCTACTTTTTTACGGGAATCACGCGGGTAATTTTACGGAGTGTTGCTATCAAAAATATATATAAATTACTGATGGTCATCTTTCAACTATACCAAAACTAGCCGATGCTTTTACTATGAAGTATTTACGTGTGTGCATGTATGTATATGTATGTGTGTATATGCACACACGAATACGTGCGTATGTTAGGTATAGTAATAGTTAGGTAGGCTAGGTTTCTTAGGTATGGTAGGGCTCTTTGCAGAGTCCGCCTGGGGAAGTTACTCTGCCGCCAAGCAGTAGTGTGCAAACAATACTGTGCTCCGGTTTGAAGGGCAATGTTTCTAGATAAATTATTGGGCTAAGAGGTAAAACCTTATTTCTCTGGGTAACAAGCGCAATCCTGTGTTAGGTAATGATTTGGACTATTCATGTTCCAATAGCTGCGTGTCACTTTTCTGTTATGGGCAGGAAATTTGCTTACCATCACGCACATGTCCTACTTGTCTAGTCAGTCTATATTATAAAAACAATACTTACTATTAAGCGCATGTCCTGCTTGTTCCGTCTGCTCGTGACTCGAAAAAGCGACCTCGTTTCATGGTTGACGTTCCAAAGACACGAACGAAGAGCTTTGACTCTACTTTTGTGCTAAGAACGTCAAGGCTGTGGAATGCGTTGCCTGAGAGGGTTTTATCGATGGTTACAATCTTGGTGTTTTTAAATCATGCACTCGCTTTGCTCAACTATCACGTGGCAAACCGGCCAGAAGTAAATCTGTTCTATTTCAATCTAAATACACTTATTAATTATTATAAACTGTATGTCGTTTTTTGGTACAAAATTGTAATTGTTATTATTTTTTAATTTATCTTTGGTTTTCATATAAATTTATCTACTCTAAAGCTGTAAGTTTTTGAGTGACTGTAATAAATAAATCGAGAGTGAATCGGTTTCTCCTAGGTAGGTACCTAAGCACGCTCCATCGTAGACCGTATCGTCACTTAAGAGGGCGTCTAGTGCCAAAAAACGAAAAAAGGACATTTTCGACACCTCCTGGACTGAAAAATGGACTCCTGATTTAATATTGATTTTTCCTTCAAACTGTGTCATGCTATTCTCGACTTTATGTATATCGCATTAAGAAACGCGTCGCGCGGGTGAAAACTGATTTTTCCCTGGCATTAGGCGCACTCTTAACATCAGGCGGATGTAAGTAAAGTGTACACCTATAACAGTTAAACATTTTTTTCCTTAAATGAAATTGTTGGATTAGGTGAGTCGTAATGCCAAGGTTGGCTGAGTTTGGGCCTAGTTGATATTGTGTAAGAAAAGAGTCCACCAGCACCGAGGGTCGTGGGTTCGATCCCCACCCAGTGCAAATATTTGTGTGATGAATTCAAATGTTTGCACTGTGTCTGGGTGTTTCTATGTATAATAAGTATGTACTTATTTAATACTATATAAGTATTATATCAGCTATCTGGCCGCCATCACACAAGCTTTGCTTAGTTTGGGGTCAGATGGTGTTGTGTGTGAATTGTCCACCAATATTTATAATAAAAAAAAAAAAAAACCTCCCCTGATTTTGGAGAATGGGCGTAAACCGTGGCCTGTTCATCTACGGTGAAGCGAAGAGAATTCCGTGTTAGCCTAACGTGGTAGTGGTGGTCTAACTGACCTATAGTAGCTGGCTGTGAGTGCCCCTACTACCTAACCGACTTTTGGGTTAGTGCGGAAAGGACCCACCTAAACCTAACATACCTACTTACGCTAATTTGCCAATTATACAACTGGTACCCGAAAAAGAATGCAAGCTAAGCCGTAGCTAAGATCTAACTATCTGACTTATACATACAAATATATCGAGTGCAATCACTCTATGTGAGTACTATCGGAGCGTAAGGAGCGCCTTTCTCCCTGTCCACAAGGGCCTTGACGGGGTCGCCTGGTCGCCACCGTTACATAATAAGAAAGTAAAGATTTGTAGTAACATGAATGAAAATACAGTCACAGGCTGTAGATTTTTATCATTATTTTGAAATGCCTATATAATAATTTTTATAACATATTTGCTCGTAAAGGGTCTCTTATTGGACCAATTTCTATATCGTAATGTATCTTATTACGTACTTGTGCTGTAATGTGTAATGTAAAACGCACGGTTTCAAAATGCTCCGTCCACAGACTAGGTAGAGAGATATGCTCCGTCTAAAACGAACGGTACCTTTTTAAATCTTAGTAAAGAGTTTTAATGTCAAAAAAGTGTGCTCAACATTTTTCATTTATTAATAAAACTAACTTTGAGAGGTCAAATATAATAAAGAATTATTTAATTCGTTAATTTAATTAATTTTGACCCTAAACTATTTTAATTTTTCTGTAACAAAACACAAAAATATTAATTTACTTTATTACTAATGGCATACCGGCAGGTTCTGTGCCGTTGCTTAAAAAAAAAGACGCCGATGCGCGCGCATTGCTAATCTGTGATCCATAGTGATTACTTACTCTGTGCTATGATCTGTGATCAAGTAAATATTATTCCGCGCCTTTTTTTTCGCTGTATTGTTTTTATTTGAAAATTTCGTCAGAGTTTTGTTTATTTCCTCGCAAATATGTTATAAAACGTCGTATGACATACGTGCGCTTTGATAATTACAGCCTCTGCTAAATTATAGCTCGAGTCGAAGCCATAAAGCCTCGGCTGTAATTATCAACTTAGCGCACTTATATCATAATGTACTATTACAATACGTAGGTAACTTAGATTTTTTTAATATTTTTCTGATAAATGTTATGACTTGGTATATCACCCGGTTCCGGGTTAACGTCGACTTATGGGACACTCTGTAGGTAAGTACCATCAGGCATAACTCGCGATGGCATAAGACGAAACGGAATGCAAATAAATAATTAGATGGATCGATGATGTTATAAAATCTGGATGAAGCATTGTAGCATAGAAATAAAGAACAGAAAAGTTAGCAATAAGCTAGAAGAGGCAAAATGTATCACAAGTTTTGATGTTTGTTGCTCAATCACATCTGAACGGATGCTCAGGGTAGCGATTCTGAAACCATTCGGTTGCATCCGACACGGAATCTCATCTCGCGGTCTTTGTCATGCTAAACAGATAAGACAAAGACCGAGAGATGAGATTCCGTGTCGGATGCAACCGAATGGTTTCAGAATCGCTACCCTGGTCGAAATTTAGAACACAAATTATAATCTGGAATAGCAAATAGGCTACTTATTATCACGAAAAAATAACTGGAACAGTAGCGTTTCAAAACCATGGGACACAATTAGTATGCCACAATTTTGTTTTTTAAAATCCACACTCGCCATTCAATAGTGACCGGTGTTGCCTGATCGCGAATTAATAACACCTTTGGTGTCCAGTGTAGGTTGGACGTCAATTGCTCCACGGTTCCTTTCACTTTACACATTCAGTCTGCATAACCATTCCATCCGAGGAAGTAGCACACCTTTGCGTTAATACTCCCGCCAAAAAGCTACTTGGCTTTTTGTGTTCCGGTTTGAAGGGCAATTGGTCTCAGAGAAACTGGTAGAAGCAAAATGTTACTCGATGTCAGACAGGGACTCAAACTGTCTGTATTAGGTACTGCGGGGCAGTGAGGCGGTAGAGGAAAACGCTATTCTATTTTGCCGACGCCGACGCCCCACGGCACGGATTAAAATTTTTGTAAACATTTTGTATTGAGCTGAGAGGATGATGGACCCCTTAGATCGGTCTGCTTTTATGTAAAAGGTTTTGAAATATTTGTCTGGCGGACATATATAAAAATAGAGCATCAAAACTTACGTGAAGTTAAGGTATTTTATTTTGGGACTTTTAAAGCGTCTGCAAAGCAAAATGGCACACGGAATGTGGCTGGGAGTATTGGCGACATATTTTTGAAAACTATACGTGAAAATCAGTTAGAAGAATTATGTTACCTTCGTACCTTAATTATCTGATATCTCAAAATTGGCCGTTTTAGCAAGGTAGCGAGTAGGTATATATGGTTTCTAACTACATACTAATATACTACTCAATCGTCCACATTTCGTTCATGAGAAATGAGAACATAGTGTGACGTCTGGCGGCCTTGGGTTCTCACTCTATAAGAGTCATCATCATCATCAACAGCCCACTAAATGCTCCCACTGCTGGGACTCGGGGCCTTCTCTCGCAAAGAGAGAGTTAAGGCCATAGTCCACCACGCTGGCCCAGTGCGGGTTAGTGGATGACACGCGCCTTCGAAAGATTCTAGATACATGTCGGTTTCCTCACGATTTTTTCCTTCACCGTTTTAAGTTAGCGGCATTACGCACGTGACTTCGAAAAGACAGTGGTGCGTGCGGGGTTTGAAACCGGGGTCTCCGGATCGGCAGCCGCCGTTCTCCCGACTAGACCAGCCGTAACATGAACTTCTATAAGAGTAATGAGTGTATATTGTTAATCAAATTGTGATAGTTAAATAAGTAATAGTGGGGAAGTTCCTCAACGAGGCAATATCAAGGCGCGAGAGTTGACGCAATGAAATGCATCGCAAAAACATGCGTCCGAGAGGCGCTGGCGCAAGTAAAAGGCGGCTAGCGATATAATGTTGATGTTCCATCTGACATGCGTAGCTGATAAAAATATTCTACGGGCTAGGCAGCATCAAGCAGTGTTTTGCGCTGTTTTGCGTTTAAAATGTGAGCTTTAACGGGCATGCACTATTTTTTTGTTAGAATAAATTTCTTTGTTCGATACGCTCTAAGCACATGGGATCGAGACTCTCAGGGGGCTTATGTATCCTATTTTTGCAGCGTAAATTCTCGAATAGTAACTACAAGGATGCCACTAGCGTATTATACATAGTTTGATTGTGTAGCGGTACGATTCTTTGCAATTCCAGATTTTCTCCCGCAAAACAATTCTGTGTTCTTGTAAGTTTCCAAAATAATTACAAGGCTAGGAGAAAAATGAACTTACATCTCTAGATGACGAGCGAAGTGTCTTCCTGTCCGTAAAACCACACAGTGTGGTGGTAAAGGACATGATCTATGATCTACTTATGACATCAACCACAAATCACTATATGGGTATAGGCAGTGATTTGCCTAGCTGTCATATTCAAATAGCTGCGCAGTACTGAGCCGGAATTATATAATAGTCAGACGTTTTACGGATTTTTTGTTATTTATGAAACCTAAAGATTAAAGATTTTTTACTTATAGTACAACGTAAACTGAGCAGTCACAACGAAAAACGTTGTTTTCGTAAATTTTTCCAAAAGCACCAACAGATTCTTTAAAAAATTACATGAAACCACTTCTTAAGCATGATTTACTAATCTAGCAAATAAAAAAAATACCAAAGTAATGTAACCTACACAAACACAAACCTACAAAAAAACCTGCAGTAAAATTCAGAACTACCAATTTTTTTTACAGTCAGTCTAGTGTTGCACGCGGCGAGAGTCGGAGCTGCGAGGTGACGTAATACGCTGACTCAGCCCGCATCTATATAAGCCACGCGCTCGCACCCGCGCTCCACAGTCTAGTGTTGCACGCGGCGAGAGTCGGAGCTGCGAGGTGACGTAATACGCTGACTCATGGTGCGCGTTATTGATTTATGTAATAATTTGATGTTCTGTTACCTATAAGTTCTTAGATTAGTATATAGATACTATTGACTATTGATAAGTATTCATAAATGGGTGATTCAACGGTACGTTTCTGTTGTCTTCACTGCCCAGCGTCTACACGGACCTTTACTGCTCTGGGCCTTAAAATTCACATCGGTCGGAAACACAAGGATGTGCGTCGTCTGGCTGCCGCGACACAGATACATGCGATTGGTGCAGATACTCCATCGGTAAGCCAGGTGCAACCTTCTACTGCGCCTGACTCGTGCCCTTTGGCGGGGCTAGCTCGTGCGAGGGAATGTATACCGGTTCTCCGACATATCCCTAAGGGTGCGCGCAATCAAGCTGCTGGAAAACTGTGTCAGATTATAGATGCCTGCGTTAATAACAATGAGGTAGACGACTGGTGTTCTCTTCTTTATTTTGCATATGTCGCTTTAAAAGTGCCGGCAAGGGATCAGTCCGGTAATATGACGACTAAAGTTAAAGCCAACATTTTGTCTGCTGGGTCGAATCATCGTGATGATCCTGACGGAACGACGTCGAGCCGTGTATTGCGCTCGGCGAACAAACTCATCGAGTCGAAGGTTTTTGAGGGCGACCTGAGAGGAGCGGTTCGTCTTTTGTTATCCGATGATACGTATGCACGTCAGGACCCCGAAACGTTGGCAGCTCTGAGGCTGAAGCACCCAGCTCCATCCCGGCCCCTTAGCTTCCACCAGAGCCAGACAAATCTCTCACTCCTTTAACCATCAGTTTAGCGGATGTGGAATCTGGGCTTGGTTCATTTTACAGTGGGTCCGCTGGGGGTTTGGATGGATTGCGCCCTGGTCACCTTAAAGAGTTAACGTCTGTATCCGCTGGGGAAAATGGGCGTCGTCTTCTGGGGTGTTTAGTGAACCTCACAAATTTCTTGCTTAGTGGTCAACTGAACCCCGTCGTTACTCCCTATCTATACGGTGCGTCGCTATGCGCATTGGAAAAAAAGGGCGGAGGCTTAAGACCTATTGCTGTTGGCAGCGTTTTTCGCCGTCTCGCTGCTAAGCTGGCATGCCACGCTGTTAGGGACGAGATAGCAGGATATTTGGTACCACATCAATTAGGGTTTGGGACGCGTCTGGGCTGTGAAGCGGCTATTCACGCGACGCGTTCGTACGTAATGAACCCGAGCAATGCGGGTAATGTCGTGCTGAAAATTGATATTGCTAATGCCTTCAATACCTTGGAAAGGGACGTCCTGTTGAGGGAGGTAAAGGAAAAAGTTCCTTCTATCTACCCTTTCCTCCACCAAGTTTATAGAACTCCTTCCAAACTTTGTTTCAATGACCATTTCATGCTTTCACAAGTAGGAGCTCAGCAAGGAGATCCACTAGGACCACTCGTTTTTAGCTTGGCCATTCACAAGCTCATCGTTGAACTAAAATCCTCTCTTAACATATCGCTCATTAAATTCAAAAGGGCCACATTCCAAAAACTTCATTTTTTACAGGAGAGCGTTTTGAAGTTTTGGTCGTCGTTTTTTCGTATTATTTTTTAAATTATATTTTATATATTCATGTGAGATATATCATTCGATGCGTATTTTAAACCGTTAATTACCTGTAATATAACTTTTAATGTAACTTTCACCCAGAACCGTACAAAGTCAAATAAGTCCCTATTGTATATAAAAATGGTCAAAATATCATACGAATTTATTAAATGAAAGGCCACAAATCATATAAAAAATAAGTTTGATTATAAATTTTACGTCGCAGTTTTGTTAAATATTTTATAAAACAAGAAAAAAAGAATCAGACACTTGTGTTACAACAAAAAAAACATTCAAACATGCAAAATCAATCACAAACAATGGTTAAATTAAAAAAAAACTAAAAAGTACCTAATTGTTTTCTTAGGTACTAGAGATAAAAATGAGATCTACGATTTTTTTCGAGTCGTTCCAATAAACTCTTCATCCAATATGGCGTTTATTGTAGATAACATTTAGGTCCCATTTGCTTTGCATTCCTAAGTTTTCTGGACTTTGACATAGATGTGTAAGCTTTTCCACTGTTTCTCAGTAGTTTGCTCACTTTCGTCTTCCACAAGTCTGGATTCGCTTTTCTTTTGCGAGTTCTCCTTTGGGGATCTGTAACTGGAGGCTCAACACTAGGAAGGTCTAAACCAACAGATTGGTAATCAACGCCAGGTGGCTGTGTTTCAAAGTAAGATGATTGGTGATCTACGCTAGGTGGCTGAAATTCATGTCTGGGTGAACGGTAATCAACACTTAGTTGTTCAGCATCAACGTTTAGTGGCTCGCTTTCGACGCTTGATTGAGCTGAGTGGATAGGATTTTATGTATATTGGCTGATCTTCAACGCTTTTTGGTCGTATATCGTTGATTGGTGTATACATTTGTCTCTGCCCGACTGCTTTAACTTTCTTCCTTCCAATATTCATAGATTGTACAAGCGTTGCTTAGTTTGAAATCAGATGGTGTTGCGCGTGAATTGTCCACCATTATTTATTTATATTGTTCTTTGAAGCTAAAAAGGTTCATGGAACATCCAGCTTTAGGTGATAAATCTTCATCAGAGTCTAAAATAGCTTCTGCGTCAGGTCGAAGATTGGAATTTGGATCTTTTACGCTATCACCTGACCAAAAATCTTTTCTACTGCAGCTTGAATTCTTAGATGAGATTCATAGAAGATTCACTGGAGCTACTATCTGATTCACATTCTGTACTTTCCTCAACAACGAAATTAACCCTTTTTCTGAACTTCCAACATCAGATACAATAAATAACTTTATCAACTATTGACAGATTAAAATAAAATTATTAAGACTGTTTGCTATGAAATTTGTATATCAAAAACTATCAAACAAAAACGAAGGGGACGGCAAGCTTTGATCGGTTGAATGAAGCTGGAAATTGAGACAACTATGTGCTATGGTGTGTTGAAGTTTAAAGATTTACGTTTTTTGTTGTGACCATGTTCAAAATCCGATGTGCGCGACTATTCTTGGTGTCTTCAAATCGAGAGTGAATCGGTTTCTTCTAGGTAAGCACGCTCCATCTTAGACCGCATCGTCGCTTAACATCAGGCGAGATGGTGGTCAAGTGTAAACCTATAAATCGCACGCTTAATAATAAAGAGAAATAACTGAAAAATTGGGGAAATCGAGTTTTTGTAATAAAACGCAATAACAATACGAAAAGAATAGGATAGACTCGACAGCCGTTAAATTCGAACGATTTTGAGTGAAACGGAAGATCGATCGTCTCTTTCGTTCCAAACGGATCGGCCATGATGTCTGTCAAAAGTCGAATAATTGCTGTTTAAAAGTTAAAACGTGAGTATTTTATTTATTAATTTACAATCATAAAGTGCAATATTTTGATGTAACTTCATTTAGTATTTAAGCTTGTTTTATTGCCAAATGGACATTTGCACTTATTTCAGTCTTGTTTTAAAGTATTTTGTTTCTTTTGCGAAATGTTTTGAGATATTTCAGTTTATTATTAAACTACTACTTAAGTTTTGTCATAAACTGAAATAAGTCCGAGGGTTTTTCTTCTTTTCACTTTTTTTCAGGGTTTTCATAAATGTAGAATGGACATTGATATACCAGATTAAAGGTTAGGATTTCTACTTTTATCTACTCTTCTTTTGTTTTGAAAAAATACGACATTTATCAATTATTTTTAATATTTTGTGCTCCTGGTCGAACAGACTAAACTTTAAACGCCATTTCCCAAAATTCTTAATTTTTGAGATAATTCTCTTTAGCGTGCGAAATGTTAAAAAAAAAAAAAAAAATTCATTCTATAAACAAAGAAAAAAAGTATGTGAATCGCTGTAGGTACTTAAACCACAAAAGTAATTTAATAAGTTACCAACCTATTACCTATTAACCAGACCTTTAATAGACTGATACTCTATTCGCATTTTCATCATTACATTTTGAAGTACATACATAAAATGTCATACGATTATGTAGGTTCGTAGCTGACAGGTAGAAAAAATTAGAAAACTTGCTCAACCAATTTAAATTTGAACATTTTTTTTCGGGTAATATACCAATAACGAAACCGTTTCATAAAAATACAGCACTTTGATAAAAACGTATTTTCAGACCACGCACATCAAAATAGCTATTAAATAAGAAGTGCATTATTGTTCAAAAAATTATTACCAAAATAAGTTAATTTTATATGCAAAACAGACATATTTATTCCAAATACTGCAATTTTCTCTCAATAAAATAAAATTATTGTTAAAATCAAGTAGTATTTAAAATCAAAAGAGAAGCATTCCAAAATATGTCACGTTTCCTTATTAAATAATATTGTACTCACATGTTTTCTTCATAAAAGACGGTCACATTTCAAAATACGACACTTTTCACTATAATATATCACTTCAACTGCAGTAACTTTCCGGAATATGGCCTTTTTAAATAAAGATCACGCAGATTGCCAGGTCGCAACTAACAATATGGCCGTTTTGCTCTGAAATTAGTCGTCAATGTGTCAAAATGGCCCATGGGCAGTTGTGTGATTGAACCATTTTAAGCGCTAAAGCAATGGGTGTCTTTTTTAAATATAAAAATTTGACCAACTTTAATACGTTTTTTGCAATAAAAACGATTTTGATTTTTTTTGAGATGTGGCCCTTTTGAATTTAACGAGCGATATGGTATTTAGACGATGGCACTATCGGAGGTAAACCGGAAGAGGTATTTCAGGACCTTGGGATACTTATCCCACTCCTCAAGAATCTCGGCCTCGTGGTGAACCCTTCCAAATGCGAGTTTTTCCCCTGCAGTGTGGAAGCGCGCGGAAACTTTGCGCATTTCAGTTCTATGTTACCAGGACTTAAGGAAGTGTCGACTTCGGATTTCACTCTATTGGGGTCCCCGATTTTTGCTGATGCTGTTCCGGAGGCCATTATTTCTCGTACGAGGCTTCTTCTCAGCACTCGTGAACGCCTTAAAAACATTTCCGCGCACGTGGCGATAGTGTTATTGCGAATGTGCTTCGCCGTTCCTAAAATAACATACTTGTTGCGGACAGCCCCCACCTGGAAATATCCGGCTGAAGTGTCTGCGTTTGACGAGGCTCTGAAATCGGCGGTTGAGTCTATTCTTAACGTTGCCCTTGATGAACGTCAATGGTCACAGGCAGCTCTTCCAATTCGGTTTGGGGGTCTAGGGGTGCGTTGTGCGCGAGATGTCAGCCTGCCTGCTTTCCTTGCGTCGGTGCATGGGGTTGCTGATCTTGCCGCTACTATTCTAAATTCAAATGGTGGCGAGGAAAGGTTACCTTATGCTTCTGACGCTTTGATGGTCTGGAGTGCTCTCAACTCCGGGGAGTCGACTCCCGTAGAGTTTCAAAGCCAACGGGCGTGGGATGCTATTGGGGTCAAGCGGGTCCAAGCACAACTTTGGGCATGTGCCTCGGGAGCGGATTTGGCCAGACTCCGGGCCGTCTCGCAGCCTGAATCTGGGGCTTGGTTGCAGGCGCTACCTTCTCCTCACCTAGGCACCTTATTAGATAACAACTCGTTGCGCGTTGCGGTGGCTCTTCGCCTGGGCTGCAAGGTGTGTGAACCCCACGTATGCACCTGCGGCTCCCTGGTAGAAGCAAATGGCCATCACGCTTTGAGTTGCCGACGGTGTGCAGGAAGGTTCCCGCGACACCATGCACTCAATGACATAGTTCGGAGAGCCTTAGTGTCAGCGGGAGTTCCATGCGTACTTGAGCCCCCGGGCCTATGCAGATCGGACGGCAAGAGACCGGATGGGTTGACTCTGGTGCCCTGGAAGAACGGGAAGTGCTTAATTTGGGACGCCACTTGCGTCAGCACTGTCGCCGCCAGCCACCTAGGTCGCACTATCCACTCACCATCGGCCGCGGCAGAGGATGCCGCTGATAAGAAGAAGCGAAAGTATGGTATGTTGGTGTCGCAGTACGAATTTGTACCTGTTGCCGTGGAGACCTTGGGTTGTTGGGGCGCAGAGGCTAAAGGGTTCCTCTCAGAATTGGGGCGCAGGCTCAGGGAGAATACGGGTGACTCCCGCTCTGATGCGTTCCTGGAGCAAAGGTTGGCCATTGCCATTCAGCGTGGGAACGCGGCGAGCATCATGGGCACTTTTGCGCCGGGAGCAGTTAGAGGTGGGTTATTTGGAGATTAGTTTGTTAATTATAAAATAAAAATATACGATATAGATATAGATATAGATATAGATTTTTTTTTAATGTCGATATTTGAACAAGTTTGACGTAGGCCTATTTTGAGGTCATCACGCTAGTCGCAGTCACGAAGTCGCTAGCAAGTGATGACTTGTACCACCTCGCGCGGCCCTCTCGCCGGCGCGGCCAGCCATCTTCCGGAGACTGGCTTCCGTGTATTGCATATCGTATGTCGTACGACTCCTTCGAACAGGGCTTCATTACTACATATTTGTGGGTCCGTACCTACAACGGATTCTGTTATTAAATCTTCACTTTCACTTAGCATCAAGCATTAACAGCCCACTAAATGTTGCCACTGCTGGGACTCGGGACCTTCTATTGCAAGGAGAAAGTCAACGCCATAATCCACCAAGCTGGCTCAATGTGGTGATGTCACATGACTTCTAGGTACATGTCGGTTTCCGCACAATGTTTTCCTTCACCGTTTTAAGTTAGCGGCATTACGCACATGACTTCTAAAAGACAGTGGTGCGTGTGGTTTTGATCCCGGGGTCTCCGGATCGGCAGGCCCCGATCTCCCGACTAGACCAACCGTAACTTGTCAACACTTTCACTTGGTTTGTCAGAATTATTAAAGGCTGTGTAGATACAGCCTTTAATAATTCTGACAAACCAACTCCTAGAGGAGTCTAGGGCTTGAAAGAGCGAAAGGATTTACATAAAATGTGTTACTGTATTTTTTTAAGCCATATACGTAATGCCGCTAACTTGTAAAAACGGTGAAGGAAAATATCGTGAGGAAACTGACATGTTCTTAGAATCTTTCTGAGTCAACTCGCACTGGGCCAGCGTGGTGGGTTATGGCCTTGACTCTCTCCTTGCTAGGGGAGGCGTGATCCTCGAGTGCTATAAGCTATTTACTACGTACCACAGGCAAAGCCGAGGCAGACCGCTGGTTTTTCTAAATACTGGCGGACACAGCAAAAAAATGTTGTTAGACAAAAATCTGTATATAAAAAAATTAAACGTCTTTTGCAATTCACACAAAAAATTGCATCACATTCAGTTCAGCCATTTAGGAGGAGTTTAATTGCAAACACATGCATAGAAGATCTAAATCCTACTATATTATAAACGCGTGAGCTTTGATTTTTAGATGGTTGGATGTTTGTTGTTCAATCACGTCGGAACACCTGAATGGATCGAGTTAAAATTTGGAACACAGATAGATTATTATAGCCTGGATTAATACATAGGCTACTTTTCATTGTGAGAATATAAAAGGAACGAGAACGACGCAGGTGAAACAGCGGGCGCTGCTAGTATATAATATGGGACAAAACATGTGCCTGATGACAAGCAAAACGCCTGCTGAAAACAGCACAGTAGCAAGCAACTATTTGAACACACAAACTTATTGTAATTGTAACAACGTAACTGTGCTTACCGAACATAATATCTAACTTACATAGCACAACCAAATAGAAGCCAGAAATTAATAGGAGATGAAGAATCCGATGACATATAATATACTCGTAACACAACCAGATCAAAAGCCAGATGTGGCCTCGTGGCTTAGTTGGTAGTAGCTCTGCCTGCGAAGCCGAAGGTCGTGGGTTCGATTCCCACCCAGTGCAAATATTTGTGTGATGAATTCAAACGTTTGCACTGTGTCTGGGTGTTTCTATGTATAATAAGTATGTATTTAAAACTATATAAGTATTATATCAGCTATCTGGCCGCCATCACACAAGCTTTGCTTAGTTTGGGGTCAGATGGTGTTGTGTGTGAATTGTCCACCAATATTTATTTATTTATTTATATTTATGTGAACAGAAGACGAAGAAGAAGAAGACTTTCACCAGCTGACATAAATATATAAAAGCGAAAGGTCACTCATCACGAAATCTCAGAAACTACAAGTGCTAGGAGCCTGAAGTTTTGGACCGAGGTGCCTTTTAGCACGTAGGCGCTCGCTAAGACGGGGTTCCCCTAAGAGGGTGAAACAAGGGATGAAAGGTTGTATGAAAATTCGTATTTTTTGAAAGTTATAAGCATGAAATCCACTTAACCGATTTTTATTAAATTTGACACGCAGATAGACTTGATCCCAAGTAAGGACATAGGCCACTTTTTATTACGGAAAAAGGGGTCGAAATGGGAAAATGAAAGTTTAAATGGAATTTCGTAATCGTTGAAGGTAAAACCATAAAACTTCGTATCCTAGACACTTGACACGAATCAAATAAATGTTTTTTATAGCAATTTTATACTTTTGAACTTTACGGGGATGAAACAGGGATTGCAATGAGGGATGAAAGTTTTAAGTGGAATTTCGTCATTGTTGAAGATAGAACGATGAAACTTGACACGAAACTGGTAAGTGTTTATTCTGGCCAGTTAGCAATTTAGAACTGTATCGGGATAAAATAGGGGTTGAAATGGAGGATGAAAGTTTACATGAAAGTTTGTCAATGTTGAAGATCAAACCGTTAAATTTTGCAACTAGAGACTTGAAATTCACATTATTATAAGTATCATAAATGTAAAGGTAACTCTGTATGTCTGTTACGCTTTAACTTCTAAACCAGTGAGCCGATTTTGATGAAATTGTGTAAAAATATTTTATTAAAAGCCGTAAATGTAATTTAAAAGTAAAGTAAACGTAAATTTGTCTGAATACACAAATACTGTCTCAGTTACCTTAATATTTATTTTGCGCGGACGTAGACGCGGGTAAAAGCTATATAGTCATTGTATAAATTCAGACCAACAAAAACTGTTTTGGCAGATATATTGCATGCCTCTCGATAAGGCAAGTTTGTGTAGGTCAACTTGTTAAATATTTTGTAATATCTGATGTTACCTGCAAACAGCAATAAAGATTTTTGTATTTTAATGAATACGCGGCTGTATTTGAGTAAGAAGAGCCCATATCACAGCCACAGAAACTAGACGATCTGACTCTGTAGCTTTTAGGTGGGAAACGTTTATTTAATGATTTTCTACTGCTAGGACTTCGATTGTAATAAGTCATAGACTCTATCCCTATGCCTTTTTCTAAATTAGATATACGCGGATAAACTTGAGCAGATGTTAGTGTTGTATAAAATAAAGAGTGGCAGGACCAGCCAAGGGTGGATCTAGTCAGCTTTGGCTCCTGGGGGACCCCTCCCCTAGGAGCCAAAGCTGACTGAACTGAAAGCTGACAGCAGCTGAAAGCTGAATGACCCCCCGGTCATAATATGACCGGTAGTCAATTCACAAAACTATGCGATAAGTACATGCATGCTTTTCAATCAGTGGTCCACTTAGGTACTGGACCCAGCCCAGACACCTCTGGGCTCCTGGTTCTGAACCCCATGATCCCTCCTGGATCCGCGTTTGGGATCCGCAAAATAAAGGCCTTATTGTAAGCAACACGCCTGCCTATTAAGTGACAAATGAAAATGATTTGAACAGGAGGAACCCAAAGTACTGCCTAGCACTGCAGTACGTTCACCACCCAGAGATTTATGATGGTTTATCTCTGGCCTAGTATTTTTTAAGACAATGCCTTTTAAATCAGATCACAGCAATGTTTGCTCTACTGTTTGGTGGCAAACCATCATCTTCATGATGGGTAATTAACAGCTCAGAAACGCAATCCAATATTCAAAAATATTATTGCAAACTAGTTCCGCCCCGCATTGCGTTGTAACCCACGCCTGAACAGTTTTTCATGATCATTTATTTTCAGCAAATAGGATTCTATTTGCTGACTGGCCTCGTGGCTTAGTTGGTAGCAGCTCTGCCTGCGAAGCCGAGGATCGTGGGTTCGATTCCCACCCAGTGCAAATATTTGTGTGATGAATTCAAAGGTTTGCACCGTGTCTGGGTGTTTTATCCTACTTCCTACTATACATATATCCTACCTACTAATATTATAAAAAATGTCAATGTTTGGATATTTTGATGTTTTTTACTCAATCACGTCCTAACGTATGTACGGATCGGGCTGAAATTTGGAACACAGATAGATTATAGTCTGGAAGAACACATAGGCTACTTTTTATCTCGTAAAACAACGGGCACAACTGGAACGAGAACTTCGCGGGTAACACCGCGGGGTGCTGCTAGTGTATAATAAGTATATACCTATTTAAAACCTATTTTCCATAAGTATTATATCAGCTATCTGGGCGCCATCACACAAGCTTTGCTTAGTTTGGGATCAGATGGTGTTGTGTGTGAATTGTCCACCAATTTTGTTTTAAATTTTAATACGTCTCATTTGTTCATGTCTAATAAAAATTCTAAGAAATAGGTTTAAGCTTCTAAAATGACCAGACTTCGATTCAAATTTTCTTCCTCTATATCTAAAAAATTTTTTGCATTAAAATAGCCCTTAGTCACGGTAATTTTTAGTAGTCCTGTATCAGGCTGTAGACTTCATAACTCTGTACGAAATTTCATTCAGATCAGTTCAGCAGTTTAGGCGTTACAGCATAAAATTAAAAATGTGTGACAACCTCTGCCATTCAAATAATGTTTAATTATTACTTAATGAGCAGGTGTGTTGCTTACCATCTGGCCTATATCTTGCTGATCCCAAACGCGGTCCCAGGGGGAGTCATGGGGGTCATGACTAGTGAGTCAGAGCCAGGAGCCCAGAGGTGTCTGGATTGGGTCCATTACCTAAATGGACCACTGATTGAAAAACATCCATGTACTTATCGCACAGTTTTAGTTTTGTGACTTGACTATAACTATATGACCCCTCCTCTCCCCCAGGAGCCAAAGCTGGTCCTGCCACTCTTTATTTTATATTTTATACAACACTAACATCGGCTCGAGTTTACCCGTGTATTATTTAGAAAAAGCCATAGACGCATAGCCATAGACTATAGTTTTGTTTGAAATGTAACTCATGTTAAGTGTCGAAGGTTTAGGGTCGTATTCAGACTGTCACTATTCAAAACCGTGGATAAATATCGCCACTATCGAATACACTATCAAAAAAGAAAGCCCTTGTATAAAAATAACGTAGTCCAACTGTTTATCTACAGGAGCTCAGCGTTGGTACTGAAAGTGGAAGACACATGTGATACCACCTATGGCGAGGTTTGAACGAGAGGGCGCTAATAAATCAATCAGAGTCTATGTTTTGACAGTTGCATGACGCCGTCCAAGATAACCCCTGATTCTGTGTGGTCTTTAGGTAGGGCAAAAAGTTTTAACTAAGGAATACTGCAGTTATGTTATTATACCTAATGTATTAGTTATGTAGTGGTAGGACTCTTGGCAAAGTCCGCCTGGGGACGTACCACACCTTTGCCAATTATTCTACAGCTAAGCAGTAATGTGTAAACGTTACTGTGTTCCGGTTTGAAGGGCAATGTCTCCAGAGAAATTACTGGGCTCAGAGATATAATATCTTAGATCTCTGGGTGACGAGCGCAGTGCAGTGCTAGGTAATGATTTGGACTCTTCGTGTTCCAATAGCTGTGTGTCACTATGCTGTTATGTGGCAGGCATGTTGCTTATCATCAGGCACATGTGATGCTCGTCTCTTCACTCTTTAATTAAAAAAAAAACCTTTGATAGGTGCACGTTCCCACTTCCCCGAATTTCAAACTTATCTAGAACAAACTGATTCGCTCTTAACTATAGTTGTAATATTACAGCATAACCAGCTCACTCTATGTCCACACTGCTGGGATTCTAGGCCTTCTCTCGCAAGGAGATAATTAAGATCGTAATCCACCACGCTGTGCAAGTGCGGATAGGCGGATGACACACACCCTTGAAAAATGCCTTTTTGGTTTCCTCGTGTTGTTTTCTTACACCGTTAAAGCCAGTGAAATAAATGTATTCTACAGTGTGTATCTGTCTGTCTATCTGTAATCTGTAGTCCCACCAATAGCAGACTGTGCCTAGACTGTACTCGTTATACGTCTTTTTTACAGTTTTGCAGTTGGTACCTAAGTACGTCAATAACGAATGTTGTGTGTAAAACATCCTGCCCACAACACAGATAGACAGACAAGCACCCTTGGATAACAGTTTTTTTTTAATTTTCTAATGTAATGTTATTTTATTTTGTGTAGTTAATATTACCGTGGATTCGAAGCACTTAGTCATCGCGCATCTTGGAAATATCGACAACGCGCAAAGTTTTGGACGATTGCGAAAAAAAAACAAAACTTAGGTACTAAGGTACTTTTAAATTTTTAATTCTGTATGTATATCCATTCGCATCAAATAGACTAACCGTAACGTTTAATAATACATTTCTAAAACTGGACAAGTGCGAGTCGGCCGCATCACATAAATGTAGAATGAATTAATTCTAATGAATGAATGGATTCAATTCTATGAATTTATAGCTATCCCGAACTGTCAGTATAAGACCTTAGCTCGAACTGAAACGGTATACTTATTTTTCTAAATAACTAGGCATGTTCGTATATTTTACCAATATTTAAGATTTGCAGTTATTTTTTGTGTGATTTCAATAACGCCTTATTTTTTTTAAATATTGCAAAGAAGTTTGTAACGCCTGTGTAATATAACGGAGCAATGTGTCATTATAAGTGATTTATTATTGTTAAGCGTACTATAGACATGCTATATTATTTTTTAAGGATGTAAAGTGCAACAAATACGGTGTTTCGGTTTGAAGGGCAATGTTTTCAGTGAAATTACAGGGCTTAGAGATAGATGTTAGATCTCTGGGTGACAAGAGCAGTGGAGTGCTAGGTAATTATGTGAACTCTACATATTCCAATAGCTGCGTGTCACTGTGGTGTTATCTGGCAGGCATGTTGCTTACCACCAGGCACATGTCCTGCTCGTCTCGTCACTCTATACTATAAAAAAAAAAAACATCTAATGCTAAGAATCACGTATATAGGTAGGTATACATAAGGTACACGATTAAAAGTGGATACAATTCATGCGCGGCTCCATCACGGGGGACATGACCGTTCGTTGTGGAAATCTAGGGTCCCCCCTAAATTTCCACAACGAACGGTCCAGTTGCCTATGTTCAGCAGTGGACGTCTTGCGGATGATGATGATGACATAGCTGCATAGTACATACCTAATCCATTATCAGCCTATCAAAGCTTACAGCTGGTCGCGGGCACAGATCAGAAAATAGTTACTTCGTAAGTTCGAATTCTACCAACTCAGAGTGTTTTAAACGTGTAGATGTACAAGAAGATATTTCATTCTCACTGGCTTTAACCTTTTGAGCGCCAGAGTCACCTATACTTGACAAGCGCTAGCGAGCACTGAGCGCCAACGACGTCTACAGTTGACTAAAATTAAATAAAGTGGCCAAGTGCGAGTTGGATTCGCCCATGAAGGGTTCCGTTGCAGCAAGTAACATAATATACATAGTACACATAGTTCTTGTAGTTCGTTCTAACTTTGATCGAAGTTTCAATAATATTGTATTTATGACGTACTAAAAAAAACTACTCATCAGATCGAGTTCAAACTAATTTTCGTTGGTAGTTTACATAGTAATGTACATCATATTTTTTTTTTAGATTTTTCATTATCTTACTTTAGAAGTTAGAGGGGGGGGGGGACACACATATTACCACTTTGGAAGTGTGTCTCGCGCAAATTATTCAGTGTAGACGAAAATGATTTTAGAAACCTTAACATCATTTTTGAAGAGCTGTCGATAGACACCCCACACGTGTAGGTTTGATGAAAAAAAAGTTTTTTAGTTTCAGTTCTCAGTATGGGGGGCAACCCTAATTTTTCTTTTTTTAAATTTTTTTGTTAAAATCTTAAGGCGGTTTACAGAATACATCTACTTACCAAGTTTCAACAGTGTAGTTCTCATAGTTTCGCCAAAAAATGGCTGTGACATACGGACGGACAGACAGTCAGACAGACAGACAGACATGACGAATCTATAAGGGTTCCGTATTTACGTTTTACGGAACCCTAAAAACGCACTATACCAAAATATTAACTAAAAATTGATGAGTACTATTTTTTTTTACTTAACTTGTCCTTAAATAGAAAATCCCATCAAAACAACGTGTAAATGTACGAAACTAGTCGCTGAAAACCATGGGTGCTGATGGGAAGATTTTTTGAATTTTGTGCTATGACGTACGCTTGGCGTACAGGGGACGGAAATGCAATTTAGCCCTGGCGGTCAAAAGGTTAAAGGTGAAGGTAATTATCGTGAGGAAATTGGCATGTTCCAAGAATCTTTCGCGGTCTTCCAATATCCCGCAACGTTACACTGTGATTTATTTGGATTTTATTTTGAATTAGCTGCGTGGTACTGAGCTGTTATGGTGAAGCAAGTTGCTTACCATCAGAGGCATAACTTGTTTGTCCCAACTCTATATAAAAATACCCCATCTTTATATAAAAAAAACAGTTATATGGCAATGGATGGCACGTATGGATACCAAAAAAAAACAGTTAAGTGACTATGTATGGCTTGTATTTGATTATTTTTTGATGATTCTTTTTAACGGCAGAACTTCTATTATCAATAAAAATCGACCGAATAGATAATCTCCTCCTTTTTTGAAGTCGGCTAAAACTAAATTACAATGAGACCTACATTATATTTATTTTATTTTAAATAATGGCATAAAAAATTAAATTATTTTAAATAAAAAGTGGCGAGACGAGCAGGACTTGCGCCTGATGGTAAGCAACATGTCTGCCACATAACAGCGCAGTGACACGCAGCTATTGGAACATGAAGAGTCCAAATCATTACCTAGCACTGCACTGCGCTCGTCACCCAGAGATCTAAGATATCATATCTCTAAGCCCTGTAATTTCTCTGGAAACATTGCCCTTCAAACCGGAACACAGTAATGTTTGCACATTACTGTTTGGCGGTAGAATATCTGGCAAAGGTGTGGTACTTCCCCCCCCAGGCAGACTCTGCCAAGAGTTCTACCACTACTATACTAAATACCTACTAACACAAATCACATATGAATTATCCATAGACCCCTAAAAGTTTCTTTATTCTACCGCTAAGCAGAAATGTGAAACATTACTGTGTTCCGGTTTGAAGGGCAATGTTTCCAGTGAAATTACAGAACATAGAGATAAACATCTTATATCTCTCGTGGTAAACATCTTATCTGACGAGCGCTGTGCAGTACTAGCTGCCTATAGCTATAGTGTTCCTATAGCTGCGTGTTACGGTATCTAGGCAGGTAAGTTACTTACCATCAGGAACATGTCATGGTCGTCTTGCCTAATAATATTATGAAACTGAAGAGGTTTTGCCTCGTCGTTGAGAGGCGATTGCCACGTGGCTTGGTGGCTAGTAACTCTGCCTGCGAAGCCGAGGGTCGTGGGTTCGATTCCCACCCAGTGCAAATATTTGTGTGATGAATTCAAATGTTTGCACTGTATCTAGGTGTTTCTACGTATAATAAGTATGTATTTACAACTATATAAGTATTAAGTGAGGGGGCCAAAGTGCGCCATATTTTTTGCTTAGTTGACTTTGGTGCAATATAACTTGTGTTTTAGTTTACTAATGACACTAGTCGTGGAATCTTATGGATCTGTGATGTTTTTCAACTACAACCAATGACGTGTCATTGGAATCGGAACCTTAAAATAATGATTTTTAACACAAAATTAAAAAACATGATACCAGGCGCACTTTGTCGCCAATCGGGTAAGTGCGCCTGGTATTAATAAAACGTAACAATAAAGCATTAGGATAAAAACAGCCTCATATTATTATAAAAAAACAAGCAACGAAACGCATAGCATAAAATTTTTCTTCATAGCCACATTCTAGAAGAATCTTTGTATTTCAAACCAAATTTCGGGTAAGTGCGCCATACAATCTTAAATAGAGGCTGTAAACCTTTTTTCTAAATATTGGTAATCGAGTGTCAAGTACTTTTTTTTTATTTACGATTAAATACCACAGTATTGAACTACTTAAATGCTGTTATTGCTGTTATGATGCTTTTTTTTTTTACCTTTTATAGGTTTACACTTGATCGCCATCTCACCTGATGTTAAGCGACGATGCGGTCTACGATGAAGCGTGTTTACCTAGAAAAAACCGATTCACTCTCGATTTGAAGACACAAAGATTGTAACCATCGGGGAAAACCCACTCAGGCAACGTATTCCACAGCCTAGACGTTCTTATCACAAAAGTAGAGTCAAATCTCTTTGTTCGTGTCTTTGGAACAGCAACCATAAAACGATGTCGCTTTTTCGAGCTACGAGCATTCCGATAGAAAAAAGGACAAGGTGGTATTAGATCATGTAAATCAGTCGCACACTCTCCGAAGTGCTAGTTATAATATGTAATATTTATAATAAATTCTTAACAAAACTAGGTAAATGAAAAGAAAAACATCTTCTAAACATTAGTTATAAGAAATCTTTAAAAATATTTATTAAGCAAGGCTTTTTACTCTCACAACAACTTAATAAGAGTGAAATAGAACGAATAGAAGTGAAATATGTATTAACAAACAATAGACGAATATCTAATTAACTAACGTTATGATTTGGAAATGGGACTTAAGCTTTGTGGTACATTACATAATTAATCAAATAATATTAGATAAAAAATTATAAAATATTAAAATTTTTGCAAGCATTAAAAATAAGTAATAGTATTTGTATAAACCACCTGTCGTCGTCTATACCACAATGTCTAAAGACAAAAGTCTTTAATCAGTGTGTCTTACCTGTCATGACCTACGGTGCCGAAACTTGGACACTGACAGTTAAAGCGGTCCACAAATTTAAAGTCGCTCAGCGAGCTATGGAGAGAGCTATGCTTGGAGTTTCTCTGAGAGATCGTATTCGGAACGAAGTGATCCGTCAGAGAACCAAGGTAACCGACATAGCTCAACGCATTAGCAAACTGAAGTGGCAATGGGCCGGCCATATCTGTCGAAGAACCGATAACCGTTGGAGTAGACGTGTTCTTGAGTGGAGACCACGAATCGGTAAACGTAGTGTAGGACACCCTGAGACTAGATGGAGTGACGATATACGGAAGACAGCAGGCAGTGGATGGAGACGTATAGCCGAGGATAGGGCTGAGTGGCGAGCCATGGGAGAGGCCTATGTCCAGCAGTGGACTAAGATAGGCTGATGATGATGATGAAACCACCTGTATAAACATGTATTACATTAACTACAACATTTAAATTATAAAAAAAAAGCTTTTCGCGATATGAAACTTGTGTACATGCATTTCACTAATAAACGTGTATGCAAATTACTTCTCAATCAGTTGGAGATAACTACTGATTTAAAATTCAGTTGCAAGTTTTAACCCAACCATACAAACAAGCAGACATACATTGCAAGTTAAATAAAAGCTTATAAAAATACACGTTTTAAAAGGTTTGTGACCTCTGGATGCGGCAAAGTGCGCCATTTAAAAAATCAGTATGGCGCACTTCCCCAACTATATAAATTTGAGCTTAGAAAATTAAACTTGCGAAAAATATATAAATTTTACTAGATAGGAGTGATTTAAAGTCAAAATCTTAAAACAAGATATATAAATTTTGTGCCCTTATTTCACTCTTACGTCAATAAAAACTCAATTTCTTGAGATTTATGACGACGATTACTCGACAGTCCGTCAACAGTCGACAGTCTCTCCTCACCACTTAGAATGACAGTGAAAATATAATGGCGCATATCTCAAACTCACATGACTAGAGCCGTATGTGATTATTACCAAGAACTATGATTTAGTTTGTATCATCGATGTAAGGTGTCACTATTAGTATCCAATCCGTGGTTTTCAAGATATTTGTGGTAGGCGCACTTTTACGGTAGGCGCACTTCGCCACCTTCACCTATCAGCTATCTGGCCGCCATATTACAAGCTTTGCTTAGTTTGGGGTCAGATGGTGTTGTATGTGAATTGTCCACCAATATTTATTTATTTATTTTGTTTGAACGCACTAATCTTATGAATTACTGGGCCAATTTTAAAAAATATTTCACCGTTGGTGAAACAACAACAAGGTCTTATCACCCTTCTTAAAAAGAGTATGAACATGTTTGAGTATTTAGCCATCAAAGTTGACCACTCATCTGTGCCATGCTTTGAGGATTTAACATAGGAGGACGGAAGGCATTCACACAGGCTTGCCAACAAACTTTTTCACATTTTTTTGCGGGCTGCGGGGGGAAAACGTATATTTCACATATTAGTAAATTATAAGATCGCCTTTTGTGCCCAGAATGTTTTTGTCTTATCTTTAATCATTGTTTTTTTTGTAATGTTTTGTGGTATAATAAAGTGTTTTTGTATTGTATTGTATTGTAAATTTGAACTCACACTAAGGCAACAATCCTCTGTTTGTACTAAGACAAATGCTATACACCAAAACAAAACATACGCACATCTACAAAACGCGGATGACCATTTTTGACAACAAAGCTAATTTGATATTCATATGGGCACGAACGGGAATGTTAGAACTGGGTTTGTCCCCTTAAAGTTGATCATTTGGCCATTTGGCGTTTTTCCTTCAATTATGAAGAAATTAATCAGCTTATATAGAGTCATTAGCATAGATAAATAAACCTGCCGCTTTGAGGAGCTCAGCTTTGACTCCGTCATCATTAGTAGTGTTGTAGTGGTAGGACTCTTGCCAGAGTCCGCCTGGGGAAGGACCACACCTTTGCCAGTTATTCTACCGCCAAGGAGTAATGTGCAAAATATTACTGTGTTATTTGAAGAGAAATATTTCCAGATAAATTACAGGGCTTAGAGACATAACAACTTAGATCTCTGGGTGACGAGCGCAGTGCAGTGCTAGGTAATGATTTGGACTTTCATGTTCCAATAGCTGCGTGTCACTGCGCTGGCTTATGTGGCAGGTATGTTGTTTACCATCAGGCACCTGCTTGTCTCGTCACTCTTTATTTAAAAAAACAAGGTGTCAAGTGATTTTTTAGCTGTTTTGGGGCCATTCGAATCTTGTACAGGCTAACGTCCAGGATATTTTCGGTACAGTGTCGGGATAATCTAGCTCTTGGGTCATGGTGGGTATACTTAACTGTCCATAGAACTTTTCCACCTCTCCCATCAGCTCGGATTTCTACGATACGATCCTTCCATCTTCAGTTTTCAGCTTCATCAGTTGACTGTGGTATTTACCACAGTCAACTGATGAAGATGATCTGTCTATTTAGACAGATCCCTTTTGAGCCTTTGTTCTGCTCGATGGCTTTTTCAACACACTTGGTGTTGAATCGGCGTATATGGCAATCTGGCAGTGGCTGGGGCACATAGCTCGCAGAACTCACGGCCGTTGGGGCAGATAGGTTCTCGAGTGGCGACCACGCACCGGAAGACCTAGCCTTGGCAGGTCTCCCAAAAGATGGACTGACTATCTGGCGAAGGTTGCCGAAATCGTTGGATGCGAGCGGCCCAAGACCGGCCTTTGTGGAGATCTTTGGGGGAGGCGGAGGCTTTCGTCCAGCAGTGATACGGCCAAAAGTCACTCGGCTGATAGGGTGATGAATATACAGCAATGTATAATACACCGATTGGTCGGACTGCTCGTAGATCGAGAAAGCGACATCGTTTCATGGCTGATATTCCAAAGACACGAACAAAGAGGTTTGGCTCTACTTTTGTGATAAGAACGTCTAGGCTGTGGAATGAGCTACCTGAGTCATTTTTCCCCCGATTGTTATAATCTTGGTGTCTTCAAGTCGAGAGTGAATCGGTTTCTGACTCTCCCGGTAACTCGCCCTTGGCTAACATGGCTAAGGCGCCCCCTAAACCTACAATAACTTTGTGTAATAAATTCTATTGCACAAAAAGATTGAAAGGAACTTTGTATCTAAACGATCAATTATATTGCTCAATAAAGTGGCCAAGTGCGAGTTGGACTCGCCCATGAAGGGTTCCGTTGCAGAAAGTAACATAATATACATAGTACACATAGTTCTTGTAGTTTGTTGTAACTTTGATCGAAGTTTTAATAATAGTGTATTTATGACGTACTAAAAAAAACTACTCATCACAACGATATTAGAAACTATGGATTTTAGGTCAACGTTCAAAAACGGCCGCACTCAACAACAGACAAAACGCCACAAGTCAGCTAACTTTACGTCAGTCGTTGTATGACTTAGCACCTTAGCATTTGCCGCATTGCGTACTCCCGTATGATGGCGTTTTGCATCGTAATATTTTGGAAAACTCAACAAAAAAGTGAAAAAGAAAGATGGTAAATATTATTTTCAGTAAGTACATCATTATTATGTCAATTTAGGGGCGTTAATACTCTAAAAAGCAATTTATAAACAATTCTTCAGTTTACTTCAATTCCAAGTACCTACGTAACGAGTCCAATAGGGATTGCCATCCGGAAAAACGAATTTGATATTCCGGTTGATCCGGCAAAAGGTGATGGTCGAACGAAGGAATCGATTTTAGTTATGAAGTGAACATTTCTTTGGGCTCACCACGCAAAGGTTTTTCGTGGGCTGTGAATGAAGCATCGTCGCAAAAGAAAATGAATTTATTCACAACGCAATCGAGTTGATCTTGACACGAAATTAAAATTCTCAATCTTTGTCTTATCCGTTTAGAACAATAGATACATGAATTGACATTCCGAATTTCAATCGTTCGGATTGGGTAATAATAATATGAGTACTGGGTAGCGATTCTAAATCCATTCGGTTGCATCCGACCCGGAATCTCATCTTTCGGTCTTTGTCTTATCTATTTAGCATAACAGAGACAAGGATTGTCATTCCGATTCCGAACCATTCGGAATCGCTACCCTAATTCTAAACGCAATCCGAATGGCTAAAATTCGGAATGATAATAATTAATCATTGTTTCTCTCATTCTAAACGGGTAAAACCTAGAGGTTTTATTCCGTGTAGACATTAATTCGACTGGGTTCAAAATCCCTACGCTGGTGTTCACGTATTTTAAATTTATAAGCAATCAATATTAACTATGCGATCAAAATTGATATAGTCGTGATTTTTCATTTTTATAACCCACCTTTATTATACCTTATATACTTACACTTGACTGACTTACTAACAGTTCGTTTTGAACCGAAAAACGAAAATCATCCCGATTTGCTAAACCAGCTGATAAGTGATCGACGGGAATTCAGTCGGATCCGGCCGGACTGACAATTACGCCGGATTGCAATCACTAGTGCGATATTACGAGTCAGTTGTCAAAGTCATTTGACTTTGACAACTTCGGCAAGTTGAACTGGGGGCTTTGTATTTGTGATATTTTGTTTGAGATCTTATGTCTATTTATATAATACGTCAATGACTCATCAGATCGAGTTCAAACAAATTTTCGTTGGTAGTTTGCATGGTAATGTACAATGTACATCATATATTTTTTTTAGTTTTTTCATTCGCTTATTTTAGAAGTTAGATGGGGGGAGGGGGGCAGGGACATTTTAGCACTATGGAAGTGTCTCTCGCGCAAATTATTCAGTGTAGACAAAAATTTAATTGAAAACCTCAACATCATTTTTGAAGAGACCTATCGATAGACAAGCCACACGTGTAGGTTGGATGAAAAAATTTTTGTTTGAGTTTCAGTTCTAACTACATACAAAACTTCCTTTTTTTTGTAATTTTATTCTCAAAATCTTAATGCGGTTCACAGAATACATCTACTTACCAAGTTTCAACAGTGTAGTTCTCATAGTTTCGGCAAAAAGTGGCTGTGACATACGGACGGACAGAAAGACAGACATGACGAATCTACATATAAGGGTTCCGTTTTTACGTTTCACGGAACCCTAAAAATACGAACTGCTCAATGTTTTCGTGTTTGGTCGGAGAATGATGTTGATTCTGATAAGACCGCGCGAGCAAAATGTTTCAATAAGATAACTGCAGCTGTAGTATTTTTGTTTGTGGAAATCTTTGCTTGCCTTTGTTATATGCAACCGTTACTGTGTTCCGGTTTGAAGAGCATTGTTTCCAGTGAAATTACCGGGCATAGAGATAAAACATCTTATATCTCTGAGTGACGAGCGCAGTGCATTGATAGATAATGATTTGGACTATCATGTTCCAATAGCTACGTGTCACTGTGCTGTTATGAGCAGGCATGTTGCTTACCACCAGGCACATGTACTGCTCGTCTCGTAACTTTACACTATAAAAAAGAAACATCTCTTTGCATTTAGACAACAATGTCTAAAACCAAACATGTTTTTTTTTTAAATAAAGAGTGACGAGACGAGCAGGACATATGCCTGATGGTAAGTAACATGCCTGCCACATATTTATCGCGGTAATTACATTTTTTGCTCTTGCAATTCTCTGTACAATTGGATACCTATACCTACTCTTAAATAAACTCTCTTTCTTTAACTGCTGCATTCTCGTCTCGTGTACTCCTCGTCAAGATGAGCAACAAACTGATAAATATTCCGCAATATTGACCCAACACGACGCAATTAAATGGAGCAATAAAAAATTACACTCGCGCAAACGTTCATTCTATCTTTGCGCAATCTTCAATATTACCCATAAACGGTCATTATAATATTGCACAATTCGCAACATTATTATTTGTCAGTTAGATACAACACCACTGTACAGTACACGCAGTTGATGGCCTGAACCTACTTACCTACACCGGTAAAGACAGTAGTGAATACATACTGGGATGCTCAGAACTGTACCTAATCAAGAAACGAACCTACAACCGAATGCGAACCGCATGTTTTAACCACTAGGCTATTATCGCTCCATCACGCTAAACATCCCACAAATAATAACAATAAGTTATTAAAGTTACGGCTGGTCTAGTCGAGAGAACAGCGACTCCCGATCTGGAGCTTCGTGTTCAAATCCTAAGTAGGACCTACCTTGAAACTGGTAATAACCACTAATCTACTTGACCGCTAGAATCGCTAGCGGCGAGGTATGCTGTGTTTCACCGCTTCCTGCAACCGACTAGTACGGAAAGAGTGAGCTCACTCTTCCCAACGATGACATAATTCCGTTCGCCTGAAGTTTGGAAGGGCACATCCAATAGTTTATATTGATGCGGGCACCACTATCTTTTCGAAGTCATACCGCTAATTTACAAAACGGCGAAGAAAGAGTCAGGAGAAAACTGTGAAAAATGTTCCAAGAATCTTACGAGGTCATGCGTCATTCACCAACCCGCACTGAACCAGCGTGGTGAATAATGACCTTCTCTCTCCTTGCGAGAGACGGCCCCGAGTCCCAGCTATGTCAACATTTAGTAATCTGCATATTAACCATTAGGCTACCACCACTCCATCGCACTAAATAAGTAAGTACCTATTCCATAAATAAGGGTAACGCACTAAATAAGTACCTACCTATTCTACATATAAGGGTATTATAATCCTAGGTCAATGAACGTGCTAGAATCTCATGTAAATGTTACCAGCATAAGACTAACTCTTAATTACAGTAACTAAGTGAACCACATCACTAAGGAAAACTACGAGTAGAAAACCATAAATTATGCTCACGTAATTACGGAACACGGCGAATGGTTGAACGGTATTCAAACATGGAACGTGACACGTGACGTAGCAACTATTGATTACCGCCATTTTGAAAAAAAAATACTGAAGTTTAAAAACCATGTAAGTATTGTAAAGGTTTTGAATGCAGTCAAATAGTAGGTAGTGTATACCTACTTAATCATCTTGACTGTGAAAAAGTTATTCGTTATTTGAATAAGTTTTTGAATATCAAGTTGATAGTGATAAGAGTCGATAGAGCATCGGTTTCTTCCATCGATATAAACCATTGGATGTGCCCTGAGCACCTTGAAATTGGTAATAAACTGCGTATCTGTTTGTAAGTGGTTTCATTTCATCTCATTCATTTCATAGGTAAAACGTTCGGCGTTCACCGCTTCCTGCAACCGACTAGAACAGAAAGAGTGAGCTCACTCTTCCCAACGATGGGATGATTCCGCGCGCCCTGAAGTTTGGGAGGGCACATCTTTGTATTGAGATCGTTGGTTGCTTCTATGTAGGTACCTACCTACGTAGATCGTAATACAATAGGTTTCTACTACGCCCTATGAATATCAAATAAATACTTACGCCCTCCATCAGGAGCCCATTTCATAGTCTAATTTATTTATTTTACATGCAAAATATGACAAAAAAGGTCTGACAAAAAATGGTTGTCTGTAAAGTCGGTTTACTGACGATAGTTAAACGTGACAACGTCTTAAAAATCAGTACGCTGATAGCGCGAGTAGTGATAGGTACCGCTTGACTCGGCGGGTGGCGCCCTTAGCGCTCAGCTTCGTCCGCATGGCACGGACGACGAACTAACGGTAACGGTAACGTTACATGACGTCATGTTTTGCGGGCGTGCAGCCGGCTTCACCGAATTATAAGACGTTATCACGTCAAAAATAGAAATCATTTCCCTTTAACATCAGGCGAGATGGCAGTCGAGTGTAAACCTAACATCGATAAAAAAGGCGTGAGGAGTCTATTATGGGTCTATATGGGGTGGCATAACATTTTTTGTCCTATTTTAGGTAGGCATAACGTTTTTAGGACTAATGATAATTTACCATAACAACTAAACGCATAACTGTCTTCGCATAATGTTAACTAGCATAACCATATATAACATAACGATAACTTAGCATAATGTTTAAACGCATAGCCATATATAGCATACAGATAACTTAGTATAATGTTTCGACGCATAACTATAAATAGCATAATGGTTAAAGGCACACATTGAGAAAAGCATAACAATACTTAAACATACTGATCAACGGCATAAACTTTAAACGCCTAACTAAAAAACAAGTGTAAAGAGCGGACATAAATAAAATACGTGGGTGTGTGAAATGCGGGTGGGTACTTCGACAACAATATTTAGTATTCGTAATGTAGGTATCTACTAATTTAATGGAATATCTATGCAGGACTATGCAGTAGTATAACAATTTTTGTACCAATTTATGTAGACATAACGTTTTTAGGACTTAAAAACCTACATACACCTAAGACATATGGTGCACTTTTTGACTCCGGGTGGGCTCCCGCCAGAAGCTCTTCGGTCAGCCCTGAGTGTTGCTTCTCCATACTCGGCCTGCACTCCACTACGGAGGTCGCCGGCTTGCTTCGCTCGCCACCTCCCCCCTTCGCTACGCTTGGCCTCGCATGGATCGCTCCACTCAGGACCTCCCTTGAGCTTCTGGCTCCCGCATTTTTTAAATACACTCTAGGGGTAGTAGCGACAAGACTAGGTGGAGTCGGGGTGCTCCGAGTCGGATCTGGACCCTATATAACCTGGTTATATATTACGTAGCACAACAAAGAATTAAAAAATGCTTAAATGCGTCTGAGCAACAGTCGAATTGAACGTAGCACAATAGATTTTTATGATTAAAACACATAACGCCAAAAAACGATTATGCAAAAGTTACATTATGACACTATATGTTATGCTACATTCATTATGACAAAGTAAATTAGGAAAAAAAAATTATGCGATTTAAACGGCACCTTAAAAAAATAGAACAAATAAAAAAATGCTTAAAAACTATTATGCGTCTCATCAATAGTCGAATAAAATGTAGTACAATAGGTTGTTATGCTTAAAACACATGACGCCAAAAAATGATTATGCGAAAGTTGCATTATGACAATATACATTATGCTACATTCATTATGACAAATTAAATTAGGAACAAAAAGTTATGCGTTCTAATAGGCTCTCGTCTATTATCACATAGTAGGATCGAAGTTCATACACAACTGCAACTGAAGAAGCGAAAAATGTCGGAAAAAATATGTACCAAAGTATTGCATACGAGTTCACGTTTTTCGGTCCAACTCTCATTCGTTCATAGCGCGTAACGCGTGATAAGGAACAAAGTTCAAAAATCGATGTTTGTGACATCATACGAAGTTAAATATGCATTTTTAAAGCATGACAAATTTAACAGGTGTTGGGTATATTTTTCTAAATTGTCCGTTTTTAAAAATTGAGTTTAAGTCCTGTAAGACGGCGTTAAGTTAACCACATTACGAAAGAAAAATAGAAATCCATAAATTACGTCCACGTAATTACGGTACAAGAATGGTATTTGAACATGGAAGCATGGAACGTTGACATGACGCAGCAACTGTTGCGTACTCTGTGGCGGTTTTCCCGCGTTTTCTCCGCGCCGCGCCATTTCCCGGCGCGCGGATTTCCCGCGCTTCAATACGCGCTCGAAGGCTGGGCGTCAGTAAGCGCCCGCCAATCAAGCCGGCCGCCATGTTGTTAACGGGGCGTAGCCGTCAGTCCCACGCTCACTTCACTGTACTTAACTCATTCTATCTCATTCAAAATTCCAGTTTTCCCGCTCGCACGCACCGATCTCTCATTGGCGGGAACGCAATTAAGCGCGGGAATTCGAATTCTATTTTTGAAGGAAATGTTTTTTCAGTGTGTACGGCCAGTGGCGGGTTTAGCGACACCTGTCTGGACTTTTTTGAGTGGTTGTGTAATGGCGTCTGATGGCACATAACGTAAATATGTTAGAGATTTATGAGGTTATTTGGTTGATGTTTGATGGATTTATTTCGCAGTGTTTATATGGGCGATAAATCGTGTTTCGTGGTTGGTGGGCGGCGACGAGCGAGCGACCTCGCCGATGATGGGTTGATGCGAATGATTTACTCTGAATGCTGTCTTAATTTTAGCTGCAGCTAAGTGTTACTAAGTAGGTGATATTACTAGTAATATGATGGCATTTATGGTTGTCATCTTAATAGATATTTTTCGACTAAATGCTCGTTAGTTTTTTTAATGTGGATTATCAGAACTTTGCCATTAGGGATACATTTTAGAATTATGATCTGCCTCCTCCGTATCGCAATTTAAAAAAATGATAATTAGGTAGGTAATAAAATAAAATTCTTATACTAATTATGTGTGGTTGCTAAGGCACTTGAAATCTTGAAAACTCAGAAACACTTAAAATAGTTTAGGATATTTTTATGCATCGTTACCTAAGTTCCTACTAAACTTGAAAACTCATGTTTTAAGCCTAGTTAGACTATACCCTCTTGTTCCCACAGCTGAGCTTTCTGTCACACAACATTTTCATCGTAATTCTAGTGAGTCCGATTCTCTAAGGCACCTTCTCCCGGCCCAGAGCTTCCACTACGGCCGCATTTCTGTCCCAGATGCCCATCTGTAGGTTGAGCTCTCGGATGGTTTCCGGTGATGCAGCCAACGCTCGCTGCACGAACCGACCAATGGCGTCGTCGGTATCGTCAGCGTATGTGAAGGTCCCCGTGTGCCGTGAGATTGCAACAACCGCATGGGACACGCTCTCGTGCAGCTTCATGTTTGCCGTGGTTTTAATTATGATGACCGACTCGTATGTAAATCCCTGAGCTTCATGGATGGTAAGGATGCGTGACGCGGTGCCTGACCCGTAACCCTGGTTTGTCAGGGTCTCCTTCTCCTCTTGAGTATGCACTAAGAAGAGGGTGTTGGGTTGGGTACCGGTATTTGCGATCCCTTATACCTACTTTCTCTGCTCTAGGGACTTTACACGGGGCGCTGAGGAGGACCCTCATATCTGAGTATATTTCCCTCACCGCATATGCAAAATCCATCGGGTTGTGATGCGTGCTGAGCAACTCCTGGCTGATTTTTGTTACCAGGTTCGGGCGGTGGTACCTAATCTTGAAGAGATTTTCCCTTTCGATGTAAGGCAACTGATTGACGTCTCCGATGAGGATAATTTCACCAACACCAGACAGCCGTGAGACCATCACAATGGTTCCGAAATGGTTCATGAGAGCTTTATCCACCATGAGGCGAGTGAAACTTTCTCTTCCGAAACCATTTACTAGAGCAGAAACCACGGTTCGCGCTCTGGTTTTGACCCGATTTACGATACGTGATGTAATTTCGCGTACCTACTTACTTACTACACAGTGGAAGAGGGGATACATAATGCTAATAAAAAAATGCATATGAGTATTATAGGTAAGTAGATCAAAGTAATTAGATCAATTGAAGTAGATAAATACACACACTACCAAGCTTGTATTTGACACCTCCTTCATACTCTTTTTTCTTTAATTCAAAATAGATTAATAATGCTTTATGGCCGAATTTTGGACCACTTGTTGGTACATTCATGGTACATGGCCTATGAAAGTAGTTCTGCCTAATGCTGCGGCTTTAACCCGACCGGAAGTGTCTGATACGGTTGACTGGTTGATAAGATCATTTATAAATAAACTTTTATTGAACGCGGAACCATTGCGTTTGACCAAAATCCCTTCCAATAACAAGTGACTTTGTGGTCGGAGATGTCGCACGGTAGAAGATATACGGCACGAAGATCTATAACTAAAACCTATTGTAATTACCTACCTATGTTGTAAATATTATTTTCTATGTCGAGCCTAATGGATTAGTCGGTAATAAGTCTGCTTGGAGCAGTAGGACTTGAGTTACGATTCGCACTCAGGACAAACATTTGTTTGGTGAATACGGATGTCTGTGTTGTGTTTTGGTGTAGAAAACCCCTTAAAATGTACTAATTTTACATAAAAATTTATTATAAGAATGTATTTAACATTATGCAGGTCTGTTATCCATAGTTGGTACCTATCTACAAGCTTTGCTCAGTTTGGAGCTAATTGGCGTTTAAAAAAGTAAAGATCAATCCTGCTATTAAGTAAGTAGAGATTATACCTCTACTTATTATTACTACTCTACTAGGTACTTATTAACCACAAAAATTTGTGAGAATATTTGGATGTATGTTTGTTAATATTTCACGCAAAAACTACTGAATGAATTTGGATGAAATTTGGCACATAAATAGACAACAACAACAACAACTAAGTACTTTTTATCTCGGGTAATTAACAGTATCAGGAACTGCGCGGATGAAACCGCGGGACACTGCTAGTAATTATATATCGTAAAATTCTACTAATATTAGAAATAATTTTGTAGTGGTAGGACTCTTAGCAGAGTCCGCCTGGGGAAGTACCACACCTTTGTCAATTATTCTACCGCCAAGCAGTAATGTGCAAACATTACTGTGTTCCGGTCTGAAGGGCAATGTTTCCAGAGAAATTACAGGGCTTAGAGATATAACAACTTAGATCTCTGGGTGACGAGCGCAGTGCGGTGCTAGGTAATGATTTGGGCTCTTCATGTTCCAATAGCTGCGTGTCACTGTGCTGTTATGTGGCAGGCATGTTGCTTACCATCAGGCATATGTCCTGCTCATCTCGTCACTCTTTATTTAAATTAAAAAATAAAATTAAAATGAGAAAGTTTTAATGTTGATCACTCAATCACATCGGGGCAACTGAACGGATCAGATTACAATATAGATTACAGATTTACGTATATAATCTGCATCTAACAGCTCATAATGCGACCTTTTTTTTAACTATTATTTTCGTTCGGTTCGCACTTGACCACCATTTCGCCTGATGTTAAGCGACGATGCGATTTACGATGGAGCGTGCTTACCTAGAAGAAACCGATTCACTCTCGATTTGAAGACACCAAGATTGTAACCTGGCTGAGGCGTGGTACTTCCCCAGGTGGAATCTCCAAAGAGTCTTACCACTACAATACGTTAAAAAGCTTAATAGGGTACAATACTCAAAAAAAACTAAGTAGCCCGTTAGTTAGATTCCCAAAAAATATTGTACACGTATTTTTTCTTTTGTTTCACAAACAAAAAATGACGAAGATACAGCGCTTCGAAGTTTCGTGTGACGTCACTTGTGAGTACGATTTTTACTCACGAGTGACGTCGCGACCCCCACTCTCGAAGTTTGATGGTCTATATCTTTGACGATTTTAATATTATGAAAAAACAAAAAATACGTGTCCAATATTTTTCCATGATCTAGCTGACGGACTAATTAGGATGGTGTATTTTTGACCCAGTCCGGTACCCTGTTCTCTGTGCGTCACTCCGTCCACTGTCACTATCACTACGTGTCACTATCAGTCGACGGCGACATGTGGTGGACATGCCAGCTACCTTATGTAAACGCGGCTAATCTCTCAACATAATTGTACCTCAAGTGGAATTTGCCGGCGCTTCGTAGGGTGTTCTATTTAGTGTTTACTAGCTGTTCTCCGCGGTGTGACCTGTCTCCTAACAGTTTTCACGATTCCAATATTATATTCTATGGTGATACATAATAAAAAGCAGCTCAGTAAATGTTTCCACAGCTGGGAGGCTGGGACTCAAGGCTTTATCACGCAAGCAGAGAGTCAAGACCATAATTCCCCCCACGCTGGCCCAGTGTGGATTGGCAGATGATGCGTGGCCTGTAACGTTTCTAGGAACATATTAAGATATGTGCATTACAACGACTTCTAGGATCCAGAGGGGGGGAGGGAATCATGGGGGTCACGACCCCTCCCTGGACTGGGTCCAGTACCTAGGTGGACGACTAATATGTGTGTACTTATTGCACAGTTTTGTGACTTGACCACGACCCGTGACCCCCCCTAGAGCCATGTGACCCTTCCTGGAGCCAAAGCTCTTGAGTGCGCGTGGGATCCGAATCAAGGGCTCCGGATCGGCAGTCGCCGTTCTCCCCACTAGACGATACTATGTGTTAATCTAGTTTTTTTATAAATAGGTAGTACCTATAGAGTGATGCGACGAACAAGACATATAGAGTAAGATCCCAAAGCTAAGTTAATTTAGTTTTCTTTTAAGTTAATCTAGTTAAGCAAAACGGCCGACGGAAAGTGTCTGGGAGTATTGGGACCTTGTTTTTAAGGATATTGCCTACAACATACGTGAAAATCACTTATTAGAAAATACGTGAAGTAAGTAACGTTTGTATGTACCTTCATTACCCCATATCTCAAAATTGGCCGTCTAAGCAAGTTAGCGAGTAAGCATGTGTCCTTAGTACTTACTAACTCTACTTAATCGTCCACATTTCATTCATCAGAAAATAGGTGACGTCTGGGAGCTCTGGGATCTCGGACTAATATGCCTGACGGTAAGAAACACGCCTGCCTATAACAAAAGTGCCACGCAGCTATTGGAACATGAAGAGTCCAAATCATTACCTAGCACTTCATTACGCTCTTCACCTAGAGATACATCAAAATCAAAGTTCTTTATTCATCAATGTACAATTTACACATCCACTGCTGGACATAGGCCTCTCCCATAACACCTAGAGATACAAAATGATTTATCTCTAAGCCCTGTAACTTTCTAGAGACATTTTCCTTCAAATCGGATCACAGTAAGTGATGTTCATACATTTCTGCTTGGCGGTAGAATAACTGGCAAAGGTGTGGTACTTCCCCAGACGGATTTCGTAAAGATCCCTACCAATACGAAAACAAATTGTGTATCACAACTCATTAAGATGATCCACGAAATTGATCAGAAAAAGAAAATCTAAAAATATAAGCTACCTTGATATAAAATAAGTCTAAATAACTCGGCTTATATTCTCAAAGCGCTCCAATATCCATTAACTTTCTTCACAATCTACCATTCACAACACAATTTCAAACATATTAATATACGTTAACAAATGTGTGTCAACACTCAAATGCAAAGGGTTCCGTAGGTAATTATATACTTGTTTATTTCAAACGTGTGTAGGTACAAGTCGAGAGTGAATCGGTTTCTTCTAGGTACGCACGCTCCATTATAGACCGCATCGTCGCTTAACAACAGCCGAGATAGCGGACAAGTTTAAACCTACTCGTATATTAGTAAAAAAAAGTGTGTCCTATCTGTTGCACTTTGAAATACTTAAGTCACGGCTGGTCTAGTCGGGAGAACAGCGACTTAGGCAGTCGCCGGAGCCCGGAGCCCCAGGTTTAAATCCCAGGTCAAATTTTGGGTGTGCATTTGACTGCTAAATGACCTGATGTTAACCGATGATAATCACCGGTAGTGATTCTAAATCCATTCGGTTGCATCCGCCCCGGAATCTCATCTGTCGGTCTTTGTCTTATCTGTTTAGCGTGACAGAGGCAGGGATTTTCATTCCGATTCCGAACCATTCGGAATCGCATTTAGAATCGCTACCAAGATCTGCAATAGAGCGCGATTAGGTCCCTACCTTGAAAAAACGGATTCCTTCTCGATTTGAAGATTCTCTTACAAGACATTTTACTTACTCTACATTTTAAACGACAGTATACTCCAAAAACTCTTTCAACAATGAAAAGTAAACCTTGTTAAACAACAATATTTTTTCTACGAAAGGTCGTTTCATGGTGTCACTACGTTATCCAACCGAACCCTAAACTTGCCACATAAAATATCTAAAATACGGTTTTATTCCCGAACATGTCAACAAGCAATCCGAACCGACGCTAAATCAAGAAATTATTAATTTTTAATTACAGATACCTCTTTTACGATGTTAATGTAGAATGATAAGTTAAAAACCTTGTAATGAGGTAGATAATAAAAATGGTGGATTTGACGTGTTTCGAATTAAAGATATCTCTGTAATTACACGTCAATTTAGGAATTTAAAGCAGCGTCCCCGGAGGTTATTGTTGTCAAGCTGACAAGATTATTGATGAAGTAATAATAATTAAATTTTCTCTGAAATAAAACACAATTTAAAATGACATTCAGACAATTGACTATATTTTAAAATTTCTGTTGAATCCACCATTAATTCATCCAGATATAGCACAGCAAGTTTTAGTTTTTTGGTTGATGTTTTAAATACTGCTACACCGATTTCGATCAAATTTGTATGAGATCATGTTTAAACTATGATCTACTAAGCAAAATAAGAAACATCACTATCGATTCACATTGGCGGAGCTATCGTCACACCCTCATCACTGGCTAAACGGCGCGAGCTATATACCTACTCGTTCGGGTCCTCCCGGGTGTACTAAACTTATAACTCAGAATTTCATAGCTTACCTTGGAAACTACACGTCATCATTTCCCATTGGCTCACGCATTTCTAGATGGCCATGCCATGAGGGCGAGGCCACGCCCGTTCAGCATTTCCCATTGGCTGACGCATTTCTAGATGCCCAATCGTCAAGGTCCCGAGTTCACACAAAGATTTCTTATCATACCCGAGCGTGACGGTAGAATTCAATTTACACCCCACGAAAAATTTGTCTAGGCGCGCCTAAAGAAGTTTTCACTTCAAAAACACAGCCAAATTGAGAACTTTTTTTTCCTTTTTAGGGTTCCGTAAAACGTAAAAACGGAACCCTTATAGTTTCGTCATGTCTGTCTGTTTGTCTGTCTGTCTGTCTGTCTGTCCGTCCGTATGTCACAGCCACTTTTTGCCGAAACTATGAGAACTACACTTTTGAAACTTGGTAAGTAGATGTATGCTGTGAACCGCATTAAGATTTGAACAGAAAAATTAAAAAAAAAAGATAAATTAGGGTTGCCCCCCATACTGAGAACTGAAACTCAAAAATTTTTTTTTCATCAAACCTACACGTGTGGGATGTCTATCGATAGGTCTTCAAAAATGATGTTGAGGTTGCTAATATAATTTTTGTCTACACTGAATAATCTGCGCGAGAGACACTTCCAAAGTGGTAAAATGTGTGACCCCCCCCTCTAACTTCTAAAGTAAGAGAATGAAAAATCTAAAAAAAATAAATGATGTACATTACCATGTAAACTACCAACGAAAATTAGTTTGAACTCGATCTGATGAGTAGTTTTTTTTTAGTACGTCATAAATACACTATTATTGAAACTTCGATCAAAGTTACAACGAACTACAAGAACTACGTGTACTATGTATATAATGTTACTTGCTGCAACGGAACCCTTCATGGGCGAGTCCAACTCGCACTTGGCCACTTTATTTGAAGTCAGTTAATATTTTTTAAGTTGAAACGTCTTTTGGCCACAGGCAGATTTTTCGTGAGCTGTGAATTGAATTCTAGCGTCACGCTCGGGAATGATGAGAAATCTTCGGGTAAACTCGGGACCATGGCCATTGGTCATCCAGAAATTCTGACGCATTTCTATATGACCATGCTAATGGCCACGCCTTCCGGTTTCATCCGCGTAGTTTCCAAAGTAACCTGTCAAATTATGAGTTATAAGTTTTCACTTCTATCGGCAGTTCCCATGACTGCCAATTTTTTTCTTTTGAGGTGAAAACTTCTTAAACCGATTCGAACATTATTTCTCAGGGTAAAATGTTATGGGTTCACCGACACGTTAATGTAGGTAGTTGTGTAGTGTCGGAGCGGCGGTGCAGGACGTGCGAGTGTGAAGCTTTTTGAATGGGTGAAATCTTGTGAGCTCACGTCACCGTTATGTGAAGTAGCAGTATGTCTGTAGCTAGGTATATAGATAGGTAGGTACAGGTGACGTATTGTGTAACATTTGTGCTTCTGGTTTCATCGCCATCAGCTTAAGGCCGATTTACATCAGACGAGCGAATGCTCATTCTATCCCCACTGTATTAAATTCATTTGGTGTAAACAAACGTAGAACATTCTTTCGTTGTTTTGTTTGCGTTCGCAAAGATTCTAATGGAATATTTAATATGGAAAACGCTAAGAACGATCTTTCGTTTACACTAAAAGATCGAGAAAGAATGCTCTTGTTCCAGCTCTAGCTCTATGTTCGTTCAGTTTAAATCGGCCTTTAGGAGCAAAGCCTATACGAGCGGTCTCCACTTCAGGATGACTACTCTATTTCTACGAAAACGTAATTCCGAAACAAAGCTCGCGACTTTTCTGCTCTTATTCTACTTTGTTTCGTCCGATACAACATGTGTTTAAATGATCTAAGCATACTCTAATTAGAGTAATATTAATTTCGACATAAACTCACGACTTTCCTTACTCCTTTTCTACTTCGATTCGTCGTTTCGTCCGTTTAAAAGTCAAACAATGTTCGATCGAACGAAACGAACTGGAAGAGGAAAGTTGATAGACGTATAGAATGTCTTGTGGTCTTCAAATCGATGGTCAGTCTATACACCATTCCTAAGCACCGCTGCCGATGTGGTTTGCGGACCGTTTAGGTAAACACGCTCCATCGTAGACCGCATCAGCACTTTGATGTTAAGCGAGGCGAGATGGCGGACAAGTACCTAAGTGTAAACCTATAAGTGTAAAAAAAAATGGAAACGTTGAAATCTTTAATTTTATACACGAAACGTGGTGTACGTGTTATTACGAAACTATAATCTCACACTTTAAAAGATATGGTGGCATAGTAGCGAGAATATCCGATTCATTAGACGTGAGGACGTAAGTTCGACACTCGCTTACACTTATTATTATTTTTCCATGATCAGTTTGTGTTCATTTGTCATCACGACTGGATTTAACGGTGAAGCAAAACATCGCGATGAAACCGTCATGCTACAGTAATTGTTTGAGAATATAATTTGTCATCTACTAATCCTCATCGAGTCAAAGTATTAGGTTATGGCCTTGAGTATCTCATTCTAAGGGAAGGGTCAGTTGTGGGAACATATAGGTAAGTGAGTTATCCATAGGTACTTACTGTTAGATTCTAGAAAACTTTTGATTATTTAATACTATCAGCGCCCGCGGTTTTATCCGCGTAGTTCCCATTCTCGTAATTTTCCTGTGATATAAGAGAGCCTATATGTTCTTCCAGACTATAGTCTAACTGTATTCCAAATTTCAACCAGATCCGATCAGTTCAAAGCTCAGTTCAATAAACATCCAAATATCAAAACATTGACATTTATAACATTAGTAGGATAGTTAAAGATTTAATATCTACACCAAAAACTTGAGTGGTGGCATTTAATCTACGAAGAAATTGCATAACATCTAGAAATAAATGAACCACATTTAAAAATAAGTCCCAAATGATTCATTGATCTCGTAACGTAGTAAATTAAAATCGTACAAAGAAAAAGATATTAAGATATATTTAATTTTTCAGATTTATTTATCGCCAAAATGATTATTAAAAGTATCATCAAAGTAATTTGTTTCATTTAAAAATAAGTGGGAAACGTCAGAAGGTGACGTTTCGTGAGTGAAAATTACGCGGCGAAAGGACATGTCAACTTGACAGATCGGTGCGTGGAAACTTTAAATGGCGGCGATGCTGGGCCACTGACATACCTGAAACATTGTATTGACGTTTAAACTACCGTTAAAATAAGCTTATTTTCTAAAATATTCGACTGTAACGTATACTCTTATAAATTATTATAATCTCAATGTAATACATGAATTTATAATTTATCCGTGAAGCCGTGGCGGTCTGGTAGTGAGACCCTCGTGAGGTTTTTAGTTTGAATCCTGGTTGTTCGTTCAATATTTTTACAAGTGTAGATATATTAAATCACCACTGGCTTTATGGCTAAAACAAAACACCGTAAGGAGACAGGCATGTTCCAAGAAACATATTTTTCGCTTGCGTCACCTGCCAACCCGCATGCTTGGTCAGCATGATTATGCCTGGACTCTTGGTGAAGGAAGGTTTCGAGTCCCAGCTGTGAATACACAAAATTGGCATGGCTTGATCGTGCTTTTTCAAGATTTATTGTAAACTGCACGGCTCCTTGTCTCTTGGAAAGTTGAATTAAAACGGTTTAGTGTTAATTTGCTTTGCCCTGCTAATTTAGGTATACCTAATATCAATATACCCGTGTATTATTAAGAATTTTGAAAGCTTTAAAATAAAAAAAAAAAAACTCAAACCTTACGTGAGCTTAAAATCAGTCAAATTTCAAAGTAAAGATAAATTAACGGTATAGGTAGTGCTCACCTAATTTTCGACGTAAGAAATACTCGTCAGTCAAACATACAAAACTCAAAAAAAAACAATTTTATAATACGACGGTTAACTTACATGAATTATTCTCCGGTATAAAATAAATTACAAATAATTTCGCCTGTACTTTAAATCGCAACTACTTTGAATTAATTTCGTCATTAAATCAGAATCCGCTGCAATTTGCGTTCGTCCAGCGGGCGCGGTGTTAATACCACCAGCTCGTGCAAGCGCTGACGGTTGATTGACAGGTGAAAGGGCGGGAAATTAGCGGCCGATGACCCGCGAACAAACCCGAACGATACCGAAAATTACCCGGGAAATAGTTTGAATGTCTTACATAGGAAAGTTTTCAAGATTAGAATCATTGCAAATTTTTGCAAATTCGCAATTGTCGATGCGTTTTGTTTTTGTCATTGCGTAATCGCTTTCCTCTTGCGTATTTTTTTTATTCTATATTTAATAAACAAGTAATCTAGTCATGTAACTTTATGGTTTAAATACGAACTCTACGATTGAATTGTAATTAAAGGTAATAGATAATTGATTATTATTAGTTATGTTATAAAATACTCTCATAAAATCAGACAACTCAACATTTGCAGTTTAATCTGCGTAAATATTTCCGCACATGCACGAGTCACCAGATTAATAAAACCACTTTTTTCCATTTATTTTTTAATATCTATCGTTTATCAATTAGGTGTTCCAGTTTTTATCTTTCCTGGCCAAAGTAATTGTAAATAATACTTCTGTAGATTTATTTCTATTATTTTTTTAGCACACGCTGTGAGCGTTTGACGCGCAAATGTTACAAATTTTTCTAAGTGTTGAACAAAGTGCGTCCATTAAGCGGCGTGTACCATATGTTGCAGAGTGGCCATAGATAAGATAGAACCGTATGTCATAATTTCACGTACTTAGCTACCGTTTGGCATCGACAAACAAACGCAGGTAACAGGTATTAGTGTGCAAACAACTGCGTGATGTTATTATTATAGAGTGAGATAAAGATGTGAAACACACGCTCAGATTTGAGATAGCACCGGCTTAGCATGCGTCTTGTCTCCGGACATTATCTGTGTGTGCGCTCGGATGCGCCGCGCGCGCGACCGACGGCATTCTAAATTCAAATCTGTAAAATAATCAGACTTGATACTGGCCAGTAACATTGAATTGATACTGGCCTGATACATTCATTTACATGTTTTAATAGAAGAATAAATATCTGAATGAAATAATCACACATTAATTAACTAAAAAAATATGATACAGAAAAAGATTATTCCTTCTTACCGTTTTGGTTACATTATCTGACTAAGTTCAATTTTGTCTCTTCGTTTTTCACGTCACAAACGTTGACAAATTCTGTACCGATTTTACTGTAGGTACTTCAAAATTTTACCGGTTTTGGTTCAGACAGCTGTGAATAAAGGGGTTTGAGATTAATCATTTATTTGTCGAGGTAAATTGTAATAGAAAATAAGTTAATACACGAATAATGAATCAACCGACATTAAATAACAAAAAAAAGGTAAACTAACTCTACAAGTCTACATGCTGGTTTAGTCGACGAGCCCAGATCATCCCCGCTATTGCTTTAAATCGTCATAAAAACTCTTTCGAAGCTGCCAGAATCATTTTTTAATTTCCCTACCGGCGGCAGTCAAAGCCTAGGTAGTACCAACTGAGGTGCCCGAATTGCGCTAGTCGACCTAATACGAGTAGGAACTCGTTAAGTAGGTATAGTAAGTAAATGGAAGACTCTCTATGGTATGCTCTACATGAGTAAGTATATTTAGTAAGTGTTACTTAATTACAAATATGTTTTCAATTGGGGTTTCCTTTCAAACGAACGTAGCGGTGGTAACTAGATAGGTACTTACCGTCAAGTAACCGTCTATTTTGCGCCACTCAATATGTAAAAAGCTCTTATTAAAGTCCCTGGTATCATGTCACTTCGTTGCGTAAACGTGAACACTTTCAATTTAATCTACGTACCTACTCTATCTACGTTCCAAATTTCAACTAATTCGGTTTTTGAAGTGAAACCTTCTTTTGGCGCGCCTAGACAGATTTTTCGTGGGCTGTGAAATGACTTCTAGCGTCACGCTCGGATATGATAAGAAATCTTCGGGTAAACTCGGGACCATTGTCATTGGCTATCTAGAAATGCGTCATCCAATGAGAAATGCTAAAAGGGCGTGGCCCGCCCATCATGGCATGGCCATCTAGAAATGCGTCAGCCGATGGGAAATGTTGGTGCATTTCTAGATGGGCAGGCCACAACCTCCGGTTACACCCGTGTAGTTTCCAAAGTAAGCTATCAAATTCTGAATTATCTATAAGTTTTCACTTCTATCGGCAGTTCCTATGACTGCCAATTTTTTTTCGAAGACTTTAGGTAAATAAAACATTCAAAGTTTGTGCTACTAATATTATAATTACGAAAAATTGTACGTATATATAGAATATTGTTACTCTTTCAAGCTAAAAGTACCGACGGAATCCAAGTGACATTTGCTACATATAAATATAGATAATAATAGAGTGAATAATAATAATAGATAAAGAATACCATAAAGGTCACGTTTCATTTTTCACTGGCATCGTGGCTTAGTTGGTAGTAGCTCTGCCTGCGAAGCCGAGGGTCGTGGGTTCGATTCCCACCCAGTACAAATATTTGTGTGATGAATTCAAATGTTTGCACTGTGTCTGGGTGTTTCTATGTATAATAAGTAGATATGTATTTAAAACTATATATGTATTGTATCAGCTATCTGGCCGCCATCACACAAGCTTTGCTTAGTTTGGGGTCAGATGGTGTTGTGTGTGAATTGTCCACCAATATTTATTTATTTATTGCGAGAAAATAACAAGTTCGGGAACTAGGTGAAAAAAACTGTGGGGGGCTCACCTCAATTTTACTCGCGTGGTTCCCGATTTTATGACATTAATATCTAAGATTATCAAAGTATAAAATACCACATATTTAATGCAAATGTAGTAAGACTATGAAAGTGTCAAATAATTATGCAAATGAATACATAATCATACATCCTACGCTCAGTTGAAATAACTAAACTCATCAAACATTGTGGGCATTAAAATGATGAAACTTGTTCGAACAATTAGCAGTAAACAGCACAATCAGAGTTACGAGCTATTGTTGACGAGTTATTAAGATATCTTCTTAAACGTTGACACACTAACATTGTTTATTTTGAAAAATAAGAAGAAGAACTTATTACTTTTGAAGTGAAAACTTCTTTAGGCACGCCTAGACAGATTTTTCGTAGGCTGTGAATTGAATTCATTCGTCACGCTCGGGTATGATAAGAAAGCTTCGGGTTAACTTGGGACCAGGGCTATTGGCCATCTAGAAATAAGTCAGCCAATGGGAAATGCTGAAAGGGCGTGGACAGGCCATCATGGCATGTCCATCTAGAAACGCATCAGCCAATGGGAAATGCTGACGCATTTCTAGATGGCCATGCCAAGATGGTGAGGCCACGTCCTCCGGTTACACCCGTGTAGTTTCCAAGGTAAGCTATCAAATTCTGAGTTATAAGTTTTCACTTCTATCGGCAGTTCCTATGACTGCCAATTTTTTTTTGCTTCGAGTGACAAACGCAGTACAGGCTTCGAGCTTCGAGAGACAAACGCAGTGTAGTCCTGGGTACTTTGGGATTTGAATTCTTCATGTTCAAATGGCTGCATAGTATTTCGGTCATTGGTGGACTTGTTGCTTACCACCATCCGTACGTCTTGTTCTTGTTAAAAAAATAACTGGCATTTATTATGATGTGACGGATGTGATTTTATTCACAAATAGTGTTAATGTTTTATTATTATTATTCAATAAAGGTTTTTAACAAATGTGGTAAAAACGTCTTAACCTATCACGATCGTTCACTGCTGTGGTATTGTGGATTGCTTGGAGCTGTTCCTGTTTATTCGAGACAGTGGTGCATACAACTGCATCGAAATATCAGCTGTCGTATTAACATAATTCTTGTATTCCAACCAATGAATGATTAAACAAGGTAATTTGTCTCGATAGGAAAAAATCGTAAGGTTTCCTAAAAACATACATTTCAGCGTTTCCGTCGGTAGGTATTATGAATCGATTACATTTAGTTAATATAGAAAATTGTATAACTTGAAGTTTAAAAATAATGTACATTTATATTTTTCTCTCTCGTTCAAGCAGCTTAGATTTTGGTGTATTTGCATATTTTTTTAAGCCATTTAAAATAATTATTTAAATATGGGTATAATATGCTGAGAATGCAGGCATAAACACGCATTGAAGACTCCGGTTCGGTAGAACCATTTCTTCCAAAAACTATTAATAATTAATATAATAGCCTTAAGAAAGCTGCTACGTATTATAGATTAGTATTAGAGTAGGATTTAAATCGCGACGTTACAATTTAAATAAATAGTCTGTAATAACATACTGAATTTACATAGTTTGGAATACTGAATTTAAGACACGAAGCATAACTCAAGAAACTACATATTTTTGAGGTAAAAACTGCTTACTAGTATCAACATGAGACGGCGTTCGCGTAAAATTTAAAATGTGCCTTGTTACCTGAGAAACTCACATTACACTTATCACTTACATTTGTTTAAATAACAGATATTCCAGACTACAGACTAAATGCTGTGTGATATTTTGGACTAAGATCTATCTCTAATCTGAAATGCTACAAAGGCTACTTTTATATTAAAATGTAGAGTAAATGTAGGCTCCAAGTCCCAGCAATGGAACCATAAAGTCGGATAATAAATCAATAAAACAAGTGCTAACGCTGTCTTCTCCCTGTTTCACCAAGCAAAAATACTTTAATTTATACATTAAACTGGAGTTTCTTAACTAATCATCCATATTTTAAGTTCTACACGGACAACATAGTAAGCAAATAAAACAGAATTCAATTATCTAATTTAAACAGATAAATGTTTATGTAAATATGGCGGGAATCTCTCAAGCTTCCGTCAAACTAACAACCCCACAAAACTATCAATCCGCCGTGTTCCAATTTCAAATTTGACAGTCAAATGCCAACACTGCCACTGGCACAAAAAACAAATGAAGTCATCTGTGATCCGATACCTTTGTTTTAAAAATCGATCTTTATTTTTCTCTGAGACAGTGGGCAGTTAGTGATGTTCGATTAGTCTTCGACATTTGAAAGAGTAATTCGAATATTAATTTACTGCAAATATTTCTTGAAAATGGCGTCAGTAAAGATGGACACGAGTTAATTAACGTGCATTGTTAGTTGTTATTGTTGTTTTTCTGTTCGGGATTGGTTTCTTTGTTGGAACGGGGCCTTTGTGTGGATTTAGAAAGTTCGCAATCTAGAATCTTCGGTATGCAAATGAACAATACTGGAACATAAATAAAACAAATGAAGGAAGTGCGCCGGCGCGCGACATGAGTTTGTTTTTGGATTCGAAAATTGAACGGAAACATAAAATAAGCAAATAGATACTCGATTCCTAGCGGGAAACTTTCCAATACAAAAAAAACGATCGTTTTTTATGGAGTATTTTGTAAATAGTTACATCATTCGTATAAGTAGTATTTTTCAAACATTCTAATACTAATTCTCAATTATTAAATAGATTTATTTAGATACATACGTAGGGCAGGCGAAATATGAATTCTAGTGTAATCGTTAACACACAAACGCTAGAAAATATATTTGCAAGTTAAAAATCGTTACTAAATGACGTAAAGCCTTTTATCTGGTATATTTTGTTTAGTGTACATGTTCCTCACGATATAATACTATCGAGTAGATACTTTTTCTATCCAGCACACAAAAAAAAATCGAAAAAGCGACACCATAGCGATATAGCTAATGTTTCGAACACTCGAATGAAGCAATTTAATTCATCATAGCAGTTCAACCATATAATTATGTAGTTTCGATGTTTAAATATTATATTATGTCATATATTATTTAACTAGGAGCACTCCGCGTGTTTTCCCATGTTCTTTTCATTTCTGATTCCCTTAATTTTTACGCAAGAAAAAAACCTATCCGTTATTAAAATCAAATCAAATTGTCTTTATTGCGGGAATATAGTTATTAGTTACAGATCTAAATAAATTAATTTAAGCAAGGTACCACTATATCCGAAGCCATAGAGCGTGCAATAATACACATAAATACAAATTATTCTAGACTATAATCTCATTGTATTATACCCCATTCGTTTAGCTTTTCCGACGTAAATGAACAAAACAAAACTTTTACATATACGAGTATATTACGCTATACATAAATATATTGTTTTACCCGCATAGTACCCATTCCCGTTATTTTCCCGGGAAAAGATTAGCCTATTAGTTCTTCTAGACTATAATTTAACTGCGCTCCAAATTTCAACTGGATCAGTTCAGAGGTTACGATGTGATTGAGCAACAAACATCCAAACTTATAAAGTAGATATGTTTAAATTTGAAATGTAGAAAGCAGGATAATATTGGCAAGAACAATCCACCTGATGGTAAGCGTTAATAGCCGTCGCTAATAAACCTGCAACATCAAATTTGTACTAACATAAGGCTCAGAATGATTCATAGTAAGATTGTTTTTATGAAATCTGAAAAGTACCTACGTACCTACTAGGCTACTCTCGCTCAAAAAGTTCCATGACGACAAAAATACTTTGTGATATATTATACTCTACAATACTTTGTTTTCAAACTTACAGACTTACTAGACTAGGTTTAAAACTGAAATAAAAAACTAGGTACCTAATGAGTAAAGCATATTACACTGTAGATTTTGTAAAGGACAGCAATGTTTGGAAAAGGAATATGTTAAAACTAGAACTATTGAGTAAGGTAAAATGATACTAAACATTAATGTAAATTTGTTTAAGTACTGTATGTATTCATTACTTTCATTCATTTTTTGGATAATTTGATTTTTCACAATGACAAAGCATTTTTAAAGCTGCACCTAAATGACGATGCCCCTTTACAACTGATTATTTTTTATTTGACATTATTCTTTGGTATTATTTTATCATGTACACAGATTATTTATGTATAATTTTATTGTCAGTGACGTTACCAAGTGTTCTTTTGAATTAATGGTTCGAATAAATAAATTGAATTTAATTACATTTATTGAGACAAATACCTAATATTCTACAGAAGGTTATTTTGGTATTTGAGCGTCCTTTACGTGATGCAAATTTTCGTACTAAGCGCTCGCAGAAACATTGCCAATCAGGCGTGAAAATTTTCGTTACAGTTTTCTCCAGTACCTACCCTTTATGTAGTTATGTAGTACTTTGTTTTGGAATTTGAGTGTCGTTTATCTATGTTTAACACAGTAATGGGCAAACATTACTGTGTTCCGGTTTGAAGGGCAATGTTTCCAGAGAAATTACAGGGATAACAGATATAATTTCTTAGATCTCTGGGTGACGAGCGCAGTGCAGTGCTAGGTAATGATTTGGGCTCTTCGTGTTCTAATAGCTGCGTGTCACTGTTATGTGGCAGGCATGTTGCTGACCATCAGGCACATGTCCTGCTCATCTCGTCACTATTTATCTAAAAAAAAAAAACCTATGTGGTGCCAATTTTGCGTGCTGGTTGTTCACAAAATATCTAAGTCTCCATCATCCAGTTTCTACAGTATTTTTTTTCGAATTTATGATTCATTCACGTGATGAACTATAGTGCTTGTTAGGCAAACACGAGGTTAAAGAAAAATGCATCACAGAATTCTACAGTAGGTCTATGACAGTAGGTACTTTGTATTGGAATTTCGAGTGTTAATTACGTGATCAAATTTTCGTGCTAGGCCAAATTCCCAACCAACACACAAAAGAAAGAATAATAGTATTCTGCTGATTTTTGTGAAAGTTGTGATTTGTTTACATGATACAAATGTTCGTAATAGTTTTTCAAAATTTTTTGATAACAGTCAAAGAAAAGCATCACAATGTATACACAGTTTATATGTATTTAATACAGTTTCTGTCGATATTTATTTTCATTTAGTAAGTATTGAAAATTTTCGTGCTAGTCGCTCGCAAAACCGCCGACTAACAGACAAAGGATACCAAAATTCTACAGATTTTTGTATAATTTGAGTTTAATTTACGTGATGCAAATTTTTCGTTTTGCGTTGGCAGAATCGCTGAGTAACAAACAGGCTAGCAGCTAGCAGGTAAGTGGATGTATCAGCCTCATTCTCGGAAGGCCCCTCCCGCTGCGACGCGCCTGCCTACAATACCTATCTACATTATAACTTTAATAATTACACGTACATACAGACACTGGATATACCGACCGGTTCTCTGATACAGATTTTATCGTATTTTTAAACTGACTTCAAAAAAGAATGTTCTCAATTCGGATGTTTGACTTGTAGTCTGTGACCAAAAAAAGACTGTACGGTACCACCGTCAGTTTAGGTTTCTCGAAATTTAATGGACTGTAATTTATCTAAAGAAAAAAAGAGGTGAGAAGTCATTAAAGATCTTTAACAAAACAGCATAGAAGATAGACAGATTTTCCACCAACCTTTTAACTGGCTCCGTCTAGGGCACCACCAGTTGTGACCTCAGGTCATCTCCTGCTGCTGTAGTATGTAGAAGCCCCAGGGCTTCACGAGGTTTTCTTGCGAGGTGTTACTCTTTCAGTCGTTGACGTGGGACTATGCGATAGTAATTAATTAATTTGTAAATAATTTAATTTTAAACTACGGCTGGTTTAGTCAGAAGAACGGCGACTGCCGATTTCGAGCCCCTGGTTCGAATCCCAAGCGCATCACTGTGTTTTCGAAGTCATAGAATTATACTATGGATGTGCCCTTCCAAACTTCAAGGCGCATGGAGTTATGTCATATCATTGTTGGCAAGAGTGAGCTCAATCTTTCCGTTCTAGTTGGTTGAAGGAAGCGGTGAACGCCGGACGTTTTTACCTACGCGTTGTCACAACTAAAATAAGTAGAACCACAGTATACCTCGCCGCTAGCGATTCTAGGGGTCAAGTAGAGTCTAAATCACTCCGCTACACACACAGACGCAGCTTGTTACCAATTTCCGGATTCTCAGGGCACATCTATAGTTTTAAATCGTTGTTTGAAGTCGTATGTGTAATGTCGCTAAGAGTCGAAGCAAAATATCGCGAATAAACCAACATGCACCAATAATTGACTGCCATCTCCTGACGTTAAGCGACGATGTGGATGTTTTGAAATCATGCCTCATTCACTAACCCACACCATGGTGGATTAACATTGACTCTCTCCTTGCCCCGAGAAAGCCCCGAGTTCCAGCACTGGACACTTTATTTTTCTTTTCTTCATTGAATTTTAATAATTAAATATCACCTTTGATACAAATACCCAATATACTATACTATACAAGTACCTATATTGCTTCCATAGTACATGGATTTAAACAGGGTTTTAATTAAATGTCACCTTTGTAACAAGTAACCAACTTTATAACTTTTAGTGGGCTGCTTGTGCTCATAACTTAATTTTTCAAACTAGTTATACTGTGTATAAATGTGTTTCAATGTACGAGTTTAAATAAGTACCTATTTATAATTGTGTCTTTGTCTACAACGCGGTTACTAAGTACTGTGACATTAAGGATAAAAAAGTTTATGAATCTAAGCATATCATCCGAAGTTGGCTCAAGACACAGAGTTATAGTGAAACAGAGGCCATACTGAAAAATGTTTTTTAAATTATGTTGGTTTTGTGTTTGTCTTTTGTACCTATCTAACTGCTTAGTGTAAGATTGTAGTAATAGATCAATTTTGGTTTTAACTATCAACTGTTGACTGTGTTAAATTCGAAGCTTAGTATTTTAATTTAAGTTGTTATCAAAAATTCAAAATTCAATTAGACTGTTTGCTTATTTTCTGTATTTCTTTGTAATTTTTGTGCTAATAAAGTTTTTTCTTTTTCATTTCATTTCATTTCAATTATTTCAGCTATCTCGCTCCCATAGTACCTACAAGCATTGGTTAGTTTGGGGTCAGATATTGTTTATTATGTGTGAAACGTCCACCAATATTTATTTATCCTTACGAACTTACATAGAGCATTCATAATGATTTCCGCCGGCTCTTAAGGTAGGCTTAAAGTTGAATTAATCTTGTCTTGCGTGTCTTTTCCAGTGGTTTATTCCTCGGCGCCGGCGCAGGTATTCTGTCCAGTACTCGTACCTAATAAGCAGTAATTCTGTTTAACTGCCGCCGCTGATGTATGGAGCCCGTACTCTTGATTGGTCCACCTCATCTGGATTCTATCTACGCTGGTGTTGTAGTTTTTTTTTAAATATAGATTGACGAGACGAGCAGGACATGTGCCTGATGGTAAACAACATGCCTGCCACATAGTAACACAGTGACACGCAACAAACGGAACATGAAGAGTCCAAATCATTTCATGCACTGTGCGCGTCACCCAGAGATCTAAGATGTTATATCTCTAAGCCCTGTAATTTCTCTGGAAACATTCCCTTCAAATCAGAACACACGAATGTTTGTACATAACTGCTTTGCGGTAGAATAACTGGCAAAGGTGTGGTACTTCCCCAGGCGGACTTTGCTAAGAGGCCTACCACTACAAAAAGTACCGACTGGATTCTACTACGATTCTTGTGGGGCAAATCCCAATTGTGGGTACATACATAGCGTGGTTATACCTATGTATCATGAGTATGTTTTTTATTATTATTAAAATTAGCCACTCCACAAACTCTGGGGTCCGTGACCTTTGTCATTTAGGTTTTTTACAAATATCTTAGATTAGGAGAAGAAATATTTGTGTTCCGAATTTCAATCTGATCCATACAGCCGTTTCAACGTGACTGAGAAACAAATATCCAAATTTTCATATTTACGATATTAGTACATATTTATAAAGTAGGTATAAGGAGCTCCTAATTAGTTTTTTTTATCGTGAAATGTTTTGTATTTGACAACAATATCGGTGGAGTTAAACGACGATGCAGCACATGATGGAGCGTGCTTATCTTGAAGAATTTATTCACTCTATCATCATCATCAGCCTATTTAATATTTGTCATAAGCCAACTGAGAGCTCACCAACCACGCTACACGGAAATGTCAAAAAGCAGGCGTGGCTGTTATTACACTCAAAAAATACAATACATTTTTATTGACCACTCAAAGAAAGGCACTTTGTAAAAGTTTACACTAAACATTTTGTGTAAACATGGAATTCAAATGTTTGCACTGTGTCTGGGTGTTTCTATGTATAATAAGTATGTATTTAAAACTATATAAGTATTATATCAGCTATCTGGCCGCCATCACACTAGCTTTGCTTAGTTTAGGGTCAGATGGTGTTGTGTGTGAATTGTCCACCAATATTTATTTATTATTTATTAAACTTTTCGCAGCGAATTAACCACAAAATGGCGGCGCTTCTCTTTCCACCGCTCGCAACGTTTCAGTCTTAACTTTGTTTAATGATTGATCCTTTAGCTATCTAATGCTGTAATTTAATTAAGGATAAACATGATAGTTATGAACTCAGGTTACAGAACAAAATCTGCTTTTTTCTTCTGTAATCTGAGGTTACGAAGCTGCAACATTAAATCGTTTCACCGATTTTGTTGATTCGTTCGTTTTGGAGGCTTGCCTTCCCTATGGAAGCAATTTTAAAGCATTAAGTGTTTATTTATGTGCGTCAAAATAATAAAATAAATAAATCAAATAATATTATTTTTATTTCTTCATATTAGTAATAAAACAATAAAATAAAAACAGAAATAGCCGCACCTGAATTGGACAATGTTATGTATGTCATTAAATGATTAAAAAGGAATAATGTTTTAAATTAAAATTAAAACTTTTTTTTTATTATTTATTAATTTCGTTAACTAAGAGAGAAATGATAACTTTGTACGTTTGCTGCTTAATTACATTAAAAAAAATAGACAGATTGGATTTGAACTTTGAAAAATTACAATAGGTATTGAAAAACATATAAACTGCGTTTCATCTCGAAAAATTCCATTGTTTTTTTGTAGCTAAATTATTTATCTTCCTAGCGTACGCACGTTCTAGATTGACGAAGGAGGAAGACGCGGGTAAGACTAAACTAAACATAAACTAGAATTACACTTCAACTAAACTAAATCGGGGAATTACAAGCGACAAGTTATAAGCCACTTAGGATCAAAGAAAAATGTGACCATATCGAATTCCGGCAATGTGCTCCTGTGCTCGCCATTTATACATAGGTAGTTTTTTTTATCAATTAATTAAAAGCATACAAATACAAATACAAAAATCTTTATTGCTGTTTGTAGGTAAGATAAGATAATACAAAACATTTTAAAAGTTGCCCCATACAAACTGGCCTCTGTGAGAGGCATGCAATATGTCTGGCAAGACAATTTGTTAGTCTTAATTTTTAAATAAAAACAAAAAAAAATTTTTAAATAATAGTCAGCTGATTAAAGTCTTCTTCTTCCTCATCTTCTATTAATTTCTGGTTTTTATTTATGTCATCTGATTCTTCATCTTCGATTCATTTCTGGCTTCTATTTGGTTGTGATATATATTTGTGTGAGATAAATGTTTGGTGAGCACAATTTCGCCAGCGTCTTGTGTTTCATCAGGATATTGTCTTGTGTTTTTGAGTTTGATCAATATGTCCATCCAGGGTCTAAGGCCTTGCATTAGTAGATCTTGCAGTTCATCCATGTGAGGAATGTCAAAGAATGTATAAAGTGCAATAAATGTATATAATCAAAAAATCAAAAATGTCGTTAATTATAATATTTATGTAAATACTCAAAGAATGTCAAAATGTAATACAGTACAAACTAATTCATCATGATACAATATATAATTATTTGGTCTTATGTCAGTTGAATGTCAAATTTCATAATGGAATAATAATATCTATTGAGATATTAATGGAATAAGGTTTAAAGATTGTAAAAATTTCATGTTAAACAATGTCTAAAATATTAGTATTCCAATTAATTTCCTTATCATTTAAAAATTCAGTTACAGTATAAGTATAAGTATACAGCATACTTACATTAACTGTTATCAAGACTGATATTAAACTACGATGTAGTCTTCGATAATACGCGTTTATCGAAAAAACAAGAAACCGATTTAATTCTATTAATACTCTACTTGACGTTGTTCAGAACTCTTCTTAACCGTTTCTACGAAAATAAAATGCAGAATACTTACTATATAAATTGCCGATAAAACCGCGGGGCTCAGCCGGTTTTCTCACAAAATCTATTCAAATGTTTACTCTTCAACTTGTCTACTTTTATCTAAAAAACTAACCACACCAAATTGATGGCCCATCAAATAACATCATTCCGAGTCGGATTATGATCGATGCATCGTCAAAACGGCAATTCTCGCCCATCACTACACACCTTCGAACTGTTATTACTCACTTCGCTCTAAAACTACGTTTATAGGTCGATTCTATATTTAAAACCTAGTATACTGGCCGTAAAATAGCTATAAAACATGGACTATTAAAAATAATAACCAATCAAGAAGGTCCTATTCCGTTTTAACGATTAAACTTAGAATTATTATCAGCGGCCAGTATTCGATGTTTTTATAACGTAGACAAATCGAATCTCGATTGGGCCATGAAATTCTATACGCGTATTTTAATATGTGACTATAAAGCTACCGCCCTATAGCCAGAATAACATCTTCAAGAATACAACGAAATAAAAGTTGTAACCTCAATCAAAACGCCGATAAACTTTGACAAAAATTCCACCTTAAGCCGTCCTTTAATTATCCATATATTACAGTATCCGAGTTCCAAACTACCTGATAGCAATTATACACGCGCTCACCCACGTCAAATACGACCCATTCACTGACATTTATGAAAAAAAAGAGCAATCGGCGTCTTAAACCTTTTAACAAAACTGGCCGGCGATAATTCAAGCGAAATGTCCAAACGGCGATGGAAAAAAATTAAATTTCAAACTTAGAAAGTGTTAGCGACAATGGAATATTCAAAAATCTTGTTAATAAAGAGTCTAGGGTCGGACTCGGATGCGTCTCACAATGGACGGATTGAAAAAAAGTTTGAGTATTCGAAAAAAGAACGAGCGTGGAGATTTTTTTTTTTTCGGTTCTCAGCGTGAGATCGTTTTGGAGGGAATTTCGGATTTGGAACAGGCGTCATGTGCGGATAGGTGTATTTTTTTAATTCATTCGAACTTTGTAGTCTGCATTACCACATGGGCTTTGAAGCAGCGGGCGGCATGGCTTTCGAAAGAAAATAAAGAAATTATTATGCGGCCGTTCTTACTTTATTACAGAATTTGCCAAATGGGCGTTACACGCCAGAGACATGGAATTTTCGAGTGCTTTTGTGTAATTTATTTGTGATTCTAAATTGTTTGTTTTAAGAAATCGTTTTGTAAAATTACCGAGTCACAATAACGCACAGTTTTACTTGATGGATTGAATCCAAGAAGCTTTGGACTGTTTATGTAAATATTATAAAGGAATAGTAATTTTGTGATGTGCAAGTGAAGTTATTTTTTATTGAAGTGAAAATTTCTTTTGGCGTAACACATTCAGATTTTCCGTGGGGCTGTGAATTTAACTCAAGCGTCAAGTTCGTAAATGAAAAAAATCTTTGGATCAACTCAGATGATCTAGATGGCCATGGTCATGACCACGCCCTCCTGTCTCACCCGCGTAGCTTCCAAAGTGAGCTTTCTAATTCTGAGTTATTAGTTTTCACTTCTATCGGCAGTCCTTAGTTTATTTTTTTTTCCATTGTAATATAGGTGCATCGTCAAACTCTACGTACAAATAGAAGATCTTCCAATACTCCTGACAAGAACCGCGTAGTGTATTCGTAATAAGCGATTTACTTTATGATTCAGATTCTTTATTATTTCATGCTGTGTTACCTTACAGAAGTCAGGTACCAATAGGTAGGTATAAAATACCTTAATAAATAAAAATAAATATCAAGTGAAAAAATACAAAATTATTCAGTATTCATGTCAAGATAAAGGTAAAATTATGGTATTACAAATCGTGGCTTCGAGGCGAGAGTGTCTCATTTCAAAATCATAGGTTCGAATCCCGCTTGCACAATGAAGATAACAGTGTAAAGAGTAAAGAAAACACATCGGAAGGAAACCGGCATTTTTTATCAATTAATTACCAACCATTGCAAACCATGGGTAAATAAAGTAGTATCTTAATGCTATAAAGTAAAAAAAATGTGTGTGTAGGTGTAGGTACTTATGTACATACGCAAGGAGTTTACAATTTTATTATTCCACGTGCTAAGAAGTCTAATTTCAAACACGGAATAGACAACGTAAGTTAGAAGTTTTTTTTATATTATTTTTGTATAAAGAGTGACGAGACGAACAGGACATGTGCCTGATGGTAAGCAACATGCCTGCCACATGTGTGCCACTAGCACTGCACTGCGCTCGTCATCCAGAGATCTAAGATATTATATCTCTAAGCCCTGTAATTTCTCTGAAAATATTGCAGTTACAATGGTTAGTTACTTTATTTTTTATTTATAATGTTTGATGAAATTGTTAGTGAAAACACAGGTCACCCTTAGGCCTAGGCTAAGCCCTTAGGGCTTACTTATAATTCCGCACAAGTATTCCTCCTATGTATGATGTAGGGATCAACTAAGAAAGGATTTATCAAAATTCCATTTATGAAAATGTCATGTAAATGCTTAGGCCTTACGCCAACGATTTACAAAACGCGAGCGGAGCCGCGGGCAAAGACTAGTACTCTATAGCTTCAGCAAGAAGTGTCGAAAAAATTTCTTGTTCCACTTTTGTGCGGTCTATTTCTAATTCACTCAGATTGTGTAGCGCGACAACTTTGTTACAATATTCAATACTAGCTGATCCGTGCGTGCGTTGCTACGCCATCTATCGAAAATTGGTAGTACCAATTAAAATTTTGAACAAATTCGGTTACCTTAGGTTCTAATGACGCAACCTTTAAAAGATAAACACATGCTGTCACGCAACGAAAGCTCTCAAAAAGCTATATTTCTCACCGTTTTTGTTACATTTTTCATTCATGCCCTGCTCCTGTTAATAGTAGCGTAATGTTAAATATCCTATAATAGGCTTCTTCGATAAATGGACTATCCAACAGAGATAAAATTATTTAAATAATGCTTGTATTTTAAAAAAAAAATGTACTTGTTGTGTGTTTTTAGTATTAATGTGTCTAATAATATTTTATTTTCGTATTGTGGCTGTATGTGCGTGTTGGCTATACTGTAAGCACATATCAGCAATTGAAATAAATAAATCTGTAAATTTGGACCAGTGGTTCCCGAGATCCTTGCGTTCAAACAAACAAACTCTTCAGCTTTATAATATTAGTATAGATAAGACCTTAGCGGTTGTGTAATCTACTTCAAATCTCTTTCAATGTAGGTAAGAACAGATACCATTTATTTGCCGGCGCGAGTTTTCACCGCCAGCTTGGCCCAGCACCGAAGCCCATTTCCCCAGTATTCCAAAATAATATAACACAACCTAAAACACAGAAACCTACATCGTTCATTTTGTGACGGGGGCCTACTACTTACTATCTTAATATTACATCACATATCCTCAGAAAACATTAAAATAAAAATATAGGGCTTGGCTAAAAAGTTACCTCTACATTATTAATAAAATAGAACAAAAATACGAATACAAATCTATTTATTTGTTTCGAACAGAACATTAGGTAATAGACCACAGGCCCGTGAACAAAATGTATGCGTCAAACGTCAAATGAACCACCAGGATACCCACCACCTATTTAGGATGATAGAAAGCTGTGCAACCGAGAACCGAGTGCAGTTGAAGAGGAGTTAAACTATAAAAACTATAAATTTTTTTTTTTTACTTATTGGATTTTTCGACGATTTACAGAGTCAATTTGGTAATTTGATTATGTTCGGCTTTGGTTCCACACAGTTTCAATACCTCTTCTATTCCATTATTTCGCATTGCCGTACAAAAACCATGCGATAAGGAGAAATGATCGAGGGTTGCAACCCCCCTCTTCAACTGCACTCAGTTGGACAGCTCACAAGTGACGGCATAGTGCTGAATCTTATTACTTTATACCCTTCTATCGTCCTACATAGGTCTCCTGGTGGTTCATTTGTGTTCACGGGCCTGTAGTCTATAACAAGTACAATGAAATCTCATTTTAAATATAAGTAAGGAGGAAGACGCCGACGTTGCGGCCAAGGAGGTTGCGCAGTGTGTACGCACCGGCGGCGGCGCAACAACTGGAGTTACTCGCGGTGTTGGGGAGTAAGTATCGTATCTGATGGGTCGAGGCTGCGGCGGGAGAAGACTGCCGTTATTATGGTAGCCGATCTCTCTACCCGCAGCGGAATTGACGGGGTCACCACCGTTAGATGGCGAACGTGGTGGGGCTGCAGGGCAAGAGGAGTACCGGTATTGTGATGCGCCAATCTCCTAGTTCTCTGCAGCCAAAATGTGATAGGTGGCAGGACCACAGACTTGAGCCGTTGAGGTTGGCCGTGGGTGGCCAGAAGCCGGAGAGTGGAGCACACGCTACCCTTACCCTACGCTACGCGTACCCTTGGACTCAGGTGTATTGGTGACGGAGGTGTGCCTCAGAGCAGAGACAGGCACGTAGCAGTGGGATCGTGGAAGAATGCGAGAGTGGTCCCGTATTCCTGCCGTAATCGTCAAAGGTAGAACCTCGTGGAGATTTTAGTATATAGGGGCACCATGTACGTTCGTGCGGTCGAGTCTGACATAACCCAACGTGGAAGTTTATGCGTAATAAAAAAGAAACTCCGCCTCTTTGTGAACCTTCACGCGATGCACCCTGGGCATCGTACAAAGACTCGATGGTATCTTGTTGTGTGATGGTTAATCCCGAACGGGGAGGGAACTCCTAAGCGCACTTGTCGCTATTCGAGCAGCGCCTCTAGACTTTCAGGGTGAAGGGACTGAAAGACTTTTTTTTTTTAAATAAAGAGTGACGTAACGACTGCCACATAACAGCACAGTGATACGCAGCTATTGGAACATGAATAGTCTAAATCATTACCTAGCACTGCACTGCGCTCGTCACCCAGAGGTCTAAGATGTTATATCTCTAAGCTCGGTATATTTCTGGAAACATTACCCTTCAAACCGGAACATAGTAATGTTTGCACATTACTGTTTGGCGGTAGAATAACTGGCAAAGGTGTGGTACTTCTCCAGGCGGACTCTGCCAAGAGTCCTACCACTACAAGACTTGGGAAGGCTGCTGAACAGACGCGTAACTCATCATCATACATATCTCGATCACCGCATTCTATTTTATGGTATAAACCGTTGCCTGTAACAATATGGAATGATAAAAATTTAATTTATTTTGAATTGAATATCTTATAAATCTAAAATATATGTAATTAATTAGAACTAGCGCGCCCGTGGTAGCCCCAGCGGCGAGTAACACCGGTATCTATCTGCGCGCGCGCAATACATCATTCCGACGTCCGATCGCAGATTGCGGCTCTGTTATACCTGGGGATACTCCGGTTACACCGCTTATACATATTATTTATGTAGCAGTTATACTTACATCATTATAGATTTTACGTATTTGGAATTTATATCACTCTCTTTTTAATTAGAATTGTGGATTACTAGCAGTGCCCCGTGGTTTTACTCGATTAGTTCCCGTTGTTTTCCTGTGATAATAATCTGTTTTCTTCAAAAGAAAAACACAAAACCCGACTTCAATGTAAAGTTAAATTCAGACACTCGACCAAATTTCATAAGAATCTATCGTTATAATACCGGCTATACATGTGAAAGGAAATTTTAGTTTTTTGTTCATATTTCTAAAGCGGCTACACTGATTTCGATAAAATGTATATGGAACCATGATTTGAACTATGATCTACCAAACAAAAAAGGATCCATTAAAATTAATTCACCATTGGCGGTGTTATCACCTAACATACTTACATACAAAAAAAAACATGCACCCGAATTAATAAGCTTTTGCTTTTGTGCTTTACCTTGCGGTAATCCAGACTATATAATCAGTGTTCGTAATTTCAATCCGATCCACCTTGGGGACCAACCAGTATGCGTCCATTAGGTACCAACCGACTAACCATGCTGTACACCAGTCCACCCAGTTGGACGGTTAGTATTTATTTTTCTTAACCAACAAACTATCATAGTTTGTTCGTTAGTAATCTACATTAATCCTAACCGACAAACTACGCTGTCCACCTAGTTGAAGTGCGGACCTTTGGTCCCCCGCGACAGGCCAGATATTCGTCTTCCACCATCCGCATCCGCTAACTTTGCCGATCACGGAAGGCCGAAGCATGCAGGGAAAACGGTGCACTCACTCATCTCCCCAAAACATAAAAAAGTTGAAACTTTTAGAGTAACGGCTCCTTTATTATCAATAAAGTTCTAAAGATAATAAAGGCTTCTTTATTATCTTTCATCATCATCATTAACATCAAGCCCACTACCAGTTAAAAGCGTGTCAAATGAAAGCCAACATTTTTGTCACGCGTCGCGTCGACCAATACATTTGCTAGCATAACGGATCCGCCTATCGTAACCTTCAAACCGACCTCATTACTTTGATAAATTACGTTACGACACGGCAAACCGCACGGCTCCACATTGTCTATGACACCCTAAAGAACCACACTCCACAGACAAATAATAGCTTTCTAATTGACATGTCATCCTCCATAGAGCGGCGTTTTTTCTTCTTTTTGCCTTTCCAGAGCAGTCATTTCAGCCATTGTTACACGTCTTAGTCAAATAATGCATCGAAAAATTAATATAATAATTCTCGATACTTTAAATGGTGATTGATTACAGTGACTTGCGTTTTTAGACACTTGTTCGACCACAGATTAAATAATAATTGAGCACTTCGCGTTCCTTTGCCGTCTTTGAAAAAAAGAAGCGATGATATTGTCTATGAAAAGGTTTTTGAAGTGTCGATTTTGTTTAAGTTTTTAATGTGTTTTGTGCGCGATAGGAGCGTGTGGTTAGGTATTTGTTGGGCTGTATTTAATGTCAAGGAATTGTATACGCTATGTAATTACAGCTTTAAATAACGTGTAGGTAGGTAGGTATGAATAACAAGTCAGAGTATACTCTAGTTGTCTTCAAATTTGGATTGAATCAATTTATACAGAATGCAGTGATTTTTAACACATTGATGTATTCATAGCTGCATAGTTGTAGAATAACTGAAGGAGGTGTACTGCTCCAGGCGTACTTAAGAGTCCACTACAAAAGAGTTGATTACAACCGCGATAGCTCAAACAATATCCAAAGAAAGCGTGTTTTATTTTAATTGCAGTTTTACTTCAAAGTCACATAAGGACGAAACAGATTTACCGCGAGATGATGGCCATTTAAATGCTAAGTTGATACAAAAATCAGATAAGTATGAAAAATAATTATTCTCAAAATGTATAAAGAAGATAACCATCTTACGAGGCATGAAATAAACATTGTAAAATTTTGGCATTTCAATAATTTTAATCATTTTTATTGCGTTAAAGTTACGGCCTGCTGTTTCGTCTGCTATTTCACAAGAAAGATTTATTTTGAAGTGCAAAATTTCTTTAGGGATGTTGGGTATTTTGTGAGATGCGATAAAACAATAATTGAGACACATTGCAAAACAATGAACAATTGAAGATTTTTTATTTATCTGTTTTGTTATACCTATATTTACTTTTTTTATGTGGAAGAAATGCATTTTAATAAACCTTTCCACCTAAAGGGAATGAACGGGTTATGTCGGGTTATGTCGACATCGAGAGTGGTGCCCCTAACGACTAAAACCTGCACAGGGGTTTGCCCTTTCACACCTTAGTCGTATTTTTTTATAGTAGATATAGAGTAAGGAGACGAGCAGGACGTGTGCCTGATGGTAAACCACATGCCTGTCCTATAACAACACAGTGACACAAAGCTATTAGAACATGAAGAACACAAATCAATACCTGCCACTGCACTGCTCTCGGCACCTAGACATATTAGATGTTTTATCTCATTGCGCTGTAATTTTACTGGAAACATTGCCCTTCAAACCGGATCACAGTAATTTTGGCACATTACTGCTTGGCGGTAAAATAACTGGCAAAGATGTGGTAGGTACTTCCCTAGACGGACTCTGCAAAGAGTCCTACCACAACAACCTACATATGTAGATATACATACCTACGCCGGGAACGCTAGAGGCACTAACTCATCGTCGCTTAACATCAGGCGAGATGGTCATCATCATCATCAACAGCCCACTAAACGTTACCACTGCTGGGACTCGGGGCCTTCTCTCGGAAGGACAGAGTTCAGGCCATAATCCACCACGCTGGCCCAGTGCGGGTTGGCGGATGACACATGACTTCGAAAGATTCTAGGTACATGTCGGTTTCATCACGATGTTTTCCTTCACCGTTTGAAGTTAGCGGCATTACGCACATGACTTCGAAAAGACAGTGGTGTGTGTGGGGTTTGAAACCGGGGTCTCCGGATCGGCAAGCGCCGTTCTCCCGACTAGACCAGTCGTAACTTCGGTTTGAAGGGCAATGATTCCAGAGAAATTACAGGGCTTAGAGACATAATATCTTAGATCTCTGGGTGACGAGCGCAGTGCAGTGCTAGGTAATGATTTGGACTATCATGTTCCAATAGCTGCGTGTTACTGTGCTGTTATGTGGCAGGCATGTTGCTTACCATCAGGCACATGACCTGCTCGTCTCGTCACTCTATGCTATAAAAAAAAAAAAAACTTACTAGACCAGCCGTAACTTGCGAGAGGCGAGATGGTGCTCAATTGTAAATATGTAAACGACAACAAACGTGAAGGTACCTCAAAACATCAATTATTTATTATGTTAGGCACTAAAGATAGGCAAGGCAAGCACTTAATTAACATTAGACTTTAGTAACTTAAATAAAATAAAAACTTCCCCTAATAAAGCTATATTTTACGTTCCATCACTGATTAGACATTTATTGATTGGACAACACCTATGTCCCCTGATACTGTCAAACTTAATTTGCATACGAATTTAGATCTAGCCATTAGGTTGGATTAATGGCTCGGTGTGGTTCTTTTGTATTACATTTTTATAATTTGATGTACACTCGACTATGTAGGTCATCACTTTAAAAGTAGCCTATGTTTGCAACTTTTAAAAAGTTATTGAGATTCATTTTGACGTCTTTTTTGGCATGTTTCTTGTGTCTTGTGTTAAATGTCAAATAAATAATTTTTCATCCCACCAGCTCGGAAAGAGTACTTTTGCTCCTCGATATCAGGGCGCAAAAATCGTTTTTACCCTCTAGAGGTTAAAGTAAATTTGAATTTAGAACATCGTGTGTACTGAGGTTTTGAATTCAAAACATAATTTAACCTATTTATTTCTACCTCCTTGGTGCCGAATTCATCATACATTCATTTTTAATTTGTTAAAAACTCATACTCGGAACCTCTTTTGTGTACTTTTTTTTAAATGCTTTTCGCGCAATTTTCTTTTCACGTATGGAGGATAGAGGTAAAGAATGTTATTTCAAATGGCAAAACATTTTGAAATGCTATGAATGAATAAATTGTAATCGAATTGAAGGATGCCGAGTTAAATAATTAAATATTATTGTACTACTAAAATAGTAACTAATAGATAATTTCAACTACTTGTGTACAGTACAAAATAATGTAGTAAATTTAACATCAAATAAATAATTACTATTTTGAGAAAACATGAAGGTACAATATATTTTGAAGTCAAAACTTCTTTTGGCGCGCCAAAGACAGATTTTTCGTGGGCTGTCAATTTAGCGTCACGCTCGGGAATGATAAGAAATCTTCGGGTAAACTCGTGACCATAGCCAATGGCCATCTAGAAATGCCTCAGCCTTTCCCATTGGCCATTTAAAAATGTGTCAGCATTTCTAGATGGCCATGCTCATAGCCACGCCCTCTGGTTTCACACGCGTAGTTTCCAAAGCAAAATCAAATTCTGAGTTATAAGTTACCACTTCTATCGGCAGTGCCTATGACTGCCAATATTTTTCTTTCATGAATTCTGAATAGTACGTTTATTAATTTCCTTTAAAATGTACCTTGATGCAAATTTAGCGCTACTATACCTAATTTAATGCATTTGGGCGGACACTTTTTCATGTACACATGAAACTCCTTACCTCAATCGGTCAACTCTCCATATTTTCACGTCATATTGTTATTGTTAAACCATGGCTAAATAAACTTAAGTTTAAAACTTATAAAATTGAATACAAGTGAAAAACCGAAATACCATAATAATAAGTGATTCTAGCGACCAAGAAGTTTATTTAACGCCAACAGAATCGACTGAAACTGAAAATGCGCAAAGCGTTTTGTAATTTCCTCGCTAGGGGGGGATGAAAAATTACGTGTTACACTCGAGTGCAAAGATTTTTCACCTTGTGCCCTTTTGATTCCCTTGCTACGCTCAGGATTCTAATTTTTGAATCCCTCGCTACGCTCGTGATTCAACTTTAGAATCCTTCGCTTGCTCGGTCATCAAAATTGAGCACGCGGTTAAAAAGCCACTTTGCACTCTTGTATAACAAATAACTATTGTGTAATATTATATTCATATTAGTAGCCTGTACTAATATTTATTCTTTGCTAGTAGCCCGTCTCAACCGGACTGGGTCAAAAATACACTGTTCTAATTAGTCCGTCAGCTAGATCATGAAAAAATATGGGACACGTACTTTTTGTTTTTTCTAAATATTAAAAATCGACAGAGATGTAGGATATAGACTATCAAACTTCGAGAGTGGGGGGTCGCGACGTCACTCGTGAGTAAAAATCGTAGGCACGAGTGACGTCACGCGAAACTTTTAAGCGCTGTATCTTCGTATTTTTTTGTTTGTGAAACAAAAGAAAAAAAACGTGTTCAATATTTTTTTGCAATCTAACTGACGGACTAATTAATTTTTTTTTAGGATTGTACCCTACTTTGTTTGGGTTGAATAACTAATCTAAGTATATTTACTAAGTATCAATTAATAATCTATAGTTAATAAGTAAATTAATCTAAGTATCTAAGTAATATTCCATTTAGGTACCATCTGTTTGAGACATATGAAACTTACGATCAATATCAGTCAACATTACCTACTAGTAATCGGTGTATTGTTAAATATATATTATTAAGTCTATTAATCGATATTAAAACTATCCTATCTCTCAGGTTGGACTAAATTACCTGCTAATATCTAAATATCAATCTTCGTGAATATTGCTTCACTTGGTGAAGAGTTTACTACAACAAACTTCATGACACTGGATTTTTATACATTAAGTTTCAATACTAATTGCACGTCGCGATGTAATCTTTTTCGTGAGAAAAGTAGGCTATGTTTTTGAAGTGAAAACTTCTTTTGGCGCGCCTAGACAGATTTTTCGTGGGGTGTGAATTGAATTCTAGCTTCACGCTCGGGTATGATAAGGAATCTTCGGGTAAACTCGGGACTATGGCCATTGGCCATCTAGAAATGGGTAAGCCAATGGGAAATGCTGAAAGGGCGTGGCCTGGTCATCATGGCATGACCATCTAGAAATGCGTGAGCCAATGGGAAATGCTGACGCATTTCTAGATGGCCATCCCATGATGACCAGGCCACGCTCTCCGAATTCACCCGCCTTGTTTCCAAAGTAAGCTATCAAATTCTGAGTTAAAAGTTTTCACTTCTATCGGCATTTCCTATGACTGCCAATTTTATTTTTACCATTTCTATTTATTGATAGATTATAAATAGATATACATTCCCTATAAACAAACTATCCCAATAATGATATAAGTGGGATACAAATAGACTTTTTTGTTGGTGGTTGGCAAACGCCATAGCAAAAAAGAGCACCTAGTTAAATTCACTCCCGGAACTTGGGGCCTTCTCTAAAGCCGCCTATACATACTAGCCGAGTGGAGGCCAACGCCAGTGTGTGGAGGGTCGTTTTGTGATGACTCGCGTTGCTCGCCTCGCTGGCCGAGTGACGGCAAGTGGCCAGTGTGTATAGGTGTATAGGGCTGTTTTGTCTCGACTCGTCTCTCGTGACCGGTGTCGGTTTTTGTGCACAAAACAAAGGCGCTCGCCGAGTAGCGTCCTGTTCTCCTATTGGCCTACCTCGTTTTTGCTTGCACTGGGCCAGTGTGTGGATGCTACGTTTTGTCTCGTGCCGTTTTGTCGGCGCTCGCGTTGGCCTCTACTGGCCCAGTGCCCAGTGTGTGGATGCTACGTTTTGTCTCGTGCCATTTTGACGTGATAACGTCTTAGAATTCGATGGAGCCGGCTGCACGCCCGCAAAACATGACGTCATGTAACGTTACCGCCATAGAATAGATAATATTTACCACCGTTACCTCGCCTTATTACTTTTCGCACCATCTAGTGAGTGAAATGTGTATTACGTTCAAGGAGTCTGTCCATGTTTTAGAAAAGCGACGATATGAAGTTAAGAACTTTTGCTAGTACAATGATGTACCCAGAGATGGCGCTTTGAACAGCTTTTCAAAAAGCTTCAGAATGTTTTACCTAGATGGCGCTTAACACAATCAGTATTTTCTTAAGACGTTGTCACGTTCAACTATCGTCAGTAAACCGACTTTACAGACAACCATTTTTTTTCTAGGAAAGGTTAGTTTTCAGACTATTCAGACTATTTTAGACAGTTAAGTCAATGGTAATGGCAAACCTATGATACTTGGAAAAATAATCGGAAGTGTAAAATACATTGAGATCGGGTTGGTCAGGCTTAGAACACATTTGGTTTAGAGGCGGGAATAGTATATCTAGTAGAGTAATTTGTAAATTCTGTTTATTACTTAGTAACAATAATTGTAAGTACAAGGGGAAACTGAGCTACCCTTGCCTTGAGGAAAGGCGGAAACTCCGGAAGAAGTAAACCGAGAGCAGCGAGTGGAGGAATACTTTATAAAAACTGAGAAGGTAATTAAAGTTTAAGGCACAGAGAAACTTCACACAGTTCTTATTAACTATTTTAGAAACGCCAAATTATGATGGAGTAATTAGAGTCCCGCAGTGGACTGTTAATAGGTTATAAAATGCTGTGATAATGGAAAATAAAGACTGCTGCGCATAAAACAAAAAACAAGATAAAATATGACAAAGAAATGGGGAGCAGCACTTACTTTTGTGACTTGTTCTACTCTTTCTTCTCCAGGACGTCTCCTCTAATTCTACGAAAACGTAATTTCGAAAAAAAACGCGCGACTTTCCTGCTCTCGTTCTACTTCGTTTCGTCCGATGCAACTTTGTTTGACGTTTAAATGTTCTAAGGCTACTCTAATTAGAGTATGCTTAGAACATTTAAACGGACAAAACGACGGATCGAAGTAGAATCGGAGTTAGAAAGTCGCGAGTTTATTTCGAAATTACGTTTTCGTAGAAAGAGAGTAGACGTCCAGGCCTGGGATGTCGAAGAGTGCGGACTTTATAATGCTATTAATTCAAAACAAACCAAAATAGCAAATACAGTGACACAGCACTGAAGCAGACTCAATCTTTCTCGCTCGGGCACACTCGGCGGTCCCGAGTTCATCCGATCGAGCCTTTCATTGTGTGACGCATGACGAACTTACAGCCTACGGAAATATCTGTGTTCGGTACTCCAAAATAAGTTTTCGCTTCTAAATATGACTTTCAATAGATCAGGTAAGCGGTTACACAGCGGGGTGTATAGCTGTATAGTCTAGTTACTTTAATAATTCTTATTATAGTGTTCTATTTCTCGGACAGTGTCATGTAAAAATAGGTATGTCCGTGCCTGCATTTAACATTTAAAAATAAGGTAAAAACGGCCGGTGGCGGCGTGTATATGCAAATTACGTATAATGAGTGGCGGCCACATGTATGCTAATATGGCGGCCAGGACAAGATGGCGGCATTACGTCACGGTAATGGGGACTAGACTCCCCGCCACCACTGAAGTGATTAGGCGAAAGTGGTGAACTAAGCTGCTTTTACACAATGAAGAGCTTTTAGAATGACGTATTTAGTGCTAAATAAATGAAATAATTTGTCTCATCCTACTTTCTACAAATATTAAATACTAGCAGCGCCCCGCGGTGTTACCCGCGTAGTTCCCGTTCCCGTTGTTCCCGGGTTCCCGGTTTTTCGGGATAAAAAGTAGCCTATGTGTTCTTCCAGACTATAATCTATCTGTGTTTCACATTTCAGCCCGACCCGTTCATACGTTAGGACGCGAATGAGCAACAAACATCCATACATTGACATTTATACAATTGTAGTAGGACGCGAAGGTTTGTATGTATGGATATTGGTTACACTTTCAAGCAAATGCTACTAGAGGGATTTGGATGAAATTTGTCAATCTAATATCTACCTATGTAGATAGTAGGTAATCTGGAATAATACATATGCTACCTACGATTTATCCAGAATAAACAACACGGTCGAGAACTATACGAATGAAACAGCGGCATGCTTCTAGTTATCTTATATATAAAATTCTCGTGTCACAGTGTTTGTTTCCTTACTCCTCCGAAACGGCTTTACTGATTTTAACCAAATTTTATATGCATATTCTGTAGGTATGAGAATCGGCTACTAGCTATTTTTCATACCCCTAAGTGACAAGGGCTGTTCACTAAAGCAAAACAACGTTTGCGGGGTCAGCTAGTACTCGTATATATTAACTGACAAATTTCTGTAGCAAAATGCAACATCATCAATACATATACCTACACTTTATTTACACAGCAATAAGAACTGTATTATCGTTGAAAACGAGCTCTTCCTGGCGACTTTATAAATTTTAGATGGCAGTAGTGGGTTTTCAGTAGATGCTACATACACTAAACATTTTTCTTCCGCATAACCAAAGAATAAAACGATTTTGTAACTTCATAATATTACTTACACTTTGAAACGATGATACTTTATCTAGTTACGAGCAGTTTGATTGAAAAAAGCGTCGATATGAATCAATGGATGTGCCCTTCCAAATTTCAGGCGCACCGAGTTATGTTATCGTTGGGAAGAGCGAGCTCACTCTTTCCGTTTTAGTCGATGGTAAGAAGCGGTAAACGGCGGACGTTTATGTATACCTATAGCTATTCGTTATACATCGTTATACCGCCATATCGCCTGATGTTAAGCGACGATGCGGTCTATATGGGAGCAGGCTACGAGTACCGAGACGAAAACATTTTGAAGAAACCAGATTTGCAACCAAAAAGCCAACCAGGCAGCGTATTCCGAAGCCAAGACGTCATGTCGACCTTGATAGATTGTAGCTTTGACTGTGTCCTTGACTGAAGACCCCCAGTCCCAGTAGTGGGAACAGAAAGTGGGCTATTTATGCTAACTTCATAAATCCGTATTACCTAACGTGTTAAGTCTACGTTAATATAAACGAGGAATCTAATTGGACGTAAAGTTTATGCAATAAAATGATGCGGACAGATACGCTTCGTATCATAATATTTAGGTACTAAATTCATTACCTCACTTCGGTGTCAGTGGTGGTACTACATGTAATAATTTACTGTTATTTAGACGTTAAATGTCTCTAGTTGTTTGCAGCTGTTTCATTCGTAATTCGATTTTACTTTAAGAGTTTTGCTGACAAAATTAAAAAACCCATTGAAAGATTGTAAAAAAAACCTACATTCAAATAAAAAAATATTTACAAATCGATTTCAGATATCAGAGCGACGGTGCCATGAACACCTACACAGAGCAGTAAATAATCTTAAGAAAACCTTAGAGAACCTTAACCTTTAGAATTTTTAAAACGTTGTGTAATTTGTGTGTCGAATTTCTTAGCTAAAGGAGTATTCTCTGATGGATATAATCTATATGTCTAGAATGATACGGTTTCTTCTAGGTAAGCGCGCTTAACATCGAATCAATCACGCGAAGGAAACTAAAAGCATATACCGCCTGAAAATCGCGCGAAGGAAACAAGAGGCATAATATACTACCTGAAAATCGCGCGAAGGAATCAAAGATACATAATATGCTGCCTGATGACCGAGCGAAGGCAACTAACGGCAGTTAACTGCGTGAAAATGGCGCAGAGGAAACAAGAAGCATACACGTCCTGAAAATCGGGCGGAAGAAACCAGAGACATAAATATACTGCCTGAGAATCGCGCGGATGAAACAAGAGGCAAATACTTACTGCCTGAAAATCGCGCTTATGCAACAAGAGCATATATTTACTGCCTGAAAATCGCGCGGATGAAACAAGAGGCATATACTCACTGCCTGAAAATCGTGCGGATGAAACAAGAGGCACATACTTACTGCCTGAAAATTGCGTGGATGAAACAAGAGGCACATATTTACTCCCTGAAAATCGCGCGGAAGAAACAAGAGGCATAAATATACTGCCTGAAATTCGTGCGGATGAAATAAGAGGCATATACTTACTGGCTTAAAATCGTGCTGATGAAACAAGAAGCATATTCTGCCTAAAAATCGCACGAAGTAAACAAGAGGTATTTACTTCCAGAAAATCGTGCAAAAGCATCAAGAAGCTTAATGGTATAACCCGATATCCGTGGGTAAAACATATACCTAATACAACCTGAAAATCGCGAGGAAGAAAGAAGAAGCATATATACATATTATTGAGAGATGTGGTGATGACAAAAACACAAACGTACAGACAAACGATTTTATTTGCATGTTTAATATAGTATTATATCGTGCATAATAATCAGGAAGCTTTAAATTTCCATCGGGCATTTATTTAGGTGGTAAATCGTTTTGTTGACAGAGAGATGGCCAAACAGCGTTTATGGTCTGTTCATCGTTGAAATACCTAATTTGTTTTAGTGAACTATGATCGAGAATGCGGTCGAAATAAGTTTTTATTTATAAAAAAGCCATTCTGCTTTTTTGAGAATGGGTTTTGAGACACAAAATAAGTGTGCGCTGGAAACCGCACGGCAGAAGTGAAAACTGAAATAAGACCCATTTATTATATTTACTAGATAAAAAAAAAAACGATTACATTATAGTTAACACAAGACAAGTATGACAGTGACAGATGCGGCTGAAGGAGTATAGGTACATGGCCGAGAATAAATTAAAAACAAAAAACATGTGAGGTCTGTGCATGGTGTGAAATTTTCAGTTCAATAAAAAATCTGTACTTAATTTGTAATATGTAAAGCTGAAGAAGTGTTTTGTTTCAACGCTATAATCGCAGGAACTACTGGACTGATTTCAAAAGTTCTTTCACCATTGGATACCTACATAATTTATGAGTGCTATAAGCATATAGGTTATCACAGACACTCTCGGTGGTCCCCAGGTAACCCGAACGAATCTTTCACTAATAAACGTGACGCTTAACTTCAATTCACAGCCCACGAAAAATTATGTGTGGTATACACACAGCACGGAGTAATAACACAGTAAGCACCAAAATAAGTTTTCACTTCAAAAAATGTTTGTTGAGACGGCACGGCAGAAGTGAAAACTTCATTATAGAGGTAAGTAATTAATAACAAAAGCAGTGAAGTGCGAGTACAGCTGACTGTATCTGTCTCACTCGGGCACACTCAGGAGCGCCGAGTTATCCGAGTCTTTGTCCTCAGAGCGTGACGGATCAGCTTCACTTACAGGCTGCGAAAAAACCTATGTGCAGTACCTACGCTAAAAGAGTTTCATTTCGATATTGATGAAGAAAATTAATTATTTTTTATAACAATTCTCGTCACCAGCGGTGCGCTGGTACTCTTGGATATCTATGAGATTTCGTGACGGCGGTGTGGGTGGATTTAAATTACAGGAACGAAAAACAATAAGAGGGTGGAAGACCCTGGGGTTTGGCCTTTTCTCCAGAAACACAAAAGAAAGGTCCTTTGAGAATCCAGCGTCCTCTGGGCGATCGAGCGGCAGTTCTTCTTCCTTAATTATATTTCCTTCAGTAGCTGCCTTTGAATCGTGTGTTGCGAAATAATCTTGTGATGCGGTGCGGTACGAATCGATAACTTTAACTGGGGCGAGGCGAACTTTATAAACAGCTGGAGTATAAGTTACTTTTAAGAATGCGCGAAAAGAAGTGACGTGCGCCCTCGGCGCGAAATCGGTCAAATACTGCTCCGCGGGACGAGTCACCCGAGAGTGGCGTGAATTGTCAGGAGGTACCCTCTAAGTGACTCAGAAAAAAATAACCAGATATAGTTTCGCAAAAACAAAATTGAAACAATATTAAACGGCTTATACTCTCTCTATAAAAAAACTCTTACTCTTTTGTAGTGGTAGGACTCTTAGCAGAATCCGCCTGGGGAAGTACCACACCTTTTTCAGTTATTCTACCGCCAAGCAGTAATGCGTAAACACTACTGTGTTCCGGTTTAAAGGGCAATACTTCCAGAGAAATTACAGGGTTTAGAGATAAAACTTCTTAGATCTCTGGGTGACGAGCGCATAGCAGTGTTAGTTAATGATTTGGACTCTTCATGTTCCAAAAGCTGCGTGTCACTGTGCTGTCATGTGGCAGGCATGTTGCTTACCATCAGGCACATGTCCTGCTCATCTCGTCACTCTTTATTTAAAATAAAAAAAGAACAGAATAATATGTACGAGGGAAGATACGGAGTTCACCGGGGGGTCTACCGCCTAACGAAAAACGCTTTGACGCTTTGACATTGCCGTCTCTTTCATTTCAAGCGAGAAGAAAAGAGACAGCAACGTCAAAGCATCAAAGCGTCAAAGCGTTTTTCGTAAGGCGGTAGAGGTGCGGGTCAGCTAGTAAATAAATATTGAGGCGAAATGATCGAGGATTGCAACCTCCCCTCTTCAATTGCACTCAGTTGGACAGCTTACAAGTGACGGCATAGTGCTGAATCTTATTACTTTATACCCCTCTATCATCCTACATAGGTCTCCTGGTGGTTCATTTGACCCGTAAATTTTGTTCACGGGCCTGTAGTCTATTATAATACTTGACGACAACGTAGCAGGTAAGTATCCATACTTCGCTTTGTGTAGAAGTGTGCTATCTAAACGTACCACATGTGCAGTCTAGGGGTTTACCGCCTAGCTTTAATTGCCATCGTCATCGTTATTGTTTTCTCTTTCATATTGTCTCGAAAGGAAAGAGAGAGCAAAAACCGGGACATAACCAGGATACAGGTGCCAGTGGCCACTCGACTTACCCCCGTTTTTACGAAACCTGTGTCTGTCACGCGTTTAGTTTCGCAGTCCATAAATAAAACACCGTCAAAATATTTTCTGTAACAAAAAACGAAGCAAAAAGGTTTGCAACATGTGCCGGTTATATTTAAAAAATAGTGAGCCTGTTTCGTAGACATCAAAGTCCAATGGGTAGTAGAGGCAAATCGTAGCTAATTAATGCGTTTAAAAAAAGTCTTAGATATTTGAAGATTTCCTCATGTTTCCACTGGTGAGATTCGAGGCATTCTTAAACAAAGAGGCCAGATCACGCCAAGTGCGGGTTCGTTGATGCCACGTATCTTCGAAGGGACATCCTTCGAGATACTTCCTTCCTTTCCATTCCATCGATTTCTTGAAATATGTCGGTTTCTTCGCGATGTTTTCCTGCACCGTCAAAGCTATTGATACCTATTGATAGATAAATTATTATACTTGTACTACATGTGGTCATGGAATACGTGATGGGTTCGAATCAAGAACCTCACAATGTAAAAATATATCGAAGTAGTAACCATCATACCACGACGAAAAACATTGCGTAATTTCGTTTTTAAATAAAGACTGACGAGACAAGCAAGACTTGTGCCTGATGGTAAGCAACATGCCTGCCACATAACAGCACAGTGACACGCAGCTATTGGAACATGAAGAGTCCAAATCATTACCTAGCACTGCACTGCGCTCGTGACCCAGAGATCTAAAGATGTTATATATCGAAGCCCAGTAATTTCTCTAGAAACATTGCCCTTCAAACCGGAGCACAATAATGTTTGCCCATTACTGCTTGTAATTAATATATTATTGTATTTTCAGTGACCATCGAATACACACATATGTAATTTTGATAATTGAACACGAAAATTTGTAATTTTTGTCATCTGACACGGAAATTTGTAATTTTTATCATCTGACACGGAGTTACAAGAAGATAAATATCAAATACGAGTCAAATCAAATTTTTATTATCAAATACGAGTAGGTATACGTAATGTTGGCCATTAAACACAATAAATCAAGGATTGGATTGGAGATTCGTCTGATTCAACACGAATATTTAAAATTCATAGACTTGAATTCAATTTCTTTATTCGAACCTTAGGATATTAAATCACTTGGTAACGTCACCTAAAAAACGAAACTGACGATTTGTAATTTTGCTCACCGCTGAGTAAGAAGCCTAGAATCACACTTAGCGGTGAATAATTGGAGAGGCCTACGGTCAGCTGTGTGGCCTTTTCTTATGAACGAGCTTGCTCCATCCTCGACCACATGCTTTGATGAAAATGATGATAACTACGCAGGTGCCTCGTTACTCGTCTCTATATAAACTAACAAGTTTACGACAAACATAATTTAACACTAAACTTCAACGAATAGTTGTAATAAAATAACTAATTTCGTTGTAATAAACTTCATTTAACACGTTCGTTGCATTATGAGGTCGAACAAACCACATGCGTGACTTCTCGCAGGTGCGGCAGTCAAAATTGCGTTCTCTCACTCTATGCGGGAGGCCACCATTTTAACATTTCTATGAGTATAACAGAGATAAATATATAAAATTGCTTCTTTTACAAAGCCTAGCCTAACAGCTATGTTAAAGTAACATGAGGTCAAAGAAGCCTCAACCGCACTGAGTATTAATTAGTTTCGTACAGTGCGGAGTGAGGTCTATCTGTCTCAAAAAATGTAGGCCTCATAGCCGCACGGAGTGAGGCGCGGGCGGCGGGGCGCCCGCGCATCCTAGCTTAGTGACGTGATAATTATCGATACGGAAGCACGCTGCCGGCGCGCTCGCATTTTTACTATTTATGTGCCTAAACTAGCTAGTTTTCGTATTATGGATCTATCAAACCGTAAACGTTGTAAAAAGAAGCTCGTGTTAAGTGATTCAGATTCGTCAAGTGGAGCGGATGAAAGAAAACAGTTAACATATAGAAAAGTGCTACAAAATATTAGTCCAACCAGAAATACTTCCGTGAAAAAAGTAGAAATTTTGAAAAATATTCAAATTTGCCCTCCATCTACTACAAAATTAGAAAATGAGATCGATAGTGATTCCGAAAGTGATTTTAATCCATCTACTAAAAAATACAAGAAATTCTGTCGCCAGACTAAACAACACAAATTCTTCGTTAGTCCAAGTACTGGTAAACAATATAGTGTCCTCAATAGTAAACAAGTACAAAATCCAGATATTCCTTTAAACCCAACTTTGCTAACACCAACTCAAAAATTTAAACGTGACAATAATTACAACGAAAGCCGGGCGTCGACCCCTGATTCCCTGAATGTTTTTGGTGGTGAAATAAGTAGATGTTCATCTTTGAGTAATATTTCATATTCTAAATTGTTACCCGTACACTTAAGTGAAGAAAATATGCAAGAACTACTAAATACACCTTCATCAAGCTATACTAAATCTAAACCACAAGAGCCACAGGAGATAAAAAACAAAAAATATGTGTTTAAACGTTCATTTGAAGATAATGATACAGATGATGATAGCACATTCGACTTACATACAAAGGGTATAAATATCAAAAAACCTTTTTTACAACACAAAATACGGGAGGAATGTCACCTACAAAAACATCTAGTACAAGATCAGGGAGAAAAACATCAAGAGCGGGAAGAAAAACGTCAAGAACCAGAAGAAAAACACCAAAACCAAGAAAAACCTCAAGAGCAGGATGAGTTACTTCCGGCGAAGGGAAACATAGTTAGACAGGATCACGGCGAACAGCAAGGAAAAAAACGTGCTGAGAGTGAACATTTAATTCAAGCTAGAAGCAATATTAACGAAGATGATGGAGACACAGACACAGATATTTCGATTGAGAGTGCAGATTCAACAGACGTAGAAGTAAATGAAAATGACGAAAGTGAAAACGATCTGGAAAGTGACAATCAAATTGCTGAAACAGAAAATATCAATAACGATGACAATTGGATTGACATATCTGATGATGTTTGTATTCATTTCGACGAGAATACGCTTGAAAGTACTATTATTCCTCGCTTATGTAATAAAACCCCTATAGATACGTACAGCCTGTTCCTAACTGATGAAATTATTGATAAAATAGTACAAGACACAAACAGTTATGCAGCAAAGTATTTTGAAGACCATCAAGATAAAATAAAGGAAAAATCTCGTCTTAAAGCATGGAAACCAACGGATCATGAAGAAATGAGAAAATTTTTTGGTGTCATACTTGTAATGGGTCTAAACACAGTACCACATATTAACGACTATTGGTCTAAAAAATCAGTATACAGAAATGAGTACATTTGTTCAACAATATCCAGGGACAGGTTTCTGATTATGTTTAAATTTTGGCATTTCTGCGACGAATCAATAGATAATACCGGAGATAAGTTATACAAAATTCGCCAAATTCATGACATGTTGAATTTACAATTTCAAAAAGTGCTTCGTCCTGGCAAAACCGTTGTCATAGATGAATCTATGATTCCATGGCGTGGTCGACTTAAATTCCGCCAATACATAAAGAACAAGTCACACAAATATGGAGTCAAGTTATATAAATTGTGCACTCCTGAGGGATATACGTACACTACACTTATTTATACTGGCAAAGAAGGCAACCATCGTGAACAAGATCACGGCAAAAAGACAGTTATGAAATTAATTAGAGGGTTAGAAAATGAGGGTCGTATTGTTGTTGCTGACAATTTTTATTCTTCTGTTGGATTGGCTGAAGAACTTTTAGCCAAGAAAACTTTTTATTGTGGTACCCTCCGAGCAAATCGTAGAGGACTACCTAAGGCAGTAATATCCACTAAATTAAAAAGAGGTCACACTACAGGTAAAATGAATTTAAAGGGCGTAAAAATTATAAAATGGTGTGATAAACGCCAAGTTTTAATGATAACCACCTGCAAAGGTCACAATGCTGATTTGGTAAACACAGGCAAGAAGACAAGAGTCACTAACGAAGACATTAAAAAGCCTGCATGCGTTCTTATGTATAACAAAAATAAAAAAGGTATAGACTACAGTGACCAAATGTCTTCGTATTATACGACTTTAAAACGAGGCCTAAAATGGTATCGAAAAGTTATGGCAGAATTTTTATTTGGTACTTCTCTTGTGAACGCATGGATAATTTATAATATGTCTAATACTGATAACAAAATGCCGAAAAAAGATTTTACTGAATCAATAATTGAAGCGCTTACTGGGCGAAGGATTTCTGAAGCAGGTATGTTGTCATTTCAATTGTACTAACTTCCATTTTTAACCCCCGCTTAAAAAAGGTGTTATAAGATTGACGTCGATGTCTGTCTGTTTGTCTGTGTGTGTGTGTCTGTCTGTGTGGAGCTCAAACGCATAAACCGATTTCAATTCATTTTTTATTTAAAGATTAGTTTTCGTTTGGTAGTTCTTAGTTACGTTTGGTCAATATCGATTCAAGATGGCCGCTTCCACAAAATGGCGGACAAAATATTTTTTCACAACCTCCCTCAATATGGGTATTAAATGAATGGACTTGACTAGTAGAATATTATACACTATGTCAAATTTCAAATCCAAGATGGCAGCCAACACAAAATGGCGAATTGCATTTCTTTTTTCACTACTCCCAATCAACATTTTGTATATTGTTCTTGTTTCATTGGTGATTGGTGATTTGACGTTTTCTTACCTTTTCCATCTAATATTTTAGCTGCAACTGTTACTATTATACTCAAGCTTATATTTTTCATAGCACGATTATACTAATGCACATACTACTTATTTACACTAACAAATTATCTACACCAAAAGACATTTTGATTTCTTTCACACGATTATGATGTTGCTTTAAACTCTATGCTTGAACTAAAACTTGGTTGTCTCTGATACTTTTTAGCTGTCGCAATTCGGTGTTTTTTTTATGCAATAGCAATTTTTCAATATGCTAATGTGATTTTCTACAGAGAATGTTGTACTATCTTTGTTAAAAAAATTGCACGCGCTTTTATTAACCGAAATATTTTAATACAGCGATTTTGCTTTGTTACTTCTTTGCAATTTTAAATATTTTCTATTCTGTCAGGTTATTAATTTCAATTTTTTTTTTTCAAAGCTTGCGTGTGGTTTTAGATTTGATATGCCTCGTATTTTTGTTTAATTAATATTTCCGGTTTATAATTCCAGATTTTTTAAGTTATGAAGTACCTATGTCTTCTTTTTTGGTGAATTCTCGTCAATGGCTACAGCTGTTAAAATGAATGAGTAAGGAAGATTACACACACCCTCTCACACACACTCATATTTGATCTCACACATCCCAACCTACCAACTAACACAAACGTGCATATATAAACACGCATATATTCATATATATATATCATATATATCATATTAATATACATACTCCCACTAACATACACTCACAAATATATCCGCACAAAACCGCACACATATACCCAAACATTCATAGACATACATCCCTTACATTACACTTTCCCTACATTTTGAATAGATACACCTAACATACGTGTTTATTTCAGGTGTTACTGGTGGCAGATGTACCGATCATACTCTTCAAAAAAGTGGTCAACGAAAGCGTTGCATAGGTTGCTACGACAAATTAAGACTGACGTTAAATAGCTCCGAGGCTGCAAAAAAAACTAAAAAAATTGTTACTTTTTGTGTCCAGTGTAATAAATCTTTCTGCTTGCCCTGTTTTAATCAAAAACATTTTGAGTAAATAAATTGGTTTTATCGTAACTGCAATTCTCTTTTATTCACAACACTAGTCGAGACGCTCATAGAACTGTCTTTCAGTGCGATGTGAGGCAGAACTGATGTCATTTATATTTTTTTAATTTATTCAATAACTAAATGTCATAACTGTGGGCGAAGCAGGATTCAATGTTGATTAATCTTTAAGTGATTAATAGTAAAGTTTCAAGCAATTATTTTCACAATTATGTGTATATATTGAAGGTGTTTTAGGAAACAATTTTATGAGGCTTAAAAGGTCCCAGACGCACTGGAAGGTTGGTCAACTTTGCCTCGAAAAGACCTCATACGCACTAGCTGAAAGCCTACGAAAAATGGCCGCGCAGTGACCGTGTTAACCGATAATAAAAGTCATATTATGCGAGTAATTAATAAAAAAACACAACAAAAATGCCGTAAAAATCGTTATTAATTCATTCTAAATATGGTTTGAATTGGTTTAATTTTTATTACTTTTTAATGTTTCGTATTTGTGGCATTACTTTGTTATCCTAATATCCTAATCCTACTAATATTATAAATGTCAATGTATGGATGTTTGTTGCTCAATCACGTCCTAATGTATGAACGGATCGGGCTGAAATTTGGAACACAGATAGATTATAGTCTGGAAGAACACATAGGCTACTTTTTATACCGAAAAAAAAACCAACGGGAACAGGAACTACGCGGGTAACACCGCGGGGCGCTGCTAGTAATGTTATAATTACGAAAGTTTAGATGTTTGTCACGTAGAAATAGTTACTAAAGGTAACTAGGTAGGTGAAATCGCGGAGAGCTACTAGTTATTGATAAATATGAATTATTGAATGTTAAGCTGTTCGAATGTTTGGTAAAATACATAACACGTGCAGTCGTACACTTTGATAAAATGTAGATTTCCTTAGGAAATAGCCTTTTTCAGAATTAACTCAGAAGTCACGAGCGTAAGCTCATAAAGCTTTCCAAAAAATATTTATTATTTTTTATTTTATTTTTTAAATACAGAGTGACGAGACGAGCAGGACATGTACCTGATGGTAAGCAACATGCCTGCCACGTAACAGCACAGTGACACGCAGCTATTGGAACATGAAGAGTCCAAATCATTACCTAGCACTGCACTGCGCTCGTCACCCAGAGGTCTAAGATCTAATATCTCTAAGCCCTGTAATTTCTCTGGACACATTGCCCTTCAAACCGGAACACAGTAATGTTTACACATTTCTGCTTGGCGGTAGAATAATTGGCAAAGGTGTGGTACTTCCCCAGGCGGACTCTGCTAAGAGTCCTACCACTACAAACTTTTTGACAACTGCTATTCCAACGCTTATTAATACGGCTTAGTGCTTAGCTTAAAACATTATTAAAATCTTTTCTACACTAGCAGTTAGAACGTCCGATTTCATCAGTGACGTAGCGTGCTTTGGCTCTATCAAGTTTAGTTGAGGGGCCCAAATGAAAGGTAAAGATTGTGGATGACAGTTATTAATTTTAAGCCTCTATAGCCTAGGGACCCCGAATCATTGATACAGGTGATATGGCGGTAGTTACCTCTCTCACACACACACAACCCCATCTAACCATCGATATAAATCACATGATGTGCCCTGAGCACCTTGAAATTGTTAACAAACTGCGTGTGTAACCTGAGTGGTTTAAAAACTACCAATCTACTTGACCCCTAGAATCGCTAGTGGCGTTGTTGCGGTTCTACTTATTTTGGCTGTTAACAACGAATAGCGTTAGGTATAAACGTCCGGCGTTCACCGCTTCCTATAATCGACTAAAACGGAAAGAGAGAGCTCACTCTTTTCAATAATAACATAATTCCGTGCGCCTGAAGTTTGGCAGGGCACATCCATTGATTTATATCGATCCATCTAACCCCAAACTAAGCAAAGCTTGTACTATGAAATGCCTGCCTTATTGCTTATTGCAGATTGTTTATGCTATAAAAAATTAACGTTTATGACATCAGATAAACTCTAAGAGACAAAAGATTAAATCAGGTTTTGTGAAACGATAATATCTTTTCTATTTACCGTTCAAACCAATAATTTCAAATCACTTAAGGAGAATAATGCAAAAAAGAAAACAATCGATTATTACTTTTTTTATCCTTGTACATTATCTATATTAAATTGCGCGTATTTTCTTTGATGGCCTGTAATCATCATTAGTCGTTTAACAAGTATCTCTATTATAGTGTAGAAAACAATGGAAACTAGGAAATGATTTAAAAATACTTAAACGTAATATAAAAGCGTAGGTACCAGGTACCTAAACATTTTATTCATTAAATGCATATCTTCGAATGTACGGACAACTTAACTTTGGGATGATCCTTAATAATAAACGTTATGTGATATTTTCTAGACATACTCGTAGGTATATTTTTTTAATTTTGCATCTACGTGTATATCATACTTTGAAATTATAATGTTATATAATAATAACAAGAAAAAATAAAAGCACTGAACTTTGTAAGATAGTTTAGTCACAATAAACTACATGAAAAAACGAATAAACTTTATTACTAAACTTAAAAATAAATACTATGACAAAGTGGAAGCTTTTGTGTGTCTGTCTGAGCGAACAAAGCTATTTTAGCTATTTTACCTACTGGGTTATACATGTATGTATTACGTACTTATTCGGGATAAGTAGCCTATGTGTAAATGTGACTATAATCTATCTGTGTTCCAAATTTCAGCCCGATCCGTTCATACGTTAGGACGTGATTGAGCAACAAACATCCAAATATTCAAACATACATACATTGACATTTATAATATTAGTAGGAGTAGGATAGTAGGATAGGATGTATTATTACCCTAGTCTGTTAACTGTTTTATACATTACATTATTTCATTTCACTTAGGATATTGCAAATGTACCTATTTTACACTGCTAAATAGTCAACTAGAAAACAATCAAGCCCACAGAAAAAGACAAAAATATGCTTCACATATTTTTATTGTATTGTGTTATATGATTGATGTGACGTATTTTAAAACAAAGATACACGTATTTTTTGGAAATAATAAAGAAAGTAAAAGAATAATAAATAAATAAATATTGGTGGACAATACGGTATTTGACAATGTTTAAAATATAGCATAATTTATGATTATCCTATCAGATAACACATTAAATAAACATATTTCACTCTATTTTGGAATATATAGTGTGTATTTTTTGTATAATACGCCAATGAAAATTTGACAAATACTGAATTATAATCTACGACGTAAACGCTGTTTCTAGTCAAGTGACGCGCGTGACGTCACATGCCAGTAAATATTCAATCTACAGCAAACGGTTCCTTTAAGAACACTGATTTGTTTACTGGCGTGTGGCGTCACGCGCATCACGTGACCAGAAACAGCGTTTTTGGCGGGGTTTTTGAACTTTTTACTTTAAACATTTATTTTTAATGGTAAAACAGTGAATCTTGCGGAAATATTCATGTAGTATTGTATATTGTGTAATCAAAAATCATTTAAACGGTTTTACAAATTTAGTCAAATACCGTATTCACACACAACAACATCTTTCTGATCCCAAACTAAGCAAAGCTTGTAATATGGCGGCCAACTTGCTGATATAATACTTATATAGTTGTAAATACGTACTTATTATACAGAATATAAAAGAAACTAATAATTAAACCTACTGCTCCAGATATCCCGCGCGTCACAAGAGAGTCTGAGCCTCGAGCACCCATCAGGCCGCCAGCCATTTCGTTTTATAATTAAAGTCGAGTTAAAACTGAATCCTAATCATTAATATTCGTCGGTAAAAAAACGATAATTATCCGGGCTTAGACCTTTCCGCGTACGCATTCGTTGTGGAGATTTTGGCGGCGCATGGTGTGGAGAGCGCTTCTGTGTCTGTTAAAAAGCGAATACATTTAAAATAAAAATAACTTCCAATTTTTTGTGCTCATCTTTGGTGATCATGGATTTGGGATTTGTCATACTAAAAGTATATAGTTTTCTTTGATATCCATGTTGAACGAGTTGGGGAAAAATAACCAATCGGCCATTTTGTGGCGGCGGCCATTTTGGAACGATTTTCATCAAATATTGCTAAAAACACTCTCTACTGTAATTTAAAAAAAATACAATCTTAAATATTTTAAAAAAAAGTCAACACCAGTACAATCCGTTCGGCAACTACGATGCGCAGAATCAAACTCAAAACAACAAAATGTCAAACGAACGCTTTTGTATCGGGGGCTAAAACAGTGTTTTAGTCTGTTTATTTATGACTAGTAGCGCCCCAAAGTTTTGGCCGCGTAGTTTCTTTGTTAGTATTTTTTTTATCTTAATAAATATGCCATTTTTCAGAATCTGGGATGTTCCATATCGCACTTTGGTACTTTTTATTACGAGGTTAGTTTTTCATATTTTTAATCACGATTAAATTCTGTGTATTATTTTTAATATGAGTTCGAATCGTGAATGTTAAAAAAGTAAAGGTTTAAATACTTTCCAAAATATGGGTACCATAATAAATTCCAATGTATCTTAGTAGGTAAATTATCTTTACCTATGTACTCTAAATATTAAATTTTATAGTCGATTATCAAGGAAATATTTATTACATACAATATACAATATTATTGTAATGAAACACAGTTTCATTGATGAACTAGTGTTTCATTGTAATTTGTTTGTATCACATACAATAAAGAAATTTCTATCTTTATAAATCCTAATTTTTTTTTTTAAGTTAAATAAATTCCCGCAAAGTCCGTCTCCACACTATCCCCGCCTCCACCACATGTCTGATGACACATGTTCCAAAACCCGCGTCTGATTCCTGTGGGACCTTCACGGAACTCCGGAATGGAACCTGAAAAACTAAACGAATACTAAAATAATATTACGCAACTAAAATCAATATAATTACTAGTTGGTACCAACTTAGGACGCGAACATGGGAATTGATACTTGGTATATATTTTATAATAAGTGCTAATGTCTAGATACTACGATAATAATGCTACTTAGTACATAAATTGTCAGCCAACATTTGTAAACTCAATATTTATTTAAATAAACGTTTTTGAAGTGAAAACTTCTTTTGGCGCGCCTAGACAGATTTTTCGTGCGGTGTGAATTGAATTCTAGCGTTACGCTCGGGTATGATAAGAAATCTTCGGGTAAACTCGGGACCGTGGCAATTGGCTATCTAGAAATGCGTCAGCCAATGGGAAATGCTGAAAGAGCGTGGCCTGGCCATCATGGCATGGCCATTTAGAAATGCGTGAGCCAATGGAAAATGCTGCTCTCCGGTTACACCCGCGTATTTTCCAAAGTAAGCTATCAAATTCTGAGTTATAAGTTTTCACTTCTATCGGCAGTTCCTATGACTGCCATTTTATTTATTTATTACGACACTACTAGTTCTTAAAGTCAAAGTAGGTACGTTATACATAAATACTAGCTGACCCCGCAAACGTTGTTTTGCCTTAGTGAACAACCCTTGTCACTTAGGGGTATGAAAAATAGCTAGTAGCCGATTCTCATACCTACAGAATATGCATATAAAATTTGGTTAAAATCAGTAAAGCCGTTTCGGAGGAGTAAGGAAACAAACACTGTGACACGAGAATTTTATATATAAGATTATACACGTACATATGTGAATAAAAAACAAAAGCAACAGCATACAAACAGTTGTAACATTTACAAAGTTTTAATGTTGCAAATATTGTACGACAATCATTATTATGGAACTGAAAAGTGTCCTATTTCATTTTGTTGGTGTTATGTGTGACATGTCCACCAATATTAGTTAATTTATTTATTACAGGTGTAACGAACAATATCAACTTACAGTGTAGAGCTATAGAGTGAGAAGACGACTAAAATATGTGCCTGATGGTAAGTAACACGCCTTTATAAAATAGCAAAGTGCTACTGAGATTTTAGAACTTGAAGAGTGTAAATCACTACATATCACTGTGCACGGCGCGCGTAATGATATGAAATGATTTATCTCTTAGCCTTTTAATTTCTTTGGAAGCGTTGCCCTTACTGCTTACCACGTTTAGGTTTGTAAATTTTTAATTTAATAAATACTTTTCAAATGCATACACGGGTAACTCATTTTTGAAATAGTCTGTCCAGTCTGACTCAAGTTAAAATGTGTATTAACCAGGTTAAGGTACAAGTTCGCGCTGAGACTGCGACGCGAGACCGCGACAGGAGACCGCGACCGGAGACCGCGACAGGCACTTGACACTATAGAATTGTATGGACGCCAGTTCGCGCCGCGACCGCGACTGGAGACCGAGACAGGTCGCGGTCGCGGTCGCGGTCGCGGTCGCGGTCGCGGCGCGAACTGGCGCCCATACAATCCCATAGTGTCAAGTGCCTGTCTTGGTCTCCGGTCGCGGTCTCCGGTCGCGGTCTCGCGTCGCGGTCGCGGCGCGAACCGTACCTTTAGTTTTCATATTAATATAAAATATAGGTACTTGTTTACACCTTATACCAAAGATTTCGTGTATTCCTTAGGTTAGTTGGTGTTCATTTGAAACAGCTCGACCGATTTCCATTATTTTTGAAGCTATGTAGGTACCCCTATGTGTACCTACTTATTTCTTTTGGACGAGGTAGGGAAAATGACGAGAGTACACTTTTACGCGCTTGCACACCGCTACCAAAACCCGACACCCTAAAGTTAGTTTGTCAGCATTTTAGGATACAAAAAATACACAGCTAAACATAGTTTACTAATAACTTTTTCTAAGGTGGTTCGTAAGAATCTCCCACTTTGACTTCCTATTGCTGGGAAATTAGACGTTCTTGCCTGTTTTTAGGCCACCACGGTTTTGTTTTCAAAGTTGTTTAAAATATCAAAATCCTTATTAAACAAAAAAAAGTCTAATTGAAAACCTTCCATTCACAACGAGGTCAAAAGAACGCAACACAAAATACTGTAATCCATTACTACGAATATGATTCGGCTACTCGGTCATAGATGGCGCTAGTAGTATTATATTACAACACGTTCCGTGACCCATCACATCTCCCTTCGTATAGCGAAATAACACGATATTAACGGTTTAAAAATGTTGTTTTTCAATTAATTGACAATACAAAAAATGTGCGAGAACCACGTTAGTTTTCATAGTATTCAATGAAAATTTCTTTAGCGAATTTTCTGCAATGGAAAAAACAATTGAATTCGCGACACTTACAAATACGTACAAAATTATTTATCGCTGTTTGCAGTTAAGATTTTACAAAACATTTTAAAAGTTGACCCATACAAACTGCCTAGCCTCTTCGAGCGGCTTGCAATACCTATATCTGGTAAAACAATTTGTACTGGCCTGGATTTATACAATGATAAAAATAATAGTCAGCTGAAAAAGTCTTCTCCTTTTCATTTCTAGTTTTTAATCGGTTGTTATAACATGTCATCTGATTCTTCATCTTCTATTAAATTCTGGCTTCTATTCGGTTGTGCTATTTATGTGAGATTGTTTGGTGAGCAATTACGCTAACATCTTGTGTTTCAGCAGGATGTTGTATTGGAGTGTGATCAGTATGCAGTTTAAATCCCAGATCTTGCAGTAGCAGATCTTGCAGTTGATCTATGTGAGGAATGCTAAAAAATGTTGAAAAGTGTACTTACTTGTACTTACCGTTATATACATTGCTGTATATAAGTACATAATGTAGGTATTAATTACATTATTGTGAAATAGTTGTTCAAGTTTTTGCTTCCGTCGGCACTCCCGGAGTGACACTGTTTTTTAGAACCTATATCTTCTTCTATCTTCTATATATATAAAAATCAATGCCACTTTTCGTTGGTATTGAACTCCTCCTGAACGGCTGGACCGATTTGAATGTTTTTTTTTTCTATACGTTTGGGTAGGAACCTGGAAGGTTTAGATTCACAAATCAGCCCGGCAGATGGCGCTGCAATTGATATCTAGGTTATTATTTGAGCGAAGCCGGAGCGGGCCGCTAGTAGCAGATATAAGTATTATATCAGCTATCTGGCCGCCATCATACAAGCTTTGCTTAGTTTGGGGTCAGATGGTGTTGTGTGTGAATTGTCCACCAATATTTATTTATTTTAATTTATTTATATATATTATAATGTTAAGGTCCTGGTTGCCAGAAATAGATGATAAGATATCTTTTGAGCAAGCGTGTTGCACCTTAGACCTTGTTATAATTTGTAGAAATTGAAGCGATCTAGAAATTTGTTAAATGTTTTTTACAAAAGTACTAAACTAATTTCGATAAAAATATTCGGTATCTCGTCCAAACAACACATAATTATGGACACTACTACACTACACACATAATGTAACAGTCGTATTTAGATCCTCTTTCTTTTTAAGTCGCTAAAAACGATAATCCGATATGTATTTATATATTTTGTGTTAGTTGTACTTAGTTGGTAGTTTGTAGAGTTCGGAATTGTTAATATACTCGCAGTCATTCATCCAAAACTGACCGTGATGTCTCGTGTTCATTAACATCAATAGTTAACACTCCAATCAATAGCCAGCAGTTATCCTACTTTCTATAAATACTTGCTTTAAATGTAAAAGTTAGGCTGTTTGTTGCTCAGTCACGTCGCGTCGTAAGAACTGAACAAATACTTACGGTCGGAATTTGGACCTAACTAAGATAATAGTTTGTCATAGCAATTAGGTTTCTTTTTGCTCTGAAAAAAAATAATTGTGATGTACCTATGGTTTTATGTAATTGGAATCTCAGAAATAGTTCCAACGATTTCCAAGAATTTTAGTACGTATGCAGGGGCATTCCGGGAGAAATACATCAAACTAGCTAGGTTTTATTACAAGAAAACGTCGTTTTAAGCCGTATTTAAACTGGGCAAAGCTTGATTATCTAAGGATTCATCAGCATCATCATCATCAGCCCGTGTTCGTCCACTGCTGGACATAGGCCTCTCCTATATTTCGCCACTCAGCCCGATCCTCAGTTTTGCGTTTCCAACCACCACCAGCCGCCTTTCGTATCGTCACTCCATCTAGTCTCAGGACGTCCTACACTACGTTTACCGATTCGCGGTCTCCACTCCAGAACCCGTCTACCCCAACGGTTATCGGATCATCTAAGGATTACTTAGAATAAAATCTATAATAAAATTACCTTATACAGTAAAAACGAAAATAACGATGTGATATGTAGTAGGTATATTACCTATACAAGTTAACATTCACATTTTAAGAATTATACCTATAAAAGCAGTCATTTAATAATTGAAATCAAATAAATATTTCAGGTCATACAAATTGCGATCTATTCATTGTTAATTAGGTCAAAATCACTGTACGTATAGCATTGCGCTCGTAGACCGCATCGTTGCTTAACATCCTACGGTTTAAAGTGGAGATTTCGAAAATTAAAACAAAGAATTTTCACCATTCCATCATTATCTTTGAATCCACATAATCAATGGCACTCATAGACTGTGGAACTATGCATATTTTCCGATAAGTAGATTCTACGCGTATTTAAATACAAAGTGGGTAAACAGGTACAAAAAATGAATTAGTATCTACAATAAAAATTGTGACAAAAACATATAATAGGTACTCGTATAATGCTTGACAGTTTTCATACGATGGGTTTATATTAGGATACGCATATTTTCGTACCTAATTACTGTAATACAGTGAAATGGTCATTTCAAACGTTGAAAATGTATACAATTTGTATGCTCTATCTTTTCTGTTTAATTTTTATTAATTGACGTGTAAATTGTCAACTTTGGCTTTCTGAATTTGGCAACTTTGGCTTTATCTTCTAGGTAAGTGTGCCACATCATAGGTTTCTTTTAGGGTCGCTTCATCATGGAACACATCGTCGCTGAACATCAGGCGAGGTGGTGAAAAACAATACTAAGCGATTTTTGAAGTGAAAACTTCTTTTGGCGCGCCTAGACAGATTTTTCGTAGGGTGTGAATTGAATTCTAGCGTCACGTTCGGGTATGATAAGAAATCTTCGGGTAAACTCGGGGCTATGGCAATTGGCCATCTAGAAATGCTGAAAAGGCGTGGCCCGGCCATCATGGCATGGCCATCTAGAAATGCGTGAGCCAATGGGAAATGCTGACGCATTTCTAGATGGTCATACCATGATGACCAGGCCACGCCTTCCGGTTACACCCGTGTAGTTTTCAAAGTGAACCATCAAATTCTGAGTTATAAGTTTTCACTTCTATCGGCAGTACCTAGATTTTTTTTTTATTGTTTTGTATGTCATGTGCTCAAAATTTCAGGTGATACCTACGGAACCCTGGCTCTGAGAGTTCGTTTCGTAGTTAACAGCTATTTAACAAAAACACATAATACGACGTATTTTTCAGAGCTAGAGGTATTATTTTGGGTTTTTCGTGTTTGGGAAAACCGCGTCACCTCACGTGAACATACTTCTATTATTCAATGTAATTACGTCACAGTATTTGATAAGATAAATAAATAATATTCACGTGATATTGACGTAGGTCACGTTTATAAATAAACTATTTTATTGTAACTGAAAACAAAGTAGGCCTACTAATATCGGTGGCAAATATTGGGTAAATGAAAACGAATGTCGGTATATGTCGGAGGTGACTAGCTTAATCAACCATGCAATTAACAGCCTAGCCTTTTTACTAAACAGCGCAGTTCAGGTTTAAATCTAAACTTACCAACTAATTATACTTACGTATTTACCTAGAAGACTGATAGTATACTCTCTGGCTATGTATTTAAGTATTATATCAGCTATCTGGCCGCCATAGTATAAGCTTTGCTTAGTTTGGGGTCAGATGGTGTTTTGTGCGAATTGTGCACTAATTTATGTATTTAGATGTCTTTATGTATTATAACTATGTATATAATTGACGATTATACCTCTATAAGTATTATATACATATGTATGCTTGTATCATGGAAACCAGACATCTGTCTGGTTTCCATGATACAAGCTTTACTTTTTTTTTATAGCATAGAGTGACGAGACGAGCAGGTCATGTGCCTGATGGTAAGCAACATGCCTGCCACATAACAGCACAGTAACACGCAGCTATTGGAACATGATAGTCTAAATCATTACCTAGCACTGCATTGCGCTCGTCACCCAGAGATCTAAGATATTATGTCTCTAAGCCCTGTAATTTCTCTGGAATCATTGCCCTTCAAACCGGAACACAGTAATGTTTGCACATTACTGCTTGGCGGTAGAATATTTAGCAAAGGTGTGGTACTTCCCCAGCCGGACTCTGCTAAGAGTCCTACCACTACTACTTAGTTTAGGGTTAGTGCTGTGCTAGAAACATCCAATTATATTTCTTTATTTACTAGCAGTGTCCCGAGGTTTTACCCGGATAGTTCCCGTTCCCGTTGTGTTTCCGGGATAAAAAGTAGCCTATGTGTTCTACCAGACTATAATCTATCCGTGTTCCAAATTTCAGCCCGATCCATTCATTTGTTCGTCGTGATTGAGCAACAAACATCCAAACATTTTTAATATTAGTAGGATATACCTAGTAGGAAGTAGGATCGGATAAATTTCGGTATTATTTACAATACTCACCGTACTTAACAAGTGCTACATCTCAGACGATACGGCCTCAGCTTGAGGTGCCGGCGGTAAGGATTCAAGATTATGTTATTTATTGCATTATTTTACTAATCTCCATCCCTGCAGATTGCTCTTCTCGTCACGTTTCTTGGTATAAAGATCTATTAATAAACTATCCTCCAAATTCAAAGCATAACTTGAACTCAATTTTACTTTGTTCATTTTGTCTGATATCACAAACATCTAGTTGTATCAGCAAAGTGTGTAAGATTAAATTAAATAAAAAATATATTTATACAAATATTTTTTAAAGAGTGATGGTAAACTCACAATAGAATTGTAAAAATTGACATTGTTCATTACAATTGTAATAAATACATATTATATTTTAATGGTTGACACTTATTTGTACAATAGGTACATATTATCGTACAATAAAATATTAAATTTAAACTTTAAAAATGTGTACAATTTGTATGCTCTTTTTTAATTTTTTAAAATTGACGTGTAAATTGTACATTTATGAATAAAGAACTTTGACTTTGATTATCGGATTTTTAACGGATAATTACATTATGTAGAGTGCGTTACTGATCTGTGATTGCTCGAAAAAGCGACACTGTTTCATAGTTCACGATCCAAAGACGAGGAGGTTTAATTCTACTTTTGTGACGAAGGAACATGTAGAGTCATAAAGCGACTGATCTGCATGATCTAATACCACCTTGCCCTTTTTTCTATCGGACTTCTTGTAACTCGAAGAAGCGGCACCGTTTCATGGTTGATGTTCCAAAGACACGGACGAAGAGGTTTGACTCTATTTTTGTGATAAGAACGTCTAGGCTGTGGAATGAGTTGCCAGAGTGGGTTTTCCCTGATAGTTATAACCTTGGTGTCTTCAAATCGAGAGTGAATCGGTTTCTTCTAGGTAAACACGCTCCATCGTAGACAGCATCGTCGCTTAACATCAGGTGAGATGGCGGTCAAGTGTAAACCTATAAAAGTTAAAAAAAAAAAACTACTTGCACTGCGCTGTTTTCGCTACCAAGAGATATAAGATGACATATTTGCTCAGAAATTTATCTGAAAACATTGCCCTTCAAACAAAGGACAAAGGTGTCTTTGCTCATTACTACTAAGTGGTAGAATAACTGGCAAATGTGTGGTACTTCCCCAGGCGTACTGAGCAAAGTGTGGTAGAACACTTAACTCAGTATAAAAAACCATTGAAACCTTTTTAAAAAGCCAATAAAAATAGGAATAAGTACCTTCAAACAAATACTTTTAATACAGAGAGTCTAAGGTATTAAATACAAATAGATATTTGTATTTAATCAATACAAAAACATTTCTTAGAAAAGAACAGTTAAAACCTTTCCTTTCATTGATTTAAACAATGAGAGAATCCTTGTACAAATTTACTAGAACAGTGAATACAAGCGGACAGAAAAAAATTAAGGACCATGTTTTACAATACAAGTTGATTCTACTAATGTTCAGGATATTGAGTGAATCTAGTCAAAGTCAATATGCGTTCTATTGTGAGTGCGTAAACATGAATTTTGCATGAAGAACTGTAGCGGCGCTAGAGGCGTTGTAAATTTCTTCATACGAATGTAATTTTTTAGTACGAAAACTAACGTAGTTATTACACGTCTTAAATTAATTCACGAGTAACTCACGTGAGTTACAGTCAGTTCAGTCCGACTTAAGTTTCATCTGCATATTGATGCCTCTTTGCAGGTGTACTCTACACACGCGTGACCGCGGCTCGTTTCACACTATACCTACGCACCAGAAACACACGTGCACTTTCCTTGGAAAAAGCCTCCAAATGAGGATGAAACTTAAGTTGGACTGGACTGGCACAGCATGCGTGAGTTTCTCGTGAATCAATTTAAAACGAATGTCATGTTTACGCGCTCACGGTAGAATGCGTATTGTTTTCGAAGAAGCTTGCACTCGGCATACAAACAGTTTATCTCACCGAAAAATTAAAAACGTAGACTGCAACAATGTTTCACATCAGGCAGTCAAATTCAAATCTTTCATAGTAAAAAAAATTGGCAGCTATAGGGACTGTCTATAGAAGTGAAAACTTATAACTCAGAATTTTATCTAGCATACCTTGGAAAGTACACGGATGAAACCGGAGAGCGGTACGAGTCTGAATTAAATCTTCAAAACATTGTCGTCTAAATAAGATGGTCCCGACTTCACCCGAAGATTTGTTTTCTTTGAAGATTTTCTACAAAAAATCTGTCTTTGGTCCGCCAAACGTTTTCATTTTAAAATTGGTTGTCTGTAATAGGTTTACGGGCGATCATTCTATTATAGATGAGTCGTAAGGCCAACGCCTAGGCCGATTGTGCCTCTCGCTTGGACGCTGGACTTAGGTAGAACGCGACACTTTTTCGTGCAGCCAACGTTTATGGATTTATTATACGTTATGGTCGTAAGAAGACCAGAAAACTGAATAAATCGATCCGTCGCTCCATCGTCGAAGAAACACAACCGCAGCATCAAACATACCTACTCATTTAAAATAAGAATTCTGACCCTTCGCAAGGTCGTGTTCTATTGTACAAAAATTTTACGCTATGACTACAAAATACGTAGACGTACATTATCTCATAATCTTGCAAAGTTTATCGACCATAAAAGAAGAATATTCTCTTTACGAAATATACAAAACGTAACTTTGTTCGTGTGGAATTGCATAAATATAGACAACTTTTAGATAAATAAACTTACGCTCTACTATAACTCTTTAAGAAATGGTCAGTAACTTAGTGGTGTATAAGTTACTTTACATCTCAAAAAATAGGTACAATTATTTGCAGAATAGTCATCTTTATAAATACAAATTTTGCATCACTTTATTTGATCAAGATGATATTAAACTACTCAACCAATTTTAATTAAAATTTGCATTATGTGTCTAGTTTGGCCAAACATGAGAGAGGATAGTTTACAGATACAGGATAGTATATACATTGGTATAGTAGCAATATTTTATAACTGAAAACCTGTTCAGCTGCGTCCAGTAATTTTTAGCGAGGGAAAATATTTTTGGTTCACTAAAATTATATATAAAATTATAAAAAATATTTGGGATACATAGGAACAAATAAACAGACACACCCAATTAGGTGCAAACACACATTTTTTTTTATAGGTAATGATAAATAGGTTTGCATTTCACCGCCGTCTCGCCTGATGTCAAACGATGATGCGGTTACAATGGAGCGTGGTTACCTAGAACAAACTGATTCATTATCGATTTGAAGAAACCAAGGTTGAAACCATCCGGAAAAACCCACTTAGGTAAAGCATTCCATAACATAGAAATTCTGGTTTATTCCCCACGGCACTACCAAGCTGCACTACTGGTAGTGTCGTGGGGATTTTTTTTTCCCTTCTGCACTACTGGCCAGTAGTGCCGTGGGGAATTTTAAAATGTCTTACATCTTCATTCCCTTCTACACTACTGGGTACAAAAACGTTTTACCAATAGTGCGGTAGGGAATATTTCTGCACTACCGTCGTGTCGTGGGTAATATTTCTGGACTACCAGCCAGCAGCGTCGGTACTGAGTAATTTATAATGGGTCTTTGTACATCACCATTCCCATCGACATTTATACTCGTACTACACTATATCCACAAAAAAATTCATAACTACGCGTTTAGGAGATAAACATAAGCAGTCCACTAAATGTTCCCATTGCTGGGACTCGGGGCCTTTTCTCTTATGGAACTTTGGAAACTAAGTTCCTTATAGTATAGGAAACTAAGCGCGTTGCGAAAAGGGGCGGGCTAGCCGGAAAAAAATCTCACGAAAAGTTGTAACGGAATTTCGATTACCTCCACACTTTTAGGTACCAGGGCAACAGAAACAGTAAGGAGTTGCCATATTTTGTACAACTTCGTTCCATCCGGGTGTCCCTTGAAACCTCTTAAGTCTTTTTTTTTTTGGAAACGATTTTCACTTATGCGCCATTTTCGAGCGAGATTGATTGTAGTTAATTTTACATTTTACACGACGGTAGTGCAGAAATATTCCCTACCGCACTATTGGTAAAACGTTTTTGTTCCCAGTAGTGTAGAAGGGAATGAAGATGTAAGACATTTAAAAATTCCCCACGGCACTACTGGCCAGTAGTGCAGAAGGGAAAAAAAAATCCCCACGACACTACCAGTAGTGCAGCTTGGTAGTGCCGTGGGGAATAAACCGAAATTCTCATCTATTGAGAAAGTAGAGTCAAGTTGCAAGTTAAAAAATTCATGTTACAAATATTATTTAAGCAATATTTGTCTTACTTCGACTCATTATTTTTTCTACGAGGCTAAAGATTAATGTGGTTTCTTTGAGTTGGGTTTACATCGCAAACAATAATACATGAATAATAATAATATCTATTCCGATTTGAGTTACTTAAAAAATGTCAGGTTTTCATCTCACTCGTCGTACGTCGTCGTAATGAAGGCTAACCTTCAGTAAATATCTGGACTACTGCGTACGTAACAGAAATATTAACAACAACTTGCGCAACTACAAAGTGTGCTTTATTTAGACTCTAAAGCATGCTTTACGAATATATAGGTACATGGAATGCAGTTACGATCAACGGACAGAATTCCCCCAATCTCCAGGATCTACCAGGACTATTACAACCTGAATAGGTTGCTGGTCTTCTGGGACACCCAGAGTCTCGTTGGAGTAGATGCGAAGTATGAGCCACGCACAATGGCCCAAAGCTAAGTGAAGAAAAGACCCCGTCAAACTAACTAACATTTCGATTTTTCTACATCTTATTTGTGTAACGTTTTATTCTATTGTACATTGTATATTTACTGAAATAAATGATTTAATAATAATAATTTGCGCACCCCGTTTTCTGACTTGTACACACATTATTTTCTATCCCAAGGTAGCTTGGAAGAGATCGTTATAAGCAATAAGGCCGCCAACTTGTTGCACTAGTTAATAAGGTTTTTTGTTTTTTTTATTGTGTATTCTATTCTTTTGGTGTGCCTATAAAGGGTATCTATCTAACAATGAACTATACGTATGCGGGTATAAGTAATTAAAATGTTAGGTGTTAACCTAAAATCATACGGTAAAACGGTATATGGTAATCCCAGATGGTAAGTTTGTACTGAAAGTATATGGATATGTTGAATGTATTATCTACATGTATGGTACGTAGGTACCTATAGTTGCTACTAAGATCATATCGGTAGAGTTATGGTGTCTTCTGTGGTAGTTCAAAGTTTGGTAGGCAGTGGAGCTTCAAACTGCTCTTTTAAAATTATTGTTATATTATCCTATTTTGTCCTAATGTTGAGTAAAGGTCTCGCTTCCCTTTCTCTAATGGTCTCTATCGAGAGCTATTGTCACATAATCCTAGTTAAAGACGTTAATCCTTGTTAAATATTACAAATATAATTTACGAAACATAATGTTCTACAAGCATAAAGAATAGACAAAGACCGAATCGTTTTTGTTACAGTTTTCCTTCAATATTCACTGCTTTTTAAAAAATAAAATAAAAAGTGATATTTATTGTCGGAAACTACCACGATTACTTTAAACAATAGGTAGTAGTTTAACAAATAACAGGATATGTATGATATTTAAAAGATGGAAAGGCTCATAGACTTATTGTAACGAGTGTGTCCGTAAAGCCGTTGCATGAGACTGCATTGAAACATAAAGATATCGCTTCCCCATTAACCACGGAAAATGTCATGTAGGTAATTGATCATACTAATGCAAAAAGTAGCATTCATAGCTAGGTAGGTAATATTTACTTTATACATAAGCAGTCCTCTAAATGTTCCCAATGCTGGGACTCGGGGTCTTTTATCGCAAGGAGAGAGCCAAGGCCATATAGGTCCTATACATATTTTATATTCTATAGTTACTTAGTTATAGAACGCTGGATTGAAAAGAAACTGAAATATAGAGGCGGTAAAATGCCTACGTAAACAGGCAAGCGGGCGAATGAAGCCGCGTCCAACCTTCTGGTATAAATAACGCGGTGTTTTGGTTCCGTCGCGTTCAGCAGTTTCAGTTAAAGGATTGAAAATTGTGTGTAAACGAACGAACGCAGGTCACTGTCGCTCGCACAAACTTTACACATTAAACACTTTGTGCCCGCTCACCCTGACGAGGCGGAGCGCTGGGGTTACCGCGCATGCGCCCCACCCGACCACCGCCAACACCGACCGCTCTAATCATCAAACTTTTACAATAATACCTAAACATTTAACTCTCAACATTTTAAATCTTTCTTATTACAAACATGTAGCTGTTGTGAATTAATGCAGAAAAAATAGATAAACGTAAAAATAATAACATCCCATACGACACACGAAAGCATCGATGCCGCGTTCCGTGCGAGAGGAACTCAGCAATTTTGATTAGGCAGAAAATCCGTGGAAAACTCATGTAATTGACGCAAAAACCGTTGAAAAAACGCGCACGACCGTCTGGTGTGGGGCGCGCGCGCGGTGTGCGCCGGCGGGTGCGGGGTGCGGGACGGGGGAGTGGCGGGATTGGGCCGCGCCGGGGGCGGGCCACGCCCCGGCGGCCCGCGCGCGCCGCCGCGCCAGTGTCCGACAGACCGCCGAGCGCGCCGGGCCTCCCGCTTCCCCGCGCCTCGCTCGGCCACGCGTCCGTGAACCGACCGCCAGTTACCGATACCGACCGTCGCGAGTGCAGTATGACACTAGTGAGCTAGCGGGCCGCTGTGACGGTGTCAATCCTATGTGTATGTGCACGTGCTAGTGTGTTGTGTTAGGTTGGGCCGTGACGCAAAACGTTCGTGGTGGCCAGTGGAGCCTTGCACCCGGGCTCGGGCCGAGCTTTAATGGCTCAGCCTAGGGTACGTACTCCTAAGGCATTAGCCGGTACTTCTATACACAAGACGCTTGATAACAAAAAAACGCACAAAAAATAGTATCAAAACGTAAACAAGTAACTGAAACCCAATCGCGACGTAAATCCGGATAGAGTTGTACGATTTAGGAGTGACACCCGAAGCGATACATTACCCGTGTTTCGGCACCGGGACGTTGTTCTAACAGGAACACGGCCTGCATACGTAATGCCCGACACAATGCGTCTAACGCCGACGCATTACACCCGATAATCTACGAAATGACATGTTATAAACATAATAAGTGAAGATAATGTAATCGCGACGTACGTATTATCGCGAAACAAAAGAAGTGAATGAAAAAACGCGGCTCGTAGAGTCAAAGGTAGCGAGACATAGCAACAACCCGTGAATAAATAGCGCCGAATAAATGAATAAGTCTGAATATTTTGGCCACCTGATGGAATAGGAACCGCGTTAGAGATTCGTGACAATAAAATGGGATAAAATGGCATTCAGCGGGGGGCCATTGTCGAGCGTTGCTCTCTTGCGAGCCCCGGGGACCCACCGCTAAACTCTAGCTTTACAAGCTACAAGCGGCTTTAAACGCACGGTTACACACAAAAGAGTGCATCTCAGAAACCAACAATAAAATTCAATTGACAAAGAAAGAAAAGTTTTTTTGTGGGACACAAAGATGTCCCATAACTGAATTGGGGACATCTTTCTAAGAGATTTAGGGGAGCATTGTCTTTGGCGCAAGGGACATAAACTTGTAATCCTTTTCCGGGGACGCAGTATTATTATTCATAGCAATCACGACGTTGAAACCACACGAGTTATATAAATAAACAGTCTAAAACTGTCATCGTGTTTAATAGTAAGGTATAAAGCAAAAAGCATAGTGATGGTATAAGCGGTTTTGTTTTTGAATTAAGATTTAAAAATCCATTTCGTATATCTCTGTCCACTTAAATATTTTAAAACTGGTTATAATATTAGAAATCAACATAAATATCTGTTGTTGCTTGATTTTGTAAAATAAATTGTAGAGATGCAACTCTTGCGCTACTTTAATTATAAAGAACAGGTAATGTGAGCTTAGATTTTAGCCAATCTTTTATAACAATAATAGTATTATAATTTTATAATCGCCACAATGCTTGGATATAACTAAATTAATTGCTACTTCAATACTGCTCTGTGCAAAATATACAAATAAAAGAAAAATAATACAATCTTGAAGATATACTTGCCGTCGGCAAATTACAAGTGAGTAGGCTTAGTTGTACACAGTTCTAAAAACAAATTTAACAATTAAAATTGCAAGAAACAAATTTATTACGCATTAATATTAAAATACAACTAAGAAAATTCTAAAAATATCCAAAAGAATCTTGTTAATGCAAATTTGAAAAGAATTAATGCAATATTCTGAATTCTGCTAAGTAATTTTTATTACCAGATGCAAGAGTTATAAATCATGTGATGGTAACATTAAGTAGTAGAAATATAGGTACTAAAACATTTTATAGTTCAGAAATGTGATAGCAAACGTTAGAAATTAATTGAATAAACCGAATGAGACTTTAATTAAATAATTAATGCGTATTTTAAATCATAAAAAGCTCAATTAAAAACAAAAGCAGTGAATATCTAAGAAAATCTGGTTTGAAAACAGGTGCTCGTTTGATAAAATTAAAAAAAAATGCATTATCGGTTAATTATTTTTATCGTAATATGAAGCGTTATAAACGTACTATCTGTACAATTTTTACTACCTCTTTAGGCATTTGTATTAAAGAAGATAATAGAATTGACACAATAACAAAAACGTTGTAACACATTATCGCATACTTAACTGAACAATAAAAATTAAATTGACAATGATAGGTCAATAGAATCATAAATTAATCCAAAATTCTCCATTTGTATGTTATATATGATAAATCATTTGAATTTAATTATTGTATCCAAAGTGTTTAATAGATAAAATAAGATCATCATTGTATAGGCATAATGTGGGCTACATTATGTAAGCGACGGGGCCCAATCCTTATCCAATCTTCTGAATGCAATCGTGTACCTACTTATCTAAAATTATACTACCTAACATGATTATATCCGCAATTTTGCCCAAATCGTAATTCACGTTGTTGATAAAGCCGCAGCCGCAGCAGTTGTGTCGTTTTACCTATCCATCATACGAGTATATTATATAGTCTATTCTACCAACAATGGTTCCAATTGAAATCTTTTAATATTCTTTCTATACTATAAATTCTATACAAATCTATTGTCAAATTACGTTTGTTAGTAGTTATTAAGATTAGCGCGTTTATATAAGAAACAATTATCGACTTCAGCTTTACATATTAATATTTAACAAATCTAATATTTGGATGATTAATATAACAGTATTGCAACAATTTTAAATATTATGAACACATAAATAATAGCAAAAACAACTAAAACGTAGTTTTAGATTCATGACTATAAATTTATATCGCACATAATGACCAACTCGTCTGATGCGATGTTGGGGTCAAAAATAATGCGCGGTGACCAGAAAAATGATCTAACTGTGATTTTAATCTAAAAAAATGCCGCGTAAATTTTAATTTTATATATTTTCACTAATACAAGTTATTTCTTAGAAAACAAATTAATAATAAATCAAACTTAATTATTTAGCTATAATAATACAAGTTCTATTTCAAAATGAATGAAAGGAATTCTAAAAATATTGCACATTTATTAAACAGGCTATATTCCGTGAATTGTGTCTTTACATGTATACATTTAATCACTAAGAGCTCTACAGTTTCATTTCAAGTGATACAGTTTATAATAAGTAGCCTCTGCAAACCAGGATATAAAAAGATACTTTTATTCAAGTATTTATACCTAGCTACTCAGTGCGCGTATAAACAAAAGAAAACTACAATTATTTAATCAGCTTAACTCAATGCTGTTATTTAAGTTAGCTGGCTTTATTGTTACTCACATGTGACCTCTTTCTCTATGGCCAGAGCAATCGCTTTTTAAACTTAAACTGGAAGTTTCTGTTTCAAGGACAGTTTTTCCAGAAAAGTTGCAGGGCAAATTTTTTATTATTTTTGAGATTTTACAAAGTGGTATTTTATCTGAGTAATAAATGCAATGCTAGGATTTGGTCTCTTGAAATTTAAAGCTGCTGTTTTGGGCAAATGTGATGTACCGTTAACAACAATAGAGTTTCTAAATTCAAACTGACTGTATAAAAAGTTTTTTGTATGTGTTTAGTTTTACGAGACTAAATCATTTTCAACCGAAGCGACTAGTAAGCTAAACGCACTTATACTATACTTTAGTACATTTTTCTTAAAGTTATCAAATTCGAGCTGGCATGTATTACTTCTTGGTTTAAATTTGTCATTTGCAGTGAATTGAGTTAAACAAGGACAACATAAAATACTACGCTTATACTCCTAAAAATAAACTTCGTAACTCAGAATTTGCCTCATTTTTCCCGCCGTTAATTTTCACGAGATTTTCCGAGACGGAATTCGCTAAAGAGGCCTCCTACATCTCTATATGACCGGTGTATTTAGCCAGTGTCAAGCATTATTTTAATCACTGGCAACTCTTCAACTCAGTTCTATATTTGAAATGAAATCTCGTAGGGCCCGGTCTAAATTCGAATTTGGAAGGAGGCAGCTGCAGTCGCCGCGTGAGAGCTGGAGTGTTTTTCTGTTTTTAATAATAGATCGAGAGATGTTCGGAACGCGTCGATTCGCAAACGGATTTATTGCTTGGAAAGTATCGGGAGGAAACGTTAACACGCGTTTTAAAGCCGCGGATGAAAGTTTTACTCGACCATTCCAATTTTAATTTGAACTTTAATGTAACAAACCGGAGACGCGCCTCCGCGAATCAGCTGATCGATCGCACGTTCCGAATTGCGCAAATACTGTAAATCGAATTTAGCCGATCCGATACGGCTGTTACGGTTCCATGACATACAATATAATTATGTATATTTGATAAATAGCTTGGAATTGACGTATTAACAATTTAGGTAACAAATTTTCATCTCATAAAATAAGATACCGTGCCAATACCATCAGTACACTACATCAGTCTACGGCTAATTTAAATGTGCTTAGTGCAAATACTTAGTTGTATGGTTTAATTTAAATTGTAGTTTAGTGTTTTTAAATAAAGATTTTACCGCGTTCAAAAAAAAAAGTATTTGAAATTGTGCGTTAACAATCTTATATGAACGGTACCCGGAGCAAAAGTGCCCAAAAAGTACACAATTATCTTAAAAACTCTCAAAAAGAACCGTTCAGATACTCTATAATAAGTTGCCATATCTAAAGCTCATTATTTCGTTAATTAACGCAGTCAACCGCCCAAATTGATTTTAAGAGACCATTAACCTAAGACTCTTGATTACAGCTACAAATTGAAACTAGTGTTGTGCTTATCGCGAATTCTGCGCACTAGTGATGTAAACACAGGTCAACCACTGGCCCCTGACCGATAGGCGGTCTTATCTACTCTTGGAGACTCTCTCAGATTTCACGTGAATATGTAAATACGTCGTTAAGATAAATGTTTCCTTTCTCGGGCAACGTTCGCTTCGTATCTTTTCGCTTTCATAAAAAATAAAAGTATCAATATCTACTAAAGGAACCGTGTGGCCAGTAAAATTGAAGATGCATTCTCTTTACACATTTCGAATTTGGAACGCTTTACGAATTTTTAAAATTATACGACCTTACCTCATTTCCGATTTCAAATTTGGATTGTATCTTTTTTTTAGTCTTTCGCAATAAAAAGAAGAAGCTGCATTTTTATTTCGATCGTAAAATAAAATACATTTAAGTAATTTTGGAGGCATTAGTCGATTATTTCTTGAATCGGGAAGATGTTTAAAGATTATATTATTCATATTGCTAAATAATATTTATTTTAGTGTTACAATTTGCACCATTCATATATTTCAACCAAGCTGTAATATGTCTTTTTCTTATACCTACACAAATATTATTTTATGTTTAAAATTTCAGTGTCTGAACATATTTCTTGTATTCCATCTCCTGACACAAGAGCCAACGCTCGATTTTAAATTTCAAACTGTAAATAAAACACATTTTTCTTTTCAATTTTTTGAGCGGGATAAACTTTTTTTTAAATTCCGTGTTGCCATCATAAATAACGTTGACATAAAGCCGCCCACTCGCGTCTTAGGCTGTCCGTTCCTTCGTTCGTTACCGCCATTGTGCCTGTGAATGCGAGATTAGCCACACCGGCACTCGTGATTGACTATTTAAACTTCGAACAGTTAAATTCGATCTTTAAAAACTTCGAACTTAGTTCCGAGTGACGCATCTTGTTGGTCTTTTGAATGAAAGCGTGTCCGCCTTCAGATGTTTCATGGTTTTATACTGACTACATCAGTACGTCCAAGAACGTACAACAAATCCATTTTCAGCTTTATTTATTGAGGAAATAGAGTTCGTGTTTCTACGATTTTTTTTTGTTCACAAACATTTTTTTTTCTTTGTTGCGTGTGAAATGTGTGCATTTCTGTTGTCGGACCAAAAGCTATTTTAAATCTATTAATTTCGTTACTAGAAAACAATACAAAATAATATTATAGAGTGAATATATTTTGTTTCTTAAATATTTTAAATGATTTTTGGAACACTGCGACCTACTAAAAACATTTTTACAATTTTAAACCGCGTTTTTTCAAGAGGTGTATTTTAGAACTATTTATATAATGGCATTCGTAGCGTAGAAGACTCAGGCCTCTAATAAAAGTGCATCAGAATTTACACGGTAGGTATTGATAATTCAAAGCAATTCAAATAACTAAGAATGACTTTAATTATTTTTTTGATACTTCCAAGTTTCAGCCTGATTCGTTCAGTTATTATACCATGATAGAACAAAATACATCTAAAGATTCACATTTATATATTAGTATTATAGTAAGTTTTAGTCCGTCGGCAGGTGAATGACCAACAAACGGGTCCCGATACCATCCCGCCGGTAAATCTAAATCAATCTTGATAAAACTCTTCTAAAGAGTAAATTAACAAATTCCCGAGCGACTAACGAGTGACACAGGCGCGTTTAAAAATACACAAACTTTAATCTTACGATGGCTCGTTATAAATAAAGTAGGGGACGACTTCTGATCTGAAACAGCCACTCGGAAATTATACACGAAACTCTGTAGTTGATTAGTTCTTGATTTAGTGGAGATTCTACATAAATATCTAGCTAAAAAGGTATTTTCGATGTTAGAGTGGCAACTTTTGATTGTTTTGAACGTGAATTTAGAACATAATTATAGCATTGAATTTTTGTAGTTTGCCATTTTGAATTGTGTTGAGGAATAGAATTACCTATACGTTTTTAAGCGTATTTGTCAGGTGAGAATTGTACTACTTTTGTTTATTTAACACCTATCTATTACAAAGATGAATTACGTATTATGAAAATCTTTGGTTGTTTGAAATAGTTCTCTCTTAGTAGAGTTATTACCCTATGGTTCACTATATTATATACAGACCTATTATAAGGACGTTCCTTACTTACTTTTTGTATTTGTAATATAGTAAAAGTGTTAATGTGATTTCTATATCTTTATAGAACATGATTATTAGATGAACATAAAAATCGGAAGGTTAGACATCCCAAAAAATGGCGGGTCATATTCAGCGTCGAGCTTTAGCTAACAGTTTTAGCTGACTCATTGTTTGTCCATTTATATTGTTTATTTGATAACTGGGCGGGAAACGTAGTAGACAAAATATCGTGAAACAAAAAGTATATCTTGAAGATGTCCGACTAAATTTGTGTCATCTTATAAAAAAATGTCAAAAATTATATTCAGACATTGCTCGAAAATTTGTCAATTTTTTTAATCATATACCTATGATTTTAATAATTAAATCTTTCGAATACGACGAAATATTTGATACTGGCTGAAATAAAAACAAGCTCGAGTGAAAAAAAACATATTTAGTCATAGATAAAATATGTGAAAACATAAAGAAACAGAAAAATGCGATACGGAAACATATTTCGACACACGAATCTCGATCTAAATAAATCGCGGGATAAGATTCAAGTTGATTTACAAGTGTCTGAAGCACATTATAGTTTCGAGTGCAGTGTGGTAGGTTGCGGCCATCGAATTTATTAGTGGCAACACTAGAAAAAATAGGCCAATACTTTGGACAACATTAAGAAGTTAAAGACGAAATGGAACGGCGTTTGCAAACACGGCAATACACGATTCTAGGCAAACGCGCTTGCAAATGTTTTTTTTGTTATTATTAAAATATACCATAAGAGCTTTGGTTATATGGAAGAGATAGCTTTGTGTCTTAAAATCACCTTTTGTTTCACCAAACAGTAACTTTTTTTTGTAATTTTATGAAAAAAAATTATTTCTTTTAAATTTCTTTGTTTACGCTTTTTCTAGAAGCTCATGATTTTGTTGTTTGTTTTTCATTAGATATTTTTAAAGTAATATTACTATTGAATCTACATGAAATCAATTTATTTCGAAACACCTTTCGTTCCGAAGGGACGGGTTTTTTGGAGAAATTTGAAATATCGACGTAAATTATTTTAATCGCGTTTCGGTGACCATGTCTGGATAAAATATGTGTATGCACGTTTAAAGTAAAATTAGCGTAGATTGACAGTTTTTAAAAAATCCGTTTTATTTAAAAAACAAGTTTGTTTACATTTGAGCGCTATTTCGCTGGATGAAAACTGCGTTGTGGTCTATGACGGAGCTCGCTTACCTAGAAGAAACGATTTGAGGGCTGATTGTGAATTTAAAATTCGCCATTAAATTATTTAATGGTTATGTACGAAAAATACCGCTAAAATACTCACTACTCAAAGCTTCACGAAAGTTTCTTAGTACTTACGTGAATATTTAATTAATAAAATCTCATTTTTAAGAAACTTAGTACTACAAATATTTTTTCAAAATAGGACGATTATGCGAAATCAAAGCAAGAAAAACGTCAAACTTTTCATTTATCATTGACACTTAGTTTAGCCGGTGTTGCCAGAATGTTTAGCCGATGTCTTGTGATGATTTATTAATATTATATTATAAATCTACGGTTTAATACGCACTACGCAGTAGCACGCGAGGCGGCTTCGTGTGAGGACTTAATCCGTATTCTGATCAGTTGTAGGTGCGCCTAAATCCGACGTCAGTTCGGTTACACAATAAACCCTCAAATTAGCGAGCGCGCGAATTACATCTGAATTTAAACTGCGAAATTATCGCACAGTTTGAAAATGAACGCCAATATTCAAATTGAAAGAATACGCGGGAGGAATGACACGATGAGACTATGGGGATTTCAAATCACGGAACTCCGAAAGTGCGCCCGAATTATTCAAAATTAGAATTTAAACAATCTGTTTTTTTTTTATTTACAACATTCAAATCAAGAATTAAAATTTTAGTCATTTACCGCTTTTTTTAGAAGAGTAATATTTAACTGCAATATTTTTAATTATTCTGCTCTATGGATAGAGAGAGATGTTAAATTTATATGAAAAAAGTTTGTTATACACGTATTAAAAAAAAATTGCTTGTTTTTGAATTTTTTAGACTTTATTATTATGTCTGCTATGTGCTGTTATATATTTCAAATTTTATCTTACGTTTGTTTTTGTTTTGTTAAATGCATTAAAGCGTTTGTATCTACATTGCATGGGACATTTTCTGATAAACATTCAAACACAGCTAGCACCTCTTAATTTATTTTAAATATAATTTTTGAACGACAAAAATAGCAACTAGCAGGCTAACTTTCTAATATATTGTGTAGAATATATCCATCACTAAAATCATAAAGTTATAAATGACAGTCGCGAATTCCGACGGGATTACGTTCACTTTTTGTCCATTCCGAGTCTTATCACAGAATAATGTCGCGACCGGCTCAACAGCTATTCAAATCACTAAAAGCTCACATAAAATTACATAACGCGTCTCAGATATTTTTTTTACATAAACGATTCATGTATATTTATATAAATTTTGCTCAACTACGTTCTAAATGTATCACAAACGTACTCCGTAAACGCGTAGCTTCCCACGTCGATTCGAAATTTAAGTTTTTCTTTTTCTAATCAATTCTCTAATGCCATTAAGGTTTGTAATCTATGCACTATCACTTATTCTGTGTTCCACCTACGTCTTGGTGACGTATCAGGCTGGGATCCCATAAACTCACAATCTTAGTTGAAAAATGTCTTCTCCTAATCACTACATTAAAACGTAAAGTCCGACCGGTCCGTTTTATTGTAATAATATATCATTTTGTCTTATACTGTTACACTAAGCTACAATATATCAGATGTTATTTATCTGGTCAAGGCATTGACCACGATATTTAGAATGACGACGCAAAATAGTCGAAAACTTCGGTATTGACGTCACATCTCTCGATTGGTAGTTTAATTAGATAATTAAGCTGTTTTTGGTGGAGATACAAAAGCGTCAAGTCAAGTGACGTCTAGTTGACAGATGTCAGTGGGAATCAAAGAGGTTTGACCGATCTGTAAACATTGGTCTATTTCAACGAACGGCGGCTGGGGGTTTACACTAACTGTATACGATGCGGAAAGACGTCATTTATTTAAAAACAAAATTGTGTATTTATCTACGCTCAAAAACTGTTTTAAAATAGCAATCAGAAATTAAAATGTACGTAACTTGATGATAATAATTTCAAAACTAGATTTTTTTTTGATATTGTTTTCTCTGTTTTGATAACTTAGAATCGAACTGTAAATGCAACATTTATTATCAATTTAAATTTGTTAGTTTTTACATTACATTTATGTATATGTACATTGCTTTTGTATAAAATTATTCTGAAATGCTTGACTAAGAACCAGACCACGTCTTGAAATCACTTTTTTTAATGCAGGTACAGGAAAATATTAGTAGGTAGTAGAGTAGAGGCCGCGGTTGTGTTATCTGTGGCGCGCTCTAGCCGCCGGCCAGCGACCGGCCAGGCCTATGTCATTTATATTCCAAATGGAGTTCCACATTCGAAATTAGAAATGCGATAGGCGCGCCCGTTTTTAATTTGTGAACCAGCGTTCCGTTTACGAAGATTGTTCGACTCGATAATAATTAGATTTGATTTCAGAACATAACCTTTAAATTAGAGTTTTTATGAGTTACGAGCTCAAAAGAATTAGTATAATAACGAATTGATATTTTGTTATCTGCGCTTAAATTATAATAGATTTTCGATTTGATCGATGAACTTGTCCAAAAGTCTTGATTTATGTCGTCGAAATTTATAGAGACAAAGGATTTCGAATAAATTTAGATGCCAATGAATTATATCGGATTTCGTTACACAGCTGATACGATACAGTAATGTGAACTAACTTCATAAATATCTCGTTAATCAGATTGATTGTTAATGAAAAAATAATAATGCATTCATAGCGATAAAATTATCGCTAAGTGGAAACACTTAATTATATTTTACTATCAACGCTTCCTGCAACAGGCTGTAACTTCACACCTAACGGCAGAATGCTTGCGCCATCTTTGAAAAATTGAAAAAGAAAATACATTGGTAATTTTGTCATGTCACCTTATCTTTTTCGTGTGGCAATAATGCGAGGGCATTTTTCAACACTTAAAACATAAAATCGAGTTGTTTTATCGAGAAATGTGAACAGAATTGCCTATACAATACCGGTATTATCTTTAGTGCTGAAAGTAAGTGGCTATAATAAGTTTAATGTACGGACGGTCACACCGCGCAGATTGGCGCCGTCTTAGAAAAAAAACTTTTTTAAAAAAAAAGCTCACGCGTAATGGCGGCTGGCAATCCGATGAAATTAAAATTTAAAAATACTCAGCTGTTTTAGTGGTTTTGTATTACGATGTCGGGTTTATTTTAAAGTATTAAGTGCTACAAATGTTTTATTCTAGTGCTCTGGCCACATAATGCGTTGTTAAATCTTGTTTTGTTCGTTTTATAGTTACTACATGGCTGCAACTGATTTTATTGATTGTTTTAGTAATACAACTAACTATTATATGTTTTATATGAACTCGTTCCCGAGAATTATGTGTTATTTCTATGTTTTTTAAATAATTGTAATGCTGTGTCATATTCACGCATTATTTTCATGTTCCGCTATAATAAAATACATTTTTCATCAATCCAAATATTGTAATAATATTAGAATTTACCTCTAAACTTTGTAGGTTTGTTGGTATATCGCATTGGAACGGCTGACCTGATTGTGTTGAAATTTGAAACACAAATATACCTAATATAGATATAAACATAAACAACAGCATATAGGCTATATTTATCCCGCGGAAACAGAAACAAGATATACCTACGTCGCTAAAAGTAAAAAAGATGAATTTTTTACTATCTTTGTTTGTTTGTGTTCATGAAGTCTGCATATAGTGATTGCATTCAGCTTTTATCAAAATGGATAGAACATTTCATGTGGAAATCTTAAAGACATATTTTATTTTTTGTTTTTGTAGTTATTGTCGGAATTATTTAACATGTTGATACAAATATTATCACAAAATAATTTGTTGTAGTACCTACAGCTAGCTACATTAGAAAGATGCACATTTCGCCTTTTTATTTAGATACTCCAGCTTTTTTATTAGCTTAGGTACTCTATGTTTTGTGTATAAAAATAATTATTAAAACATGACTCATGACTGCTCAATTTGATAAAATAAATGTATATATTTTTTGGAAATACATATAGGTAGTACCTAATATATACAAACAGATAAACGAACACACCCAAAGTAACTTTTTATGGGAACCATTCTTTTAAAAAGCAGTAAAAATCCATAATAAAATTTGTTTTATGTTATCAAAGTTAAATCTCAAAATAAGGGACGAAAAGAGAATTAAATTTTTATAGGACCGTTAAAAATTGCAAATGCAAAACTTTTTGTTTTAATTTATTAGTTTATATTTCATTTTAAATTGAAAGAATGCATCAAAATTCGTAACATTCAATTTAAATTAACAATTAGCCAGTAAAGTTTATAAGTGCTGTATTTCTTTTAAATTGTGTTTTTAATTATTTAAATGTGTAATTCATTCAGCCTACCTACGTTTTAAATTACTAGTAATGATATTTATTAAGATATCAGACAGAGCTTAAACATTTTTTTTGCCGTTAAAACTTATCATCAACACAATATTACAAATACATTTTTTTTTTGTTCCGTAAAAAAAATACAATTCTCTAGAAATATGTTTGAAACGAAGCGCAGCTAATGCCCGCCTTTAAATAAAAAAATACGAATAGAACATAACTTTACATAAATCAACCGATTAGGTCAACGACCTTTGTATTAATTTTTTTTTGTAACAAATGATGAAACGAGTAATACTTGCACTAGATAGTAAGCGACATGTCTGCCCGAAACCTGAAGCACGGCACTGTACCCGAAGATTTAACATGATTTATCACCTTACGGTTGCCTGGAAGAGATCGCTTTAAGCGATAAGGCCGCCAATTGAATAGCTAATTTTTTATTTTTTGTTTTGTAATTAATTTCTTGTACTCTCTGGCTTTTAATAAAGAGTTTTTGTATTGTATTGTATTGTCTTACCCTATACTATCCCTAGAAGCATTGTCCAAAATTAAAATAAGACCTTCACTACCTACATCTAACACATTTTAAACACTACGAATCTCATTAAATTTAGTAAACATTTATTGATTATAGCGACATAATATAACGTATGTAGATAGGTACATCATAAATAATTTTTAAGTATTTTATGTCAATTAAAATAGGTTAGGTAATCATTAGTTATTTATTTTAGCCAATTAATTCATACACGCGATTAAACAACTATATTTTTTATTTTGGTGTATAATTTAAGAAAAATATTTCGAACACAAAAACAAAAATAAACGTGCATACATAAATAAAAAATGAAAATTAATATACATAAATAGTGTAATTTTAAACATGGAATGTGATTTTATCGAGATAAACGCGAATAGGTGTCTCATGAAACGTGCTCGCCGTTCTATCGCTATATATCAAGAAAGATGTGGTCTAACGCTAGCCTAAACGTCACTACTATTATTATACGCTCGCACGTTCTATTGTAGATCACATTATTGATTAACATCAAGCGAGATGGCAATCAATTGCAAATGTATTAGGTATCTATATATAATTTATTGCAAATATATTAGATATATAAAAAACTATAATTAACTATCAACGCCTCCCGGTTTCAAACGCACAGTTTTCGTCCTTGTTATTCCCTCATAGTAAAAAGTAACCCATAAATATGCATACTGTGTTGGTAATTTCAACCCGTTCCGTTCAGACGTTTCGACACAATCGAGCAAAAAACATAAAAAAATTCCCGCCTTCATAATTTTTTTTTACTGTTTTTGCTCACTAAAAATGTACTGGTACATATTTTTTTAAGCTTAACGATTTTTAGGGTTCCGTAAAACGTAAAAACGGAACCCTTATAGATTCGTCATGTCTGTCTGTCTGTCTGTCTGTCTGTCCGTCCGTATGTCACAGCCACTTTTTGCCGAAACTATGAGAACTACACTGTTGAAACTTGGTAAGTAGATGTATTCTGTGAACCGCATTAAGATTTTTACAAAAGTTTTTTAAAAAAACAAAAATTAGGGGTGCCCCCTATACTGAGAACTGAAGCTCAAAAATTTTTTTTTCATCATACCGACACGTGTGGGGTGTCTATCGATAGGTCTTAAAAAATGATATTGAGGTTTCTAATATATTTTTTGTCTACACTGAATAACTTGCGCGAGAGACGCTTCCAAAGAGGTAAAATGTGTGTCCCCCCCCCTCTAACTTCTAAAGTAAGAGAATGAAAAAACTAAAAAAAAATATGATGTACATTACCATGAAAACTACCAACGAAAATTAGTTTGAACTCGATCTGATGAGTAGTTTTTTTTTAGTACGTCATAAATACACTATTATTAAAACTTCGATCAAAGTTACAACGAACTACAAGAACTATGTGTACTATGTATATTATGTTACTTGCTGGAACGGAACCCTTCATGGGCGAGTCCAACTCGCACTTGGCTACTTTTTTTTTCTTTTTTTTTAATATCCCATTACAGGAACACCGTTACATGATTAGTAGGTATCAGGTATCAGCGAGCGACACGTGTTATCTTCATAATTCAGTGGTCTACATGTAAAACTGTCCTTTACCTACGCAGATACGGCCACTGCATAATCTATATGATTACCACAATACACGACACCACTCTAGACAACTGATGAGTGGCGCTACTATCGGAAAACTCATAAACCGTTCTGTAACAAGTAACTAACTATTTATTCTAATATTATAAAGCTGAGCGTGGTTTTTTTTGAACGCGCTAATCTCAGGAACTATCGGACTGATTTCAAAAAATTCTTTCACCTTTTGATATTTAATACGTATTCCCTGAGTGATATAGGCTATATGTAATGTACCACGGGGGAATTCGGGACAAGGACACTCAAAAGCGGAATATAGTAATTTTTTGCAGTTAAAAAAACAACGGTTCCTACCGTTGTTTTTCAATCAAAATTTGCCATATTTAGATACTGATTCATGGCTTATACGAGAAGTATTACATTTTTTTGAAGAAAATCAAATCGGTGCAGAAATTCGCAGCAAATGTAACGTCACAATTAAGCCTAAATCAAATGCATCATTTATTTAATTCATAGCTTTTTTTTTCAAATTTCACCGTTTTTTTTGTAGAGTTACTTCTCTGTCAGTTATCAGGTTTTTTTAGTTTCAGGTTTAGTTAATATTAAGTAGTTTGTTTCGTTTTTCTTCTGGTGAGATGAAAACAATGGTTTTTAGCAATAAGAATTCTTGTGGAGTTAGTTTTTAGGTATATATACTAGCTGCGCCCGGCAGAGTATCCTGTGGCTTAACAGATTTTACGTGTAGTTATTTTCGCCAAATGCTATTCACGCATATAAATCATTTCTTACTTTACATTAAAATAAACATAATGTATAAGACTACCTATTTAATTTCATTAAAATCCGTTCAGTCCTTTATAGATAGATACAATCATTTCTTTTTTTTTTTTTTTTTTTTTTTTTATAGCATAAAGTGACGAGACGAGCAGGTCATGTGCCTGATGGTAAGCAACATGCCTGCCACATAACAGCACAGTAACACGCAGCTATTGAAACATGATAGTCCAAATCCTTACCTAGCACTGCACTGCGCTCGTCACCCAGAGATCTAAGATATTATGTCTCTAAGCCCTGTAATTTCTCTGGAAACATTGCCCTTCAAACCGGAACACAGTAATGTTTGCACACTACTGCTTGGCGGTAGAATATTTGGCAAAGGTGTGGTACTTCCCCAGGCGGACTCTGCTAAGAGTCCTACCACTACTAACCTGCCTTCTGCCTATTTCTGCCTATTTCTGCCTTAATAACATTAGGGTGATGTCGTTACAAGTTTTTTTTTTTTTGACTACAACTGTTTTTTGTCTAAAATATACATATCTAAATAAAAATATGTATTGGTCATTTTTCACTATAAAATTATTGCCCTAAGCAAATCATAGCTTGTACTATGGGCGCCAGAAATCTTTATCTTCAGACCTAGAGCATGAGAGCTATCAATAGTACTTAGTACATTTTTTTCGTCACATGTCGTTAGTGTGCGTTAATTCAACACGGAATGATATTCTTATCGATGTCATAAAACGGATACCGTGACAACGCCGGGACAAGTACTCGGCAAACATAGTTTTTGGTTAATAAGTATTTTATGAATTAATTTCGGAGATATCAGAACACCTGATATCGGCCATCAAATGACCACACTAATGCTGAAACACTGTACTGTACTAATACTAATCTATGATCCAGCTAATATTATAAATGCTATTATTATAAATTATAAATGTTAATCATAAGTATTTATATGTAGTAATTTTTCTTTTTTAACTATAATAGGTTCGCTCTAGACCACCATCTCGGCTGATGTTAAGCAACGATACGATCTACGATGGAACGTGCTTACCTAGAAGAAACCGATTCACTCTCGATTTGAAGACACCAAGATTGTAACTAACGGGAAAACCCACTCAGGCAACGCATTCCACAACCTAGAGTTTCTTATCACAAAAGAACGGATCACGCTAAAATTTTTACTCGTAAATATTATATCTTGGAATAAATACCACATAACTACTTGTAGTTTACAAGATTATAGTTTGGAATAGCACATAGGTATTAGTTCATTTCCCGCATGGATACAAAACTTTGAACTTTAGGCTATTGCAAAAAGCGCAAGGCTGTACTAATCTTCTCTCCTCCTAATCTTACTTACTATATTCATATACATTTAGCCGTTACATATCTATACTAATACTAGATGCCCGGACAGACTTCGTTCTATCAAAAGTTAATAAAACATTGTTTTTTTTTTAATTAAAACCTTCCGTGTGCATTATGGAACATACAAAAAAATCTCGATTTAACCGAGCCATTCTCGAGTTTTGCGCTTATTAACATGCATTCTTATTTATTATAGGAATTAAACTGAGTAGCATTTTTGTTTGGATGCGCTGATCTTAGAAAATTCAAGATAGATTTTTTTGCCAAAGATAGGATTATGTTGGACTGCTATCTTTGCTGATGTAAGGCGAGAATTCAGAGAGATGGAACGTGCTTACCTAGAAGAAACCGATTCACTCTCGATTTGATACAAGTGAAGAATATTTTCAGGGATAACTTTTGCACCCGATAGTGCAACTGATAGAAAATACCGAATTACATAGAAGAGGTTACGAGTTTAAGAGAGTACAGAGTTTGACACTGGTTAAATACGGCGTGCGTTTGGTGTCACGAGCGTAGCGTCGCTGACTCGCTGTCCCCATGCGGATGGGCAAATGGGATAATGGTCGTCTGGGCCCGCATCCGGCTTCACTCGGATACGAGCACAACACTCCTGACGATACAATTTTTCAATTACACCGACCAGACACAAGATCCCTAATAGGTGTTTAAGAAGTCTTGTGCCCGATACTCGAACTGTCCCGTAACGAGCTCCTTTATTAGTATTTATGGTTGAAACAAACGGGCACTACACATTCCTCGCATCATGAATGAACCAGATTTTATAACAGATACCATAGACAAAATAAAAGCTCGATCGAAACTCTACGGAGCGTTCCGATTCGAACCTATCTTAAATTTATCCGGTTTATATTATCGTTTATATATGAAGATTTTTCTAAGTTTTACGGTTGTATTACGGTTGGAGAGGTAGTAAAATTCGATACGTGCATACGACCGGCTAACGACTCTTGATTTACCACTATCAATTTGAAACATACATAAAAACACACCTGAATGATTGCTACCACTCCGGTTTGATGTTCGTGCTTTATTGTGCCGAATTTATATCACGTTACTCTCTGATTCTTTGCTGTTAAAACTATTCTGTGCTGGAAATAGCTTACTTTTGAATGAAGGAGTCAATATATTGACGTACCAACTTGATTATCACATATTGTATCAATATTTTTATAGACTGGCTTCGTGGATTCCCATAGTCTTGTCGATAGCGAGTCTGCTCTTTGAGTCGTAAGTCGTGCGTTCGATTCCCGCACAGAACAAAAATTTGTGTCCGGAATACGGATGTTATTTCTGCGTCTTACGTACCTTAAGTATGTTATCAGCTATCTGGCTTCTATAGTACAAGCTCTGCTTAGTTTGGGCCCAAATGCCGCTGTATGAAAAATATCGAACTATGGGTATTTATTGATATTTAAAATACCTACAAGTTTTCTTACCTAAGTATTTTAGCCTAGTATACAATAACAAATAAACTTAACCATGTATAATTGCTGGTAAAGTGAATATTATTAGACATAATATAACCCCGCCAAAACCAGTAGAAATATTATTATTAAGACTGGCAACTATTGAAATAGGCACATTATTCACTGTTTCGAGTCTCGGGTGTCCCCTCACCAGATGACGCGCCAGACAGAGACAACTGTATACCAAGACGGAGCGCCAGACAGAGATGGCAGATTTGAAGGGTGACGTTCATCATACCCCCTGTCAGAAACAAGTGCCGCTTCTGGCGACCCCAGGCCGACCTTTTTACATAAAAACCTTACATAAGGACAAGCAACCAGAAATAAAACCGTTCAGAAATATTCCCGCCGCTGCATTTAAACATTTTTCAACGTATCTCATTTTAACCGCAAAGTTAATATTTTTATGTAACTTCTCGGAACCGATGGCTAATCTCCAAACCGCAAGCTGTAAAGATCACCTCGTGGTATTCGCGAGGACTTTAAATAAGAACAATTAATATTCGAGAACTTCATCAACAGAGGGTTTAACTCATCAAGAGCAGCCTCAACGACAATGTGCAACCTTTTGACTGATGGACCTGCACTAAACAACAGGAACCTTCGCAAAAACCGGCCATCCGAAAACTTATTATACTGCCCAAAGATTCCCAGCGAGAAAAAACCACAAGAATGTCATTTAAAAAAATTAAAACGTACGATGCTTATTTTTTCTTTATGGCAAGCCCGAATGGACTAAAGGTTATCTCGGAGGAAAAAAGGCGGGACAGAGCGATTCCATTTTTAAAACGTATCATTTAATTTTCGAACCGGCTTTCAAGACGTCAAAAGGTAGTCATTACACATTTTGTGGCCAGTACGGTTTAGCGCCCATAGACATTAAAAACTATTTTATGAGTTATGGGCTTTATTACGAAAGACGTGTCATTTCGATAAGTGGTTATGTTTTTCTACAAAAATGAAAGTTATCTAATGACTTATAGCTGTACGCATAATTTGTAATGGAGGTGTGAATGTTGATCATTACAGAATTTTAATTACCCTCATCCCTCCATACGTGACGGAATGTGGACTGGCACTGACCTAAAAAATTATGGGAAAATTGATGATACACATTTTGAAAGACAACCTTTATGTCAGTCAGAATAAAGCTTATAATTGTGCTGCTGTAATGAAGGGCTAGTTAGTATTGTGGCAAACGCCTACAACAATGACGTAAGACTCAATGTATGTCACACGGCGTGCGAACGACAACGACATTTGATTGATCATGACATCCCCAAAACATGGTTGTTTTTTTGTGTTGGCAACACTTTTGAGAATGCGTTCTTCGAACTGTGACTTGGAAGTTTTGGTACAGGGCCATATGGTAACATTCCTTAGAGATTAAGAGGATAGATTGGAGAATCAAGAATTCTTCGCCGTTGAAATAGTCGCCGATTTTGTTCAGATACCTGAGTCATGGAGAAAAAAAAATAAAAACATAACTTTGTTTTTAATATTACGATGTAATATTTTACGGGTTGACTTGGGATCCCGCAGTATTACAGTAAGCTGACAGCTTGCTATTATCATAATTATTCTAATTAAAGCGCAAAGATAGCGAAATATCAGGTCACAGAGATAAATCATTTAATATATCTGGGCAACGAGCGCAGTGCAGTGCTGGACAGTGATTTAGACTTGTCCCGTTCAAATTGCGGCGTAGTAATATGTTATTATGGAGAGTCGCACTTACTATCAGGCACGTGTCTGGTTCAATCTGGACAACATACAACTTAATTTCTTTTGTTTTACGTGATTTCTTTAAGAAAGAGATAAAACTCATCTGTATCATGATAAATAAAAAAAAATGCATTAAAATCAGTACCCTCGTTTAAAAGCTACGATGCTACGGCCAAAAAAACACGAAATCCAGGTATGGTCTGCCTATATTTCTTTGAAACACCCTTGTAAAAGAAAAACACATATATTTTATACTTTTCTGATGTTTCCGCACTAGTTAGTATTAGCAGTAATGTGCAAACATTACTGTGTTCCGGTTTGAAGCGCATTGTTTCCAGAGAAATTACAGGGCTTAGAGATATAACAACTTAGATCTCTGGGTGGCGAGCGCATTGGAATCTTCATGTTGCAATAGCTGCGTGTCACTGTGCTGCTATGTGGCAGGCATGTGGCTTACCATCAGGCACATGTACAGCTCGTCTCGTCACTCTTTATTAAAAAATAAATAAAAAATATAGTCGTCTTGACTAGTTTCGTAATACTTCAAAACGTAGTATTAATACAACATTTGCTGTAACTCACTTGTCTTCTTGAACTCTATGAGGGAAAAGTTATTGTCTTACCCAAAAAAAGTTTCTAGTCGTTTTTAGTTCTCCTAACTGACTACTCAACAAATAGGTTGTTTCCATCAAATCCAGCTTAGTACGAATTCCCGATCATTAACCTTTTGACCGCCAGAGTCACATATACTTGACAAGCGCTAGTGAGCCCTGTGCGCCAACGACGTCTATAGTTGACATAAAAACGGACTATAGCATATATTGTGTGGTAGATATCAAATGGTGTCAGCACATTTTTTTTTTAATTTTGAGCTATATCGTACGCTTTGCGTATATGGCACGGAAATGGAATTTAGTCCTGGCAGTCAAAAGGTTAATAAAAACCTTATCGTAGCTACAGCTCTTTTATCAATACGGAAAACGGTATTTTTAATTGGATTTATTTGTAAATCTATCTAATGTACTTAAAACGACAATATTGTCTGAAAAAGATCAATCTTATATCGATAAAATCGTCATATTTTTTATAGTTATCGTGTATAATTTTTATTTTGAAATTATTTTGTAGTTTACACAGAGACAATGCTAAAGTTGGCTCATAATTGTATTTTTTTACTGATAAGCGGAATTAAAATTCAGATATCTGTAATAGTAATTGATTAATAAAATGTATCAAGTCACTTTTTGGGTTATCTTCATATTTTGTATGTTCTAAACTGTAAGTTTATCTTTCACTTTGACTAGCAAAAGTTTGAAATTGACTGAAATGTTTATTTAAATGTTTCCTTAAGCGTTATAGTTTACTAGCTGTTACCCGCGACTTCGCCCGCTCGAAATATTTACTAAGGTTACTCAGGCAGTACTTATTTGTATACCCAGACACATTTTCGGTTACTAAAAACAGCTTATAATAAAACGATTTTATACAACTTCATCAAAATCGGTTCAGTTGTTTATGTTTGAAAGCCTAAGAGACATTAGTCCCCCATTTCAACTCCAATTTCATCCCCGTACAGTTCGAAATTACAAAATTGCTAGATCAAACATTTATTTGCTTCGTGTCAAGTACCTATATACAGATTTTCATGGTTTTTATCTTCAACGATGGGGAGCTTCCGTATACCTATACTTTCATCCCCTATTTCAATCCTAATTTTATACCTATACAGTTCGAAGTTTGCTTCATGTCAAGTGTCTATATTTACAAAGTTTCATGGTTTTATCTTCAACGGTTGGGAACTTCCATATTGACATTCATCCCCCATTTCAACCCTAATTTCACCCTCGTACAGTTCGAAATTACCAAATTGCTAGAACAAACATTCGTTTGCTTCGTGTTAAGTGCCTATATTAAACAGAGTTTCATAGTTTTATCTTCAACGGTTGAGAACTTCCATATTGACATTCATCCCCCATTTCAACCCCATTTTCACCCCCGTACAGTTTGAAATTACAAAATTGCTAGAACAAACATTCGTTTGCTTCGTGTCAAGTGCCTATATACAGAGTTTCATGGTTTTATCGTCAGCGGTTGGGAACTTCTATATTAACATTCACTTTCCCCATTTCAACCCCATTTTCACCCCCGCACAGTTTAAAATTACAAAATTGATAGAACAAACATTCGTTTACTTCGTATCAAGTATCTAGATACAAAATTTGATAACATTAAAATGACGAGTTTTCATACAACCGTTCATCCCTTGTTTCACCCTCTTAGGGGTTGAATTTCGCAAAACCCCGTCTTAGCGAGCGCCTACGTGCTAAAAGGAACCTCCATGCAAAATTTCAGATTCCTAACATTTGTAGTTTCTGAGATTCCTTGATGAGTGACCTTTCGCTTTTATATATATAGATAAAATTCATGGATTTCTTTCCAAGTGCAAAACTTGGCTTAAGTTCAATTTTGTGTTTTTGAGTTCCTTTGAAGTCACCAAACTCTAAAATTACTCCACCAATTCAGAAGGTTTTGAAACCTTTTCAGTGTTATTAAATTGATAAAATAACCACACTATGCTTCATATTTCACGTTATAAAGGTATAGAGATATAATCAGTATCATAACGTACTAGACATTATTTCCATAGATAATGCGCGGTACCTCCCGATTTGTAAGCCCCGAGCTGTCAGGACTTCGTCAATCTCAGACTTTATGGTACGTTTTGTTTCGTTGCAAATGTCAATTTCAACAAACCTTCCCCTAAACATAAGTTTCGTTATCTGTGGCATCGCGCTCGCGTGACGTTGTCGAATCGAAATGAATGGAACGCTACGCGGCTGCCACGGTCGCCATCTTGGAAAATGGCGGTTTTCCGATTTGCTTTGAAATTTTTAGTTTTAGGTTAATTAGTTTTATTATTGCGGCACGCATGAAATGTTCCTGAAAATTGGAATAGTCCGACTATTTAATGGCGCGGGATGAAATATAGAGCAGTTTGGAGTAAAGTTTTAAAGATAGATTAAATTTATTTATGTATCTATATATTATCACTCCATATCAACCAAGAGATATAATAAATACTGGCGTATCCGTTACTATGGTGTTCATGTTTACAAATGAAAAATATGAGTCCTTTTCCGTTCAATACGGCGCAGTTTCTATTTTAACACAGAGGAGAAAAAACAAAATAAAACAGCTCTTAACTACAGTAGAATTACGTCTTTACTCGCGTCTCGCTATCAATTAAGCACTAGACCTTAACCAAACATCAACCGATTGTACAAAATCGTAACATACTATCGCAACACTAATCGACGCCGTAAACGTCGCCTTTAAATCATAACCACATCACTAGCTCACATCGAAACTTCCAATTTCAACTTTACCACATCGTAATAAAAACTCGAAAAAATAAAATAATAACAATCGTATTCAAATCGAGTAAACGACAAAGGAAACCGAACTATATCGGTTTCGGATAAGGTTGAATGTTAATTGGAATGTGAATGTATCAGTACTCTATGAAATGGCGGCCAAGTAAAGTTGATTTTTATTGGAGCATGCTTTGAACAATGGGTGTGACGAATGCCTAAATTTGTTGTAGGTACGAACTCGCGAGCTTTGCCATCTGGCGGGAGAACGAGACCAAAATATTGATGATGTCATTGTCATTAGGGGTAACAAGATGCCTTTGTCTGTAAGGAAGGTTGACCGAAATACATCGGAACACAATTATAAATAGGTTTAGAACTTCTATTCGTTCCAACGAAGCTGTAGAGGCCCTTACATAATCGTGAGGTCGTTACTTCAATTCCCGTCTGCAACTGATCATTTTGTCATCACAAATAGCAAAAATCGGAAAAGAAAACATCGTGAAAAAGCAAACGCATTCAAATGAAGACCTTATTCAGAGATATGCGTAATCCAATCCACCATTTCGCTCTTGGTCAGCGTCATGGATTTCGACCTTGGCTCTCTCTATAGAAGATAAAGCCTTGATTGGGAAAATTTGTTGGGCGGCTGATGTTACTGGTTCACCCGTTAATGTTTTTGATGCCAGGACCGTGCAGAGAAAACATATAATAAAGAGCTGTCTTTAACAACAATATCTGTAAACATTCAGCAGATCAAACTAAGCAAAGCTTTTAATATTGGAACCTTTGAAAGCTGATAAAAATACTTACTTAAATAAATACTTACTTAGAAAACCCTAGATACAGAACGGTTAAAGCCGTAAAGCGCGCTTATATACCTAAATAATAGTTACAACTCTTCTTCAATTTGATTCTAGATCAAATATACATATATCTTTGAAGAACCAATTTCACAAGATTAAAAAACGTCACACATAATTAAGATAATAATTACCTATTAAGATTATTATCGTCTGATATATCATAATAAAATAATAATTACTTCAAACACGTACGATTATTAGTATATTACCAGTAGATATTAAATAAAGATAAATAGATTTCTTAATGTAAATACTATTATAATTATTAAAAAAAAAGTTGATAATCAGTTTTCGCCACACCAAGAATTCGGATTATAAAATGCTGATCGACTACGTACGTTAGTGATATGAAGAGATAAGGACTGAAATCAAAATATATACAATTGTAACGTCATTTTGGGGTATTTCCACGTGTAAAATTGATAATTAAATTAAATGTGTTAATTTTCACATAACGATAAAAAGTTTGATAATTTCTGATAAAGAAGTTAATAAAATTATTTGAACACGGAAATTTTCACCTACATAATATCACTTTAGAACTGGCCTTTTTTTAAATATTAGGCATATGTACTGTATCTCAGGTTCGCCATTTTGTTTATCCAGTAGTTTTAGTATTTATTTCACTTCACTCACAATTTACAAAACAATCAATAGTTGTGGAGGATTTGGTGTATTTGTGATAAATCTATTAGAATGCATTTATAAGAATGTCAGCGGTCAATTTTGAATGACAGAAATAAATGAACCCTACAAATATTTTATTATCTTATATATAAAATTCTCGTGTCACAGTGTTTGTTTCCTTACTCCTCCGAAACGGCTTTACTGATTTTAACCAAATTTTATATGCATATTCTGTAGGTATGAGAATCGGCTACTAGCTATTTTTCATACCCCTAAGTGACAAGGGTTGTTCACTAAGGCAAAACAACGTTTGCGGGGTCAGCTAGTCTTATATATAAAATTCTCGTGTCACAGTGTTTGTTTCCTTACTCCTCCGAAACGGCTTTACTGATTTTAACCAAATTTTATATGCATATTCTGTAGGTATGAGAATCGGCTACTAGCTATTTTTCATACCCCTAAGTGACAAGGGTTGTTCACTAAGGCAAAACAACGTTTGCGAGGTCAGCTAGTTACCTATATTTTAACCTACCCCTAACTGCTCCCGGCGCAAAAGTGCCCATGATGCTCGCCGCGTTCCCACGCTGAACGGCAATGGCCAACCTTTGCTCCAGGAACGCGCCAGCGCAAATCAAAGAGAGAGTATCAGATTTGACTATTTAAAAAAACTTTTATGTCATTTATAAATTAAAAATATTAAACCAAAATCATAAAATTCAGAACTCGTTCAAGACCCCGGGAATACTATACCTAATGTAGTATGCACTTGAAAAATCGAAAACATACCTCTCGAGAGCCACGAAAAAGATTTGTACAATTTTTTATGCATTTTTTTTTATTTTAATCTTCGAAATCTTTTCGAAAAGGATCAACACAAAAATACATATATTATACTATATTTTATATCTGTATTACATCCAGTTTAAATTTCTTTATAACATTATGGGATACATCATATGCATCAATTCTATCTTATATGCACGTTTATCCGACTGCAATATTTCATGCTTAGAAACTCATAGGCTTACAATATCATTATTTTTTTAATTAGCGGATAATATTATTTAGTAGATTCTTTCAATTAATATAAATATGCTTGCACTTGACCTCTATTTCATCCGATGTATGAGCTGTTGACTTCATGTAAAATATGTATTTCCAAAGCTTAACTAAATTCCTCTACCACTCAAACACTTAACAATCTAATCAAAAACTCAATAACATTTGCACTTATATTCAAAATAATTATCTTGTTTAAAATAATTGTCTTTTTATGACGAAGTGCATATTAAAATTAATTAATTTTATCATTAAGTTTCTATGCTTTGTTCAGTCAACGTACCATTGTTGGTTTCTGCAAAATCATTTTCCTTTTACATTTTGTATTCTGTCGCACCAAAGAACCAACTTGCATTTGGCTTAGTTGTCAGTATGTTTTGGGTCGTCTATGAGTTCAATTCCCATCGAGGCAAATATATGTGGGATTAATAAAAACATGTTCTGTGTCTGGGTGTTTCTATGTATAATAAGTATATATTTCAATGTACCTACATATACAGGTATTATATCAATAATCTGGCTGCCATAGCTTTGCATTGTTTAGAATATTATGGTTTTGTGTGAGAAATGGCCATCAATATCTGTGTTTTCATTTACTAACAAATGTATATAATGCCATTTATGACTTGGTTACCTTAGAACTATGTATTATGACATTTGTTTTAGATTAGACTTGTTTTTTATTATAAGTATCAGTATAAAAAACACCGTCGCGCACCTCACAGTATTGTCCTTCATTGATAGCTTGTTGCCATACTTCAAATAATCTATACTAATATTATAAAGCTGAAGAGTTTGTTTGTACATTTGTTTGAACGCAAAGATCTCTGGAACTACTGGTCCGAATTGAAAGATTTTTTCTTTGTAGGATAGTCCATTTATCGAGGAAGGCTATAGGGTATTTAACATTACGCTACTATTAACAGGAGCGGAGCATGACTGGAAAATGTAACAAAAACGGGAAAAAATATTGCTTTTTGAGAGCTTTTGTTGCGTGACAGCATGTGTCATTATGTCATATGTTAAAGGTTGCGTCATTAGAACCTAAAGTAACCGAATTTGTTCAACATTTTAATTGGTACGATCAATTTTTGAAAGATGGCGTAGCAACGCACGCGCGGTCAGCTAGTATAATATATACTTGAAGCAGCTTTATGTACGCGTCGAATAAACCTAAACCATAAAACGAAGGATTTGAGTGTCACTGTGTATTTATAGTCAAATAATCGTCTAGAATACCTACACGCGTTAAATGCAAAACAACTTTATAGATACCTTGGGAATTATGTTAGATAATTCACGGTAAAACCAGCTCAATGCAAACTTAGATAATAATTAATATCTAGGCTTACTCAGAAGAGCTGCACTGAGACGAAAGGGACTCAAAAATATAATATTTTTATTTACTTTATTTATGAAAGCGATTTTTGTTACAGAATAAACAAAATACAATTTAGTTTCTTTGTACTTACTAATAATATCTTCTAATCCTACTAATATTATAAATGTCAATATATGGATGTTTGGATGTATGTTGCTCAATCACATATTAACGGATCGGGCTGAAATTTGGAGCACAGATAGAAGAAGAAATAGGCTAATTTTTATCCCGGAAAAACAACAGGAACGGGAACTACGCGGGTAACACCGCGTGGCGCCGCTAGTCTTTAATAATACGAGTACTATAACCGCGAAGGTTTGTGAGTATGTACCAAGGTATGTTTTACATCGGAGACTGTGCAAACAAAACCGCGGGATGCCACATATAAAGATTTCATTTAATTTGAATATTACTTGAAATAATATGACATAACGGTATATATACTAAGTAATAGTTACACACGGAAAAAATATACATTGAATCACAGTACCTCCTTCTTGTTTGAAGTCGGTAATAAAAATCCCGTCACCTTACCATTATCCATGACGCACTGAACCATAAAAATACCTTACTAACATTACCGCCCTTTTTTTAATACCCTAGTATTTTAAATACCCTCGTACCTACACTAATATCTATGTACATTCTGCAAGTAACCTATGATCAAACGAAATAGGGTGTCTAGATTACAACCTACAGTCTAGATTGCGCTCTTTTAAATTTTGCATTTTTTACATTTAGCCTGTAATTTGGGGTAATTTTTACCGTGAACTAGCAGACAGTTTGATTGTACATGGCAACCCCGTTTGTTCAATTAATGGTTTTCTTTTTTTCTATTGTTATAAAATATGTTTTTTGCTGTACAGAGCCACGATGTGAATTTTTGCCACGAAATTTTGGACTCTTCATGTTGTAATAGCTGTGTGACTCTGTGCTTTTATGGGTAGGCGTATTGCATCAGGCACTTTTCCTGTTTGTCCCATAAATTAACATTTAACAAAAAAATGTTTTGGAATAACGTTTGTTTCGTAAATTGTCGGACGTCTCGGGAACCGTATTATTTTATCTACATTGTCTGCATTTTGCCCTATTTTGTAAAATAAATAGATTAGCGCTACTACGATATAATTTCAACTTTAACAATTATTTATATTGCATCTGTTTTAAATAATATCGTTTAGTGTCATATCAGTATTTTTATTAGTGCCAAACAATTTTAGAGACGCGTTGATGTCTTTTGTAGAGTCCACACAAAACGTACATTTTAAAATTTAATAAAAAACATTCCTAAAACCAGCCTAATTTAGTATTTTGAGTATTGATAAATATAGAAAACAATCCTTTCGCGATGATTTGCCTTCCATCAATCTGAATACTCTTTATTATATCATGTATCGGTTTCACCAGCTTTGTTCCCGATTTCATTATTTTTCCGAGATAAAAATATGTCTATATGAGTCTATATATTATGTTATTTCAGACCATTATTTTACTATGTACCAGATTTCTTGTATTCTTACAAACTTTGGATTTAATAATATTTATAAGATTTCTTAGTACCTACATGTTCAAGCTACAAGGTAAATACCTTAATACGTAAGTAAGTAATAACCTTAGTAGTAAGTAACGTAAGTAAATGGTAATGTTTGCATATTTGGTACTAATTGGTGGTACAATTATAAGTAAAAGTACATCCCCAAGGGGACTCAACAAAGAGTCTTACAACTATTACAAAGAGAACCTATATTATACACAAACCAAAGAGGTCATTGCCTTTAGGAATCATACAAACTAAACTAAGAAATGTATAACTTTAGTATTGAACAGTATTAATGTAGTACTATTATACATCATATTTAAACCTACAAAAATACTGCTATTATTGGTGACGTGAGCATACAAGATATCACTTATCTAAAAACTTTAATTAAAAAAAATCGAAAGAAAAAAAAATCGTCAGGTAAAAAAAACGTTGTATACTATCTAAGGACGCTTGGGTGGTTGTGACAAATCTAACGATATCATAATTATCAAAATCCGTCCAGCCGTTTGGAAGATTCGTGGAAATAAAGAAATTTACAAACATACAAGATACGCGCGAAAAACATAACCCTTCTTTCAGTCAGCGTCCGCGCACGTACTTCTCCACTGCTCCAGAACCGTTTCGACGCTACGCTACATTAGCCTACGAAAACGTGCACGCCCAACAATATTTTCACTTTAAAAATAGCAAAATGTTGTCTAATCTTTATGTATCTGTAATTTATATAGTGTATACAGTTTTCAGCCCACACGTAGGTACACGCCATTACTTCACAAATAGGCTATGAAGCACACAACTTCCTCAATATACCGATAGCCTCTTATCCTAACAACAAAAGGCCATATATTAGATAAATTCACGTTTTTACGGCGCTAATGAGCCATCATGGGCCATCATGGTCTACTGCCCGTATGATACAGCACAGCGACTGAACGCAACATGGGAATCTTTTGTGGGTTTGAAGTGTCGATAACTGGTTAATAAAATTTATTATTTTAAAATCCATGTATGGTTGCCTGGAAGAGATAGATTTGATAGGGCCGGCAATTGAACCCGTCAAGCGGCAGCCCATATATGGGCTTGGCGCCTGATATGACACATCATGTGAAAAAATTGTAAAAATAAAATTGTATCTACCCTCAAGAATTTTGAGGGTAGTTTAGCAAAACAAATTATAAATGAAGCTTTATCAATAAAATATTTTTGCGGCAGCAGTATAAAAAAAACAATGAACTAGTGAAATCAATTCATATAATTTGTCTTAAAATTTATCTCAACTGAGGGGTTAAAATGTACAAAACACGCATTAAAAACTATATTTTTTTTAATTTTTTTTTTACCTTTAAAGTTTTAGTATAAGACGCACACAAAAAAACTATAAGAAACACATTTTGGCGTTATATTCCTCACAGTCAAAGACCAAAACGCGTTTGTTTACCCGAACTTTGCCAGCGTGGTGGGTTATAACCTTGATTCTCTACTAGTGAGAGAACTCCCCGAATCCCAGCAGTGGGATCATAATGTGGGCTACTTACATTTTTAATTAATCATCAGGTTCGTCACGTCATTAATTAAAAATGTGTACCCACGTTTATATTTTCACAGCAAACTGGATCGTCACAGAAGACATCAGACTTTCAAATAAAAACCATAGCCTATTGTTACGAAGCGATTTGATCAGGCCGCGTTAATGGAGTGACGTAATATTACTGCACTGGTACCAGTTCCTAGTGTCATAGTGACTAGAATGTGATATCATAATTGTGAGGACATAGGATCAAATCCCATATTTATTTTTGAGTAATTTTTTAAATAGTATATGTATGTCACCAGAAAATTATCAACATCGGTTTATAATCTAACTCGTGAGATTATAATCTGTCGATTTTTACGATGTAATATACAAGTTTGTTATCAGCACTGTCTTTAACGGTGAAGAAAGAAAGTTTGGTAGTGGTAGGAGTAGGACTCTTAGCAGAGTCCGCCTGGGGAAGTACCACACCTTTGCCAGTTATTCTACCGCCAAGCAGCAATGTGCAAACATTACTGTGTTCCGGTTTGATGGGTAATGTTTCCAGAGAAATTACAGGGCTTAGAGATATAACAACTTAGATTTCTGGGTGACGAGCGCAGTGCGGTGCTAGGTAATGATTTGGACTCTTCATGTTCCAATAGCTGCGTGTCACTGTGCTGTTATGTGGCAGGTATGTTGCTTATCATCAGGCACATGTCCTGCTCGTCTCGTCACTCTTTATTTAAAATAAAAATATAAAAAAGCGTCGCGAGGAAACCGGCTTGTTTCCAAGAATCTTTTGAAATCATGCCTCAATCTGCACTTATGGCTTTGACTCTCTCCTTGCGAGATAAGCCCCGGAGTCCCAGCAGTGGGAACGTTGGGTTGCTATTGGTTATTCTAGTCAAATTACTTGATATTACTATAAATAGAAGAGAAAACATTCGTATACGTATTGTTGTAAAGCATTATCTACGGCCGTCGTGAGTAAAGCCTGTCGTTAAAGCGAACGTAAAACACTGATAGGCTGAAATGAGAATAAGCTATATTTTATAGGCAATGTTTATAGCCACTTACTGTAAACTATGTAAACAAAACTGTATTTACTATTTTTGTAATATTTTTTAACACCTTTGACGAAGTTAATCACTTTTTAGTTAAAAAGAAGAATGAGAATAAAAAAAATCTTACAGTTATAAACAGGTAGGTATATAATTTAAATAATTAGAAAGAAAAATAATGAGCGTACATTTTTAAAATGCGCGCACACATGAAAAACCCTGAAGATATGAAATACTGCAAAAACACTGAGAGAAGTGCTATTAATCGCGATCTTATCGCTTACAGCGAAAAATCTCTTTTCCTACAAATGTTACAAATGCCAATGTTTGGATGTTTGTTGTTATATCAAGTCGTAACGCATAAACGGATCGGGGTAAAATTTACTACACAGTGCAAAAACTACAGAGAGTAGTGCTACTAATCGCGATCTTATCGCTTACAGCGAAAGATCTATTTTCCTACAAATACTACAAATAATGTCAATGTTAGGATGTTTGTTGCTCAATCAAGTCGTAACGCATAAACGGATCGGGTTGAAATTTGGCACTCAGAACATGGTCTGAAAAACATATATAGGCTACTTTTTATCCCGAAAAAATAACGAGAACTACGCGGGTAACACTACGGGACACTGCTAGTCTTATATAATCTTCTTTTAAAACTCTGAGCACCTGTTTTAAATTCTAAACTATATTTACAAGTAAAAGCAACGTTTGCAAGTCACAGCCATCGACAGCCCCGAGGGTCTACCACCTCACTAAAACTGTCTTGCTTTGACATCGCCCTCTCTTTTCTTTCCGCTTGAAAAGACAGAGACAGCAATAGCAATGCCATAGCCACAATTTAGTTAGGCGGTAGAAGGGCCGTTGAAGGTGCGCTAATGACGGTGGGTGTCGAGAAACGCTCAGTCATGGTGTCTGATGGCGAGCGCGCTCAAAATGGCTGACATCGATACGGTGTGTACTCCACTTTAAGACCACCTTTTTGGTCGTTGGGTGTAATTTAAAACGTTGGAGATACGCGTCGAAGATTTAAGACAGAAAATAATATTGTTATAGTATTTTTTGTATTTTATCGTATATACTACATTTATGTTCTTTAGATTTAATTTATTAATTTATTTGTCCTTGGGCATCGCTGACAAAATGATAGTTTTTTTTCATTACAATCCTGCTAGATTACCGTTGCCACCAAAAAGTGTATATGCGTGTGCGTCAAATACATATCACTGGGTGTAATGTTTTTAAATGACTTTATACTTTAAATAAAGTGGCCAAGTGCGAGTTGGACTCGCCCAGGAAGGGTTCCGCTGCAGCAAGTAACATAATATACATAGTACACATAGTTCTTGTAGTTCGTTGTAACTTTGATCGAAGTTTCAATAATAGTGTATTTATGACGTACTAAAAAAAACTACTCATCAGATCGAGTTCAAACTAATTTTCGTTGGTAGTTTACATGGTAATGTACATCATATATTTTTTTTTGATTTTTCATTTTCTTACTTTAGAAGTTAGAGGGGGGGGGGGACACACATTTTACCACTTTGAAAGTGTCTCTCGCGCCAATTATTCAGTGTAGACGAAAATGATTTTAGAAACCTGAAAATCATTTTTAAAGACCTATCGATAAACACCACACACGTGTAGGTTTGATGAAAAAAAAAATTTTGAGTTTCAGTTCTCAGTATGGGGGTTGCCCCCCATAATTTTTCTTTTTTTTAATTATTTTTGTTCAAATCTTAATGCGGTTCACAGAATACATCTACTTACCAAGTTTCAACAGTGTAGTTTTCATAGTTTCGGCAAAAAGTGGCTGTGACATACGGACGGACAGACAGACAGACAGACAGACAGACAGACAGACATGACGAATCTATAAGGGTTCCGTTTTTACGTTTTACGGAACCCTAAAAATAGCGTTATGCACTTTCTCTACATAAACTATAACTGTCTAAAATTGTATACTCCTCCGTTTGAATTCATTTTTGTTAAAATAGACACAAAGATTTTGCTTTACGTATTAATATACCTATATCTAGATTAAAACATCCTCATAAAAATAACAATAAATTAGCACTTAAATAAGAAAATGCTCGTTACTGACCTAGTCAATGTCTAAAAACATTTTTGTGTGAGATTATAACAGTTAAATCTAGTATGTACACCGTCATTCCATTATAATAATTACAACGAAATAACTCCCATAATGACTAAACAAAAGATTTAAAAAAGTGATAACATTTTTAATTTACGTATGCAGAATACCGTGGTAAACAAAATCGCAATTAATCCCAGCTTAATGTTTAAATTAATATTAATTCACAAAATAATTAATGTTAATATAAGTTATCTAATATAGACATTGTTAAATGTATGAAAGTTTTGAATAATTCTGTATTCATGAGGTTTTTCTCATTGCCTTCTCGTGCGTCGTTTGTTTCACATTATTTTTAAAAGTCGAGGTCAAGTGCAGAGGTCAAAAAACTTAGAATTTTAGAATTCCAAATATTTTGGTTTTCGTTTATGAATATTTATTGGGATGCTTTAGTATTTAAACTGTTTACGTTTACTAATGAATCTACGACAAGCATAGGAAACTAACTGTACTGAAGTTCAAAGCTTTTGTGTCAAATTATTGGATGTAAATTTGGTTTGTCATCATATTGAAAGTGAATCGTTTCTTTTTTCACATGCATCATCGTAGACAGCATCACCGTTTAAAATCAAGCGTGAAGGCTATATAAGTTATAAGATTACCTATTATGGATCGAAAATACATTTATTTACATAATTCTTTAAATTTACACTATATATGCATAAAGTAAACATAACAATTATATTTTACAAAAAAAATACATCAATCATTCATGTACTGTATAATTGGCTATGCAACTGAATTGAAACATAGATGGATAGCTTCTTTAAGCGTAATTTAAAACCTCTTAATTACTTTTAAAGTTCATATAAACACAACAATATCCATCAGACGGTCTGTCAGGCTTTTATTTAAGCTACAAATCTGCTAAAAGGCAAGAAACACATTTCAAAATGCCCTAAGCATTTAATTGTAGTCAGATATTCATCGGAAGCATGACTTGGCTATTTTAATTAAAACGCCTTTGGGCATTTATTTATTTTTAACCTTAATTATTAAGAAGTTAAAAGGAATGTTAAAAGGTGAAGTGCACGTTATAACCACTTATAACTTTAGCTAAATACATCTATTGATATAAAAAGTTAAAATGTTATCAAGCGTCTTAGTTACATAACTGTGTGTAATATTTTATGTAGCGTTCTGGTGGGTAACGGCTTTAATATTCTAATAGTCAATATACAACTTAACTGATTAGTACACACATGACTAACATGGACTTACCACTACTCAAACTGTAACATCCCTTCTACTCAACCTGACCTCTTTTCTCACAATTTGACATGAGGTTTAAATATCATCTAAATAAATGTCACGTGTACTATAGCATCCCATCTCCTATATTATATGACATACCATTTTCAACGTTATTAGCAACTGCTCAAACTAACATCTTCTAATTGTCATAAACATACTCTACTTTTCACATATCTCCTACTACCCAAACCAGCCTTTTCTGACTGTCGTCAACACACTACTACCCACGCTAACCTTCTCAATCGTAAACATATGCTATTTTCCCCGGATCCTCCATTATCCTTTCCTTTTTATTCAGCAAACCTTTTCTATTTACATCAAAACAACTACCCACATCATCCTTGACTACCCTCGCTAACCTTCACGATCGTAAACATACACAACTTTTTATTTAATATACTACCCAAGTCAGTCATTTCTAACTGAGGTCAACACATTACTACTCCACACTGTCGGTTGTTTGACTACCCAAGCTAACCCTTTCCATCATAATCACACGTTACAATTCACGTTTCCTTCACTACCTCAGCTAACCTTTTCTGATATCAATATACACACCTATCAAAATAATCCTCGCCTACCCACACTAACTTTCGCGATCATAAACACACGCTACTTTTTACATCTCTCCACTACCGCAACTAAACTTTTTTAACAAAAAATACACAACTACCCACATAGCTTTCGACTACCCAACCTAACTTTTACTATCATAAACACAATTTACTACTCACGTTTCTTCCACTACCGCAACCAACCTTTTCTGACGTCAATATACACAACTACCCACATAAAACTCTAACCTACACAAACCCTCTCGATCGTAAACACACGCAACTTTTCACATCTCTTCCACTACCACAACCAGCCTTTTCTGACATCAAAATACACAACAACTACCCACACAAACCTCGACTACCCAACCTAACCTTCCTCTCTCCCGCAGTACGACGAGAGCCTTCACGGCGGGGGCTACATGGAAGGCGGCGCGATGTACCATGAGCACCGGCTGACGCACCCCCACCTCCCCCCGGTGCACTACCCTCCCCCTGCGGCGCCTGCGCACGCGCTACCCGGGGAGCCGCTCGTCCACAAGAGAGACAAGGATGCCATATACGGGTGAGTAGCGGTAAAGTGTGCTTTTACACATTTTCGATGTTGTACTGTGAGTCTTTGAGAGCGAAAACCCCGAATCTCAAAACTGGGAAAAATGGCCTATTATAAATCTCTGAGTCTTAAGGAGTCATTTGATCATTTGTCTACAAATTCAAATATCATTAACATTTCCTACATTTATATTCCTAGAATTAGAACTGGGGTCTTCCCACTTAAAGATAGAGTCAAAACGCTGGCTGAATGTGGTTTGACTGATGTCTGGATGTCTATTTTTTTAACCTACCGGTTTCCTCACGGTGTTTTCCTTGCCATTAAAGTAGCTGCAGAACTCTTGCTTGTGAAATCAGTTGTTTAAGTACTTCACAGGGCTACTACAGTTTCATTTTGTTTTAATAGGAAAAGCGTAGTATCTTTTTTCTCAGAACTTACAATGTCCCTTTTCGCAATGCGTAATACGCTCTTACGATTTACGCTTTGTGATTTCGTCAGAGTCTCGATATACGTAGCTGCTGTAATATTTTTCAACTAAATATCAAACAAGAACATCGTTTATCAACAATGAACATTGTTTATTGAACAAACTTAGCAGAGGTTTTTTTAATTCAAAATATAGCAACTCCACAGACTCCGGGGCCCGCTACCTTTGTAATTATGGGTTCTTTTTGTTACATTATTCTTGGATTAGGAGAAGAAGAAGCAAATAAGGGGGAGTAGGGAACATTTTTAAACTAATTATAGTGCTTTTTACTCGGAGTTTGCTAATTTTTTTTTTTTTTTGTAAATATTTGTGGACAATTCACACACAACACCATCTGACTACTACGTCGTCGTGTCCTCCCGGCTCAGAGGCTCCAATACGACCGCATTTATATTCCTAATGGCTATTTTCAGTTCCACTAAACATATTTCGTACTATAAGAGTCGGAGAGCTGATACAATACTTATATAATTGTAAATACATACTTGCAATCCATCGTTAAATACCTTGCATTGTAATAGCATATCTGTGTATGTATCGATAAGTCGTTGGCAGAGAGCGGCGTTCCTGTCAGATACCTGTCAGATTGTATGCATTTTCTTGACCACTTCCTGCCAAAAATAATGCGAGGCACTTTGTATTGCGCGTCTGGCTAAGATGTCAAGCATGATTTGAATATCTAATCCAATGAATATATTTTATAAATCAATAGATGATGATGGTTTTGATAGATAAACTCTTTACTACACTTAACAGAAAAAACATAGAAAAACAATCGTGTACATCTAAAAGGAGAGATGAGAGGCTTTTGGTAAAAATCAAATTTGAACAATACAGCCTGTAATAATCATTTCAGGCTGGCAGGCATTTCGCGAAATAACTATATGAGAACAAAATCAAATCATTTAATAAAATAAAGACAAACTTCCTGGCAAAGAGAAAATATAGGCTATTCAAAACCCGTTAGATAAACTCTCTGCCGTTATCGGATCTGAAACGTTCAAATGATCAATAAAATGTCAAAGAGTAAAATATAAAACAGAAGGGTAATTGAGAGACAAGTAGCGGCGCGCGTGAGCGATCATAGATTAGATCCAGATTGTGCAGACGTGACCGATACAATCTGCATGCCTACTGACGCTCTACTGGGAGCGAGTAGCGGGAATAACACGCATAAGAGGTAGCGGAAAATATATGAAACAAGCATCTTTTCGCGATTTCATTCACGTAGAACACAGAAAATTGCTATTTCCTAAAGAAATCTTAAATTTTTCCGGGTGAAAAGTAGCCTTACATGTGACTTCAGGCTATAATCTGAGTGTCAAATTTTAACCTGATGCGTTTAATTGTGATGACGCAGTGAAACTACTAACATCCAGACACAAAAATATCGCATTTACTATATCAATTAGGATATTTGAAGTTATACAACTAAAAATATAATACAATGTTGTATATATTATGTACTTGTTGTTGATATTAGTAGTAAGGTAATATTGAAATTGTTTCGTTCTCTAAATATATAGATAATATTATAGCAATAAATATTTAAAATAATACTTCAAATTAAAATAATCATTCAAATCTTTGCCATATGTCGTCAACAGGCATTATTTTAAGTTATTATTATTGTGTTTATATTATATATTAGTCTTATTTCGAATGAATACAATATAAATTTGAGTTATATGATGTAAAGATATATGATTCGTTAAATATTATAGTAATAAATCCCATATTAGTAGGTAATCAAAATAAGTTATTAAGTAATGTAACAATATAATATAGATGGGTGACATTATGTGTTTATAATAATATCCTAATAACGATGGTCATGTTTATGTTTAAATGGAATAATCATTAATCTTAGGAACTAGAATATAAATTAATAACACACTTAAATTGGGTTAGATAGGTAGGTAATGGTAAGCTAAAATTTTAATAATAACAGGAAATAGATAATGTTTGGATTTGATCTATCATTAGTTATATGTATTTGCATTTAATAAGTAATACCTAACTTTTTGTTTGATTACAAAAAGACTATAATAATGGAAAATCATTAAAACCTAACGGTCTGATTGTTCGTACACGGAACAGCATCATCGAATAAAATAATCAATTTTTTGTTGTATATAACGACTGATGGATACAAGCGATATATCATAATTTAAAAACATATCTATTACTTGGATGCGTGCTGGAGCGATGCGGAATCGACTTCCTTTCTGCGCCTGCGCACCTAACGAGACCTGGCGAAAAAATGGCCTCCTCATGCGAAACACTGACACGCTATAGAATATGAAATCAGTGGAGAAACAGTTTCAATTTTTCAACACTGCTGCCTCTACCTAACTCAACCTTTTAACAACTTTACCTCTTTTAGTTCAAACCTCCGACAATTAATTGGGATTAGCAAATAATTGGATTTAGTGACTAATAACACATTACTAACTCTAACTTTTAAGTTATTTAATCATTTAAAAACTATCGACATACACCAAAAAATGTAGTCCTTAGGAGAAAAGTAATCAAGCCGCCATTTTCCTCCGCATATAAAGAGATCGTTTAAAAATGAGGAACCAGTATTTTAGTATTAATAGTAAAAATATATTTTTCAATCTTATCAAATTTACGCATACCACTTTTTTAACCAAAACGTGCTTAAACCTGTTTCTCTGCAAGTTCACCCAATCCGTGCTAATACAGATATATAAATTACCAGTTAATTGCAATAACTTTCACACTGGCAACCGCAAGTTTCCGTAAAAACAGTAATCATGGCTCGTCTCTCAGTAATACCAGCTTCGAGTCAAACAATAGATTGCCTTTATAGTAATAAGCGAGCTCTTCTGCTGAGTTATGGCACAGTTTTTGCATTAAGAGGATTACTTTTTTTCACTTAATTTTAACTTTAATTTGCATTCCGAAAGGCAGCGCGTTGCTTTCGTTTACTATAACAACCCTATCTGTATTTCTTACTAGCGTACCGCCCCGATTTTGCTCGTGGTACATACTATATAGCTTATAACACTCAAGGATCATATAAATATTCAACGGTGAAATAATTTTTGAATTCGGTCTAGTAGTTCCTGAGATTAGTGCAAACGAAAAACCTCTTCAGGTTTATAATAAATATAAGTATTCTAATTTTTTGCTTTTTTTTTTATAGCATAGAGTGACGAGACGAGCAGGTCATGTGCCTGATGGTAAGCAACATGCCTGCCACATAACAGCACAGTAACACGCAGCTATTGGAACATGATAGTCCAAATCATTACCTAGCACTGCACTGCGCTCGTCACCCAGAGATCTAAGATATTATGTCTCTAAGCCCTGTAATTTCTCTGGAATCATTGCCCTTCAAACCGGAACACAGTAATGTTTGCACATTACTGCTTGGCGGTCTAATCTAATCTAATCTAATACTAGAGTCCCGTTCTGGCATCGCTCGGGGAATGTCATATAATAAACTAATTTTGAATAAAAAAATGCTATCATAAATTGAGCTATTAATTGTCCTATATCTATAAATTGGACCAATTTACCCAAAAAAATATACTTCGAGAATATTGATAACAAACATTAGGACACGGGATTTATATGCACTAAGATATATTTACAAATACAAGTACGTAATATAAATCAGTATTAGGTATATCGACTACGAGTATCTACCTCCCTTAATACAAGATTTTTCTCTATAGATCGGCTAGTAGCTTGAAAAAGCAACATCGTTTCACTGTTGATGATCCGCAGGCTTAATTCCACTTTCATATTAAAAACATCTGAGTTGTGTTGCTTGAGTGGGTGTTCCTCGATGGATATAATCTGTGTCTTCAAGTGTAAGATAGAATCAGTTTCTTTGATGTAAGTATCGTAGACCTGATCGTCGCACCAGAGCGGGCAAGATGGCGGTCAAGTGGAAACGTTTATATCAAATTATTTATTTGTTAGAAATCGAATCGTTAATCGATTAAACTATTTTAAAAAAAGGTTGCAATTTTAAAAACCTACTTAGAACAAAGATTCCTCCAAAAAGGTTCTAGTTACTCGCTATTAGTGGCACTCCATTTTGATCAACATAACCCAAGACTCAAGTTTCTTGACAAGTTTTGATCTGATACGAATGAGACCGTGGTAAGTGGCCTCTTAAGTGGTAAAGGTCGCGCCTCCATATCAGATCCGAGCCACAATGGTAAAGTAAACGGCGATGATGCTCCATTTTTGAAAAGGTTTAGATTTCAAGATAGCAAACAAAGTGCTATAGAATTCGAGAGGTCGCGATAATTGTAAGGAATCTGAGGTTTTTCTGCTTGATTTAATCAGAATTCTCGGTTTTTATCTTTAAAACAGTAAATTGTTATGTATATCTCTGTATTTATAAAGCGTTATATTTAAACATACATTACTTAGGACATTGAGCCTTCGGCGCCAGCCCGGAGTACCTACTGCATAATATAGACAGTAAGGGTCATTTGAGATACACTGTCAGAGGTCTCTCTATAAAAAAGTGTGTTAGTGTACTTATGTACGCACACAAAAAATCGTACGTATAAATAAATAATAATTAAAAATGCACTATTTATTTATTTATAAAAAAAGTAATAAAGCGTTCGTTGCTGCAATTAACGCTCCTGCAATACCTAAAGTTGGCTAGGCAGTAGTAGAATGCACATGAGTACAATTGCCATACTCGTGGGTCTATAGATAAAATAAACCATGCGACTAACTTCGATGTGTCGGATTTGGGTGTTAGTGTGCGCACACAGCTTAAAAATTCACTCTTTCTACTTCAAAAATAAAGCAAAGAATTTTAACTTTCCTGAAAATGTTTCTACGACAAAATCATTAAGCCTTCAGCACCACTTTCAGATTTTTTATGAATCCCTAAAAAAAAAACGAAATTAAAAAATCTGAAATTATCTGAGTTAGTCTCAGATCACCGTTAATGTAAACCGAATTTTGAGCTAGTGCAGAAAGGTATCTACTAACCTTCTGGTAAAGGTTCTGAAGTTAGGTTCTATGTGCGTTAGAAAATTTAATATACCTACCCACAAATTATGTTTAAGTTTTTTTACGTACACGTAGAATCTAATTTCAGAACGCTGAACCTTCGTACTCCAGGTGGTCATTTTATCACAAGATATTCCATTACAATGAACATGACCACTTGTTTCTCAAATATAATTATTATGTATGCGTTTGAGTTCATTTAATATTGACCGCATTTAGCGAATGTTCCTTGGAAGGCTGTTACTGTTAGCATCGTGCAAAGGTCTTTAATACTGTTGCATTATTACGTTCTTGTTCATTCTTGCGGTTACTTCGGAAATGTTAATGAAGTAATTTTACATTTTTATTGAGTTTTGTATTTGCTTTAAGGGCTGTTGGGTTTATCTTTTATTAGACTGTGTCTATTCTTTATTGGTTGTATGAAACTGGTTACAAGTATGAAGTAATTTGGTTTGCCTTTAGTTGTCATAATTTCGACCCTTCGATAGTCAATTTTGGATGTACTACTTCTTTTTCTTCTCTTCACTTTGAGTGTTATTTTATTTGACTTCCCTAGTGTCAGCCTCTGGATGGTCTAACGGCGTCCACCCAGCTTTGTGGCCGACATTTTCCCCTCGTAACGGAAGCCCATGGCCGAGACTTCTTTTTGAAAGCTAAGCTGATAGAAAAGATGGCTTTTTCATCAGCTCGCGTTCATTTTTTTCTTGTACTTCTTGTTTAAAAAATATTAGAAGAACAGGATCACCTTGGCCTATACCCCGTTGCCTACAAGACAAGTCAACTAAATACCTAGCAAACCTAATGCTTGTATTGTACGTCAAAGGCTACAGTAAATACCCGGGCGCTAGTTATGCTCATCAGAATGACGCAGACACCATGCACTTTGCTCTCTTCATTTTCCTACAAATACTCGTATATTGATTGTCAATTACTTCGTTCATGAGAATTATTCTCGGAACAATCTAGAATTTAAATCCTACCTATCCAATCAATACAACTAAAGAATTTATATTTTAATCTTGGAAAATATCAATATGATTTGAAAAATATATCGTAAAATAAAAGTTAAATCATAAGACATTCCGACATAATTAATTATTGTAGTATAGTAGCTCATAGCACTGTAGCAACAGTTCTTGAATGTTGCTATTCAATCGAAATACCATCTTAAAACAGTGATACTTAAACTTATTTTAATAGCGAGATGATTCTACAAACTTTTGTTTTGAGTGTGACCCAACTTACCAAATTCACATCCAACTGAACCTACCTAATAGACAAAAAGTAACCTAAAAACCATGATACTCAGATATAATTTTTGTCAAACAAATGTTTTCCTAGATCTATCAATCTGCCAACTGAACCTTGCTAGTCAACGGAGAAGTAACTTTAAAATCATGACACTTAGACGTATTTTACAGCGACATGATGTATGTTCCAGGCACCCCCTCTTCCCCCTGCTGGCGCTGATCTTCGAGAAGTGCGAGCTGGCCACGTGCACGCCACGTGACCCCGGCGTGGCCGGTGGAGACGTCTGCTCCTCAGAGTCCTTCAACGAAGACATCGCCGTCTTCAGTAAACAGGTACCTACAACCCTACTCTTTGACATTGCTTGCTAGATTGCATATTCCCAAAAAGAACTCTTTTCCATCCCTCAGTTAGATTATCCAAAAATATCGAACACATATTTTTTCTTTTGTTTCACAAACCAAAAATGACGGAGATACAGCGCTTAGAAGCTTCGAGTGACGTCACTTCATTGTAACTTTTATGAAGTTGCGACGTTACAATCTCCCGCTCCGTATATTTGAAGGTTTATATATAGGTTGATTTGTAATACTTTGGTAAACCAAATAATACGTGTCCCATATTGTTTTGACCCAATCATCATCCCAAAGAGCGATAAGGGTGGTGACTTTCCAGGGTCTATTGACTTTGACATTGCTCTCTCGTTCCTTTTCGCATTAAATTATAGAGACAGCACTAGTAAGACGGAAGCTGATTTGGTTAGACGATAGAAGTCCGGTCTGGCTCGTTTTTGGTGCAGAGAATAGCTATCACCATTCAGCGGAGTAAAGCTGCCAACACTATGAGCTTGATTCCGGGAACAGTGCGGCAAGGGTATTCTCTGTTGATGATGTAATCTAGGTAGTGGTTTTGGGTTGAGTCGGTTTTATCGCTTTACAAATCGTATCCATCGCATCAATGTTTATTTTGAGTGAGAATTGTACCTATGATGGCGTAGTGAACAATCTATCAACTTTGACAAAAAATCAGTCACACATCAACATTAAGTATTTCTTAAAACATTTGATGGCACTGGAAACAAAATGAGACACAACACTTCCTTCTTTTTCAGAGGCGGTTATAAATCTAAGCAAGTCGTAAAAAACTTGTGCTTCCCCAATTCCATTCCTTAAATAAAATTCAAACTCATTCATGGACACCGTTCGAAATTCGAAAATTATTTGAAAACGAGAATCGGGCGATATAACTTTGTACAGGCGCACGCACCTGCCTCCATCGTTCAGAATTAAAAAGTAAAAAATACCCGGGGCATTCGAATATTAAAATGTCGCGTACAAAATGGCGGCCCGTAAATCAGAAGCTGCAATTTCTTGATGCTTTAATAACTATAAAGTGTAATTAGTGCCGGTGGATGCGCGGATCGCCCAGTTCACGTCCATTATCGATTGTTTACGCGTTTTTACGTCTCTCGATTCGGTATGCATTATCGATTCGAATCGATATTGTTTGGAAGCAATGGCTGTAAATTAATTTACATTTTGTTGTTGTTCGATTAGCGTTGCTTTGTAGATTCGATAAATTCTGTAAATGGAACTAAATAAAACCTTCATTGTTTCTGGTCATTTATTTTTATCTTCTAAATCAAATGAGACGATTACGGAGCAGATCGAGAGATAGGCGTGATTTATAACGTTTCAAACTATTGACAGAGATGGCAGATTTCGTCACAAAGCGATAGAAAAAAATGGGCATTCAAAGTGTGTCCAACATTTCTCGGAAGGACAGTCCGTTTTTTTTTATTTACAAGGACATTGAAGGAAGCGTTTAGTTTAGAAAGCTGTGTTAAAGTTTGAAAATGCTGTTTCACTCCGAGGTCTCCCGTAATAAAATGACAAGTCAAATGGAAATAGTAACACTTATTATTTGAACGACAAAAAAGGCAACATAAATGGAGTCATTTCATAACAATTCGGCTTCGTAAAACAGGTAATCTGGACACAAACCGACAATCAAGAGCCGTGTAATTTATTTTACAAATTTATTATACAGCAATTTCTTTGCGGGGTTTTCGTTTTTTCTTTCAATAGGCACAATAGGCGTTGACATGTGCCGATGGTATACAATTTCAAAAAGTATCGAATCGTAATATTTTTGCCGGAAGCGATTACTCGCATCGAGTTTCACTTTTAACCGTTTCGATAAAACTGTTATTGATTTGTTATCAGTCAAAGACTCGGTTGTTGTGTTGGTAATTATTGAAATTAAATTGTATTTATAGCGGTAATATTGCGAGCGGTGGCGACCTCTCGGCCTCCGATAGCCGAGATAAATAAGTTGTCAGTGTCATGGAACTGGCCGCTTTATTTATGCACAAGTTGAGTCACAACACTATTCGATAGCGAAATGTATTCGTTGCGTAAGTTACGAAATCACTATTCGACATAATTTTATGTAACTGATAGTGCTATAAAAGTATTATCGTCCGAAGATTAGGCGCGTTGTAAAATGTCACATTTATCATGTTTGGACACGTAGCACGCACAAAGGCTAATCGGTCGGTTTAATTACTCCAATAAAACATTTATCGGTAGCGGTGGCATGTGAAATCACCACGGAAAGAGATAAAAATTCGGACGTCCCGCTCTATCGCACTCTTTAATAAGTGACGTCCATAATTCATCGTACCACGAAATAAATCATAAACCGTGAAGTGTTTATTTTGAACGTACTTAATATGTTATAAATTTATTTAAGTGGCATGCGGAGTCGCGCGGTACGATTGTGCGGGAGTGATTGATATAGTGCTCTCAGTGGCAAGTGATCGGTTCGGCAGTGATACTGTCATCCTCGCTGTCATCGCCGCATCGCGCGCGTCACTGGCCCAGTGATGCACCGCGATCAACTTTACTATTCGAGTGCGTTGACACGACGCGTATTAGTACGCTCTTTTTGTTATCATTAATGATCCCGGCCCCGACGAACCTCATTTTTCACCGATACACCATTCTCCGAGCTCTTTTTCTAAAACTAAAAAAGCCCTGGCACATTTCATTGAGAGGATCCCTCGGCCGAGCCATTATGCTCGTTTTTAAATGACTTATTAAAACGGTTATGACGAGGAACGTTAATTTATGAAATGCTAAAACGAAAATTGCCAGCACCAGCGCCTTAGCAACTAATTGGATAAATCAAGATGATATTTTTTCATCAAACGGAACGTATAATGAGAAGTAATTAAAACGTAATTGTGAGAATGTTAATTGACAACGTGGGGGACGATCTATTGACGTATGAATTGGTTTGATAACGTTTTTTGTTTGTTTGTTTGCTACACGCATTGCGCTAGTTGCTTTATCGTCAGGCTTTTTATCAAGTTTCTTTACTTATAATGTTCTTTTGAAGTGTCTCAGTAAATCTTTGATGCAACCTATGCAAGTGGATCTTTTTGTCTGTTTTCCGATGAGTGCTGGCGCCTTTATGTTGACATTAGTAGTGTCATTGGCGGCTTTCACAGCTTCATTGTTAGGTTCATACGTGCACGAGCAGCTATCGTCGTACAAAGTTCCATTGTTCCTCATGTTTTTAGCAGCAGTTCTCACAAATACTTCCCTACTCGATAATTATCTCAGTCGGAACGCCACCGCGGCGGTAATCAGGTATTCTCCGATTATTTTTGCATTTATTATCAAGTACGCGCCACTGACGGTTATGGCTAAAAAGAAATATATCGACGTCTGCGACTTCATTAGCGGCGACATAATCGTTCGCATTGTTTTCGAATTGCTGAATAAAATTATCGATGTCGTTAGTCGTATCGCAACATTGAAGTCATTCGATCGGTCTAATCACTTTCGGTTTGGAGGAATCTCTGCGATGCCATTATAGCTGTATCGTTGAATGACAATGAATCGACGTTTAATGCGAGATTAAATCACCGTAAATAATAACAGGCTAGAGTCTGAGGCGTGCAGTTTGAAGTTTCCCTAGCGTCTGCTGGTAACTAGAGTTTGTAATTATGTGAAGCGAACGAAGAAAAAACTGGACGAGATGGATGGGCGCACGCATGGCTCGACTCCCGCGCACAGATCATCTATTTGTAGATATGATCTTCATCGATCTTCGAATCGTTTCACTGTTTGGATGACTTTCGCCCGCGGCGTAGTTGAATGCGTTTTGTCGAATGCTCTTTTGTGCGTCCCCGGCAAACGACATTGTCTGTTTGTTTACATCTGTCCACGGCCCGTCCGTTGTAATCGACGATTGTCATAGGATTTGGACGCGCAATTGAACCTCTTTGTCGCCGTGATCCAATTCAGCGTTTCGCACCGAAATAAAATAAATAATGGCGGATCGATGGTCGCGGCGTGTCCCGCAGCTGCGCCCGCGCCGCATTCATTAGCCGCGCGCGCTAGAGTGGAACGGCGATACGATACGTTTTTTGTCTCTCACTCGCACGCAGCACTTGCATTTTTTTTTCGACAACGCATCGGCGATTTCGTTTTATCGTCCCCATCGAGTGGTTTTTGCCGTTTGGCATTCCTTACGCATCTCGTTTCGGGATCGTTTGAGGTTAGCACACGATGGATAGATACTCTCGGTTTTGGGGTACGTGGGAAACAGAATCAGCTGAAAATGGAGTTGGCAGTCGTGCTTCTACAGGTTTCATGAGCGATATCAGCCATAATGCCGCTCTAATCTACGATTACGATTGTTGCTCTTTACTGCGCGCATAAAGCGTAGATAAAAACGTTTTAGTGCGCATTACGCGTAACAATTACTGTTTACGTAACGTGTGTGACAATTCTCATTAAATACTGATAAAGTCGATATAAAGACAAATGTTAAAGCATAAAAAAACTGATTTTACTCGCGCCAAAGGAAGCGAATGGTCTGTGTCTGACGTTAAGCTCCATTAACGCTCGACAGAACAATAATGCGAAATAATAATGTTAACAAGATACTATTTTCTTGGATTTTATGCATTTATAACTGCAACAAAAAAAAACGAAACATCGATTTATAATAAACCCGCGAACAAACGACGTTTTTACAATGTTACGTCACCCGGAATTTCTCTTTTATTGTCGCATCTTCGTGAAAGTGTGCGTTATTAATAAAAACATGTTCTTATTATTAAAAATAATCTTTAATTATAGAACGCAGTCGCGTTGCAAACTCAATTATTGAGGCTAATGAAATCTTGTCACGATAACAAACTGTAACCATTATTCGTAACTGCCACTTAGCACCTAGATTGGCATTGGATTGTGTGGAGTGACTGCGCTTATAACTGCCTTTTCATAATTCGAATATAATATTCTCAGTCAATAGATGATTGGTCTATTGATAGCGAAATGACGTACAATAGAGATAATCACACGATCTGACTAGAGCCTGGACAATGCGGTTGTGAGAGCGGTGTAACCTCGGACCTGGGGTCAGGTGGTCTCTAACTATGGCTTGAATATAGGAATTTGCTCCGTTTGATGGAAACGCTTACGCGATAGCGTGCGCTGTACAATTAGCGACGGACATGACAGCCATTTTTTCTACCTAAACGCTTATAACAATTCTACAACGCCTCGACAATGTCACCGCGCGTAACTAGAAAAGGGACGCGTCTGAAATTCGAGGGTTCGAAATTTGAATACGCCAATCGCGAGGCGTCTTTCTATGATTGGTGGGAAGTCGATCTTATTAACTGTAATTTCGAAATTATATCGTTGTATAGAATGTAGATGATTAGTTGTCCATTTTTGGTTTGTCTGGAGAGCGGCGGACCGAGGCTAAAAAGTGGGAGTGCTGGGTTACTGCTACGTATGCTGTGGTAGGCGACTCGCGCGCGCTCGCGATGTTTTTGTCGTAGCGTTGAAATTCGCGATATAAATGGACGCCAAATGAGTATTAATTCGCACTGCTTAATAATGACATAAATACACTAGGTGCGAGCTTTGGTGCTACAGGGTGATTTAAACAATTTATTGAGATGTTTGCGAGAAGTTAAAATAACTCAATAACACTCGTATGCTCCAATCTTTTTAATCGGAGCATTCTTTGTGTCCCTCAAGGAAAGTAGATCTTTGCCAGTTACGAGTGTTCTACCGGTAGCAGTAATGCACAAATACACTTTTGTGCCGGTTTGAACGGAGTTGTTTCCAAAGAAATACAGGGCAAATACTTAAAAGTTTAAATCATTTTGTTTCTCTGGATGACGAGTGCAGTTCCATGCTTTATCATGTCGTTAGAAAAGAACTGAAGGGATCGAGATGAAATTTTAAAATCAAATATACCTCCTGTAAGAAACCAGTAAGGCTTTTTTCATCCCAAGAAAATGTGGAGTTTCTGAGAGGTTAGGATTTTTGTGCATATATATTTACTTAGTATAGAGTGACAAGACGAGCTTTACATGTGCCTAATGGTAAGCAACATGCTTGCGACATAACAGCACAGTGACACGCAGCTATTGGAACATGGCGAGTACAAATCATTACCTAGCACTGCACTGCGTTCGTCACCCAGAGATGTAAGATGTTTTATCTCTATGCCCTGTAATTTCTCTGGAAGCATTGCCCTTCAGATTGGGACACAGTAATGTTTGCCCATTACTGCTTGGCGGTAAAATAACTGGCAAAGATGGGTTACTTCCCCAGATGGACTCCTACAAAACCACTACAGTCCTACCTCTACAAAATTTGTCTCTCTCTCTCTTTGAGTGGCCATATATATTTTTCTTGACTTTTATAGGTTTACATTTGACCGCCATCTCGCCTGATGTTAAGCGACGATGCGAGATTTGAGAAGTTATGTTATATCTTTGTTGCTTTGGTCGATTACAAGTACTCATATCGTAGTCAAAACTAACATTATCGTAGTCAAGTTTATTTACAGCGACCACACAAGATGCCATTTATCTCGCCGATACCTAATCTGAACAGCCTTTACTTTTTAAATTGACACCTAACCACATTGATTTATTTGACAGGAAATATATAAATTACTTGGTTACGAAGATTTAAGACTGAAGCACACATAGTAATAAACTGATGGTGGAGTGCCGTCAGTTTGTCTTTTATTTATGTGCTTGCAAACAAAATATGTAAATAAAGATTAATAAAAAGCACAATGTTGATAGATGGATATATAATATGTAGATATACCTACTTAATATCAACTTTTTATTGCAAATAAATAAAATTAAAATAAAAAAATAAAAAAGCCTTTATTTCCCAATACCCTTAAATAACAGTATCTAAGTAAGTTTGTACATATACATTTTTATCCTCATAATTTAACAAAATTATTTTTTTGCTCTTAAGGAAAAGAAAAACTTGTAAAGAAACAAACCAAAAACATAGTTTAATATTTGGTAAAACACTCACTAAAAACACTCTTAACATTCACTAAAAGTAATCTCTTACAACTGTGGAATAGAAAAGAATTGCAAATGTGGAAAAAGGGACTTCTCAAATGAAGAGTAAGTCAATAGGTAGGTAAGTAGGTAGGTTAAAGAGAGTACTAAAATTAAAAATGTCAGTCTTTTGATCTTAACAATATCCTACTAATATTATAAATGGGACAGTTTAGATGTAATATTTATTCTTATATTTGTTGCTCAATCACGTCGGAATACCTAAACGGATCGGATTGAAATTTGAAACTCAGAAAAATCGTCGCTTAACATCAGGTGAGATGGCGGTCAAGTGTAAGCCTATAAAAGATAAAAAAAAAAAAAAAAAATTGGTGGACAATTCACCCACTTGCAAAGTTTGTAAATAAATATATAGTCAGAAAGAATATAAAGACTACGTTATTTTTATTTAACATTTTTATCACGAAAAAATAACGAGAACATATAGGTAGTAAACAATATATGAAATACGAGCGATTAAAGCATTTATTTTTTTGAACGAAAATCTAAATTGGACAGCTCTCCCTGTATGTTGTCGGAGGTAATTATGAAGGCTGCGCGGGCGCATTCCGCACGACACTCCGCGTCGCGTCCGCGACGGATTTCGCACAAGTTTCACTGCGGATTCAGATATAACTTTGTATATTTAACTGAAACAACATCTAACCAATCAAAACTTTATTTTTCACTAACGATCCGCCCCGTTTTTGCCCGTGGGACATAATAATATATAGCCTATTTCACTTAGGGGTTACGTAGGTACATATATAACGGTGAAATAATGTTTGAAATCGGTCCAGTGGTTCCTGAGAGTTTACCGCGGTTAAACAAAACACCTCTTCAGCTTTGCACTATTAGTTTATATTTATTTTCTATCGTTTTAAGGTTGTATTTTCTTTGTCTTTGTCTAGAATTGGCTAAGAACCAAGTCCAAGCCAGATATCCAGTAGTGGGTTAGCATAGGCTCTGATGATATGAACATGTCTTGGCATTTTCTTGTTAAAAAAAAATATAGCTTGTTGGGTACATTTCGGAAAGTATGCACTTGATATCCGCCGCACAAAATAATGTCTGAAAAATTCACTCTTAAGGTTTTTTTTCTATTTAGTTTTAATTGTTATGAATACGGAAGCTATCTTTAACATATTCTATTTTATTGCATTTTAGTTTTGTTATTACCTACAGGCTTTGTCTATTAAAAAAAGTTATTCGATATAATATACTTATTGTAGGTAATCTTTGTTTATTATACCTATCGCTTTTTAATAAATACAACACCTTGTAAATAAAACGGTACATTGTACGTAGAGTAATTTTATTATAATTCGTTTAGAACGATCCATAAATGATAAGTCTGCTGTCAAACAGAGAGACTCGTCAAAAGGACGGCCATGGAGAAAAAAACATCCATATAGAGTCATAATTAATAATTGATGTGGTAAGTCGATCTCGGCGGGCAGCGTATGTAACTCAATTATGTGTTTCATTTGCAATCTGCGCGATAGACCGGCGGCGGCGGCCATATTTGTGCCATTGGCATAAGTTAAAATATAAAAAAAAAATGATTTCAAAAATTTCAAAATAAAGATTTTTTCCGTGTTTTTTGGTAAGTGTAAAATTTTGTGGGTTCGAGTCATTAACATGCAAAAATGTGAGTACAAATAGATACGTTTGGTTAAAATACTCAGCAGTGAAGGCGAGATCCGAATCTAATACAACCTTCGCCGTTGTGAAATTGAACTTTCTTGCCGCTTCTACGGCTTCAAGGTATTTAAATAGACGAAAATCCTGATTAGTAAAATATTGGAAAATAAACCAAACCTATGTACCTACATATTTATGTTTGTAAGATGTTTGACATAAAATATGTCTTGCGTACTTTTTCCACTCGCTCGGCTAAAACTACGAGATGTGATTGTTTTGTAACTTTATGTGCGTACTATTTCGGAACATAAACCTACTTTTGAAGCAAATTTCATCTAGATTCACTCAGTAGCTACGGTATAAAAGAGTAATGTAAGTAAAGTTGTTTGACATAGTAAGTCCTCTTTCCACGCGCTCGGCTAAACCTACAAGGTCTGTGGGCCATCGATCGGAATAATACCCGACGTTTATAACTGCCTAAAAAAAACTTATTATGTATTTGACAGGGAAAGATATAACCAACAAATCTAGACCCAACAAAACACTCAAACATTGCCAATTCGTAGGTCTCGCTAATTTGGCCCTGGGAGAGCAATAACCAAACGGACTTGACCTCTGAGACGGAAGAAACAGTTCCCGTCGTGGGGTCAATGAGTTTTGGTGTAAATAAGGGTGGGGGGCACCAGTCAGAAGCAGCTGACGTGGGTTAGGGTGTGTACCCACGAGGGTGGAAATGTACGTTTTTCTACACGATACCTACCGTTTAGGGGTATGTTTAATTTTGTGATGGAATTAGGATTATTTTGGTAGATGTTTTTATAAAGAATCGTTTGCAAATACTCGTACTTTAGTTTGATACGTACGAATAAATATAGGCTTTGGAACTTAGTAAAGTTTCGTGCCTTTTTGAGAGCTGTTTTTTTTATTAACACTAGAGTACACGCGTAGCCTACTATAGTAGACCAGGGTTACTCTTTTTGCGGTAACTTTTTAGTTTTGCGCGCTAGAAACTAGCGATTCCAGGTAAGCCTCGTCAGATATATTTGTCTTTACCTCAGTACCCCGCGCGATCCCTGCGCGAACGGACGTGTATGATATTTGGCGCCAAAAGCGCGGGCCTACTAAAATAGTCCGCGCGTGTATTGGTGTAACAAAATCAGGTAAGTCACTTTTCGTGTATTATCGATTTATAACGCTATAATAATGATTTCCAGTTATAGTATATATGTATATTTATATGTTTATTAAATTATTGTTATATTAAAATTGTAATACGTATATTATTTTTGTTTTTTTGTTTTTTTTTTACAGATTTATAACCGTTTACATCATGAATGATGCACAAGTGGAAAGGTGGCTAGAAGAGCTAGCTAATGATGATGAAGATTTAATTGAGAGTGAAGATGATGAAGTTGAGCCAGAACCAGACTTACAGGCCCTAGTTCGTGAGGCAGAACTCCAGGAAAATGAAGAGGAAAGGATGAGTGAATCTGACGAAGCATCAGATTCAGATAACGCTCCACTCTCGCAACTAGCATCTGGAAGGCGTGGTCCAGTCTACAAATCGAAGAACGGAACTATTTGGCACAAAGATATACCACCGGCAACGCGAATTCGAACCCAAAACATTAGGATTAGACCACCAGGCCCAAAAGGAGATGCAGCTAGGAATGCTAAGGATCCATTATCCTGTTTTGAACTATTTTTTACACAAGATATTTTGGAAATTTTGGTAAGATGCACTAATATATATGTAGATCAAATAAAAGACAATTTTCAACGAAACAGGGATGCTAAACCCACTGATATAGTAGAAATGAGAGCATTTCTAGGCTTATTGTACGTCATGGGAGTGTCGCGAAGTGGACGGCGTAACATAAAAGACTTTTGGGATAACTCTCAGGGTACTGGCTTAGAAATTGTATATGCCACAATGTCAATAAATAGATTCCGATTTTTGATACGTGCCCTAAGATTTGACGATATTACTGACAGAGAACAGCGCCGAGAATTTGATAAAATGGCACCGATTCGACAAGTTGTAGAGCTGGTCACTAACAATTGTCGTAACAACTTTGTTCCTGGCGATTATTTGACGCTAGACGAACAACTTGTCGGTTTTCGAGGACGTTGCGGCTTTATAATGTACATACCGAATAAACCAGACAAGTTCGGAATCAAGATTTTTATGGTTGTCGATACAAAATTTCCGTATGTCTACAATTTTGAGATATATGTTGGAGCGCAACCGGAAGGTCTGTTCCAGAAGTCCAACAAAGTAAACGACGTTGTCCATAGAGTACTGGAACCACTTTATGATTTGGGTTGTAATGTATCAATGGACAATTATTTTACAAACCTGCCTCTGGCTAAAGAGTTATTGCAGAAGAAAATAACGATTGTTGGTACTATGAAAGCAAATAGACCCGAAATTCCTAGGGAGTTCAAAGCTTCGAAGTCTAGGATAAGCAAAAGTTCTCTTTTTGGGTTTCAAAAAGACGTTACCCTTGTGTCCTACGTTCCTAAAAGAAACAAGGCAGTCAACTTACTGTCTACAATGCATTATGATGCAGCTATCGATCCCAATACAAACGAAGAACGCAAACCTGAGATTATTACTTTTTATAATCGTACTAAATGTGGTGTAGACATCCTAGACAAAATGTGCAAGCAGTATAGCGTTCTGCGTAACAGCCGTCGATGGCCCCTAACAATATTTTTTGATTTGATGAACATTGTTGGAATCAACGCTCTGGTAATCAACCAATTGAATGCCTCACCCGAAAAACTTATCAGGCGTAATTTTTTGCACGAATTGTCCTTCAGTTTGATAAAACCACTTTTGATCCGTCGGGCATCCATTGAAACACTTCCCCGACAACTTAAATTCAGGATTGGAGCACTTTTGGGCAGCACAGCTCAAGAATCACAAGAGTCTCAACACGAGTTGACACCAAAGACAGGACGAGTTGGTCGATGTGCACTCTGCTCGAGAGCCCGAAATCGGTCGACAAAAAAGTGGTGCAAGACATGCTACAAATGGATTTGTCCCGATCACCAAGCAGTAGTGTGTCCTGAATGCTACGAAAATAAAGAAAATAGTAATTAAGTTAAGTGTTAGTTAAAAAAAGTTACGTTGATCTCAGAAGTGCCATTTTTGTTACTTTTTCTTAGATGTTTACTAAATTGCCTATTGTTCACTATTTAAAATAATATATCTAAATTGTAATGTTGTAATAACTAAGTAAAATAAATAACTTTTCCATTTCGTTTCTTATTTCAATCAAAATAATTATAAATATACAATTTATTGACATTATAAAATGGCCTAATATTGTAGGCCACGCGTGCACTCAAGTAAAAAAAAGGGGCGCGTGTACCGTAGTGTTAACGAACGTATGGTATTATGGCTCAGATGGCCTTTTCTGTGTAGGAGCTTAAGCTTACTTACTACACATATGTATGTACATACGTAAAGCATACTTACAACTTAAGTGTCGAAATTTGCTAGACACTTAAAGGTTGCACTCTAAGTACTTACTATTGCCTGAATTTCTTTTACTGTCTAATTTTAGTCCCCAAAGAAATAGTTTATTCCATATTTTGTAGCTATATACATATATTATATGGTACACATATATACATAAAATTCCGTATTCATATTCTGTTTGTCAATTCAGTCAACAAACAGTCAGTCACCTCTGCGTTTCGCACTCTACATTTTTTCACAATAAAACGGCAAAACGATATAAACACAAAATACACCTATGAATTTAAATGGTTGTATTAAAACTTTTTTAAGCCGTTGCGGATGAGCTCCGTAGGGATGGGGACCTTACCTTTATCTGGTATCGATAGAATTAACTGTCGATGTATCGATATAAAGTATATTTTTCTTAATAATGTGACCTACGGTAATTGTCTTCAAGTGCCCTTTACTGCCTATCGAAATAACATTAGTAGTTAAATATACATTACATCATCTATGTGGTTCCACTTGTGCAAGCTTTGCTTAGAATTGCGTGGAAAATGTCCACCGGTATTTTTGCTGTAAACGTTTTTTGAAAAATATTTTGACTTATATTTTATTTCCAATTTGAGCCAGCGTTGAATCGCGAATTATCTGGAAGATATTTGTTCATCTACTCTATATTTTAAAGACACTCAGGTTGTACCTATAGAGAATATAGATTCGGTTAGAACGTTTCATAGTTTCACAGTCCGAATGATAAATGGAGAAATAAAAAGATTCGGTTCGAATAGATTTGCACTACTCTAGACATATTAACCTACGACCATCTACATGTCGGTGATGAGGAAGATGGTATAATTTGATCAAGGAGAAGTTGCTGTGAGAAGGTGGTCACAACCTTCACATTCCTCCTGTCTCTATGAGAACTTGATTGAAAACATAGATAAACGTCCATCATAAATACACAGCGTCCACTTAATTCACCCCATTCACAACCAATAACATCTATAAATCCATAACACATAGTTTATTAACCCTTGAAAAGATTTCTCATGACCGCAGCCGCACACATAAACAAACACGCTGTTTGTCTGTTTGTTCATTTCTGAAGAGCACTCGCGCACGCCCGATTTGAAAATAAACAAGTCAAAATGTGTTTTTCAACATAAAATTCAAACACAGCGAATCTCGAATAAACAAATAAGGAGCAGCCCTATTCTGGATGCTCTACGATGCATGCTAACAGAATGGAATAGTTCAGGTACGAGTCAACCCTGCGTCAGTCGCGGTCTTTTTAAACGCGCACTTCGAACGCTCTTGTAATATTTGAACAAAAATAAACGCGCTCAACGCATGACCCATTATGAATAGCTAAGCGATATTCAGCATATTCACTGCGTTCCCTTTTTTAATATCAACCCCTAAATCCCAGCAGGCCAGAAATTAAAGTGTAATGGTGCAATGTTTAATAACTTATCTGCGGGTTGGCGTAGTGTTTGCCTTTTGTTAATGTAATTTTTAAAGTTAGCGGAGGGTTGCGAAAATCGATAATTGTAATTCGAGATAGAGATAATCGATTTTAGTAATATGAGACTTTCTAATTTACTTTAAAAAGCTTTACTTACTTTTGTATTGTATTTGGAATAAAATGACTTTCAAGATATGTAGTAAATTGGCTAAGGATTAGTTATGGCTCAAATACGATGCTCAAACATAAAATAAATCAACAGTATTTATTTTCCCAAACCTCCACATCAACCCCCTCAGATCAAACAAATTACAAACGCAGAGGAAACTAATTTTCTCAGCATTACGTTCCGAAGTTAACCCCTAATCATCGACACATTGACGAAACAATCACGGCCCCAGGCGAGAGGCGAAGAGGAGAAGGGTTAGAGGTATTACTGGACGTAATCTTGATGGATCTGCAGCAAATAACACAATAATGTTGGTTCCACAGCGGGCCCGAATGTCCCGCAACGCGTTCTTTGTTCGATCATTTGCAGCGAGCAGTGGGGGGTTTAATGCGCTTTTCGTGCCAAAAATTTGATTTGTACATGTAAAATTACTTCATACATAGATTAGATCATTTGATTGATTAGACGTTCGGTCACCCGTTCACTTGGAGTTTGTAGCCGAAAGTGAAACATTTCTAGCAAATATTTATTCATTCTTACTCTTAAAAAGACTTTGGAAGCGTGTTTCACAAATTAAAGTCTATGTATATGTTTGTGGTGGAAATCTTTTGAGATCATTTTGCTATGCTGTCACATTTATGTACTATGTTTCTTTGTAACAATAAAGAAAAGATGACAATTCAAATTCAACTACAAACTTTTTGAAATCGTTGGTAGGTACGTTCTAGCATCAACTCTTAAGCAACCTTCTATGATATCAACAGTGTAAAAAACCGATTCACTCTCACCATCTACATTGTATTCATCGGGATAAACCCACCCAGGCAATTCATTTCAGAACCTAATGTTATGTCTTCTAGATATATTTCATACGGCAAACCTTTACTAGAAACAATTTAATCTCATTGATTTCTTTTGACATTACAAACGTCAGAATTTTCTTAAACATTTGAGAAATAAAAATTGATAATTAGTTTTGTCTTTCATCAGTCTACGGTCAATATTGAAAATACTGCAGTAAGTTTACAATTGCATTCAACAGAAATCAATAAAGAAGACATTATAGCAACTAAGACTGGAAATAATAACAGCATTTATAGTTCCAATACGTAGGATAGAATAAAGTATAGAGTCTAGAAACCCTAGGCTATCATTTCGATACCTAAGGGAAATTCACCGGTAAATTAGCCAAGGGGTGAATTAGGCGGTGGGAGGGTAGCGTTTAATCGCGTATGCTTAAAAACGTACTGCTGAAATATTCAAATATTTCTGGGGGGAGACTACCCCCCAGAGTAATGACGGCATGCCTGATGAGTTGATTGGTGCTTCCTTGGTTTCGCTTGACCTGGGAAAGGGTATTAAGTGAATTGCAGTATAATTGCTTAATGATAGAGTAGAATATGAAGGGATATTGAAGATATTGTAAGAAAATAGGCAGACACTGGTATATTCCGCGAATAAGTTTTACATAATGGGAAACTTTTTGATATAAATTGACTGTTTCTGACTGTTCTGAAATCTGCTCTCTCTCGAACAATGATTGTGAAAATGTCTTTTCTTATAACATGCCATTTTATTCACAATGTTTTCATTCACTGTTAAATCCAGTACTGATGAAATACTAGTGGAAAAATAAAAATTTAGGCGGTATTTAAACTGTTTTAACCCTCAAGTAGTCAAGTTATTTTTTTTATAATATATAGGCTTATGCTGCATTTATGTACGGTGAAATCATACGGTTTCGTTACTAGGCCAACATGGCTAAATACGCTTTAAGTATTTTAAAATCCAGAGTGAATAAATTCCTCCCAGGTACCTAATCTACATTAGACTTTCATCAGACGAGTTGGCGATGCAGAAAAAACTATGGTTAAAAAAAAAACAATAAGTCTCTTGACTACTTAAGGGTTAACACAGTGTTCATAACAGATAGTAACAAAATAGTTTCACACAATAATTTCGTTTTATAATAATTGTACTCATTGTTGAATAGAGGAACGCGTTCAAAGAACGCATTAGGACATATTTATACGTTTTTTGTGATATAACGTTTTTTTCATTTTTAATTCTAAGCAGATGTTTGTTAATCTTCTTAAGAGATGCGTTCCCGTTTTGAAAACAACCTTTTTGATTTTGAAGTTGTAAAATATTTTTTTTATGGTTTTGCTCCATGACTATAAGTAACGTATGAATATTAGAGCATCCGTTCGCATAATCAACCCTATGTATTTTCTCACTGTTGGGATATGAGAGTCTCACAAGGAGAGAGTGAAGGCCATAACCCACCACGTCGGCTAAGTGCGGGTTGGCGGATGATGGCTGTACTCGAATATCTTTCTTAGAACATGGCGGTTTCCTCACGATGTTTTCCTCCACCGTTAAAGCTAGTATTGATGACTAATTCATACATCAGCATTTTTTTTAAATAGACAGAGAATCAGATGGGCCTCGAACCCACGACCCGGATTACGATACAGTTGTAAGTTGGACATTTTAATAAGGAAAGGAAAATAATGCGAGGAAACTGACAGAAAACACGGTAACTAATGTAGACTTTCAAATTTTAAATGGCAGATATTTATTTTCCCAAAAAAATACATTCACATACGAGAAAATACATGTAAACAATATTATTATTATTTTACAGGCGTTGGAATGTTATTGTTACAAACACAATCTCACACTTTCGTAAACAAGAACAATTAAATAAAGAAACAAAAACATATACAATCGTAAAAGTTTAGAAATGTACGTACGTACTTATATAATTATATACTTACCTACGCATTCCTGAATTTTTTTTAAAGCTGATACTAATTTATAGTACAAACCATATTCTACCAACAAATACCTAACTTTCCAATACTCGTACCAAAAGTACCAGTTATTAGTAATATACCTGTATCATGTCCAAGATACTTGTCCAATATCAGATACATCGAAATTAATATTCTCGCTAAGGAATATCGGAAAGATTGTCTAGGTTGACTGCATCGTTAAGAATACCGCCAACTCGAAAATCTACTTTATATCTCGCACGTTAAAGTCGAGTTTTGAATGTCAAAGTTGTAGTTGCGTTTACTGTGTAAGTAATAAGAATTGATATTTTGCATACATATTGTAATTAAGTCTGTCTGTAGATAATCTAAAGGACATTAGACTTTAACGGGTGTGACCTTTATAAAACCTTTACATGACCTAAGGTTCTAAGATTATCTGATGTACAACGTTTGTTACAACTTTTTCTATTGCCAACTTTTAATTTTCTATAATTTTTACCCCCCGACGTGAAAATGAGGGGATATTGTACGTTTAAAGTCTGAGTCTTTGTGTGTGTCTGTATGTGGCATTGTAGCTCCCGAACGGGAACAGATTTTATTGTTTTTTTTTTGGTTGAAAGGTGAATTAGTGAGTGTTCTTTGATATGTTTCACCAAAATAGGTCCAGCCGTTTTAAAGTTGACCTCTTTTGTTAGCGGTAGGAGTTTCAGACGTATGGCCTAAAATTACAAAATATATAGAATTGCGTTTGGGGTGTTTGATGCTAAATTTAGATATTAATATGTTCTGATTTGAAAGGTAATGTTTTGAAATTTTAGTTTCTGGTTAGATGATAGGTACCTACAACTGTAAAAATCTCGACTATTTTTTTAACTTATTCCCCTTTAGCTGCATAATTGTTATATTATAAACTTCGTGTATAATTGTATTAATTGTAATATTATACACGAAGTTTATAATATTACGTGTTATTTTAACATTAAAGATATGTTTCTTCAGTTAATAGTTTTGATAGTGTTCAACGTTCGGGAACGGGAAGCATAAACATGGTTCATTGCCTTATTATGTGAGCTTTACGGAAATTTACACTTTTTCTAGATTATTTTTATAAAAATGGGAATAATTAGCATTTTATTCTTTGACTAGCAGTGCTTTACGGCTTTACTCTTGACTTTTCCGTTTCTATTACTTTTCTGTAATTAATAGTAGAGTATGTGCTATTTCAGACAGTTAACTATCTGTGTTTTAACCCGATGCGTTCAGATGTTTTTTTTTTTTTTTCTTTAATAATATAATATTGGTGGACAATTCAAACACAACACCAACTGACCCCAAACTAAGCAAAGCTTGTATGATGGCGGCCAGATAGCTGATATAATACTTATATTATAGTTTTAAATACATACTTATTATACATAGAAACACCCAGACACAGTTAGTTTGTTGCGACGAAATTGAGCAACAAACATACAAAACCAAACATTGGCATTTATAATATAAATAGGATTAAACAACTTTTAAACCGTAGTGGCCTAGCGACTAGAACGCCTCATTTCACACAAGTGAGGTCTAAAGTTCGAACCCCACCAGCACCTGAGTATCTTTCTGCGCTCGTCATCTGGAGGTGTAATTTACTTTACCCTCTGGAATCATTTCCCTTCAACCCAGAACACAGCAATCACTGGCAGTAGAATAACGTGCAAAGGTACTGATCCGTAGGAAGATTTTTCTTTTAAGTATAATTTAAAGTGACTTGATGTGCCAGAGACTGATTTTGATCCACACTCCTACCAATAACATCATAGTACTATGCAAATTGGAACAAAGTAATTAGTGCAGTTCATATTCAATCGGATTGTGCGTAGGGTCCTACCACTGCAATCGGAAAAGTAGTACTTGTGTTGCCCACCTACTAATGTTTAAAAAATAACTAATTCCCAACTCATCGCGGTAATGACACCTTTTATTAGCATAAACCAACAGTTAACTAAGATTTACGTGGTGTATAATAGTTGTAGTTGGTAACATGGCAACATTTAGCGGAGCACCCCGAAGTGAGACATTACGCCACCTTTATTGCCCTCCCTAATTCGAGGCAGCCCTCTGATCGCTTTAATGGTCGAAAAACTGACCTTCCGGGTCCAAATGACCCCCTAGGGAACGGTTAACTACATGCTAACGTCATCGACGCATACGCACAGATTATGTTTTAGTTACTGCATAGCTGTGTTTTGTCTTATTAAGACTCTAGAAGTAGACAAAAATGGAACAAGAGACCTTTTTATTTTTGGTGGACAATTCACACAACACCATCTGACCCCAAACTAAGCTAAGCTTGTAATACGGTGGCCAAATAGCTGGTATAATACTTATATAATTGTAAATACATACTTATTATACATTCGGATGCAATAGGCCCTTGCTGATAGTAGAGCCTTTGCTGAATCCATCTGAAGAGGTACCATTATACAATAGTCTTTTATTCGGACCACAGATATATGTATCTCCAATAATTTTTGTTTCTTATACTACTACCTATACAATCACATGTAATACATGTATTTTCCACAATTTAGATTATTCATTAAATTGGTGATTTATTGACAAACCGGTGAAGGTCAAGGAAAACATTGTTAGGAAACATTGTTAGATGTTTGAAGAATCTTTTGAGGTCATTTGTCATCCACTTAACCGCACTGGGTGGTGGTGGTGACCTTGATTATTTTCCTGCGAGAGAGCTCCCCGAGTCCCGACAGTGGGAACATATAGCGCGATGCTTAATAATAATAAGCTATAATAATAATAATAAATTTATGATAATTATTATTATTATTAGCTTTTGCTAACGACAACCATTAATGCACAAATATTACTGTGTTCCGGGTTGAAGAGTAATGGTTCCAGAGAAATAACGGTGCTAAGTGTTAATCCGCAAGGCGCTGAAAGTTAAATAAATAAAAAGTTGGTTTTAATGCAAATTCTGATCGCAAAACGAAGCAAACATACAGTTGATTAAATCTAAAACACTTATTTTTCCTGAGTATATAATCTGAAATCAAATTTACGAGGTATAACAACCCTAATTTATGACACAGAAAATAACATGTCATCTCTGTACCGTAAACAGGGATAAAAGGAAAATTACACGTTGCCATGACAACTGTCAAAACCGGATCACGCCCCAAAGGACGTTCCGTAAATTAATAAATCAACGCATCCAAATCCTAAGTGACAAAACTCACATCAGAAATTACAGGTCACAAATCGTCACAGACCACGACCATAAATCAACTAGAATTCTTTGTGCGATAAAAAAAAGGAACTAAGCAAATAAATACTCCGGTCCCGTCTTCTACCTGCCCTCGTATCTTTTGAATACTTTTCTTGTATTAAAATAAAATTTTTGAACGCACGGATTTCGGGACAAAAAACGCACAAAAAACGCTCCTTTCATTCTATCCGTCTCTGTTTCACACGCGTGCGCTATCTCGCTCTAATGGGGATGACGCGTCGCGCGTCTAAAGTCGAGCGTCATTTGGAAATTTTTCAATCGACGTTTATTTTGGAAAGTTCGCACGATAAAGACGTTTTCGAATGCGATGGCGACACGCCCGCGACAGCCTTCGAGGTCAATGCGGCTATGTGACAACAGAACAACAAATCGTAAAACATTCTATAAATTCCAGTTAGCTATGAATAATTTTCTATAATTTACATAAACGGACAGAGACATTCCAAACAAAACCGTTCCGCGTCTAACTTCTTTTAATTCCACCATAGCCCAAACAAAAGTTAAACAACCAAACCTCATTTTATAGACCTCCGTTTATGGCCTCAATATTCAGTAGGAGCCATTTTGTTAAGAATATTTATGGCATTTTTTGTTGGCACGGAGAAATGACTGATATTTGACGTTTACAAGTGTACCATAAAGAGATTTGTTCATTACGTCCCTTTACGGTGGGCAGTAAACGGAGAGGAGTAAGTACTAAATATATTCGCACATCGTTACGTTGAGATAGGTGAGTGAGCGCGGCGGAAACGCGCGGTCTAGACGCGGCGTGCGGGACGCGTCACGTGTACGCTGAGCGACGCCACCACGCGCGCACTATAAATAAAAATTTCGTAACAGGAACGCGCCGTATTAATACACTATAATTTTAAATTTCGAACTACTTCAGTAGCGGTCCGTCTCGGCCGAGTTCTCAACTAAAAAAACTCAAATTCACCTGCCGGCCAGTATTAAAAGTTATTAAATAGGAGGCGACTTAACTAAATTACAAAACTCGACCTCTGCACATTACAGAATAATTTACCATTAAACGCTAGGGCTTCTGTCGCGCGATTCTAACTCATACGTTTACGTGTGACAAGTGTCAAAATGGCTCGAAAAGTTTGATTTATTAAAATCGTTCGAAGATCGATCTCCGGGCATCTTAGGTAGCGTCTCGGTGCTTTATTTTATCTTATAAATAGATTTTTTATTACAAATTACAGGGTACCACGTTTGGTAGCGATTTTGAAGCCGTCGTTTGTCCGCTGCTTATGGTAATAACTGGCTTTTAAATCGTCGGTTCATTATGCACTTTAATTTTGCTAAATAGAGTTTAATTTTCGTTGATGGTCGTGGAGATGACCTGAGTCGGTCGGGCTGACGACGGAGGTCCTTACGAGTTTGATGATGAGTTCCGTAGTTTTTTTTTATTCAGGTAGCGGGAGATAAGTATCTGGCGTCAACTTGAAGCGTAGAAATTCAATCAGCAAATTAAAAAAACAAAAACCAGTGACTCCAAGTTCGCGGGAAGCTGTCCTCACGCATCCTTACTCCACTACAAACGCAACAAAAGGGCTTACACGAAGGCATTTATTCAATTACACAAACAATACACTATTTCGGCTGAAAGTGCACAATAGGCCCAATAATAAAAGCCCAGGTAAACGTCATGAATAGAGAAGACGACAATTGTCGCAGGACAATGATTTTTGGGACGAGTCAAAAGTTATTCTCTGCACGGCCTGTTTATTTTTACGGGACATTCGGGACAAAAACGGAAATAAAAATGCTATTGTGCCACATTTTTTCGAGTTAAATCGATAGAACGGTCTCTATGGCAGTACACATCGCGTAAAAAGGAAAAAAATGGAGGTCGTAGCTTGTGATTCGACTCAGAACGCAACGCGGAACGCGCTATTCACACGATAGAATGTCAGGTGAGCATCCAACATTATACGTGCATCAATAGATTATGAGTAGAAAACCTGGCTAAAAAGGCTTTTACAACTGTGAAGTTACAGGTTCAAAACCAGATTGTATCTTTGAGTTTTTTACTCAATTAGTTCGAGTTTATCATCACAATAAGTTTCTACAGTGAAGGAAAATCGGGAAGAAAACGGCACGTTCCAAGAAGAATGTCTTTCTTGTGTTGTACCAACCTGCACTTGACTTGTATGGTAGATAGTATTGACTCTATTTTTGTTAGAGAAAACTCGCGTTCCAGCGAAAGATGAAAAAGAAAATCTGCTAAAAATGTTAAAGCTAACGCTGGAAAAGCTGAAACTGCTAATGCTAATGCTGCTGTAGCTAAAACTACTAAAGCTAATGCTGCTGTAGCTAAAACTACTAAAGCTAATGCTGCTGTAGCTAAAACTACTAAAGCTAATGCTGCTGAAGCTAAAACTAGTAAAGCTAATGCTGCTAAAACTAAGACTGCTAAAGTGAATGCTGCTGAAGCTCAAACTAGTAAAGCTAATGCTGCTGAAGCTAAAACTAGTAAAGCTAATGCTGCTAAAACTAAGTCTGCTAAAGTTAATGCTGCTGAAGCTAACACTGCTAATGCTACATCTATAGCCATAATGCTATAGCCGTAATGCTATAAGCCAAAGCTAACACTGCTGAAGCTAAAGCTAATGTTAATCGTGTTCTGGGTTATTTGGAAGTCACATTTAACTAACAACACCAATTTAAAACAACAATATGAATAGGCATTTCGCTGTCCGCAGTCGCTCGCCCATAAAGACCTGCATGAAGAACCTCGCACCAAATAACAGGAAAAAAGAAATAAACATAATACTTAACCCGTTTCGAGTAATAAAATCTCACTATAAAATCTTTTCGTAATACAAAAATTGACCGTTTCCACCCAGAGCTGGTATCGGCCGATCGCCTTATTAGCATTTAATTCGAGTACAAAAGTGGGGGGCTTCATGGGTCGCTGGCCCTCGCCGGGGCTTCCTTGCCGCCGCAGGGCAGAGGAGGGCCTGGTTATGTGTATGTACCGTGTTTTGGCCATTTCGATTGGTCGGTCACATCGGGGGGCGAATTTTGGGGAAACCATTTTGGTCTAACATACGCCGTAATCACACTGACTCATCTTTTAAACTTTTTTATGACAATATTGATGGTGTACAACACTACCAAAAAAAATATGTAACGGAGCTATTTGAGCATGAAGAGTTGAATTCACTGCCTTGCACTGCACTTGTCACTCAGAAACATGAGACAGCTGATCACTTTCTCTATAATTAGATATATATAAGCGATCTGGCTCCCAAAGTTGAAGCGTTGCTTAATTTGGGGTTATAGATGGTGTATTGTGTGGAAACTCCAACAATATTTTATTTTTTAATTTCTCTGCAAATATAACCTTGCTAACTGGAACACGGTAATAGCCACAACATAGCAAGCAGTAGAATATCTGGTAGAGTTAAGTGAAGAAATAATACCGTTGGTTATTGTACACTAAAGAAACTACTTATACATGGAGAAGAAACACAAATAAAACATAATATAGTAAAACCGGAGACATTCGGGATATTTTCCGACCCGATGTAACCTTAAGATGGAAATGGAAAAACCAGAGCTGACAGCACTTTCCCAAACAATCTCTGCTAAGAAACTACAAAAACTGCCAGTAAATTTCACATACAAATTACGATAGTAGCTCCTAAGCCCAGGAAATAAGCTAATGATTGTGTTTAAAGCGTAATTATATCAAATCATCCCAACCCACGCCGCAAACCACAAGTGATGACACAAAACATATCCAACAACTTTTTACAACCATCGCATAACAAAGCACCATGTGGTGTTAATTTTAACTTATTTAAATTTAATATAAATTATTGAAATCCAGTTCAACGACCCGGCTGATTGGACCAGTTTGTTTCGCTGTCGTCTCGTCATTAGCAGACAGAAAACGTTCTCACGCGCTATCCGTGTCGCGGTGGAGGCTATCGCATTTTTCCGCTAATGGGAACATCGACGAATCAAAATTTAGGAAAATTCCAGACAAAGAAATTGCCGATAGAAGTGAACATTTTTAATTAAAATTGTAGTATTAAAAGGCACTAATGTGGCACAATACGCGCACGCTGATTTACCGCCGTTCCAACGCAATACCACTTTACCAATAAATTAGCATGTTAGTTTAGTTTAATTTACTAGTGACGCGAACTCATAACTTTTTCCCATGGCAAACAGTACTCAGTGAAGCTAAAGAAGCTCTCTGTTCAGAAATATAGATATAGTAGGTTTGGACTTATCTTACTCACTTACTGGCCGCTATCTCTTCTGGTGGTAAACGATGATTCGGTCTACGGTGGAGTGCGTTTACTTAGAAAAAACCGATTCAATTTCGATTTAAAAACACTCGTTTGAGTGTTTGTACAATTTTTTTTTTATTTAAATATCTACTCCACAGACTCCGGGGTCCGTGACCTTTGTCAATACAATATATTTTTTTACAGATTTCTTGGATTAGGAGAAGATAAAAATTAATATTGTGTTTATTTATTAGTGTTTGTACAAATTAATATTGTAAAAAGTAAAACCCAGATTGATGTACCTACAAATCATTTTCAAACAAGGCAGCAAACCATCTCGGTCCAAAATTTTCGACAAGCATTCTGTCAGTACAAGCTAGTCAACTACTAATTGGAAATCAGATTTTTTTTAGAAAAATGGTGCATGGAATGGTCAGTATTGCACTGACTCTATCAAGAGACGACCTGTATAAATCACAAATCAGTAAATCATTTATGCCATAAAACTTCTCGGCGACCGGTTTCACTCAGTGGAAGCATACTTGACTGACATACTAAATCTACTGGGCTTCATTTTTGATTCTGAGACGTATAAAACAAATTTAACAAAAAATTGTTATGAAACCTTGAGTTTACTTTGTATGCCCATGTTACCCGCGAACATTTTTTAATTGTTACATTTTGAAGTAATTTAGTTTATTTATTAATTGTTTAGGCGCGTTCGAAAAAAATTATGAAAGGAAATTTTTACAATCACACCATCCTGAAGTTAGCTGATCAACATTTTAGTAAACATTGTAAATAACTTCAGGTCATCACTTCTTGTGTTGAAGATATTATACAGGGTTACTGATAAACAGCATGTATCCTTTTATGTGGTAGTTAGGTACATTTAATACGTCAACTTTTGTTCTAGAGTTTAAAAAAAATGTTGTTTTTTCTTATACGAAATAAATAAAAAGTGTATTTGCACGGTCTAAAAGCATCGATCTCTTCGTAACAAGCGCGTACGCTCTTTAACGCGCAAAAAATGATGTGCCTAAGTGAATAAACACTAAAAAGTCGCTAAACAGTACAAAAAAGGGCAACCAACAAATACTATTTCTATACTAAAGTCAAAGTCAAAGTTCTTTATTCATAAATGTACAATTTACACGTCATTTTTTAATTTGGGTTACCAATTGAATTTTAACGAAAATTGTAGAACAAACGTTGTTTGCTTAAATATACAGAACATGCCCCTAAACGTATGTAGGCTATATAAAATAACCCTGTATAATCTATGGTTGAGGTTAAACTTCTTAGTACGAGAAATAAAGTGAAATATAAACTTTTTGCGTGCATACTTTTTTTTATCTAAAACGAACTTAAATAACAACAATTATTTTTTAACATCAACAAGACTATCACGCAATGGCTACCATTACGTCCATGTCAAATGAATGACCGCACCACGGCGTATACTTTCAAAAGTTAAAATATTAAGTTATGTTAAAACCTCCATCGATAATTAGATCTTAATTTACAATAATTACACATATCGCTAATAACTTAAACAGTATTTACATGTGACATTTACAACTGCCCGATAATCTACACCATACGACATAATGTATGCCACCGTGTTAACGGGCCATCGGGATTTGAATCATAAAACTAAACTGTTAGGGGCGATAATTGAATAACAAAATTACCATATTTATGCGGTGTGCGTCCTCAGAAATATTGTAGATCTACTGTTTTTTTTTTCACCAAGTTTTTGATGAATACATTTTTAAAATAAGATGACTTACTGATATTGCAATACTCTAAATATACAAGTATTACGTCAAGTTTCAACAATGATGATCAAGCCTACTACCAGTAGGAAGCGTGCGCAGCGCTGGTTGCATTAAATGAGAGGTTTACATGTTTAGGTATTTGTTGCTCATTCATAAAAAAAGATAAGAACGCCATGAAAAGCCACTCCGAAGTAGAAAAATTACGAAAAATACATAAGGCCATGAAAGCAAGACATTTCACTCAGCTGTCTTATCGCTTCCAGCAATCTCTTCCACGAAACCGTACATGGTTAGAATTCTATCTTATCTAACATTAATATTGGACGGATTAAACGGATCTGTCTGCAATCTTGATAGGAAAGTACATACTGTAAAATTAAATAATCCAAACTAATAACGTGAACAGGAAAGATTTGATTTTTCGTTTGTTTGTAATTATTTCATGCAAAAACATATGGACCAATTTTAAATGTTCTTTCATCTTTAGAAAGCTACAACTACCGCTAGCTACCGGCAAGCAGTAATGTGCAAACATTACTGTGTTCCGGTCTGAAGGGCAATGTTTCCAGAGAAATTACAGGGCTTAGAGATATAACAACTTAGATCTCTGGGTGACGAGCGCAGTGCGGTGCTAGGTAATGATTTGGGCTCTTCATGTTCCAATAGCTGCGTGTCACTGTGCTGTTATGTGGCAGGCATGTTGCTTACCATCAGGCATATGTCCTGCTCGTCTCGTCACTGTTTATTAAAAAAAAAACAATTGAGTGTTATAGAGTGTTTATACTATATATTTTAAAAAGTAGGGATTTCTGTCTAAAATAGAAAAATAGAACTCAAGGCATCAAAGTTTAACCGAATCAGGAACTGCAGGTAAAACCGGGGGAAACTATTGACATAAAAGAAATCATGTTCATTGTATAAATTGAGTCCGTTCAAAGTTATTTCTCAGAGTGAATGGTGATTTGTTTTAACATCTGATGGTTTAGTTTCATTGCTCACTTACTAACTCCGTAACTAACAATTACTTGTTAAATAGTTAACATTTAAAACTGCTAAGACATGAGGCTTTGTTTTGGATTGTGTTTGGCTGATGTGGGAGATTTGCGTGAGTTTGTAATAGACTCTTCAAATACAAAGGTATACATTTATGTACTTATTATAATCAGATTATTTTTTATTTTTTGAATGATTTAAATGATTTATGTATATATCAAATGAAATCATATTTTATTTATACATACAAAGTTTTAAACAGTATTCAAAGTACAAATACCATCCTACTAACATTATAAATGTCAATGTATGGATGTTTGGATGTTTGTTGCTCAATCACGTCCTAACATATGAACGGATCGGGCTGAAATTTGGAACACAGATATATTATAGTATGGAAGAACACCTAGGCTATTTTTATCGCGGGAAAATAACGGGAACGACGCAGGTAAAACCGCGGGGTACTGCTAGTGTTACATCAAACAGAGTAGGGTTTATTGTCGCTTATGAACTTCTGTCAGTTGACCCCAAACTAGGCTAACAGGTCTCTGGATTCCCAATATAGAGGATATTGGGAATCCAGAGACCTGTTGTACAGAACAACCATGTTGCACTTCTATCAATATATTAATTAATAAATAAATAATGGTGGACAATTCACACACAACACATACATACATATATTATAGATCGCGATTACCTAGAAGAAATCATTTCAATCAATACTTGAAGACGCATAAACTACTTACATCTATTAGGAAAAACCCACTCCGGCAACGGAATCCAATGCTCAGATGTTCTCATTGTGAAAATTGAAAACCTCGGTTTTTTTAGGGACATCAACTATGAAACGATGTCGCTTTCTGAAGCTACGAGTAGTCCGATAAAAGTGGTATTAGATCAAATAGATAGCTAGCTATACAAAGTCTCCAAAATGTATCCAATAAAAATCCGTTAAAACTTGCAATTTTGTGCCGATGTTTAATACATTTAACCTTTTTTAAATCCCCTTTTAAAGAATTATAATTCTAATATCATGTAATTCTAATTACAAGACAATTATAAAGATAATTAATGTCAAAAATTAGAGGATTTTAAATGAAGTAATGTTAAAATAAAAATGTTGGTCGTATGGAAGATTGTATCTGGTTTCCGGTTAAGACAGGTTTTGTTCAAAATGTATTGTGAAGGGATTAAAATTACTAGATGTGACAATATTTATATTGGTTTAAAAATTTTTTTTTTTTGGATTTTACGTCACTTTGCTAGTTGTAAAATGTTGATGCGGTTATCATTTACGATGAAAAATAAATTGGAACTACAATAATAATCAATTGTTGAAATACCAGTTCTTTTAAGCAAATTAATGTTGATAAGTAATGAATTTTCATGAATATTTCTACATAGAAAAATTGGTCTGATTTGTCCCAGACTGAGCAAAACTTGTTTTTTAGCTACCAAATTGAGACGTACTTCTTAGCATTCCATGGATTCACCGTGCGGGTGCCGGGTCCATCGTGTGGCAGAGAGAGAAATCTCGAATAGACCCCAAGACTTGTGACTCGGGCTGTAGGTTTAAAAGGGGCCCCTTACATTGACGTACGTCAACACTCACCTTCACTACTCACTCACTGAAAAATCTAAAAATATCTGTAAATGCATAGGCTGTTTTTTATTTTTTATCGCAAAGAAAACAATTGGACCAGTAATTACGCAGAAAAATCGTGGGGCGCTACTTGAATATTTTTTACTCGACATATTTTATTATTGTTGTATATATAACTCACCACCAGTTGGAAACGTTCTAGCGGCACTACTACATCAACTGATTGGTGTAGTTTTGCAGTTTAATGTATCGATCGGAAGTCAATTTGTCAAGTTGTCAGGTTATCAAATGGGTTGACGATTTATTCCTAATTTATTTAAAATAAAACCCATTTAAAATTTTATGTATCTGTATTTTTTATACACATACGTCAAAGTAAAAAAAAATGTATGTTTTAAAATTAATTAATCCTACTTCTTCCTAATATTATATATGTTTTTTTTATGTTGCGATGCTTATTGCATTCACATCGATTTGTCGAGACAGATTGTTTATTCACATCGGAAAGTTTGAACAGATCGGATTGCAATTTGTAACATAGATAAATTATTGTCTGGAATAACACACACTTACTTTTCTTCGCGCCAAAATTACAAGAATGGGGACTACGCGGATAAAACCGCGGGTGTTGCTAGTGCATTATAACGAATAATATGTCTTCAAATAAAATATGTCTCTTCCAAAACAGTTTTACTCAATGTACCTACTTGCGCCGGCGCAGTCGGCCAAGCGAGCATTTTATGTCGCATACAACTCCTGCGCCCGACCGCGCCTGATATTTAATTGCTGCCTATTTACTAACGTATTTTTTATATCTTTTCACAGATTCGCCAAGAGAAACCTTATTACATAGCAGACCCAGAGGTCGACTCATTAGTAAGTATTTTTATTTTAAATAGTATTTATATTGCGTAAAATGTTAATTAAGGGTTTTTGGCAATTAATTATGCTTACGACCTTTTTTATGATGAGGATTTATATCTTGTGCAGTTTCAGTTTCAATTGTGTCAGAAAAGATAAAAGTGAACTAATCTACATTATTTGTTGGTATTTTATAAAAAAAAGAAAGATGGTCATGTGTTGTAGTTCGAAGTATTAATACATTATTAACGAAGGAGGTATTGTTGAACTAATCAGGCTGAAATTTAAACTTGTAGAATTCATTTTCTTGTATCTTTGACTGACCCAGTATAAATACATATCATATTTATAGTCAATAAAAATCTGAATTTTCTACATAGATCGTAGTGATGTAAACTCCTTTGTCTGTGAAACCAGCCCACAATTTGTAAACACATTTATACAGCGTTTATACATTATAAAAAGTATTAAAACCCTTTTACACCGCACAAGATAAATACGTGGGATCATTTTAATACGCCATAAAATAGTGACCACTTTACAGCCGACTTGAGCGTCCGAATAATTTACGATTTGATTAGCTAAAGAGCTGTCCGAAATTAAACGCAACAAAAACTTTCAAAACGATAAATGAGAAATTCTTCTCAGAAGGAAACAAGAGAAAAAAAATATTATATTGTCACTCATAAAGGTGAGTCGCACAGTGGAGCGTCTCAGTTTGTGGACAAAAAGTGAAATAATAAAAAATAATAAAAATGGCGGCCACCCACCGTCCGTTCGACACGGGTACTTAACCGATTTTTAACAAATAAAATCTAAGGCATTACGAATCGGGTGACCGGCTGCTCGATATTTAAACTTTAAATTCATTTTATTCGTTCACTTAACGGTGACTCGTTGGGCTATTGGACGTGCTTGTTAGCAAGAATCTGTGAAATGAAAAACTAACAGCGAAATGTTAGTCGTTTTATCATTCTGTACTAATATTGTGACGTTTTGGTCGTTTAGAATTTTTTTTACTAATCGACTGTTTTTTTTTAAGTGAAGTGAAATTTTTTTTTCACTTTTTTTTTTTTGGAAAAAATATCAATTGTTTTTTCTCGATACATTGTAACTATTGCTGATTGCTATAGGTATAAGTATGCACATAATATATTGTGTGTGTGTTCACGCACAATGGTCCAATTAAGAGGCTAAGTGCGGAAAAGACCCCGTCAAACTAACTATGTTGTGTGTAGCTTATTTTCTGAAAATCTAGCCTTTAGTTTCACTGAAAACATTGCCCCTCAAACCAGCACACACTGTAATGTGTATAAATTACCGTTTGACAGTAGAATAACTGGCAACAAACTTATAAAAATTCTGCAATACAGTATGTGTCTTAGAAACTTTATTACTAAAATAAAAGTTAACAAACCATCGAAAATATTCTTGGTGTATTCCCACATCTTCAATGAAACTTACATTTATTACAAAATGTATTATAATTAATTCTCATTATCTAAAACCAGACATTATCACAATAATAGCTATGTATTACATATACGTAAATTTCAATGTTTCTTTCTCTTCACGCTCTAACGGTTTCCCAGATTTGGCGCATTTAAATATTCAAAAAAGGAATCAAATTTAAAATTACAGATCAGTTACTTCGTATGACTGAATTAACATATCAAATGAGGTTCAGAAGACTAAGTAGAGTTTTAAAATTAAAATCGACACGGCATTCAATAACGGATACGAAACTACTGTAGATTGACCCTTCTCGTCGTTATAATTGTTAACATTCGCGGGTCTATTAATATTTGTCAATATAACAACCGTCCAGACTAAATTGATCTCTGATTGTAGGAAAGTTGTAAAGACTTCAAGATCAAGGAAAAATGGATAATTAGAGTTTGCTTTCACAGTCGTCCGTCCGTTAACCCAAATTAAAAAAGTTGAAAAGACAGTAGCGTGACAGTGCACCATAAACTAAGATGTCAGGGTTTACCTGATAAGTGTCATTCATCCAAAGCTCTGAACCTTAGATAAGGAAATTCAACAACGCAGCGACATCCGGGCGCAAAGCAAACTAGACACTGACAAAGACACGAGTGAAAGGATTCTAAAAATGGCTTTAAATAAACTTGGAAGAAAACATATTTTGGTAATTAGAAAATTCTCACAGATCAGTACGTTTATAAGTTGTTTGATTTGAACCTGTGAAATGGAAAGACTCTATGGTACCTTTAGCCAATAAAACTATAAAACAATGGTGGTCGATATTTCACACACAACAAAATCTAACTAAGCTTAGCCAGAGGAACCAGATAGCTGATATGATATAATAAGACACGGTTACAAATAAACACTACAGACAGAGGGACTAGGTATATTGGAGTGGCAACAAAAGTGTATGACAATACACAAATGCGTCAGTAACAGTAACATTATGCCAATTTCAACAATTTTTTCCAATGTCAAAAAATGTTCAACTAGGTTGAATAAGTTTTCCCATTACCATTTACCATTTACCAGTACCATTTAAAAATAAAAACGTAGAGCAATGTATTAATATTGCTTAAATTTAATCAAGCCCAATATTTAAATTAAGTACTCGAAAATTTCAGTAATTGTCAACATTTCTTTCTGACCAGGTAGCTCGATGTGTTTTTGTTTCAAAAGAGAGACATAATGAGCGACTGTGCAGGCATGTGTTCACTAGTTTGTCTATGCTCTATGCTATGCGTTTCGAATTTCAAACTTCTAAATAGATTATTTTTTCGTAAATGTTATCGTGACTATACAGCCAGTATTTTTAAAAACTATAATCATTTCATGTTATACTAATCAATTCTCATTCTCTATGCAATTTAATACATTCCGAAAAATTTCGCTCTCACTCAGAATTTTTTTGCTAGTTACGCAAAATTATACCTTATTCGATTTGTTTTTTCGATTATTATTCGGTACAAAGTTATTGGATAGAAGTAAACTTGACTTAGTACCCTGTATTTATTACGCAGTTTTGTTAATTATTTTTTTAAGTTATTGCGTGCCGAAAAAAACATAGGTATTTTTATTTGTATAATATGTATAGAGCGAAGGAATGAGCAAGATGTGCCTGATGGTAAACATCACGCCTGCTCATAATTACAAAGCACCATGCAGATGTCAATAAAAAAAACGAATCATTCTTCAATCATCAACAGATTTACTTAAGATTTATCTATTTTTTTCTTTTTTTTGCCAACGTTACCCTTCAAAACGGAATACAGTGAAATCTAGCCACAGCTTGGAGGAATAACTGGCAAATACATTTACTAACGTACCAAAAAAAAAAAAAATTGAACCCCTAGGATAATTATTTGTGTTTACTTTTTAACTAGTTATTTTCTTAATTATAAATTAACTGCTATTGACCTACTGGGTTGTAGTTAGTTATTCACGTTTCAGTTATGTTGCTGCGGGCGACGCCTTAAGGCCAACGTGGTCTCAAAAGACCTCAAAAGACCTCAAAAGAAATTACTCTCATTGAAAATATACTTAGCAGATCATTTCAATGGCTCACTGAGAACTCAGTGTATCTTTTCAATGGTCTCATTCCTCGTAATTTAGTTCAATTTCAATTAAAGTTGGAAAGGCTTTTGTATTATTTGACGGACTGCGTATGCGCAAGGTACTATGTAGTGTTCTGCGGCGACCACATGTCGGGGTGGCTCGTTGGTAAGATACAATGATTTTAAAAGATAGTAAGTACTTACTTTAAAATATTTTGTTTTGGGAATGCTTTGTGGTTAGGCATGGCAACAAAAGATGCATCGAAAGAACTGTCAAATAATCGTAAAATTTAATATCATACAATTGTATTTTTATCTGCGAATATTATTTTAAGTAAAGGCTTTTTTTATAAACAAAAGTTCCCAGGGTATTTGGCATTAGACGCCCTCTATTGCCTATGAAACTTTGAATAAGCGCAGAAGACGTAATCTAACTCAAACTTACCGACTAGTAGTATCTATAACTAATACTAATACGCATACGTAGAGCATACCTGAAAATATTCCTAATACCATATTCACTTACAACGAGTAACTACATCTCACTATAACGAATGGTTAAGTTCAGGTTGTTTAAACATTTAATTGGGGTCTCTAGTTTGTACACAAACACATTTTTACATTAAACATCTTTTATATTTTTTCCACAAAAATAATTTTATCACAAATATCTTTCCACTACAAACATATTTTTCCTACAAACATCTTCTGAACCAAGAAGCTTGAAATACAAACAACGTTCAAAAACCAACACAGTTTAAAAGTTTTACCCATCCATTCGTCGGACGATTGGTCACGGTGTTGTTTGCCGTGTGTGCCTCACATCTGTGTTTAGTCTGACACAGCCTTTTGAGAGTGTAAGCTCCTTAAATAGTTCAGTAGCAGGCAAATACTGGCAATACTACTCATTAGGGATGTGCAAAGTTATGATCATCGTTATATTAGGGCTGGGGTCAGTGGCAACGAAATGCCGATAACTTTTCTATCATGTGCTATTTTTAAAGTTAAAAAAAAATAAAAAACGACTGATCCTTTCAGTATGGTCGCTCAGATGTATAACATCTGAATTGTATTTTTTTAAAGAGCTTCTCCTACTCAATTCACCTTTCTCTCTCTTTTTTTTTTAAATCACACAAAATGTTAACCGATATTACCATGTACTAAACACGCAAAATGGGTTGCACCATCTCACAGCTTTTGCCACCGCGTGCTCTCATTGGTCAACCGTCAACCACCACAGTGCGCACTCATTGGTCAATTCAAATAGCGCGCTCTTCTCTAGTTTCCTGTAACACAATTCCGTTCCTTTTCAAGAATTCACAATATCCAGCAACCAAGAGGAAAGATGTCACTCGTAAACAAACGTTTTTATTCTAATCAAATTACCAAGTGCCTAAAAGCTAATTTTATCCATAAAAATAAACAATAAAAGATTATAAATCGATTTAAATAAAAATAAATGTAATCACTGTAATTAAAGTCATAGTGTTTGTTGATCTGTCAAATCCTCCCGTCCAGTTTAAGTTCACCCAATATTTAGTTCCGAAATTATCGTTGGCTGTCATTTAAACACCTTTAAGAGTTTGAGGGAGTTGCGTAATAAAAAAGGACAACAAACCGAGATCCATCGCGATAGGCCGATGGCTCCCTAACCAAACAGGGCTCGGTGGCGAAAGTTAAACAAGACAAACACATTTTTATCTGGTACCCGCGTCTGTGTCAACTACCATCGACTGAACAAACACCGAGGGTGGCGCTTTAACGTATAGATTTAATTGACACGACCGACCTCTGCAGATGTTATGCGCTCCTGGTACTTTGAGCAAACATTTGGAGATATTACCACGTTTTTTTTTCTGTTATTGCCATATTTAATGATGCGTTTTGAGTGTCATTTATTTTATTACTTTATGGTTATGTAATGTTGTTGTGAAGTCTGTAAGAACAAATGTTGTGTTCAGAGATATTCTGTTTCTCATGAGTGTCAAATTCAAATATGACCTAAGCATTTCTGTAAAATGTTGTGTGTGGTCTGTTCGTATTTATTTGTATATAATTGACAGATGTTTGAATTTTAACATAGTTTTTTTGGCAAGAGTTCATATTTCTTTCATTTCTAAAACCTGCATCTAAAAACGTGATAAAGACTTTATAACTTACGAGGTCGAACAGACTCATACGATAAATTTAAAAAGCTCTGTAGCTTAGAACAGTTACTTAACAACACTTGACAATGAAACTGCGTTAGAAGTTACGCATAAAATGAACAAAGAACATATTATTTCTGAAATATAAACGAATTTTAAATAATAAAAATCTATTTATAACTTTAAATTGGTGAAGTTTAGGTAACAAATGTATAATGTTAAACTCTAAATGTGGAGAAAAACCAATGTAAATTATAATATCGTTTTAAATCAATTAAAAGCACGGGGTTTCAAAATGTTACAACTTCGAAGATTCTCAGGAAACTATGAGTATGTCTGAGAAGCAAAATCCTACGGAAAATATTATTCTGGGATATAATCTAGATACAAGTTTATTTATTATCTTTAAATATAATACGATTCCTTGTTTGTCCGTCATGCCCTCCTAAAATACTGAATCGATTTTAATCAAATTCCACACACTGCGTGCAGTTTGATGAAACTTGAGAGATAGGATAGTTTATAGCTCAATAAATGGATATATGGCAGAATGGGGTCAGCTTGTTCAGTATATAAATAATTGTGGATATTTTTCATACAACATTAAGGAGAAACTTGAAATATATATATGAGCATGTTCAACGTATCTTTTCTAAAAAAGTATTTTATATTTTGTATCGTTGAGTTGGTCTGATGACACAAACGGCAGAACTTTCTACACTGATTTGACTTGACACAAATTTGGCAGCTTTAAGGTCACCCAAGCTTTTAGTATATGCCTACCTATTCGGAAAACGTGGTTTTAAGCAAAAAATAAAAATTGGTAGTCATAGGAACTGCCGATAGAAGTGAAAACGTAGAACTCAGCATCTAGAAATGCGTCAGCATTTCCCATTGGCTGATGCGTTTCTAGATGCCCATGCCATGATGGCCTGTCCACGTCCCTTCAGCATTTCCCATTGGCTGACGTATTTCTAGATGGCCAATAGCCATGGTCCCGAGTTTACCCGAAGCTTTCTTATCATACCCGAGCGTGACGTATGAATTCAATTCACAGCCCACGAAAAGTGTCTAGGCGCGCCTAAAGATGTTTTCACTTAAAAAAAAAACAAAAGTGGTCCAAATTGAATCTACAAAACATAAATACATATATTATAAGCATACACGTAAACACGCACACGGACATATACAAATTTTCTCCATTACAATATTAGTGTTGTATTGTGTAGGTATTGCCAGTTTCTTTTCACCAAAACTCCCAACACCATTACAAATCCAGTCGCGTCTTCTAGCAATCAAACACAAATCAAGGCGCTATTAAAGCTGCATTACCCGTAGTTAGATACATATCGATTCAAAAACCCGATTACGAATCAAACAATATGATCGATAAGATCGTTTGCGCTCGGGCAACTTCGACCGGGATCGTGCACCGTCGGGATCGGACATGTATCATTCACGCTGGGTGATCAGTTCGGAACAGCCCGCGCACCCACCGAAATCCTCCGACGATATTGTGGAACTATTTTAACTTTATGCTATGGCTTTGTGGAATACGACAGTGGCTCGACTCGTTAGAGGTCGTGAGTGGTGCAACAGCTGTTGTTGCATGCAATGCTATTGGAAGGGTAATGGCCTGAGATTGGATATCCTTGCTTGGGATGATCAGCATCATGGCGTTACATACCTTTTTATTTTTTATAATTGATAGGCTTACACTTTACCGGTATCTCCTTCAACTGACGTTAAGCGAGGACGTAGTCAACAATAGACCACATTTATTTAGGAAATACCGATTTATTTCAGGCTTCATATTTTATAATATTTTTCTTACTTTTCCATAACGCGAGTAACATGTAACCGTGTATTATGAATTAAACCCAGTCTTACGATTAAATATCCGAAAGCTTATCTTAATATGATAGCCGTTTTTTTTCAACAATATCATGTTGTTTAATTATTTTTATTGTAATAGGTAAATATGTATAAAATTTAAACAGAGTAACACGTTCTATCACGGGTAGTATGCTTCATTTTTATTTAGCTTTGTAGATACATAATATTTAAGTATGGTTGGGAAGTTGTGTGTGGAAGCGTGTTGTGGAAGCTGCCACAGCACGGGCCACCGAGCCTAGTGGGGGGCCGAAGGCTAAGTCTGGGAACATGTTATGTATTTTCATGTAAATCTAATTAAGCAATTTTGTAATCTGTTCCGATTGATGTTTCTAGGTAATAAAGATTTGTATTTGTATAGTTTGAATCTTTTTCGGTAAATTAAGACAAGACCTTAGTAGTGATCGGTTCTAGTAGTATCTATCGTAACTTTAAGGACACTACGCTCGTCACCCAGAGACATTACATACATGACATATAGATAATTAATTACATACACATAATTTATCCCATTACTCTGGAAAGATGTTTTACTAACTATTTGGAACAAGTAACAATATCGATATCAGCAGATAATTTCACATCACTACGTTTCGCCTGGAGTAGTCAGTAGCTTTTGTCATATTTGGAATTTGAGACACGCCGTATAAGGCCAGCCCTGTATGGCATTATACAAGCAATTCCAACTGAATGTAACTGTGTAATTGGGTATAGAGATACAGGGTGCTACAAATCTAAATACTAAGCCCAAAATGATGCGATCTACTTTTTATTAGCCATAGGGAAAATGGATTCAGAATGTTTTCCTATTTTTTATAGCAAATGTAACTAGAGTGACGGGGTAAGCAGGGCATATGTCTGATGGTACGTAACACGCCTGCCCATAACAGCACAGAGTCATCCAGCTATTGGAACATGAAGAGTCCAAATTACTACCTAGCACTGCACTGCGCTCATCAGCTCTAGGTATAAGATGATTTATCTCTATTTACTTTAAATAAAATTATAATTTACATGTTCAATCAAAAACACATAAAACTTAAATAAAATAAAAATTAGGTTCTAATTCAGTTGATCTGCTTTCTAACTTATGTTTTATTTTCTTTTCAGATGGTGCAAGCAATACAAGTGCTACGGTTTCACCTATTAGAATTAGAAAAAGTAAGTGCCATAGATAATAATTTATTTTTGTTTCGTAAACAGAACACATTTGGAACCGACGTTTGGACCGGTTTGAAAATAACACCTTTGGATTATCTGTGGCTATGATTCTGTATCGATACAATGGATTCGATTTTAAAATCGAATGATAGCGGTTATAGATTAAACACTTGGATTATTTAAACATAAACTGAAGTTCTGCGTATATTTTATCTGTTTAGATAAAAACTAACCAAAAGACTTACATAAAGAATTAAGTATCTAGTGGATAGGTACCGGGAATTAAGATGATTTAGAGGCGGTTGGCGGATGTCTCCTAGCCTAGAATGATAGGTATATTTTTTTATAGTTTCCTCACGATATTTTCACCCTTAAAATCTCGTGCTTGGGATTTATAGGTGTAGGCGGGGTTGGAACCTACGATCTCAAGTATTTGTTAACATATTTTCTCGCTTTTTTTAATGTAGAATGATAGTTTCAATATCACACAACAAACTGACTAACCACTACCACCTAACTAAAGTTCAAAATAATAATTATTCCGATTGCAATAGAATAGGAGTTGATAAAATTTATCGACGGCCATTTTTTCCAAATTTACCGGTTCCTCGCAACGGGGGAAATCCGACACGAGGCGTTTCATATTTCTATCCGACTAGTCGATGCATTTCGTTTTTATTATTATAATCGACTCGTAGCGGTTTAAGATATTTATATTATGCCCCTAATTAATGCGCGCAAATTGTCCGATCTGATTGTGGCGGCAAAAACCGGCAGGTTACCGTTATACAGGCAGGAGCGGGCGCGCACACTGGCGACTTACACGTGGAGAAAGAGCAAAAAACCGTCGTATTCCAAATTTAAAAAACTTTAGCTTATCTACAGATAAGCTAAAGCTAAAGTTATAAGTAAAATAAAAAAAAAAGAGCGCAATGAAGTCTGAAAACGTGTTTTGTTTAAGAGCCAAAAGCTGGCTAGTTTTTAAGTAAATCTAAATGTTCGACTTTAATAGCGTCAGAATAAGAAGAAAAACAACAATTACTTACAAAAAAAAAATAGAACTGAAACATATCGGCGGCCTTGCCAATCAGAACGGTATCTTCTAGATAACCAAACAATCGAACTACGACCACGATATTCATTTTTGAAGGGATTTGCCGAAAAGGAATCTATAAACCTCCTTTTAGGATAGACTTATGGATCCCATCAACTGCATAACATTCCAACATTCCAGCAAACAAAAAAAGTATATCTTGCGCTTTCGCAAGATTTTATCAAAATTAGCTTTATAATTTAACTACAACAGTAAATAGAAAAATAAAATAATTGATAAATATACCGTCAAAAACGCCCGTGTGCCAAAACTTTTATTCCATCGAGAACATAATGGCGCGAATTGCGATGCGACACACGCAAGAAACCGGCAGCGGCAACGGAACATGCCAAAATGGGAGATAAGGGAGAAAAAAAAGAGAAAAGAACAAACAAACGTTCCAAATTCGAACGCTCCATTCACGGCCCACGAACACCTGATTTTGGCTTGAATTTGGAATAATCATTCCCTCTAGCGGGAACCAAAACATTGACTATGGAACGTCATTCGAATTTTGAATGTGTCTCAGTGGCAGTCAATAAAATTATTCAAATATCGAACAGTTTCCCGCTGGGTATCTGATTTTAAAGTAAGATAACGAACAGCTCAAATAAAATACTAAATGCAAGACTTTAGTCTTTGATTTTTTTGTTGTATAGGACTATAGGGATCTATGGCAGTTGGCCAGAAATGTTGACTAAAACTTTTTACTGTACTCATAAAGACACAAAATTTTAACAGATTTTATAATATCATATTATCAGTTCAGCAACTAGGTAAATCTAATCCAAGTCCATCGTCCGCGTTCTTTAACATCAGGGGAGACGGCCGGCGGTCAAACCCGTACTTATTATTTATTAAAACACGGAAAAAGTCGGGGCGGATGGCTTGTATATGTATATACACCTCTAACCTGTAATATGATACTGGCTGAATGCCGTATACGAATAACGAACCGCAGGGCGAGATAAAGGCCGTATAAAAATAAAAATTAAAAACAAAACGTTCGAAATTCAAATACCGCTCCGGGCGAGGGCGTGATTGAAGGAATTCGCTTGATTGCTCGATTGATTATGTATCTGTGGGTGAAATACACTTTATTGTTTATGTGTGTGTAGTTACTGTTGAGGTTCGAATTATGAAATAATACGGCCAATAACATTGAGCAATAGTGGTTCTTTTGGTCTTGTAATAAGATTGATGTTGGGTATTTTGGTGGGAATGAAACTGACAATTATTTTGAAAGGTACGCTACATAGTTATTTAAGGTTTAAATAGTCGAAATCACTATCTAGTACTGCACAGCGCTCGTCATCCAGAGATATATGATGATGATTTATCACTAAAAATCTCTATTTGAAAACATGTTTTCTAATAATATGTTAATATGTATAATGTATAGTGATGGCAAGAAACACGCGTTCTTATAACAAAACAGTGCAACGCAGCTTTTTACTGCCCAACGTCCAACATTGCACTTCTCCCGTCACCTTGAGATTTAAGACAATGTTTGGAGGTAGAATAACTCGCAAAAGCGTGGATCTTCTTCAAGGAGACTCTGCAAAAAGTTTACTTACACTTGTTTACTTTTTATTTATTTCATTGTGATTTTGGTATCGGCTAACAGAGCAAATCAATCGCAAAAAAAAAGTGTTTTTTTTTTTAATGTACATAATAAAGTACTGTCCTTATATTTCTGCGCCACGCAAGTATATCATGAGACAAGTATATTTTTACAAGTTTGTTTTTTCAAGAACTATTTTTTTTATTAGCAATAAATTTTCACTAGAACATCATTTCACATCATATTTAATAACACTTAGAAAAAAAACCCTACATTTGAAAATATTAAAAAAATCACAGACTCTACAAAGAGTTCAACCATTACAATGTACATGAAGGAAGTAGTACCCGTGGCTCTACCTGTCTCGATAAAACCATCGTTTTTGCTCCACCACTCATATTCATACGCCAGTCTCCATCTCGTCAGTTTTTGTCCAACAAACAAAAAAAACACCGTTAGTTCGATCCGTTTCCGCTCCGTTACCCGCCACAGGTGATGTTCTTTTTTCAAAACTTTATAAGTAATAATTAAAAGTAAAAATAAAAAAAAAATTGGAAAAAAGTTCCGTCCCAACTCGCGTACAATGAGATCTCGTTAAGTGCACTTTGCTTCATCTTTATTTCTTTTTTTTTTGATAATTTGTGAGTTTTTTGAGAAAATAAGTCTTCAGTACATTAACACTGCTCAGTACTAGTTTTCTTGTTCTTTATTTAAGATTTATTTTATAAGTGTGGTGAATTACGGCTTCGGCTATGCTTTTGAGAGAATGCTATAATTCCCAGCAGTGGGATCATTAAAAGTGGGCTTTCATAACACGTTTTCTGATAATTAGAAGTTTCTATCTATGTTTGTGATAAACCCATGTTTTGCAAGAAGAAACACTTTTTCTAAAAAAAAACAGTTTTTTCATAATCTATAAATGTTTAACTTGTATCGGAATTTCCAAAGTTTTTATCGAAATTAGACTACCATCTCGCCTGATGTTTAATGTCCTTACATATATGAAAATAAGACAAAGGTCCGCCCACTCAGGTATTCCACAATTGTTTGAAAACAAAAAACAAAAGATGTTTACAAAAGTGAAATAAAACGCCTTTCAGTCTTCAGAACATTAACCATAAAACGATGTCGCTTTTCCTACAACCAGATAAACAGCAGAGAATTGTAGAGCAATTAAATTTCTGAAATGAAAAAAAAACTTTATAGTCAGATAATAACGGTTAAAAATAACTTAAACAAAAGAATACCAAACGAGATCGGTTTAACGAACATTTACATTACAATTTCCAATAATATTTTTGATTTATGTATTTAATATTAATCATGGCCTGTGGCGGTCACATCGATGACGTCGTTTCCTTTCGGACGATCGCTCGGTGATTGGTCCTCTCTAGCTGGTTATATGTAGTCACTACCAACAACCACAACTCAACAATCTGTGGCACCACTATTTCAATTTACTTTCAAACTCAAAAGCTTTCGTATAAAACGTCCAAGTTCAACTTTTTCAACATAAGTTGGCGCGGTCTAGTCACCGACTGTATCCTAATTACGTTATGTAGCCGCCCGTATCCCTAATGTCATGTCTCATTCCTTTTTCGAATTCCGAATAATATACATCATCCAAAACGACCAGTTACTCAACGTATAATTTCGAATTTGGAATGTATAATTTTTAAATAATAACCCTTACATACAGGCGCTCACCGCCTTTTGTTTCAATCTCCCAATAGTAACATGGCTAATTTAATAAAGTAATTACTTTAAATGTGTACTCATATAATAGATAACATTTATTTTTATGACGTTTAAATGCAGTTTTCTTTTCGAATAATTAAAATTCTAAACAGTCACAAAGGTGTCATTAAAATGTTCAAAACTCAAACCTCCTTTCATATTTAGTTGGTTCATAAAATTTATCTGTAACAACGTGGCTAAGTGATTTACGAGGTAGGTCAGATTTGTTGGTTTACGTCGCGTCGGACCCAACCTTTATTACCCCTAACTTTTACAACTTTTATACAACACCTATACAACCTCATTCTGTGACTGTATTACTATATTACGTTACGCTACTCATATCAAATGTTTTGTTTAATTAATAAATTCTTTACTACTTCACACTTTTAATTGACAATTTGCGCAAAAGTGGAATTCTATGTTCGAAATGTCTTTTTCTTTTTCTATGTTGATTCGATTCGATCGTCTTTTATTTTTGCATTATCTGTGCCCAGAGTCAAGTGAGAAGCGATCGTTCTCATTTGAATGTGGAATGGACCGGTTGTTTTTTTTTTATTTCGTTTACAAAAAGAAAGAATGATTCTCGATGAGCTGGGACCGACATCGACAGAATGTCGGCCAAATATGTCGGTATTACTATATCGGATGTGGTTATCGTGTTTCGATTGAATTTTATTTCGAGTTTTATTTACTCAAATTCTTTTGAGATGATGAATAAAATAGCTATGAGAGCTTAAACGGTTCTTGTACTCAAATATGCTACAAAAATGTACTCATGTCGAGACGGTTAGTAAATTTATTTTGGACTTCACTTTTTAAATTTAAATTTAGTACGTAATTTAATTAGTGTATAGTAGACATTGATATACAGTTCATCTCGTAGAGCTGTCAAACAAAAAGAGATTAACTCAAAAACATGCCAATTTATACAGCTCGTCACACCCACGAGTGTCTCTGAAATACCAGCTATTATTTAATCTATGGCAGCGCGAAGGAAGTTGCATATTATTATTGAGAAAAACCCTTTTAGCAGCGTCTCGGTCATTCTCGGCCGTGGCACAGATTACCTACTGACTACTACATATGCTGTGGCACATATCTCAACCCACACTCCTACCAACACAACGACGCTTTAAAACACTCAAAACATCTCAACACGACATACCTGCCTGAATTAAAAACAAAAAACACAGAACTTTCATTCTCTATTTTTAAAAACCGAAGCGGCTATACGTCAACGAATATCCATTATATCACTTCTCATTCCAAATTTAAAAAGTATCCGTTCTGAAACACTCCATATCTCAATCCGTGAGCCCGTTCCAAATTTAAATTTGTGGAAAGAGTTTGATGCTCGGAACGATAATCGGGCGGAGTCGTCCCGGAATGCCGTAATATCTCATTAAAGGCATTACCGGTAACTAAACAACGTCGTATCAAACGCATATTTCCACTCAACTATAACTCTTTGGGCGAAGCGGGACGGCTTACGTTGTCTCGACTGAGTCAACACCGAATCCTTTCCGATTTACGAAGGGGACAGTTCCAAATTTGAATCGTCGAAGAGTTACGATGTCAAATCTCGGACGGCATCACTAAAATCGAAAATAGTAACAGAAACTTGGGATTATTCGAATTCGGGATTCGAATAATGTTTACTTTGTCGTCAGTCGGTTATAAAAGCGCTCTCAATCAAGATTTTGACATTGACAGTGCTTGAGCGCCGATTGTGAAGCGGCAGCGTTTATCCGCTCTAGTGTCAATAAAATTCACGCAGTCGTAAATATGAATTTCAACGGCGCGGTTGTAAAATTCAAATTATGATAAACAAACTACGATACTCGGCCACACGGGGCGTTGCGTTTTTACTGTTTACAACTTCACAGTTTTAGAAAAACCTGTCGATTGGGAAAATTAGTATCCCGAAGACATAATTAGCTGTCAACGGCGGGTAGCGGTGTTTCCGCTTCCGTCGACGCGTTCTATTTTCAAATCCGCCAAGACGCAGCGTGTTCCTTTTCCAAAACTGTGTTTTTTTTTTCTCGAGGGTTCGGTTCACCTGCCGGTATTTTATTACTTTTCACCGTGTAAATGTTATCTAAAAATTTCGTTACTCATTTTATGGCCTTATGTTAATTTCTAAGGTAATTATGCCTATGAAAATTTATAAGTCCGACGCACAGAATTAATACGCTCCCCGTCGGGGGTCGTATTTTATAGAAGACAGAGGTAAAAAGAAAAAGTAGGAAGTGGAGTTTTTTTTTTGGTTTGTGCCGTTTTTACGATTCATTTTGGAGTTTTTACAAGTGTGTAAAGCGCGACAGTTGGCTCGCGACTCGTTCCAAATGTGTTCTTTTGTTTTCTATTGTTGTTTTAATGTTTTTTTCCTTAAGCTTTGTATGGTGATTGCGAAGGTTGCGTTCGGAAACCGGGAGGTGAGCGGAACGGACGCGACGCTTCGATAACTGTGCTTTGACATGTTTGTGTTTATGAATTATATTAGGAACAGTTAGAAACATTGACTTAATAGTGAACTTCGCTTAAAGGAATCGCCGTTGTAGCCTGATGTTAAGCTTTAATATGACTTAGTTTGATACAAAGGCAAGTCACATGTTTCCAGAAATTTTGATCCTACAGTCCTATCCTGCACAAAAAAGAAGAAGACTCTACTAAGGCTCTTTTCTACTAAAAAAAGGCTCTTCCGAAACTAAGACAAGCCATATAATACAATTGACAAATAATTGCAGCCAAAGTACAAATACTAGCGTTTGTGTTAACGTCACCCAAAGGTTAAAGTAACAGCTAAGCAAAAAGATGAAAATACAGTTTTTCCTCTCAATTCAGACTTTGTACGTCCTCTCAGGAAGCTGCTCTTAATTCTTTTTAGCATTTGGGCGACGTTAACGGATCTGCTAGCGTATCACAGCCGGTGGAACTTCGCGTACTGATCGAGCTCGTTTCCCGCAGGTCCACGAGCTATGCGACAACTTCTGTCACCGCTACATCAGTTGCTTGAAGGGCAAGATGCCCATCGACCTCGTCATCGACGAGCGGGAATCCTCGCGGCCTCCAGACGCGAACGGCGAGCGCTCCGCCCCCGACTCCAGCCACGACGGCGCCTCCACTCCGGACGTCGTGAGTACCCCCTATAAGCCCCATCTCTTGAGGCGTGATCCCCAGCTTGCACCCAATTCAACCACGAGCTACCTCGTGCACCCCTGCTCTTAGTCTGGCCATTGCAAAAACGAAGTATGAAAAGGGGGTGCTCGCATTTTATAGTTCAATTCCCGCCTCCCGATAGCTTGTAATGCCGTGGCGTTGTGTACTTAATTCCAATTTTTAATTATTCGAAATTTTATCGATTTGAAAATTAATTCGATTTGTTTGTCGCATTTCTAGCGATATGTTGCCAATGTTTTAAATGTTACACAGCTTACATTTTTTTTAAAGCTGTGTCTTGAAATTTACTGAAAACGGTATTAGAACATTTATTTATTAATTTAGTATTTGAAGTTGGAATTAAGTACACAATTAGCTTAGTTTAACGGTACGCTGTCGAATATTCCGAGGGCTTTTGATAATTAAATCGAAAACCTAAGGAATATTCGTTCCTTTAGAACAAATCTTCGTTTTTGCAATTGGCCAACCTCTTAACACTGTACGATTCAATTGAATTAAAAAAATTAAATCTTACAAAAACCAAGATTTCAAAATTTTTACCGCTACAGTGAAGGGGTAAAACGGGTGCGACATTACGAATCGAATATGACGATTTGTACATAGAGCGTCTCTTCGCTCGACCTTATTCGAATTCGGTTTCTTATAGACGCTTGGACATTTACGCCTATGTTCGATTATGTTGTTTTGCACCGGAATTTATGTATACGATTTAAAGAAAAAACATACGTATAACGTTGATTGTAATAATGTGTATACTAATATAACTTTTAAGTAATTTAATGCATTATTTCGAAGCCATCTGCTGTGGCTGTATAGCCGCGACTCCTGTGCCGTACAAATATTAAAAAGTTACGGAATTTAGATTAAAAAAGTAATTAGAGAAGAAATACCTATTGGAAAACGAAGTATACGTAAAAATACAACTTTAAACTTGCCTAAGTGAGATAATAAGAAATACTTAAGAGTTTTAAATTATTGTAATTGATTTAACGGTGGTAGTTGCTAGAGTGTTATCGTTTCTGCTAGTAAATACAATCATATACGTAAATAGTTAATATTTTACGTTTACTAATGAGATAGAAGCACGAAATATTATAAAAATAAAATTAGTTAGTGAAAAAAAAAAAGAAATACGTATACTGTATACGGTAGGTGTAATTAAAATCCGTGTGTTTGCTTGTTATTTCAACTTATTTGTAATTAAGAAGTGTATTGAACCAAAACGACTACATACTAAATTCGAAATTATTCGATTCATATTCGAAAGTAATTAATTTTAGAAATTAAAAATTGCATCGAGATATTTATTGTACTTACTCATGATCACAACGTAATTTTTAATTTAGATCTAAAACATGATAAAAAGTACTGTTATACAAAGAAACAATTACTTTGTAACAGAAAATATTTTATTTATATATACTATTGGATTAGAAAAACTCTAACACAAAACATTAAAGTTGACTATTGGCCCAAAACATCACAGCTAAATGCTTAGCCAAGAAAAATAAACTACCCAAAAAAGTAGCTAAAGAAAATTTTTGTAGACACCACAAATTTGATGATTGGCACAATTCATGAAGGTGAAACTTAGCAAAGAAAAAAAAACGAAAATAGTACAAAAAACGAATGATTGATAATATGGAGGGAATACCCTCGTCCTGTAGTAGATTAACTGAGGCAGATTTAAAAATGTATTCCGAATTTGTATGTGCTAGAGTTGGGAACATAATTACATTTCTTAATTACATACAGTGATGTGAAACAAGCGGTTAGAATAAACGTAATTTACGTGAATATTTGATAGAGATCTAGTTGCTTTACAAATTATTTGAATTTAATTAATGCGCATTCTGTTGCTTATTAAAATTATCTTCCATTTTTACACATGGAATTTTTTCCCATTGCTGTCAGTGTTGTCAGTAATCAAACGGCAAATTAGGTAGTTTTTTTTTAATCGGTCGTGTACTTAATTTATACATATTCGATTTAACCGATGATTTTTAGAGTCTTTCTGAACTTGTCAATTCAATGGTTTTGCAATTTTTTAGATGTAATAGTAACTAATCGTTATACCATGTTCTGGCGACACTGGTTTTGCTGTATTTTTGTACTGCAAAGACATAATATATATTTTCTTCGTCAAACCAACTTAAACGTTTTATATAGGGCATATAATAGCGTGCATACACACGTATACTGCATTATTTGTTTATATTTAAGGGATATTTTTGGGCGTTGAGACTGAATTGTTTTGTTTGTGTTATATATTATTATTTCCCGCATATGTTAACATTGAAGCCATAACTAATATAAGATGCGCGTGATCATTGTTCTATTTTCAAAATGTTAACTGCTGGGGAACGATTAATTTTATTAATCTAAAAAAAATATTAGTTATTTTTGTCTGTATATGAGTTTTTTTAACAATTGTGTAGTTGGGTCTTGTCTAAGTTAGGTTTTAGAATATGATGTGTAGTTTTCGCGTTGAAAACTTATTTTTCTTAAATCTAACTAAACGTAAATGTATATTAATAATGCTATTTGGTGTACGTCCATCTTGTATGTCAATGTGATTAATTTTATAATTTTATTTTCTGAACGGATTAAACAATAAAATGTTCTGTTTGAAATTAAAACGGCAGTTTGCTTTTCACATCACTAGTATTAAATGCCATATTGTAGGTAGACTGGCAGCTAATAAAACAAAAGACTACACTAAAACAGGCCATCAACAAAAAGTAAAATCACGTAACAAGAAAAAGTTTCCGCCAAAATTTCAAACGAGGAACCCACAATGCTTCTGAATAGAAGTTTTAAAAAGAAAACTGGCTGGAATATCGCATTTTTATCATGTGCCAGTATTCTATAAGCGTTTAGGGGCGTCCTGGGGCGCGGGAAAACTCGGGAAAAGGCGGGAAAAGCTAGAAAATTGTTTCTTTACGACACCCCATGCGCTAATCTCTACCTCCGAAACACGAGGTTTTTTGCGACAATCTGATATTTTATTTATTTTTTATAGTCTGCCATTGACGTTTGATGGATGTAGATTGGGGGAAGGAAATAATTGGTGTGGCTTTAAAAGAATAACGAGACTTTGATGTTGGTACGCACTTGAGTAGATTAAACGCTAGCAGCTGGAGAGAAAAAAGTTATCTCAAGAAATCAAGTTTGCATTCAAATTTTTATTCAAATCCTTTTGAAAATCTTATTTACAAAAACTTTTAATGGCAATAAAATATTTCAGATATTATAACTTTCTGAAGTTGTGGGTACAAAAGTATTGAAGCAGCACCAATACTTTACAGAAATCACAGGGTAAAAATAAAGAGCTAAAGAGACAAATTATCTCATCCGAGTAACGAGCTCAATCAGGCTAATGGCCCTTCACTTAACGTAACAAAAACATCTATAACTACTGTTTAAAAAAATGTTTATGTTATGGCGAAAAATCTTCTGTATTATATTAGCTTCCGAAGAAAACTCCACATTAAAATCACGGTCATTTAACCCTTACGATGCCACAGACAGTAAACATGACAGATGCAAAATGCTTAAAGACCCCCATTTAAAATTAGGAGCCAACACAAAACATCTTTTGCGCTAGCTCAACGCAGTATTGGTCACTTGAGGCCATTGGTTCTAAAAAAACTAAAGACGTACGTAAGTTACACATATTAAATTTATACACGGGTGATTCGCGTGTTATATAGTCGGTCCAATCCAAAATTAAGATGGTAGTGCCAAACGAGCGGCTATAACGCATAAACGCACATATACTTTTCTTGAAGACTGTCGGATGTTGCTGAAACTGAAGTCGGTTTGGACTGACGATATTTCACAATTAACTTTAAAAAAATGTGTGTGTTTTAAAGCCACACTTCAATAGTGAAAACTAAAATAAGAACTTTATAAATAGGTAGGTAATAACCATTGAATAATTTTAATAAATGAAAACGATTACATATTATGAAATTAATATAGTTACCACAGCGACACGACAGTGACAGATGCGGCTGAAGGAGTATAGGTACATGGCCAAGAATAAATAAAATAAAAAATTGGCAGTCATAGGAACTGCCGATAGAAGTGAAAACTTGCTGTTGCCCTGGTACTGGTACCTAGGGGCAAACGCAACTCTTTTATATTTCTGTTGTCCTGGTATCTGGAGATAAACGCTGGGCTGTAGGAGGTAGGTAATCGAAACTCTTTACTGTTTCTGTTGGCCTGGTACCTACCTGGCCGTTTTTACCGAGTTTAACCGAAGATTTCATATCCGATCCGATCCATTATCATATCCAAGCGTGACGATTGATGAATCCATTTCACAGCCCACGAAAATTCTGTCTATAGCGCGCCTAAAGAAGTTTTCACTTCAAAAAACAAAAGACATGTGTGGTCTTTGGCGCGCCAAAAGAAGTTTTCAATTCAATAAAATTTAATACATAGAGCCAAAGAAGTGTTTTGTTTGACGCTTTAATCTCTGGAACTACTGGATCGATTTCAAAAGTTCTTTCGCCGTTGGAAACTTACGCAATCCCTGAGTACTATAGGTGTCTAGGTTATAGCAGGCACCCTCGGCGGACCCGAAGTAACCCGAACGAATCTTTCATTTACAAACGTGACCCTTGAGTTCAGTTCACAGCCCACGAAACTTTGAAAACACTTTTTCACTTTGAAAACAAAGATTTTCGGATACCAATTTCGTAGGCGACAAGTTGACCGTAACAAATAAACTAATACTCACCACCCGACTCGGCTTGTAATCCATCGACAATGTTATGAATAATGTAAGAGACAAAAATAATATAGGGTGTAAGGACTATAGGGGACAGTGGCAGGGGGCGTAGATTGCGACAAAGCCCGGACCGTGATGATGTGGGGCAATTCGTCCCGGATCCGTCACGGATGCCTACCGTCCGTAATGTTTATATGAGAAAATCCTACAGCTTAGTTAGGACAGGGCTGATATTACAGAACGTTTCATTGCTACCAGATCAATTTTTTATCAGATATGTAGGTAGGTAAAGTATCGTCATAAATACGTGCTCCTACAGATACATTTCGGAAAGTGTGCAGCTGAGCTAGATATCTTAATGCCGTTTTGCTTTATTTAATTGGACTGCTCGTAGATCGAAAAAGCGACATCGTTTTATCAATGATGTTCCACGATTCGAGCGGGAAGTATTGGTAGCACTTCCGTAATTACCTATTAGATGTGTTGCCTGAATGGGTCCACATGGTTTCTTGTTGTTTTCATGTCGAGAGTGAATCGGTTTTCAATGAGCTTACAGTACCTAGGTACTGTAAAAATTCATTGTTTATCAACTGGTCAATTGTTTGCCATATACCTAAACTAAAATGCATTAAAGCGCATTGAAATATTCATGAAACTTCATGAAACAAGTTACCCTCTACAATACTACATCATTTACAATACAGTAATATATTTATATCTCAAAACTGGCAAATTGTTTGCTTAAATAAGCTTTAAAACTAATATAAACAGATAAACACCACATCCATATCTATTTAGACTAAGAAAATCACATCAAGAACCGGAGCCATCACAAACAGAATTAATTGAGAGAATTTATGTGACGCGGCGGTAAGATTTAAAATGGTAGACAATTTACAGTATTATAAAGCAACCGGGAGACAGACGCAGTTAATGAGGGCCCTGGGATGCGTATGCGCATGTGTTGCCAGAAACCGCCGCTTGGGGCGACACTGTCAATAATAGTAATCCTACTTTAATGTAAAATAAGTATGGACTTTTCGAGATGCGGACCTCTCGTATCTCGAAAGAGCGACATCGTTTCATGGTTGATATTTAAAAAACACAAATTAAGAGATTTGACCTAAACGAAGAGAGTGTAGGTTGTGGAATTCGTTGCTTGAGTGGGGTTTCCCCGATAGTTGCAATCTTGATGTCTTCAAATCGAGAGTGAATCGGTTTCTTCTGTAAGTGCGCTCCATCGTAGATAGCATCGTCGCTTAACATCAGGCGAGATGAAGGTCAAGTACGAACCTATTATAGTAAAAAAAAATGTATTTACAAAAATTAAATAAGTGTTAGATCAGCTATCTGGCTGACATGCACAGGCACAAGTACAAGCTTTGGTAATTTTGAAACGACGTAATACCTATAGTGTTTCAGCAGCTAGCACGGCGTATAGTGTTTAGGCGGGTAGCAGTTACAGTGCTACCCGCCTAGTTCCCGTTTCCGTAAATTTCCCTTAAAAAAAAACGATTGTCTGTAAAGTTACTGACGATAGTTGAACGTGACAACTTCAACTCCAAGCCTTAAATGGAACGCCTCAGAGCGAGGTAACGCCGCATGACGTCATGTTTTTTCGTGCGTGCAGCCGGCTTCATCGAATTATAAGACGTTGTCACGTCAATAATATGTCTATGTGATATTTCGGACTATATCCAAAATAGAATCTGTATTCCAAATTCAACCCGATCCGTACAGCCGTTACGATTACGACGTGATTAAACCACAAACATCTACACATTAACATTCATAATATTGGTACGATACAACTGCTACAAGCAACCAACGCGGACAAACGTAGACCTATCTTAATATTTAAAAAGTTTAGTCAAAAAAACTGGGATGCAAAAAATCAAAAGATAACAAAACATTATGTAATTAACACAATACCTATACTACTTAAAGTGATTAAGACAAATCTATCGATATCTTAAGTGTCAAAATCCATCTAGCATCTAGCCCTAGCCGTTTGGAAGATACGTGGGAATTAAGACATTTACAAACATTCTGGATTCGCGCGAAAAACATAATCCTTCTTTTAGTCGGGTAAAAATCCAGTGTCAGGTTGTTTGTTCCGAGCGAATTCTTCGCCAAATCAACCAATATTAATGAAAGTTGGCATTTATCAGTAATTTGGTCGAACTTGAGAGATAGTAGAGTTTTTCGATTAATAAGTCTCAATAATTTACGAATTACTAATGTTGACTATTGTTATTACTAACCGTAAGGTTCATAAATCTCGAACAGATAGCGCCTCAACGATCAATCTCAATACAAAGATGTGCCCTCACAAACTTCAGGGCGCACGGAATCATGTTATCGTTGGGAAGAGTGAGCTCACTCTTTCCGTTCTAGTCGGTTGCATGAAGCGGTGGACACTGGACGTTTTTACCTATCAGTATTCGTTGTCAACAACCAAAATAAGTAGAATCATAGCATATCTCGCCGCTAGCAATTCTAGGGGTCAAGTAGATTGGTTGTTTGTAAACCACTTACGATACACGCAAAGCCGCAGTTTATTACCAATTTCATCCATTGGTTTATATCGATGGTTTAACCTATACGAAGTTGGGATACACCGCTAGTATTGTATAAAAGACAAAGTTGTTTATATGATATGTTTGTCCACGCGACATTTCAGTTTAATACAAGCTTACTTCTAATAGAGACGCATCAGGCATCTTTCCAGATTTAAGACCTAAACCTGTCAATTTTGGCGCCAAAACAGCAAAAAGACGCCGCCTGCAGCTCGTAAACCGTCGCTTTCAAATCTGGAACGCGAAACCATTGGCCAGCCGCTGACCAATCAGCGTCTGCCGACAAATTTTACGACCTCCCATTGGCTCCGCACAGCGGTAACTTATTTACGAGTCCTAAGGTTTACTCGAGAAATTTCTATTAATAAATTAGTCGTAAACGCAATGTAATTTATTATCATTGCGGTGTCCGTAATTATTTCCTTTATAAGAATAACATCATTACTCGTATTCTGCATTTTGCGAGGAAAAACTCGAGTCGTAACGTTTTTGTGCGCGAAATTGCTTTTTCGATCGCAAAGTTTGAAATTGGAATTGAATTGGACGGTTGGAGTTCGATCTTTAAATTTGGCAAATTCTTAAATTGAATTTCCGAGATTGCTGCGTTCCAGGGGTTGCCCGATTTACGTAAGATATGAGACTTTTGTGGTAACTGGGTGCGGTAAACAATGCCTTTTTTTGTATAAGCTCTAGTATTTCTCAGCTGTAATAAGATTTCTTAACTTTTATTGTCGCGGTATGAAAACATTTTCTTTCATAGATTTTTTAAAATATAATATAGAGTGATGGGACGAGCAAGACAGGCACCTGTTGGTAAGTACACGTCTATCTATGACAGTGCCACGCAGCCATTTTAACATGAAGATACTAATTAATTACTTAGAACTGATACTATCAACCAGAGATATAAGATGATTCTGCCTCGTAATTTCTATAAAATCATTGCCCTTCAAACCGGATCTCAGTAAGGTTTGCATATTACTGTTTGGCAGTAGAATAATTGGCAAAGGTATATACGGTACTTCTTGGGCAACCTCTGCAAAGTTTCCTACAACTATATTGTCTATGATACTATGAACTATGATAGTAATAATTCTGAACTGTTATTAAAATACCTTTTATTCTACAGCAGGTACATTTTAGGTACCTATATGTCTACATAATTCAGACTGTCCACGTGGTTCAGTAGGTAGTCTGCTCACTAAGCCGTAGATCTTGGGTTCTTGAATCCCATGCTGCAAAAATATATGTGTGATCAATACGAATGTTTGCTCTGCGTCTGGGTGTGTTGTATCATGATATTATGGGCAGCTGTGTTGCGTATCATCACGCAAATGTCTTGCGCCTCCTGTCACTATTCATTAGGAATAAAATACTATCCACTTCTTCATTCCCTTAGTAGTAAATAACCTATTGGTAAAGGACTAAATTGCCAAAAATCTGCTAAAACTTCCACGCTATCGCAAAACGTCCAAAAATTTTCCATTTCAAAGGTAAAAAATACCAAAAATCCAGTTACTCGTCGCCAAGATTATCCCTCATCTTGTTAATTCTATCCATTAATATAAACCTATCGTAATTTCCAACAAGCTGTAGGAAATAAAGACGTCGGTGTCCCGCAGGGCGCAAATGGTACGAGCGGTATCAAAGAAACAGCAGGAACTTATTGTGGGCCGGGAAACCTCAAATCTACGCCCTTTGAAAATCATACCGGGGAAAAAATAACCAGTAGGTACCGGGGGAGGAAATTTATAATGTTTGTAAACTGACCGTGGACGTGACTAGATCGCAAATTGCAGTCAATCAAACCTCAGATTAAATGCATTTGATTCTATTAACAGAGAAATGGAAAACAGCTAAATTTATGTAATGGACGTGAAAACTAAAAAAAAAATTAGTCGGCCAGTTACATTATTAAAATATATTGTACTTATAGACTTACGTATTTTTTCGTTTGTTTCACAAACAAAAAGTGGCCAACTACTAACAGTACTTAGAAGTTTCGAATGACGTCTCTTCATGACGTACGATTTTCACGAAGAAGTGACGTCACAACCCCGTACTCCGGAAGTTTGACGACTTTGACCGAGTCATTTTTAATAATATGATAAAGTAAATAATCCGTGTCCCATATTTTAACATAACTTACCTGATGTACTAATTAAAATGGAATATTTTGACCCCATCGTAATTTCAATTGTTTGTAGATATAAATACCTTAAGTATACTTACTACATAAACTTATTCTTACAACAGCAGTACTACCGAGCGGTAATTTTCATGCGCCCGCGCGTGGGCCTCGACAGATGGTCAGATGACATCAGTCGCACCAGTTTTGGTTCAGCAAACGACGAGACCTACTTAGCAGAACTACATTATTAACTTTGAAATTGGAACTTTGTTCTTTCTTCGTTAAATTGGGTTACGTGTAAAAACATTATGCTGAACGACATGAAGCTTTTGCCAAATTTAATTTTAATGCAAAAATATTAAAGCAGAATTAGGTACTATTTGAATTTCTGAAAAATATCTAAAGATCGATTTTTTTTGATCTGGCCCCATACTTTACAAAACGTATGCCATGGAAACTAGGTAACTTATATCTATGTATTTATATTGAAGTTTGTTTTTGTCAATCAAAATTAACAGCTTTTCGCTATATGCACAGGAAAGTAATATTTTATGCACTAACATTAAAAAACACGTTTTAAATTATTTTTGTCTGACTATCTGTGCCGGCTAATCTCTGAAATAGGGAAATAGGTGGGTCTATTTTAACGGAGCTCTCACTATCAGATAGCTGATTTTATAAGGAATATATAAGGCTACTTTTATTTGGCAAAAAAACTAGAGTTCCTCGAAAACAAAATTGAAATAATGTTGACCCGTTTAATCACTGTAAAACCATGACGGTACAAAGTTCACCGGGTCAGCTAATAATTCTACTTTTATTGTAAATACGAAAGTTGATATGATGTGTGTTGCTCAATAACGTTGGAATGTATAAACACATCCCTCGTAGTTTCTGTTCCTTATATTTTCCCGCCTATGCTCCCGCTATTCCAAACTTAATCCAATTATGTTCGAAATTTCAACCCATTCCGTTCAGACGCTCCGACATGATTGAGCAACAAACATTCAAAATTTCGCATTTATAATATTAGTAGCCTAGATACTAATACTAGGGTAGGACAGACACATAACATAATGCTTGCGTCATGTCTTGAAATGTATTTAGATTCTCCGTCCCTATGAAACCAGAAAACATGTCCGACCGGAAATTGAATCGGAACTAAGCTCAAAACGCGGCGAGTTTCCTCGCGTATTGTCGCCATCCATCGCGGCTTCCGACTACACGACATGGGTGGCTGCTCTCGAGGGTTCACTGTTGCGCAAAACGCAGTGCTAATCCGAAAAAGATGTGACAAACTATGTTGAGAATTATCTTAATCCTACTAATGTTATAAATATCAATGTTTGGATGTTTGGGTGTTTGTTGCTCAATCATGGCGAATGGATTGGATATTGGAATTTGGAACATATGTAGATTATAGTCTGGAAGAACAGATAGGCTATTTTTTTTAAAATTAAGTACTTAATAACGATGGAGCGTGGTCACTTAGATGAAGCCGATTTACTCTCGATTTGAAATCATCAAGATTGTAACCATCGAGAAAATCCACTCTGGCAACGTATTCCACAGCCTAGACGCTATAATCTCAAATGTAGAGGCAAATATCTTTGTTCGAGTCGTTGGAAAGTGAACCATGAAATGCTGTCGCTTTTTTCGCGCTACGAGCAGACTCATAGAAAAAAAGCAGGGCAAGGTGGTTTTAGATCATGCAGATCAGTGGCACACTCCCCGAAGTGTATCCGATAAATTGATAAGTTAGTAATAATGTTGCAGCGATGATGAACAATTTGAAGTCTTTTGCGAACACGGGTGTCGTTGCCACTTTTGTTGCTATGAAAGTTGAGATCAAATTTAAAAATTTGAAACTCAAATATGTTTTAATCTGGAATAAATTCCTATAATAGAAAAACACAAGTTAGCAATAAAATGTCTATGAGATTAGCTGATATAACTATGGGAAGCAACTAGAACAGTCATCGACATAGAATGCAGTTAATTAGATCTCCAAGAATCAATACAGTATCTGTGAGAACGCCATTCCACAAATCTAATACAACCCAATACCAATCAACCAAAAAAATAAACCGTTAGCAACCAAAGCTTGCTTATTTTCTCACAATAAAAGATACTGGCCATAAATACCGACACAGTAACACCAGAAGTGGAAATAGCGCATTCGATATTTCAAAATTGGAATTAAATTTTTTAAAGTTTAATTATGGATCGATCGGCTTCCGTGGGGCATCACAACATTTCCTAATTAGCGATTGGTCACGCGCTCGGGCGGCGGTGCTATTCGAAATCAGAATCGAGCAATTTGAATTTGGAACGGTTGCGTTCCACAATAAAAATAACATAGACAACAGGATTAGTTTCTTTTTTTAATTAAGTTAAGTGCGTCATTAGCATTATGACCTCTAATGGGAGAGGCAACTTTTAAATAGTGAGATTAATTTTTACTACTGGTTCGTTTCTTAGCTTCTCAAAGGTCAAATAAATAATTTTACACGAATACATTCTCATTTAATACTAGTAGCATTCCGTGGTATTCTTGTAATATAAAGTAGCCTATGTTTAACGATAGTAAGTTATTACATGAAGTCGATTCTTTCGAAACTGTTTTTTTTTATCGATGCTAGATTTTCGCTTGACCGATAATTCGCCTGACATTCGAGCGATATATAACATATGCATAAGCTATGTTATATATGTATATAAAATATGTTAGAGTGCGCTTACACTATTTTTACATAAATACCTACAATTCACTCTCCAGTTGAATAATTTTATTATTCAGGGAACAACCATTTAGCAACGCATTCTTCAGTTTAGTTAGCGTAGTTGTTCAATTTTGCAACTTCAATCATGAAACGATGTCGCTGTTTCCAGCTACGTGGAGTCCAATAAAAAAGAGCAAGGAACACACACGTTTAAAAACATAAAAAAAATCTTGTCGCAGTGCTTTGTTAAGGGAATGATTAATCAGACACTGACAGCTCATTCAATCAACTATACTACCCGATGACGTCATCCCAATTAAAAAAAATTATACCCCTTAATAAGTGTCAATTCTTAACGAATGTGTACATACATATGATTTTTATTCACACGTTCCTTACCAATATTGAGATGAGAGATCGTAAAAATTAATTTAAGTCTTATCTTTTGCCGTATAAGATACATTTGAGATTGAAACTTACAAAATTTTACGACTATTTTTATTGACGCTCGCTCACGACACTCATACGACGGAATCTGATTCAAAACGCCATAAGTGTTTAAAGCTGCAATCAAAATAAAACTTTATTTTAGAGGTGGTAGAGATTAGAATTTCACAGCAGTTTAAATAGTTGTTAGTTGATATTTGAGGTAAGAAATGAAAACGGAGCGAGTTGGAGATGTACGGAGTACGTACAAGAGGCCATCAAATTTTAATTGTCCGTTAAAATAATAATCAATGAGGCGACTACCGCTCGCGAGCTCGCGAATAGAACTAATTCCGCGAACGTAAACTGTGAAATTTTAAAATTGGAATCCAGAGACATTGTTTTAATCTTTCATAGATTCCAGATTTAAATCGATTCTTCGAAGTCCGATTCAATCTTAAAACTATTGGCAGAATCCCGACACCTACGTATTAAAATTTCTTGCGGAATTTTTGACGAGGTTATAATTATCCTTCAGGACCACAATGTTGAATTTGCAAAATGTTGGATTCTTATGATGTTGAATTCGCAAAATGTTGAATCCCAAAATGTTGAATTCGTAAAAAGTTGAATTTCCCACCCGGTTCATAATGTTGAATTCCTAAAATGTTGAATTCCCAAAATGTTGAATTCCTAAAATGTTGAATTCCCAAAATGTTGAATTCCTAAAATGTTGAATTCGCAAAAAGTTGAAGTTGCGTGATGTTGAATCTTGAAAGTACACACAACAATAATGCTATACACCCAGCAATTAACTAGATGTATGACATTAACATTGTTCCATGTAGGTATCTACATACCATCTTGCAACTAGCTTGGACATAAAAAAATAGTGAAAAAGTGAGCAAAAAACGGTAAAATCAAGTTTGTTGTATGGGACCCCTCCATACAACAAACTTGATTTTTACCCTTCAATTTTCATTCTATATTATTAATAATATTTGTTGTTATACCGGCAATAGAAATACACCATCTGTGAAAATGTCAACTGCCTAGCTATCAACATTCTTGAGATACAGCCTGGTGACAGACGGACGGACAACCAAATCTCAGTAATAGGGTCCCGTTTTCCGAGTAATTCATCGTAATTTCTTGATTCGTAATTTCAAATTTTTGTGTTATTCTTTGAAGAGTTGAGGTTGAACCATTGTAGACTACAGGCCCGTGAATAAAATTTACGGGTCAAATGAACCAGCAGGAGACCTATGTAGGATGATAGACGAGTACAAAATAATAAGATTCAGCACTATGCCGTCACTTGTAAGCTGTCCAACGGAGTACAGGTGAGAATTCAAAAGTGCAAGTAGAGTGGGTAAATTTTGGTCATTTGTTTCTGTACGGCATTCTTACCATCCAATAGATCCATGAAAAATAATGAGCAAACGCGCAGTGCCGTACAAAAATAGTGATCCACGAAGTCGGAAACATTATTGATAATCCGGAAATTTTGAGGGAAAATTTGGTCATTTGATACTGTACGGCATCGGTTCCACACGGTTGCAATACCTCTTCTAACCCATTATTCCGCACCGCCGCCGCCGTACAAAAATAATGGTCCAAGAGGAAATGATCGGGGGTTCAACTTCCTCGTTTCAGTGATCCGGAAAGGTGATTTGACACAACGTAAAATTAATTTATTCCGAAAGTATTTTGTGCATAGATACAAATTTTATACGTGCCGTACATTTTTGTTAGTCCAAAAGTCAGTATAAATAGCAAGAAATCTCCACAATATTCCATATAGCGAAATGTACTTTACGGTGATAGCTGGTACGATTTTTTAACGGCATTCTGATAATTTATTTGAATTTAACATGTCTAAAAAAAGTCAATGCCGTACTAATCTGAAAGTTCATATTATAGGCCAGTAAAAATAGAATTTAACTTATAAATTTTCGATCCAAATTTATTTTTTACTAGCTGTTACCCGCGACTTCGTCCGCGCGAAATAAATACTACGGTAACTCAGGCAGTACCTATTTTTATACCCAGACACATTGACGGTTACTAAAAACAGCTTATAATAAAACACTTTCATACAATTTCATCAAAATTGGGTCAGTTGTTTAGGTGTGAAAGCGTAAGAGACATTCGTCCCCCATTTCAACTCCAATTTCATCCCCATACAGTTAGAAATTACAAAATGGCTAGAACAAACATTTATTGGATTCATCCCAAGTGCCTATATACAGAGTTTCATGGTTTTATCTTCAACGATTGGAAGCTTCCGTGTGTACTTTCATCCCCTATTTCAATCCCAATTTCATCCCTATATAGTTCGAAATTACAAAATTGCTAGAACAAATATTCGTTTGCTTCGTGTCAAGTGTCTATATTCAGAGTTTCATGGTTTTATCTTCAACGGTTGAGATCTTCCATGTTGACATTCATCCACCATTTCAACCCCAATTTCACCCCCGTAACAGTTCGAAATTACAAAATTGCTAGAACAAACATTAGTTTGCTTCGTGTCAAGTGTCTATTTACAGAGTTTCATGGTTTTATCTTCAACGGTTAGGAACTTTCATATTGACATTCACCCCCCATTTCAACCCCAATTTCACCCCCGTACAGTTCGAAATTACAAAATTGCTAAAACCAACATTCGTTTGCTTCGTGTCAAGTGTCTATATACAGAATACAGAGTTTCATGGTTTTATCTTCAACGGTTGGGAACTTTCATTTAAACATTCATCCCCCATTTCAACCCCAATTTCACCCTCGTACAGTTCGAAATTACGAAATTGATAGAACAAACATTCGTTTGCTTCGTGTCAATTGTCTATATACAGAGTTTCATGGTTTTACCTTCAACGATTGGGAACTTCCATATTGACATTCATCCCCATTTCAACATCAATTTCACCCCCGTACAGTTCGAAATTACAAAATTGATAGAACAAACATGTCATTGCTTCGTGTCAAGTGTCTAAATACAAAATTTGATAACTTTGAAAATCACGAATTTTCATACAACCGTTCATCCCTTGTTTCACCCTCTTAGGGGTTGAATTTCGCCAAACCCCGTCTTAGCGAGCGCCTACGTGCTAAGAGGGACCTCCATGCAAAATTTCAGATTCCTAGCATTTGTAGTTTCTGAGATTCCTTGATGAGTGACCTTTCGCTTTTATGTATATATAGATAAGGTGTATCACCTACTGAGCATAAAATTACAAAATGCAAAATGAATTACAAATTCAGGTGGACCTTCAAACACCATCTTGAAAAAACGTTTTTGGTCGATATCTCGGAAACTATGCACTTCAGGGCCAAAGTTACTGAGCTCATTATTGTGTATATATGTCCTCATTATTGATGTTGGACGCATCACTATATTGCCATAGCTAACATACACCTCATCTGTGTGAAAAACCTGATTTAATTATTTACTTATTCTTTATCAGAGTTTTCATCGTCTAATAACCCACCTCAAACAAAACTATTGTTTATTTTAATACAATTCATTGATTTAAAATATTTTTGGCGGAATAACAGATTTTAAACGTCTTATAAATCAAAACGTATGGACATTACAAAAAAAAGCTCTTCACAAAAGTTGTAGAAAATAAACTGATCTTTAAGAATAGTCCAATGCCTTTTATTGATCATTCTAATATTTCAAGAGTTATCGGCCGTAATAGAAAAACCGGTATTTTAAATGGGCCATAAATCGCAAACGATACGTTTCACAAAAAAGTTTTCTTGGAACAAAAAGTGTAAAATTTTATTTTCTACAACAATAAGCTCCATAACTTTTGCTCTACAGTACATAGTTTCCGAGTTTCCGAGTTTCTAACTAAGTGGTACATATTTTGTTTGATTAAGGGTTAAAATGTACGGCATTATTTTTTTCAAATTTATTTATTTGAATGCTATTTAAAACAATGATAATATGTTGAACATTGCAATAGTTAATTAATCTATGGTTATTCAAATAAATGAAAACTTGAATGTTTTGTATTCCTCTGTAACTTTTTTTAGAACACTTTCTTTTGTACGGCATTACTATACAACAATAGTTTTTAGCAATGTCATGTAGAAAAATAAGGCGCCGTACAGGATCAAATGATCTACCACCTCTATAAATGGAGTATACGATGAAATATAGGTAATTATCGATAAACATTCAAATGCACAGTAATTTTTAGACGGCATTATTTTTAATTGTCCGTTTGAGTGATATATAATCATTTGGAACCGATGCCGTACTTTTTCAAATCACCTTTCCGGATCACTGAAACGAGGAAGTTGAACCCCCGATCATTTCTTCTTGGACCATTATTTTTGTACGGCGTTGCGGAATAATGGGTTAGAAGAGGTATTGCAACCGTGTGGAACCGATGCCGTACAGTATCAAATGACCAAATTTTCCCTCAAAATTTCCGGATTATCAATAATGTTTCCGACTTCGTGGATCACTATTTTTGTACGGCACTGCGCGTTTTCTCATTATTTTTAATGGATCTGTTGGATGGTAAGAATGCCGTACAGAAACAAATGACCAAAATTTACCCACTCTACTTGCACTTTTGAATTCTCACCTGTACTCCGTTGGATAGCTTGCAAGTGACGGCATAGTGCTAAATCTTATTATTTTGTACCCGTCTATCATCCTACATAGGTCTCCTGCTGGTTCATTTGACCCGTAAATTTTGTTCACGGGCCTGTAGTCTATTGCTCTTCAAACTGCTGCAGGAAATTTTGCAACTTTCCCGAATCAGGGGAAGTATCTACAATATGCCGCCAGGCTTCTGTCATACACGTCGGTGAAAGTAACACAGTCGCACAGCGTACTACATTCAATTTTATATTCAAGACTATTGAAGTATTTAATCAATTCAGATTACTCTACTCCATACACTGGCGGGTACTTGCGTTTGCAATTTTGGCGGGAAAATGGGTGTCAGGTTGTCAGGTTACCTAAGAGCGTTGTTTACGCTTTGGCATGTGAACTGCCACCTTACTTGCTCGTTTTTGAGCCCATTATTCTCAAGAGCGTTTCAAGACGCTTCTAGCGGGATCATATGTTTATACTACGTTTATATGTACCTATTTGAAATGTAACCTAACATTTTTGACACTTGCATCAAAGTTTTTTCGAGTTCTCAAGTAGTCAAGGAGCTATAAGATTATAAATATTAAGGAAGACGTAGTGATTTTATGTTTTAAATGAAGTGTATAATATCGTATACAATTACATAATAGAGTACAATCCTAAAAAAAACTAAGTAGCCCGTTAGTTAGATTGCCAAAAAATATAGTACACGTATTTTTTCTTTTGTTTCACAAACAAAAAATGACGAAAATACAGCGCTTCGAAGTTTCGTGTGACGTCACTTGTGAGTACGATTTTTACTCACGAGTGACGTCGCGACCCCCCACTCTCGAAGTTTGATGGTCTATATCTTTGACGATTTTTAATATTTTGAAAAAACAAAAAAAATAGGTGTCCTATATTTTTCCATGATCTAGCTGACGGACTAATTAGGATGGTGTATTTTTGACCCAGTCCGGTACCATATTATAACAAACGTGAAAGAACAAAAAAACTGCATTCTGCAGCATACATTGTATTTTTTTTCTATACTTCAAGACCATTTTTTTGTTTTTGACGTGATTACGTCTTATAATTCGATGAAGCCGGCTGCACGCCCGCAAAACTGTAACGTTCCGTCATTACCGTTAGTTCGTCTTCCGTGTCATGCGGACGAAGCTGAGCGCTGAGGGCGCCACCCGCCGAGTCGAGCGGTATCACTACTCGCGCTATCAGCGGCTGCGTACTGATTTCTTAAGACGTTGTCACGTTCTATCGTCAGTAAACCGACTTTACAGACAACCGTTTTTTATTTTACGATTTTTTATTAAATTAACTATAATTTTAATGTATTTTATGTTAAAAATAAAGACCGGTTTTAGTAGACGTCATTAAACAAAAAATATGGGTATACCTTAACAAATAAAAATACGAAAAATGTTTTTTTCGCGCCAAAAACTCGCCGCAAAAGGCAAGTTTGTTGGTTTAAATCAGTGGTCCCCAAAGTAGCAAGCGCGATTCGAGTGGATATTATTGTTCGAAATTGTGGATACAATTTTTTTGCGTTCAACATTTTGGGATTCAACATTTTGGGATTTAACATTTTAGGAATTCAACATTTTGGGAATTCAACATTTTAGGAATTCAACATTTTGGGTTCAATCAATTCAACTTTTTACGAATTCAACATCTTGGGAATCAACATTTTGCGAAATCAACATTATAAGAATCCAACATTTTGCAAATTCAACATTGTGGTCCTGAAGGATAATTATGATGCGATGAGTTCCTAATATTCCAATGTAGTTTTATGTACTACGTTCACAAGTAGACTAACGAAATTACGCGAATGTAGGTAAAACGTAATTTTTCGAAATTGGTATCCAGAGGCTTTTTTTGAATCTGAAAAATTCAAAGATTCCGATTCCAAATTTAAATCGGAGTTTCACAAACCGATAGCATTGGTTTGTGAAACAAACACACAATGATAATAATTGGAAGATTTTAAAATGTTAATGTCACATCAAGCCATAATCCACCAAGCTGGCCAAGTGCGGGTTGGTGGTTATCTAAAATCTCCGAAAGGTGACTTTCTTGAAACATGTCGGCTTCATCACGACATTTTTGCTCACCGCTAAAGCTGGTAGCGAACACAAACTTCTACTCTACATTTGCACTTGAAAAAATACACAAAAGTGCAGTCGGGATTCGAACTTGCGACCTCCTGATATGAAATCGGACGTTCTTAATACCAAGCCAGCACAGCGTACGGTTTTTATAGAAATTAACGATATAGTTAGAATTGGGAGTTCGAATTTCGAAGATTCGATTTAAATTTGGAATCGGAATGTTTCTTTCCCGCGCTAATTGGGGGTCTATAAAGGTTATATAGTGAGGTCCGTTACAGTCATAATCATTTATGATTAATGTGTTTGCTCACGGCTTCGGAGAGCCTTTTACAGCGACTGTAAATACTTGATATTGGATTTAATTGGTATAAAGCGTGCTGTGACTTAATTAGCGGTAAGCTTCGACGGTTGGCACGAATTAAGCAGGCTGGATCGCTCAACGGACAAGTTAACCGACTTTTGGCATTTAACAAAAGTAACTTTCATAGTACTTACAACCGTTTTTTGAAGTTACAATTCTTTTGGCAAGTCAGAAAAAAATGATGTGGGTATTTTTTTGCGATGCGCGCGCATACTGTCAGGAAAAACCGATGCTTTGAAATTACTTAGTTAACATTTGATAAAACATTGTAATTAACTTCATTATTTCATTACTTCATTATTCATTAATACAGGCTAATACTTCTTGCGTTGAAAATATTTTTATTCTGTGGTCGAAGTGAGACTTCTTCGCATGAGAAACAAAAAGAAGAGAAGTAGTATTCAACTTCCTTCGTGTGTACTTATCTACATTTATTGTCACTCTATCGAGTATCAGAGTCTTACATCTTACATTTTTTACTATTGTACTAAGAATCTGCTTAATCTACGAGAATATTTGAAGAGATCTGGGTTGGGTGTCCTATCTACAATGTCCTATGTACGTATCGGAAAACATAGACTCGGGCAGAGCGTTCCACAATTTACTTATTAAACTGAGCTCCACATGTCTGCATCATAGTAGCATCCTGCGGTTTTACTCGTGTGGTCACGTTATTTTCACGGGATAAAAAGTATGTGTTCTTCCAAACTTTTATCTATAAACCAAATTTCATCCAGATCCCATGTGAAGTTTTTGCTTCAAAGAGTAACAAATACGCAAACTTTCGTATTTATAATATCAGTAAGAGTAGGACTACCTATACTACAAATACCTATAGCATATAACCTATATTATGATACTGGCAAAACATCGTCAGTAGCCAAAAGAAAAATACAAACGACGCGAGTCGAAGGAGTTGTAAGTGCCAACATTTTTTTTTCTGGCATTAAGATGTCATCGGGGTAGAGCGTCATTGGCCAATCACTCGGACGTTGCCCGAATGGCGAATGTTATTGTTTTAAATCTTCCACAGATAATGAAAAAGGGATAGGTAAAGAAATAAATAATAAAAATAAGATAAATGATCTTGTTTCTTGGTGTAACGAGCGCAGTGTAGTGTTAGGCTATTTATAATATAATAAAGACTTAGGTACTTAACTATTAAAGCACGATAAAATCTCGTAATTAAAAATACTAGTAGGTAAATAAAATAACTCTATTTATGAAAAAATGGTTCGACATTTCTCACACAACACCTCAAAGTAAGTAAAGCATAATACAATACTGAAATAATTCAGTATTGTATTATACCAATACTGAAACATATAAACGAACGAAGAGATTTGACTCTACTTTTGTGATAAGAACGTTTAGGCAGTGGAATACGTTGCCTGAGTGGGGTTTCCCCGATGGTTTTTCCCCGATGGATCTTTGTGTCTTGAGAGTGAATCGGTTTTTTTTTCTAGGTAAACACGCACCATCACACAAATATTTGCACTAACTGGAAATCGAACCCACTACCTACGCCTTCGCAGGCAGGCTTACCAAGCAACAAGGCCATCTAAAAAAATATTCATTTTTAAAACTACCCTACTTTTGGTCGTTAGCAACACGCAATAAATTGCGAGAATTTCTTGGCAGTAATCGCTTAACAAGACAAAGAAGCGCACAGATACAATAACACGGACAGACGGACAGTCCGCGACAGCCGCGAGACATGCTATAAATAAATAATGCGCCAACATTTTATTATCATCATAGGGAGCACGTGCTGTGACATTCCGACTGGCAACCTAGAGTACTGAAATAATACTGGCAGGAATATTGGCGGGAAATGTGAAAGTAGATATGTAAACAGACTAACAATGATAAAATACTAATGTCAATTTTGGCTCAATTCTACTAATTTAGCACTTGTACGACGGACTGGCAACTTAGAGTGCACTGATATAATACTGGCAGGAAAATAGGCGGGAAACGTGAAAGGAGATTCGTAAACAGATTAACCCTACAGTGGTCGCGCTTCTAAATGAGACAGCAGTAGTCGCGCGGGCCACATACGTAGTCCAGTTATATATTGTAAATAAAAAAGTATTTATGCGTATATATTAATTTAACTTATGAAAATACAATCAATATAGTTTTTTTTAGTAGATTTTATAAACAAAACTAAATCACAAACTCTGTGGCATAATAAGTAAACAAAAATAAAAATCTTCTTTAAATTGGCACAAAAATCATAGGTTTCACTCTAATTGAGATCACAATAAACCTATTTACTAAATATTAATTACTTATAATATTTTCTGCGCAGGAAAGACACATTATTTTAGAATAATCCCCACAGATAAACTTTTTGAACGCTGTGCACGACTTTCTAGTGTTTTTATTGAGCGCTCTTCTACAATCATGACAACGGTGCACTACATTACTCGACGTTGCCTCTGAGGTCGGTGGTTGTCTCCCTGGGTCCGTAATACCAAGAAAATCTTTTATATTGATTGTAAGGGACCTTGGCAACGATCTTTTTTCAATTATCTTCAGAGCCAATGTTTTCATCTAAGCCAGAGACAGGTCAACGAGGAAGTCACGGCGGCAAACACTTTCGTAGTTTTTGTTTGCTGTGTAAATGCATAATGCGTTCAGTGTACTCAAATTTAGTAAGTCGAAGAACATTGTCAAAGGCTATCTTCTAGAGTTTCTCGAAACGTTAAACGAAGAACGCATTTTGTCAACCAAATCAACTCCGTTTTTGGTCTTATTGTAATTATTTCCGGGTTCCGTTTATCTTCAGTAGCGGCGTCAATTGTAGCATCGACGATTGTGTATGATTGACATAAATATAACACCTTTATTGGGTTTCGGCACATACGACAACATTGGACATGGGGGGTGGAACCCAAATTTTGTCGAAAATGGTGGATTTCCTCTTGCAAGGCGAAATTCGCGAGGGATTCTTCATTCAATCTGTGCAGCTTCCCTTTCGTCCATTTTCTTTCTACAAATATAAAGTTACATGTATTTACAACAACAAAACGTAACAAAACAAAGTTAAATTAATGCATTTATGTACATTTTCACATAAAATAAACGAAAACAAGAAAAATTGATACTCGAAAAATACTTACGTAGTTGATCGCGCGGACTACCCCTGTAGTCCGCGGTCTTTGCGCTTCTTGGCGCTTGTGCTGCACTGAGCACGTCTCTCGACTGTTCACTTGAAAGTAACTAGCGGCACAAGAAACGAACGCTTACTGTTTCTGAGAAATTTTAGTTTTTGTATGAGTGGTCTACACATGTAGTCCACGCGACCACTGCAGGGTTAAACATGATGATGGTGTAATCAAATACTAATGTCAATTTTGGCTCTATTCTACTAATATGGTATTCCTACGACTGGCAACCTAGACCTAGAAATAATACTGGTTGATTTTCCTCACGCGTAGTTTCCGTTTCCGGTATTTTTCCGTGATAAAAAGTAGCCTATGTGTTGTTCTAGACTAATTTAAACGTGTTCCAAATTTCAACTTTCAGCTGTTACGATATGATTAAGTAACAAACATCTAATTAAACATCCAAACTTGCGCCTTTATTATATTAGTAGGATCCAAAAATGTATTGCATCAATCTAGAAGCATTAATTAGATTTTTTTACAATTTCTAACATTTACACGAAAGAATATAAAAATAAAATGAAATCATTTATTTTACGCTAAAAAAGCGAAACAATATTTTGCATATTTGTTATAATTGGTTTTATTTGTATAATTCTTAATTTGAAAACTGGTTTAAATCGAACCCGAGCAACATAATTAAAAAATTAAAAATGTTTTGTGTCTAACTAGTCATACATATATTTAAATGGAAAAGATATCTCTAAAAATCTAGCAGAAATTAAGATTAGAAACTTTTAAAGAAAATTAATTTTAGAGGCTTTAGTTGTAACAAATGAACGTTGAACTTTTTTCCGTTATATATTTGCACTTGACCTTTTATGTTTTATTTCTAAACACGAATCTTTTTTCGGCTCTAACGTAAAAAAAAACGAATCCTTCAAACCGTTTTCGAGTGTTGCCCTTACCAACTTTTGTAGTGGTAGGAATCTTGGCAGAGTCCGCCTGGGGAAGGACTACACCTTTGCCAGTTGTTCTACCGCCAAGCAGTAATGTGCAAACATTACTGTTTTCCGGTTTGAAGGGCAATGTTTCCAGAGAAATTACAGGCCTAAGAGATATAACAACTTAGACCTCTGGGTGACGAGCGCAGTGCAGTGCTAGGTAATGATTTGGACTCTTCATGTTCCAATAGCTGCGTGTCACTGTGCTGTTATGTGGCAGGCATGTTGCTTACCATCAGGCACATGTCCTGTTCGTCTCGTCACTCTTCATTTAAAAAAAAAAACTACACGAGTGAATCCGCGGGATACTACTACTCTAGTAGTAGATAAATTAAAAAAGTGTAACTACGTTAGTTATCATATTAATCGTATCTGAATAGCTCCAATCGATAGCCCAACCTGAGCCATCTGCCTGTTCTTGCGTAGGTACCGTAATATCATACCGGCATTGTTTTGCTCTCCGAGATGGCCGCTATTTGCGGCCGTCTCCCGCCCCCTCCCCCCAATCCAGCTAGGGATGCCAGGTTCCGAAACTTACTACTGAAAATGTATAAACCTTGGAATCGACGACGAATTTTTATGTATTTTAAGATTTTGCCTTTTAATATTTTCCTCGTTATTTTTGTGTTTTTCTCTACATTTGAAAATGTTGTCGACTTCAACGTGAAAAAGAAAAAAAATTGGCAGTCATAGGAACTGCCGATAGAAGTGAAAACTTGCTGTTGCCCTGGTACTGGTACCTAGGGGCAAACGCAACTCTTTTATATTTCTGTAGTCCTGGTATCTGGAGATAAACGCTGGGCTGTTGGAGGTAGGTAATCGAAACTCTTTACTGTTTCTGTTGCCCTGGTACCTACCTGGCCGTTTTTACCGAGTTTACCCGAAGATTTCGTATCCGATCCGATCCATTATCATATCCAAGCGTGACGATTGATGAATCCATTTCACAGCCCACGAAAATTCTGTCTATAGCGCGCCTAAAGAAGTTTTCACTTCAAAATTTAAAGTACCGCTGAAAATTCACAAACTTGAAAATCGGCAACAAATCTTATAACTACGCCTACAGGTAGTAAGTACCAATAGTATATCCTGCAGAACTGGCAGGTTATTTGGATTTTCCATGACCAAACAGCTATGCTGTAATGGGCTGGCATGTTATTGTTATTAAGTGACGAGACGAGCAGGACATGTGATGGTAAGCCACATGCCTGCCCATAACGGTACGCAGCTATTGGTACATGAAGAACTCCTACAGCACTGCAACGCGCCCGTGAACCAGAAACATTGCCCTTCAAACTATGTTCCAGTGCTGTTTTGCGCTACTTGTTGATACTGAACTGGCAAATATGTGGTATTTCCCCAGGCGGACTCTGCAAAGAGTCCTACACATCTACACATTCTACACATACCTAAGAGACAAAACAGAAGAGATAAGAAAACTGAGAGTTTCTTTGTGTTAAATGTTCATAAGTTTTTTTTTTAATATTGGTTTTAATTAGTTTAATAAACATTAGTAGACCCTTTTTCACAAATCACCATCTACCTCCATAATAAGAAAAGCTTGTACTGTGGAAGTTGATATAATCATACTAATATTATAAATGTCAATGTTTGGATGTTTGTTGCTCAATCGCGTCGTAACGGATCGGGTTGGAATTTGGAACACAGTTAGATTATTACAGCTTAAAAGAACATAAAGGTATCCCAATGATGATTATGGCACACTAGATACTGAAGAAATTACGGTAGCCTTACCGAATGGAAGCCAAAGAAAAGTGGAAGTTGAACATAAGGCTACTTTTCAATTTTGAAAATTACGGGGTCGCTACTAGACGATGTATAATTTTAAATATACATACACTTGTTCTTACTGTCATTTGAAGTATTGATAGATCTAAGGTATCTGCAATAAAAAAGGTTGATTTTGATTAGACACCAACTTGTCTCAACCGTTATTCATCTGCCAGCCCTATGGCTGCCCTCCCCCGCTCCTCCCCGCAGTTCGGTGTCCGTCTGCGCTCGAGCTATATTTTATCCCAAGTTGTGCTCGCTCCGTAAACTGTCAGAATTGGCTCGGGAGCGTCTTCAGTGCGTTCAACTTTTACTTTTGAAACGATTTCACTCATTTGGCAGGACTGGATTTAGACACTAATGTATGCTTGTATGCCACCACTTAATCCTTGTGGCAAAAAATCGAACTATTAATTTAAAATAAAGAACTACCCGGCCTTCTACCAGCTTTAGCGTTGCTATTGCTATCTCTATCATTTCAAGCGAAAAGAAAAGAGAGAGAAACATCAAAGCTATGACATTTTTCGTTCGGCGGTAGACCCTCTAGTATCACATAGACGACTCAAAGTGAAGCGACAGTGGCGTCACGCGAAAACGGAGTATAATAATGGCGAGGACACTAGACCACTCCGACAGTAAGACATTAAATTCGAAATTTAATACTGTACAATTTACTTTTTTCTTATCAAATATTTCGAAACTTTACTACATTATTGTACTAATCCAACAACAAATCATCACAAATATTCCGTTCCGAATTACTCCCGCCATAATTTCTTAATAATTATTTAAATGAAGCAATATCAGTAGACAATATGAAGTTGGTAGACTAAATATTATCTATGGTGCATGATGTTGATGTGTATTGATGGCGTTATGTGAAAAAGTGTAACCAAAGTTTATTGAAACTCTAGTAACAAGGCTTTTTCAGGATACAAATTGTGTTAAATGTAGATCTCAGTTTTGATAAATGTAGCGTTAATATTTCATTAAAAAAAGTTTATCTTACAAAATTAAACATTGCATTTAGCATCACCTTATGGCAAGATCAAAAATTGTCTTTAGCAGGTAAATTTACACCTCGAAAATGCCTCATTTGTATTCTCGAAATAATTTGAAACCGGAAATAACATTTATCAAAATTTCAATTTTGTTACGCTTTTCATTACAACAAAAAATACACAGTTACACATTCACTATAAGAGCCCTGCCAGAAACTGTCCCGACGAGATTTATGAGTAAAATCCCGGAAGAGCTTTGGTCAACGGCCCAGTCTCGCAGTAATAAAACAAAAAAAAATGCAACTAAAAACTTGGCAATCACACTTTTCTCCCCCAGACAATGCCATTAAGAAAATTAACGGGCCACATCCCAAACGCAAATGGTCTCGAAGACACAAGGAATGTACCGTGAAAATAACATTAACTACTACAATAATTACATATTATATCATCGAAATCAGTGCGACGATGCATTGATAAAATACTCTCAATACATCAGGCGGATTTGAAATATGGCCGCCGTCCGGGCAGACAGCGAGTTGGCGCGTTCCGAAACTCGGTTAAATACGCGCATGATTGATTTCCGAACTGGCCGTTAAGGCTGCTCTCCCGCCAAATTGTTGCGTTCCTATTTCAAATTTGACATTTCGCTCAGCGCGGGAAAACAAGCATTTGATTTCTGTTTGAAACTAGTTAGGCGGCATTGCTCGAACTACGAGTATTTCTAATCTCGCGTTCTCTTTTCAAATCTGACTATTCGATCACAGTATCAGCGTAGTTATTTTGATTAAAGAGAGTTGAGAAATGAGACAATTGTTTCCAAGTTAGACAGCTGCAGTTCAATTTTAGAATTATGAAAGCGAGACGTTTTATCCTTCATTTTAGCTCTGGCAACACGATACGTACAAAAAGCAGCAAAAAGCTCTTAGTTGTCTCCAATTTTAGCGCCATTCGTAATTCAAAGTTAGCGTCCGTCGTTTCAGCGCAAGACGTTCGTAATTCAAATCCGCTAACTGTCTCAACACAATATCTTTGTGTCTAAACGGTCTTGTTTATGACGTCACGTGTAGTGACATCCGCCACAAACACTATAAATTACGTCTCAAATCACATCTGATGCGCATTTCCCTGCCGCAGCAAAAAGCTCATGTATCTCACCCGATCTTCACGGAACGACAAATGTGTAACAAATAAATTATAAAATCAACGGCGCCGGTTTTTATACCTCACGTGGTGCGTTCCGTCTCACTTGCTCCTCACTATAATTGATATTTCTATCTCGTTTTGTTTCGAGTTGTCACCGCTCGAAGCGCAGTTTATCATCGACTGCTGTCTAATGATGACGTGTCTATTTATCTGTTAGGATTTAGAGCATTTCACGCAAATTGCATTTTGAAGCATGAGAGTTCGTTGGACTCGCTGTTGTTGTGTTTAATCACTTTTAATTAAGCAAGGAGACGCCCCTTAAACTTTGATTCACCGCTGTGGTGTGTTCTGCTTGTTAAGAGATGACTTCACCGGCGCCCGGCTTGCTAACGATCCTCAAGTATCTGCTTCACTCTTATATTAGCTCAGTTGGTGCCCATGCAGATATAGGTATTACATTATAAATATGATTATCCCATCATTTTTGGATTTCTTAGATTTAAGTTTATTAATATTATTATACCAAACGCCACCACAGTGTAACTCACGCTTAAAGTGCTTTTCACAAAAAATATGTTTACAATTCACACAAATTATATAATTATCATAGATACTTTTTATTGCATGTAACAAAACAAAAACACCTATTTATGCAGGAGAAGAAAAATTCTGAAAGAAAAAAAATAGTGCCGTCAGTTGTAGGACTAGTCTTATATAATATTCTAATATATAATATTTTAGCTTATCCGCCAATTCTCGTAATTTTAAACGATGATGCGGTCGAATCTTATTTAGAAGAAACCAAATTACTCTAGACTGAAGACACCTAGGCTACATCCATGAGGAAAAATACAATGAGGTAGAATTCCACAGTTCTTATTATTTATTACGAAAGTGATATCAAACTTAAGGTTTGAGTCTTTGAACCACAAAACAATGTTGCTTTTTGGGCGTTTTCAACTGGTGCAATATCGAAATTAATACGCTTATTTTAGACTCTACTGATAAATTCATAAGGAACCAATTAAACGTTCCCACTGCTGGAAGTCCGGACCTTCTCTTGCAAAAACCACGTTGGTCTAGTGTCGGTCGGTGTATGAAGCATGACCTTGAAAAAATCATGGCACGTATCGGTTTCTTCATAATGTTTTCTACCAGTTTTTAAGTTAGCCGCACGACGCACATGACTTTGAAAATACAATGGTGCGCCTGCGATTCGACCAAGTGCTCCGGATCGACAGTCGCTATTCTCCCGACTAGACTAGCCGTAACTTGCAACAAATAAATGGCCGTCTAATAAAAGTAAGACCCTCAAGACTGCACATGTCTAGATCAGTAAAAAACTTAACAGCAGCCCAATTAATTAAGCTTGTCTATAATTATCACAAGAAATTGTAGTGCGACAGGTGATAGATGACTACACACGCCTGGCAGACACTGCTGAGATACCAGGACCTTTCGTCTCGAGCAATCAGATAGACGAAATTATTACTCCAACTACATTTATTAATCATATGTATTTGGATTATAAAATAAAATAGGAGAAATTAGAGACAGGTGCGAAGGTACGGATTAATGATTTTGTATCCAATGAGTATAGATTAGAAAAATGGCGGGAAATTGATGGCATAGATAATAATCATACATAATTTTTGTTGCCATATCAATGAAAAAGTAAATACAGGAATACCTAAGTTACAAAAAATTAAGAACAAGCGTGACAGGTAGCAGCATCATCGTTAAAAGTGAGTTTTTGGGAACCTTGGTAGGGAAAATTAAAAGGATAAATTGTGAACCGTACTCTTAATCAGATACTATTTAACGGGGTATATTTATTTAACCTCTTTGCGAACGATACTGGCTAGATATTTTCGAAAAAGATACTGGCCACGGATTTATCTTTTTAGGCATTTTGAAGAGGTTGCCAGATCGCGTCATCCCAATTAATTAGGCACAGAGTATAATTAGCGGCTGGAGGTGCCGTGACGCTTGACAGATGGCTACACACTCCTGGCGTGGCTTTGAACGCGGGAATGCACCAGAACATGTTCGTTAGATTTAAATTTATTTGCCTTGAATCTATCACGTGGAATGAGCTTTTTGAGAAAATTTCTTAGTAAAAATAGTGAAAGTTGGGATTTGAATTTAGAAAGAATCACTCCTTTGCTCGTTACTGATGTGGAAAATATTCATGTTTTCCGGCTTGGTGGACTTGAAAGACAATGTTTCGAAATTCGAAAAATATACATCCTGCATCTGCGGGTAAGTGATTACACACACAGAGATTTAGTTTCCCAATATTCTCAAATTTACGTTGTGTTTTTGGAAAGTAAGTACATACCTACCCATGCCCTACCGAATTTTGAGCTACCGCAGACGACGCATTGTTAACTACCTATACTTTTGCTAGGTTTTGGTATGGACTCTTCATGTTCCAATAGTTTCGTGTCACTGTGCTGTTATGAGCAGGCATATTGCTTACCATCAGGTGCATATTCTGCTGGTCTCGTCACTCTATAACATAAAACAGCTAACGTTTGCCATACGGATATTATAACATATCTGAAATCAATGAAATCATACATGAAAGTAAACTTTTGTTTTATAAAGTGAACTCCTGGCAGTTGGTCACAAATGGATACTGCCCACTGAACGCTAATGATGAAAGAAAGCTTTCTTATGCCAGCTACCTGGTATACTGTTAAAGGCGCGAAGGCATTTGCTAAATGCGCACGTGTTGCTCTGGTAAATTAAAAAAAAAACAAAGCTTCTATAAACCATCATCTCCGTTCACGAATGAAGCTAATATTACCTAATCAAGCCATAAATAAACCTCTAAACGCAGAAGAAAGTGTCAATCCGGCCATACTTTACAATTCCTTCATAAAACTGCCTCGGACCGTTCGATAGCGTTTCATTAACCAACATCACTTTACACCTCATAAATTTAAAATTTAACGATCATAAATCTTATACCATTAGTAATAAAGGCGTCGGTGACGGAGTCGAAGGAGCTGGTAAGTTTGTTCTCTAATTAAATGCTTGTCTCGTCCGCTGAGCTCGATTTAAACTTGTTTAGTGACCATTGTCACAAGTCCCCAAATAAGACACGGCACGATTAGTCGGAATCATTTTATCATCGGGACAGAAAAAAAATGATCATTTATTTCTATGAATCGCTTCATTGTAAAATTACTATAATTTTGTTACGGGTTTTTGCGGATGGGCGGCCCCGGGCGTTCGGTCTTCGGTCGTAATTTATTTCCTCGGCTAATGATCGGTAATTTGTTATTTTTGTATTTAAATAACACATTTCATTAGCGGAGTAGGTACATTTTGTTAGGTAAAAAAGATGGCATTTCGATGACTAAAATATATAGGTAGGTAACAAAGGCTTAGCCCGCGACTTAACAAGCTCTGTTTTTATCAGCATATACAGCCTATGTTGTAATCCAATTATTGCACTTACTACGTTTTTAATTTCACTCAAATCCATTTAGCCATTACAGAGATACGTGCGACCAAACATACTTGCTAACAAAGATACAAATTTTCGCGTTTAAACCATTAGTGTAGTTATGTATGTCGATGTTAATGCTCATACTCCTTCAAAGTCCTCGGGTGGGTATCAAAATAGGTCGAAAAGTATTTCTGACCCTGCATTTTTCATTTGTAATCCAGATTTTGGTAATTTGTGTGAACTCTATTTAAATAATTTAACTGTCGCTCACTGACGTAAAGTCATTTACAGGAAGTGTTGCGACCTTTTGACATTTCATTTGGCTGATTTTTTTTTATGGCAGTACAGCGTTTGCGGAATCTTTTAGTACCTGGTACAAGCATATTAACATGTTTAGAAATATATAACTTTTTAACTTATTAAGAAAATATTTAAGAGAGTTTTATCGTGATGTAAATGATTTTTATTTAGGTAGGTAAGTACCTCCCGAAATATATTCGGACGCATAACAACGGCCAAGATTGCGAGAAGAATATTCGGTCTTCTATCATCGGTTTGTGGGTTTGTTACTTGTCATAAAGCTCAAAACCAAGCATACATATTGCTCTTCCCTTCACAATATTGAATATAAAACAATTAATATAACTAGCACCTACGAGTATTATGAAGATATATCAGTCTTCTCGTGATCATGGCCGTGGTGGCGCGACCGAAGCGAGAGGTACAAAACATTTGAATTGCGATTAAGTTCCGTGTTGTGTTTTCAATACATACATACCTACTAAATATTCTGAATAGAAATGAAATATAGATTAGATTGCACAAGTATGAATGGACTAAATTGATTAGTGTTATCATATCGCCATTTAATATATAGTTAAAGTCAGATAATGACGACACGTACAGATTTCAATCTCTGTTTCGTCAAAGGAGGCACTCCTTAAAAAACTAAGCAATTAATTGAATCTGCAGTAATAACATTTTTTTTTAAATCAGTTGACTCCATAAACGCTGTTCTGCCGAATATTAAGCTATAAACTATCGATATAAAAGAGTAGTTTATATCGATGCTAAAAACTAATATAAATATCTCTCTAGTTGGATTAAAGTTTGATCAAACTGCACATAGTGTGTAAAATTTTATTAAAACCGTTTCAGCGATTTAAGGAGGTTATCGTGGACACAACTAATTTGATTAAAGATAGAGTGATGGGATCAGAAAAACCTGCGTCTTGTGGTAAGAACTCTGTTCATATCAGGATTGTCCTACGCAGCTATTTGTACAAATAGAATTACGTAGTCTGGTGCTATACACAGCCTGCTTTGTATCTCAAAAAATAACAAATTACTCTATAAGATAGATAAGAGTGTAGATGATGCACTTAAGTGTCATACAAGATATATTTCAGCAATCCAATTCAGGTTGGCGATTTTTTTAAACGAAAGTTTATTTATTTCAAAGAACATATTTGAATTTGGAACCTCAACACAGATTGGACATCCTGGTCGAAAAGACGCATGAATTTTAAGTTTGGAACGCGTAGATCCCGCTTGTCTATGGTAGTTGCATTGTAATGCGCACCGCGAGGGTTCCGCGCGAGATTTCGATCAAAGCGTGGACGGCATTCACCTGAACGCATGCGCACAACACTTATACCAAATACATAATGGATAAATACATTGAATTCGCTTTGGGAAATTCTCATGGGCTATTTAGAATACTGTATAGAATATTTGATGTTAAACAAACAAGCATTCATAGTAAAAAGGGTTTTTTATGAACAGCTGTTGGCTGACGATCAAATGCTCCATTCTAATATATTATCTCATTTCCATAGCATAAATACTCGATAAACTAAGAATACAATACGAGAATATCGATATATGTTCGTAACACGCTCGAAGTAGCGATAAGTTAACGTTGTAGTATCGATAATATAGTGTTAAAAGTGTGCAATAAAAATATCGATATCGATGGAATTGAATTGAGTAAGCGCGTCACTAAATTTGTCATCGATAGATGAAAATCAGATGTCGTAATTTAGGTGCATCACTATAAAAATGTGCCCATAAATAGTGTTAAATGCTAATTGTTTAGCCCATAGACCACCGGTGGGCACGCCCCGTCAATAAGGCTGTCAATCACTGATACTATCAGTACGCGGAGATTTTTTTAAAACGCTGACTGCTGCTAATAAATCGCTACTCATTTAAAATGGGGTATGGCGCGAGTGAATGCTAATAGCGACACTAATCAAAAATAATTTAAAAAAAAAGCAAAATCTCGTGTTGGTGTTCGAAAATTAAAAATAAGCGATGGTGCTTTAAAAATACAAGTGTCAATGTCAAACGTAGATTTACGTTTTTATCTTTTAATTCCCAGAACTGGGACTTATCAGTTTTAGTCCCACTTTTTTCCTAATGTCACCGGGTCGGGGTTCCGTAAGTAGCGTGCCTCGTGTTAGTAGAATTAACTGATCAGACCTTTTAAAGCAGACGTTATTTCAATGATAAATGCCATTCATTTTAGTTTAAAATGCAGCATACCTACAAAAAAGTAAATCCCGCTCATTCTGCGGCCGATCCTCACCCGCGTAATTCAAAATGCAAATAATGTTGCACTTATAATGTATTTTGTATTCAAGGTACGGCAATGCAGCTCGGTACGTTACGTCTGGCTCAGGTTTTACGGTGGAATCATGTAAAAATACGCCATTTTTATTCTAAACGCGCACACCTGATTGGCGGTTCCCATGAACTTAATTTTCGCGGTTAAAAAACCATTTTTGTCTATGCCCGGTGAGTGATGAGACAAAACCGCTCACTTCAGACAGCGACGAGACGCCGTGTTTCAAATTCAAATTATTTTCAAACTGAAAACGAACGACTAGAATTTTCTCAAATCTACTTGTCGTCAAGTGAATCAAAATCTGAAATTCGAATACTGGCCGGCAATATTTGAAATTTAATAATGGAACGTCCGGACACCACTTATACTTTTTAATTTTATATCTCGAATTGACCTTCGATGCGATCGAATGAATACATCGAAACTTTTTCTGTGGTCTCCGAGTCGTTGCCTTTTTTCGCGTATTAAAAAAACTACTTGCATAACGCGCCATAACGGCAGATTCCAATTTCGAATTGTTCGAAATTCAAATTGAATGTCGGGTTTTAGAAAACAAAAAACAGAATTTGGAACTTATTCAAGTTACGGAGTGCTAAGTGAGCACACGTGCGTCGCCTGGGTTCGTTTCCCGGTTAAATTTAGAACATCCGCGGTGAAGGAGGGGTTCGAGAGGGGGGAAGGGAATTTGTAACGAAGCACCTTTTTATAGAAGCTGCGCCGGAGTCGCTTCACCGGTGTCTCGTAAACATACTTGAGTATGACTAAATGACGTATCGCTAACGAGATTTCAGAGATTTACTCTGATACTAGCGACGTCCCGCGGTTATGCTCGAAATTTTCCGTGTTGCTTTTTTTAATCTTTTCAGAACTTTAGTTGACGAAACGAATATATTTATGATCAAAATTTTGTAATTATACGCAACTCAAAAAGCAGCGGTGGTCGAATCGTAAAGTTGTAGGTTCAAATCCAACCTGCATTCATGGGCATTTTCCAAATTGTTGATGTATTTAATTGTCATCATCAATGGCTTCAATAGTGCAAGAAAACATTGAGAGGAAACCAGTATGTTCCAAGAATCTAATGAGGACATGTTTGGTTGTTTTCCAGCCCACACTGGCACAGCGTTGTATTAATGCTGAAGCGGAAGTGATTGAATACAAGTAGATATTTATACTTATAAGTACATAAGATTGAAATCCAGCAGAGTTTCAGAGTTCCGCTATGTAGCAATCATCGAGACTTTCTACTCTAGTTTATTATCTGTGGCGGCCATCTTTGTCCGATCACGTCATTACAAAAATAATTGGCTGAGCAAACTAAGTTGCGAAAATTAATTAGCGCGGGAAAATGTGTCTGGCCACAAATGTTATTGGCTATTAAAATTTAAAAAAATAATGTTTAGAAAAAAGTTGCAGTCTTTGTTGGGGCTAGCTAAGTGTTTTGAGAGGAATGTCTAACATTTTTAGGGTTCCGTAAAACGTAAAAACGGAACCCTTATAGATTCGTCATGTCTGTCTGTCTGTATGTCTGTCTGTCTGTCTGTCTGTCTGTCCGTCCGTATGTCACAGCCACTTTTTGCCGAAACTTGGTAAGTAAATGTATTCTGTGAACCGCATTAAGATTTCAACAGAAAAATTAAAAAAAAAAGAAAAATCTACGTGTAGGTTTTTTCATCAAACCTACACGTGTGGGGTGTCTATCGATAGGTCTTTAAAAATGATGTTGAGGTTTCTAAAATCATTTTCGTCTAAACTGAATAATTTGCGCGAGAGATACTTCCAAAGTGGTAAAATGTGTGTCCCCCCCCCCCCTCTAACTTCTAAAGTAAGAGAATGAAAAATCTAAAAAAAATATATGATGTACATTACCATGTAAACTACCAACGAAAATTAGTTTGAACTCGATTTGATGAGTAGTTTTTTTTTAGTACGTCATAAATACACTATTATTGAAACTTCGATCAAAGTTACAACGAACTACAAGAACTATGTGTACTATGTATATAATGTTACTTGCTGCAACGGAACCCTTCATGGGCGAGCCCAACTCGCACTTGGCCACTTTTTTTTTTTATTACATGCTGCCAGTATTATACCGCGATTTTGCTCTTTTACGGTTTGCACCAAAAAAAATGTAGCAATTCTTATTAGTTGCGTCAGTTTGCTGTTTCTCTCTATTCTGTTGAGGTTTGAATCCCGCTCACACCACTGATTATTTTTCCAAGTCCAGATAAACAGTTTCAAGACAGTGATGTCACCAACACTGTATTTATCGATGAAGAATGACGTAGTGAGGAAACCAGCATGTTGGCATTTTTTAACATGTATCATGCGTTAACCCGCACTTGACCAGTGTGGTGTACGAAAGCCAAGAGCACTAGCAGTGGGAACATAAAGTAAACTTATACTGTTGTGGTGCCGCCATTTTGAATACATACATTCCCTATATATCGCCGGCATATCGATAAGAGGTTATTTCCTTGAAACAAACAAACAAAACTACAGCGACAGAAACAACTTGTGAATAAAGGAAATAACAAACCTACGAGCAAATCGAAAATACGAAACCGCAATTTGTTTCAATTTCAATTAGTTTTGTTCGAAACACATAATACGAAATCTTTCCGACTATCTCAAGAATAATTCACCCTTGGCTTGCGCTTGCACAGTCGTTTATCACGGAAACGGCACATGTCCAAATTTTACATAAAGCAATTGCGACTTTAAGGTTTAACTTTAGGGTTGTAATTTGCATGGGTTTTGGCAGAACTTAAGTGGTTTCGTGTAGGGTTGTGCGTAAGAATTCTGGCTTGAAGATGACCGCGCACCGATTTTGAAAAGACGAATGAAATAAGAATATATTTTGTTTTTACTGTATTATCGGTTTAATTACGTTTGGTGCTAATTATGGAACGGATTTTGAGCTAAGAGATGTGCTAGCTCAAAAGCACGGTGACTTAGTGACATGAAGTCACTGTCACGATGATTTTGAATACTGTCAGTATCTATGAGTATTTTTTATGTATAAGTTTATCCTCACAACTGTCTTTAGTTGTGAAGGATGACATTATGAGGAAATCGTCATGTTCCTAGAGAGAAATTTTTCAAAGATTGGGGTCACCCGCTGACTGGCCTAGTATCGTGTGTTATGGCTTTGACAGTTTCGTTGTCAGAGCAGGCATAACAGTCTAGAAGAGTAAACATAATTGGCTGATCTATGCTGAGAGCTTTAGTATAAAAGCTTCAATGGAGGAACTGGTAGTACAGGGTGTGAAACGTGATGATAAGGCTTGAAAATGTCTGCGGTCATATGTCTTCGCAGAGTCTAACGCAACCAGAACCCTGTGCTACCCAAATCCTTGCAAATGCGTACTTCCTTATGCAACTTGTAGTGGTAAGACTTTATGCAAAATTCTTAGAGTTAATCGGTAAAATATCTGCTTGAACTGCGGCTTATAATTATGAATTCATATTATATAGCTGAAGACTTTGGTTGTTTGGACGCCCTAACCTCAGGAACTACTAAGAATTTAAAAAATTCTTTCACCATTGTATAATCATCATAATCATAAGTGGGAGGCCGTTCAACACTGCGTCTTCCGGTTCGTGGTCGCCACTCCAGAACCTTTCTTTCCCATCGGTTGTCAGTTCTTCGAGCGATGTGGCCTGCCCATTGCCACTTTAGCTTGATTATTCTTGAGCTATGTCGGCCAATTTCGTTCTCTTGCGAATATCTTCATTACGGGTTCTGTCGCGCAAAGAGACTCCGAGCATTCACGAGCAATTGTAGCTCTCTCAATAGCTCGCTGTGTGACTTTGATTATGTACTACGGGCAAAATAGGGGCGGACAGCTAGTATGGAAATAAATAGTAAATTCCATGAAAATCCAGTATCTCTCTGAAAGAAAAGAACATAGGCTATGGAGTTAAATATAGAGAAACTTTACAGAACGAAAATGAGCACGATATTTTTTGAAATGTACCGTATTGTACCTAAATGCACAAGAATAAATAATAATAAGTGATTTACCAATAATCTTATTTTTTAAGCACAATGGCTTCTTTTATTTGTTCACATAACAGTCTATACCAATACGATATTGGATGCATGAGCATCTAGTATCGTATTGGTCGCATATCGCATTGTATCATCATGCAAAAATTTGAAATGTCTAATCATTGTCATTGTCATAATCATCATCGATTAGTCCGAAAAAATCTAACAGATTTGCCATTACACTGTTCGTACAAAGATATTTTGAAGTGAAAACTTCTTTAGGCGCGTTATAGACAGAATTTTCGTGGGGTGTGAAATGGACTCATGATCACGTGATCATCACGCTCGGATATGATAAGAAATTTCGGGTAAACTCGGGATGCTAGAGCGAGAAAGATAATGTGGTCAACAAACGTGCCAGACCGAGAAAGATAATTGTTAGAGGAGGACATGGGACAATACATACTCTTACTCTCTCTCGCTGCTCACTACCAGTGTTGACTGACACCTTAGCGATTTTCTCGCTGAAACTGGCGAATTTTTAAACTTTTTTATCACGACATTAACTTCTAGGTACTTACCACATCAATTGAACCTGTCACGAAATGTTAAATTTGCATTTCACGTCCATTGCAAAAAAGTTATGGTTGTAATATTTTATCACAGCACTTACACTACGTAAACACACAAAATGATACCCATTTTCATAAGAAGGTGCTTACACAAATACACAATAACACAACATATTTATGCATTTTTAGCGAAATACATAAATATGACATAACTAAATATATAGCAAACACTAAACTTGTGAGTCAAACGGCATTTTCGACCCGCGTAATTTTTTTTTTAAACTTATTCTTGGCCATGGATACTAATCATTCAGCCGTAAAAGTTTTAAATTAAAATTATTTAGTAGTCTTTATATAGTTAAGTATTTCTTATTTTAGTTTTCACTTCTGCCGTGCGGTTTTAAGCGCACACATTTTTTTTTCCAAGATTTTTTAGATCAAAAAGATATGTTTTCAAAAATAACCAGTTTTTCTCGAAATGTCGTCACAGCAAGTACCAGGCGCGCAGAGACGGCGGTGTAATGAAGGTATCGGTTACAGAGTCGGGTTGCACTCGTTAGCGGTGACGGAGACTCTCATTGTCTGCTGTTCGCCTGGTACTTACTAAATTGATACCAGGGGGATATTGGAAGCTTTCTGTGGATGGTTGTTTTTCGTAAAGAAAAGAGGTTTTAAATTTTTATAGTACCACTACGGTTTGGAGTTCTCATTTTTGTAAGATATTTATTTCATTTCTAAAAAGTTTCTGTATGAAAATAGTTCGTCGCTTAGTTGTCTTAGTAATTTAACATCAATGCTGACGAAATGCTAGACTCAATTTAAGGTAATACAAAAGATCCCCTCGCCAATTTTGCAGATTATTGTAAAAAATCTGTAATTTAGACGGTCTTGATTTAGTTTGACCGTAATTTTATAGACACAACACTGCTTGATCATCATTATATGTCAACTGCATTCACTGGTCCTGGACCAAACTTTCCCATAGCTGACGAAACAATACGAAATAAACGCGGCCGTATAGAAAACCTTTAAAAACTACCAGTAAATCCTCAATACTGCACTTAAAAATCTTGAAAGATTCCCTTCGCAAATATGTAAATTCACACAAACCAGTAATGTAGGTGGTCTTGGCAAATTATGACAGCAATTGAAGGCGGGCTCAGTCATCGCGGCTGCCAGTGCGGAGTCCTGAGACAAAGCTGGTCAGTTGAATGAAGCCCACTCATCAATTTGTCAGGGCCGCCACCCGCGGCCGGCGGAATGGCCGCCGATGACGGCCTAGATATATTGGGGACCGGTGACGGCGATTAGGCCCCGAGCCAACTGGGAGACGGGGCTTCGGACCGGAATGTACTCTGGTGGTGCATTGGGAGACAAGCGACAGATATCATACCTTTATTTGAAAGAGATTTTTACAGAGACAAGTTAATGAGAGTAGAGAGACCTTTGCTCAATATTGATACATGTATTCGGTGGTGGTGCATTGGAAGATTTGCGACAGATATAATACCTGTATTTACCACTAACTATGGATTCATCAAATTTAGAATTGGTCTGACATGTCAGTCAAATCTCGAATGATCTTTGGCATAAAACTACTCCATGGAATCCACATTGGAAACAATGTTGAAGACACTTAAAAACATTGACAAGACGATCTATACCGAAACCAGAAAAACTGGCTTGTTGTGGGTCTACAAAGAAGACAAGTGAAATGGGAAGCCTAAAAAGAAACAAGTGAAAAGTGGGGAGGCCTTTGCCCAATATTGGGACATTTTCGGCTCGTAGCAGTAATACATATTAGGAATATTTATGGACATTCCTCATCCATCGCTATTTAGCCAAAAACTAAGCGAAACTTATATCAAATCAGACAGCTTGCACATAATAGAGTAAATACATAAATAAAATAAAATAATTTAATGTAGAAAACTGTGTACAGATTAGAATCATACATATATATGCCAAAGACAGTAAGTTTTGTCCTTGCGGACATCCAAAAAGTTCCTAGAAAGTATCTACTAATATTATGATACTTACGTAGAAACTAGTACCTACCCGTACTATAAATATTAAGTTTGTTAGAAATGGAAATAATACATTTTTGTTTCGTTCAGGTTTGAGTCAATTTTGACTTACGCCAAGCTAGAATTAGGTCGACGAAATGTCAAATCTCAACATCCACGACTGACATTCAACGTATGAATTCCAAGGAGCGTTTAAACAAAGCAAAAGGAATACGTTTGGTTAAATCTTTGCGATGAATACGGATGTTTATTTTGTGTCTGTGTACCTATGTATTTAAATTTAAAAACTAAATCAGTGCTTGGTACCCATAAGTACAAGGTTTGCTTAGTTTGGGGCTAAATTGTAGGAGAAATATTCACCAATACGAATAAATAATAATAATAAATATTGGTGGACAAATCACACACAACACCAGCTGACCCCAAACTAAGCAAAGCTTGTATGATGGCGGCCAGATAGCTGATATAATACTTATATAGTTTTAAATACATACTTATTATACATAGAAAACACCCAGACACAGTGCAAACATTTGAATTCATCACACAAATATTTGTACTGAGTGGGGATCGAACCCACGACCCTCGGCTTCGCAGGCAGAGCTACTACCTACTAAGCCACGAGGGCAGTCAACTCGTAGTTAATATACTCGTAGTTTCTTCCTGTTTGTCAAAATTGACTTGTGTTTGACAACTTACCTGATGAATAGCGCTGATATGATCTAAGATGAAGCACGATTGCGTGATTTCCGTGTCTTTCACGCTTATCACGGTCACCACAGAGTCGAGCTGATTGAGTATCCTATCAATTTCTATCCGTATGCATTAAAGTCGATGGCATCGTCGCCCTCTAGAAGCAAAACTATGCAATTCCTCAGACATTAGGTCATGGGTTCAATTTTTTTCTGCATCTCTGTCCATTTTTCCAAATGCAAGAAAAGTTTGCCCTTATCACTGACTAAAAAGTAAATGACTGGCTAAATTGTAGGTAAAAGAAAACATCTTGAGGGACCGGTTTCTTGAAGAAATTGAAATGTTTAAAGAAATGTGTATATGTCCTTCAAGGACATGGGTTATTTACCAACTCGTACTTGTCCAGCGGTTATGACCTTGACTCTCGACCTGTGAGAGAAGACCCCGAGTCCTAGGGAACATAAAGTAGCATACTTATGCTATGCTCTTATAGATATGCGCCGTTTCGCTCCCTGGTAGTTTTGCTGATAATTTCCAAATTATGAGCTTATTGAGATATTTATTTGTACGACCTCCAGTTTGTTTGAAATCTCTTGTTCTATGATTCACGAACGGGTGAACGAACTAACCCAGGCGCTGTCAATTGTTTTCTTAAACGGCTCCGCGTTAATTCCATGCGGGTTCGAATTTGGAACTGTTATTTTTATTGGATAATTTTGTACTGGCCAGTGACAGTAGGTACGTTAACTTTAGCAAAGCTATCATTTTGAAATTGGAAGTCTAGAAATTAAAAAAAAATGTATGTTGTCATTTATATTACATTTGACCACGCCATAATTAAAAAAAATAATTTATCGATCCATCAATTTAATTTTATTTCTTCACAAAAATTATATTCTTTTAACCCATTTTTTAAAACCCGAAACCCTAACCTAAATGATATCCAAGTTTTTATCTTTCGATAAACGCAATGTACTTCGAATATATTATAAAAAATCTCACTACAGGAACTCTACATTTTCTCGAGATGAAAAGTAGCCTCCATAGTGTTTAAATTTTACTAGAATATATGGTAATTTATTGAACTGTGATGTAAGTGCAACTGATCAGGGAAAAACTGGCGATAGTCGTCAGCTGATTCCGTTGACAACAACATTAAAAAGACCACTAGCTGCAGTCAAATAAAGCCTTGATCTGATTATAATAGCAGCATAAACACTAGCAGGACACTTAAACACTTTAAAAACAAAACTTAACACTCATTATCATTTATAGTGAGTATTAAGCTAATTTATGAGCTAAAATAACATAAACATTAAGAGCAAGTGAATGCGTATGTATGAGTAGCTGAAAAAAAAACAATACTCAAATTTAGTTGATTTCCAAAACGGTCAGAGCCTTCAGTAACAAAACAAAATACATACCTAGCTACTTGCACTAAGCACATTTTGAATTATCAAGAGAGCGATAAATATATGAAATACATAGAGTAAAAATAAAATGCTAGAAATTCATAAACAACTTTTTTTATTTCAATTGACATTTTGTATTAAAATGGATTTTTAAATGAAAGCTGTTATAATCATGGTTTATTTCGATGATTAAAATTATATTTGCTCATCTTAAGTTTCATGATCTATGCAAAACTTGATTGAATATTATGAAAAAGAAGGCATAATATTTGAAAAAGAAAATATTTATTCTTAAATTTGGCGCCAATTAATGGCATTCAAATTTCGAATCAATGTAGTTAAATATTCGTTTTTCGAACCATCCACCACATGCCATCTCAATTTAGTTCTATAATTGCGAAACTCGCTTCTGGCAGACGATGACATCGGATTTGTCCATTATTTGGCATCGCTCGAGCGCATTCTAGGTCACGATGACCAAGATCACCCTTTTGTCACAGCAATGTTTCAACTACGTGCGATTTTATACCTTAAATCTTGAAATTACAGTACCTTCTCCTTGTTCTTTGCATGATTATCCTTTGGGTACATCGGCGAATGTTTTAGGTGCAGTTGAATTTGTATCTTATTTTGTGTTTGTTATGGTTGATATTTTATCTTGTCGAGGTAAACTTTGAGGCATTTTTACCAAATATGCTAAACCGCGATATGCCATAAAAAACAATGTTAACGTAATTTTCTTAAACGAAAAACTGACAAAGTCAAGCTAAAAATTAAAATTGAAAAGATACATTTGAGTGATTTAAAATAAAAAGTCATTGGATACCACGTGGATAGCCATGGCTTCTTGAAAACCGTAGTTTATCAACGGTCGTGTTGACATTTCTTTAAAATTATCAATTTAAAGTTGACATTTCAATAACTACGAACTTACAAGCACAGCTGTTCGCAAATCGATCATTCCGGACATTCGATTTGTAAAAATCGATTCGCATTCTATATTTGAAATTCAAGAGAATGCCCTATGGGTGTCCGTTTGATTTACGAACGCTCGTTATGAGAGCCTTAATGAGTTGCGCGGGCGCATCGACAACCGCCATTTTTAAATTAAGAAAAGAAAAAAACGTTGCTCAGTGATGAATAGAATGGTTTAAAATTCTTCGCTATAATTGCTTATTAGTTGTTGCTAGTTTTTGAATGTTCTGTTGTGTTCATTTTAAAATTATTGAAAAGGTACAAAAAATTGTGAAACAAAAAATAAGGATAAAACAGGATGCTAACGCAAATTCATAAACTACATATTTGTGTTAGGAACACATTATTGCGCTAGATCAAAGAAATATGTATTTATTTGAAATAGGCAAGTAAATAAAATAAACTAATATTGTCCGACATTCTTCAACAGTCTTTGACATTCAACAACACCATCTAGCCTCAAACTGAACAAAGATTGAACTGCAAAAGCTAGATAGGAGATATAATTAATATATAATTTAAAATACATAATATATCATGAAGCATATTACAAACATTCGTATTCATCACACAGACATTTGTTGTGGGTAGAAATCGAACCCACGACCTCCGACCTACGAAGGTGAATTAATCCTTCTAATTAAGAACACTAGATACTTCGAAGATCCTTCTCAAATTGTCAATTAATATAACGCGTCAAACGACGCCCGTAACCGAAGTCACAGGACCCAACAAACCACCTCAAGTTACAACATAAAGAGTCCCACAGGGAGCTATTTTGGGCCCTCTCTCTCTCTCTCCCAATATCCAAAATATTTTTTTCTCCTCTAAGTGTGGTATTTATAGAAATAGACGCAGCCCGGCTCGATTTCTATTTTGTTTTATCTTTGGGTGAATAAGTAGATTTTTTGTTACGAAACTCGAGAGTTTTCGAGCTCGAGAGATTAGTGGCGTCCACTAACAACGTCTTAAAAACAACTTGAAGTAATCCTCGTTATCGCATAAATCAGGCGGATGTTGGAACAAACAAGTCTTTTTAACTAACATAATTGAGTTTCCAGACACATTTTCAGCTATAACTACATTAATAAATTAAGTCACTTTCAAAAACTGTCGAATTCTGAAACAAGACATAAATAGCCTCTAAAACATACACAATAGACCACCTGTTCATAAATCTCGTCTCTTTAATACCAGAAATCATATAAATAAGATTTATATTCACCATCCATTTGCAATAAAAACAATTCCCATTACCGCTTGTGACTTTCATAACGAAAATTCATTAAGCAACCAGCATTAATAGTACCACATCGATGCCATTACTCTCATTCCTTCCCAAAACAAACAAATCCTACAGATATTTAAACTCACCATCACTTCCTGGGTACTTGCAATACAACATTTTAACCTCTACCACACAGATAACAAGATCTTTCTCAACCGCATCTGCATTAGCATCTGTAGATTCCTCTGCAGTTCCATTATCAGTAATAACATTGTCATTTTCGTTAAATTTGGATCTTAAATCAACGTATCTGAGATCAAATTCAGTTGCACATGACCCTATGCGAACCGTAAGGACTACATTCTTAGAATTTTATTGAAAGATTGAACCTTAAATCGACGTGCCTAAGATCTAATCCAGTTGCATACACAAGATGCGAGTCCCCAAATCCTTGTCCCCAGAATTCTGAAGATATTGAAAGATTAGCAATGGGTGCTGGGCTCAGGATGTCCCATAAATAATACATTGGAGGGGTCTTGATGGATCGTCTGTCTGTCTATCCAGTTTCTATTAGTCGGAATTCTTAAAGGGTGGTTCTAGGGGTGGTTATTATTAGCGAGTACGAATGTTGGCTTAGGAAGCGATACCTCGTCATTAATTCCAAGTCCGTATTTCCGAGGGTATTATGGTTGTCGTGTCAACAGATTTGCTATAAATCAGCTGTATCGTCATTTTACGCGAAATCGTTCGGAGGAATATTATGTCAATGGAGGCCTTTAAATCATAGCGAGTGAGTTGTTAACGATGGACGATACTTTGATACTTTTGATACTTTGCCTTTTTTACAATAGTCAAGTCAGTGTTTTTATTATTTTTTGTTTTATTAGATCGTTTTTCTCTCTGCGATTGTTGATCTTGTTTGCCATTATATTTATGAAGATCCTATCCTACATGCAAAAGTTTACAAGATGTTTGTTTGCTCAACCACGTGAGAATGTCTAAATGACTCGGGTTGAAATTAAGAATAAACTGAATTATAGTCTGGAGTAACAAATTGACTACTTTTGAATAACGGAAAAACAATTGAAACGAGATCTGTGCTGAAAGACTTGTAACTTTCACATCACCAGGAATCCGTTATACGAATTTCGAAAATGTATTTTTTCGTATGTATTAAATCAGTAAGTAAGTCTAATTTATACGTTTCCCAGTCATCTATAATACTAACGACAATTATAAATTATACTAATCGAAGATATTGCAGCTAATATTTCACCAATTCTCTGAAGCTAGAGATCCTAATAAACGGAATTTACGAACTTCATATAATCAATTAACTAAATTAATCAAATAGACAACATAATTTTACCATCGCCATAAAATAACTAATAAAATCAGTAATAATTATGCTAAAATCATCGAAATCGATTTTGATATTACGAATTCTAATAATGTTGACGATCGTAAATCAAATTTACTATATAAATACGTATAGCAAATATTTGATTATAAAATTTGTTGAAATTTTAGAATTGTGAGTTATCATGGGAATTCGAAGTTGATATCGAATAGGTTAAGATATGGACTGATAAGGATCATGTCGAAATTACAGTGACCGATAACGAGTAACTACTTGAGATAGAACGTACGTGCAAGAATACACAAATCTATAAAAATACTCAAAATCTAGTTGTAAGAATCTATCTGACAACGTGATATGACATGATGGACAGATGACCTCACATAGGTCGCTGGAAACCACTGGTTGCAGGGACCGTTCGTTGAGGAAATCTAGGGGAGAGGCCTACGTTCAGCAGTAGACGTCTTGCGGCTGATGATGATAATGATAATGATGGTAGTACTTGTTGTAGGACTTTTTGCAGAGTGTGCCTGGGGAAGTACCACACATTTGCTAATTATTCAATCGCCAAGCAGGAAGGAGCAAACATCATTGTGCTTTGAAGGACATGGCTTAGAGCTAAATCGACTTATATTTCTGGGTGACGATCGCAGTGCAGTGCGAGGAAATTATTAGGACTCTTCGTGTTCTAATACTCGTAGCTGCGTGACACTGTGCTGTCATGGATAGATATGTTGCGTACTATCAGGCACAAGACACAAATGTCCAGCTCGTATCGTTCTGTCGCTGTAGATTTTTTTAATCTTAGGACCTTCAACCTTCAATCCGGCTATTACAACTGGGAAAGGTATGGTAAATACTGCCACAGGAATACCTACACTGCAACAATTCTTACCACTACAAAAGATCAGACTATCAAAGTTCCATGATAAATACTGTAATATAAAATAATGAGGCTTCGATTGTCACCCTTCCAGCCAGAGAGATTAGGGATGTAATAAAAATAGTTTTTTATCGATATTTTATCTCGGAACACGTCTCGACGAGTCAAAAGAGATATCGATACTCTTTGGTATCTACAGATGATGGGTGAGATGTAGTTATTTAGTTGTCTCTGGCCCATTATTGACAACACTAGCTGTTCCAGTAAATATTGTTATATCATACAAATTACTGGCAACATCTTGGTTTTACTCGCGCCGTTCACATTTCCGCAATTTATTTGCAATAAAAACTAGCCTACGTGCTATTTTTTTTAATAAAGAGTGACGAGACGAGCAGGTCATGTGCCTGATGGTAATCAACACGCCTGCCACATAACAGCACAGTGACACGCAGCTATTGGAACATGAAAAGTCCAAATCATTACCTAGCACTGCACTGCGCTTGTCACCCAGAGATCTAAGTTGTATCTATCTCTATCTATCTGTGTATACGAGTACTTCAGACGTATGATCTATTATGTGTTCCAAATTTTTACCTAATCCGTTCAGCGGTTCCGACTTGATTGAACAACCAACATCTATAGGTACGCCTTTTTTGAAATATATATTTTTTAACAAAATAAAAAAGTAGGTATTCGATCACATCGTTGCTAATTAACAGGCGAGCAAGTGGCAAAACAAATTCATATTAGCGTTAAAAAAAAAAAGAAAATAAAGCTCTGCTCATTTGAAATGAACAATGTTTTGAAACCACACAGCTACGAAGAATTATGGTCTTTACACCGAACTCCGTTGTCAAAGAAGACTACAAAGAGAACCCTAATTCATAAAAAACCAATAACATCTCGTAAACCTTATCTTTTTACTTAAAAAACAGAATCTACGTCCTACGCAAAAATACTTTTAAAAATATAAGCGCCTATCTCAAATGTCTCTCCCACACTTCGACCGATACCTACTAAGTTAGTGTTGCCAGATTGTTTGACAAAAAATGTTGTCTACGCTTCAAAGAGTAGAGTTTAAAAAAACCTCATCAAAAATCAAATTTAGCTGGTTATTTAAGTTAAGGGAAACTAAATTTTAATTTCGTTAGTGATGGTTCTACCCAGTAAAAAATCTAAAACAACTGACCCTAAAACACGGATTACATTTTACAAAAAAAAAAAACCTGAAATATTTTGCAATTTCACCGACTTATCACTCATATCTGTCACTCAGAAAACACATTGTGAACACAAATATATCCAAAATCAATCTCATTTATACGAAGGGCATCAACAAAATCGGTGTTTACTATTATTGTACATTTATTATTCGTTAACTACGTAATTAGCTAAATCACTTTATTAGTTAAAATAAGTAAACACATTTTTGTGAAATCAATTTGACATTGACAGACAAAACTTTCAAAATTTTTTTTGTCAAAGCGTATCTTCGTATCAAGTGATGTGTTGGCAACACAGAAGCGACGACTAACTTTTTTTATTATTGAACGGAACGTATTATTTTTTTGTCCGCTTTCACTTTTTGGCAAAGTTCGGTTAATACACTTAGAACGGACGTGCCTCAAAGTTGCCATGTTTGTTTCAATCATGCATTTTGTCTCTGATATCACGAAGTTTTTCTTTTTATATCCTTAAGTGGAGTTTCCTTTTAGAGGACAAGGTTTGTTCATTTCATATAGCGTATATCAATTTATACGCTCCACAAGTTGGGAGATGTACGAATGCAAACAGGGTATTGGAATTTGTATGTTTTGGGGTTTACCTTTTTGATAAAGTCTCTAAATATTTCAATTTGGCCCTTTAATTATGTTAAAGAACTAAAATGATCTTTTTGAAATTAGTTAAGTTTATTTTGTTAAACTGGACGATAAATTGATAGATACTGCTGGAAAAGTGTCACTATACCATAAGGAACGGGTTAAAAACTACAAAAATATAGCGGTGCCAAGTGCGTCGGGTCAGCTAATTCAGAATATTTTTAAAGATGTACCTATAGTTTTAGATAAATGTTATTTGTGTACGCTTCAATGACGCTTGCAACGCTAAGCCAAGTATATTAAACACCGAACCCACCGCAAGCAATTTACAGGAAAACCAAACAGTAATTACTGAACAAAAACAAACAGGAGGAAAAATCGTTAGGGGAGAGCACAATGGGAACATAGAGCGTTGGAGTGGCCGGATTGTTCAGCGGTTGTGGTGCCGGGGGGTACGGGGTTCGACAATGCAGGCGAGATTACTTCTGTCGCCTGTCAGGCAGAGGGTGCACACCCTTAATTTGGTAGGGAAAATAAGAAATTGCAAGATACACACGTAGATGAATGCGAGCAAATAGTTTGGTGTTTGTTTACTGCTCTCGCAGTAGTTATGGGAACGATCACTTTGTGTTGGACATTTAAAGACAAGAGTTTTTCAAAATGTTCGATGCAAAAACCTGTCTAAATAATACTAATTTGCGTCGAAGTAACGTTAATGTTTGATTTTGTTTGACAGACATTTATCGTAGGTTTTCACTTGACCGCCACGTTGTAGTTGATTGATGATAAGATGAAATACGCTTAACGCTTACCTGAAAGAGTCATTGAATAATGAAATGACTGTTTTATATCGATAGGGGATGACACAAGCAAAAGATATCTCTATTGTTGGGACATGCTAGTTTCCTTTTAATATTTTTTTCACCGTTAAACCCTATGGTGGTGACAAAATACTCAGAGCTACAAGTAGGTTTCAAACTTTGAGCAAATCGATAAAATGTACAAGGTGGAGTAAATCTCTACCAAGAACTAAACTCGATGACATGGAGAGCTATCCACATAAACTACCTATCTACGGTAAGGTGTACCAAGCCCCGTTTCCAGCCTCCGCTAATCCCTGTCCATCTGCGTACAGCGTCATACTGGCCAAATAGTCGAGGTGGCATTTCCCGGGCCCCAGCCTGCGCGGGCCCCCTACGAGCCTGGCTTGTAGGGTATGCGGCAACCGTAGGTTAAGGTCTCGGGCCCCGGGCTTGTGATCGCCATGGAGTCACCCGGGCCCTTCCATCCAAGTCCGATCCCGTCTGCGCAGGCGCATATTTTGTAACCCGATCCTACATTGTCCTCCCCCTGCATATCAAGTTCTATGGCATAACTGTTAAAGCCGTTTCTGCGGTTCCATTCAGACTTCGAATGTAGGTTAGGGTCTGTTTCATCGATATTTTCGCGAGTCAAAATAAAATGGATTACTAAGACTTTTAGCGACCTGGATTTTAATTTTGGGATTAAAATTATTAGGCTATAGTTTAATATTGCCGAATCCTAAGCATGTTTTGCCGTATTCAATGGGGACGCGAGCCAAAAATTAAACAATTTGTTTTCGATGTTTTGGTCATCGCCACAAAGTTTGAAGTTTTTTTTTTTTAAATAAAGAGTGACGAGACGAGCAGGTCATGTGCCTGATGGTAAGCAACATGCCTGCCACATAACAGCACAGCAACACGCAGCTTTTGGAATATGAAGAGTCCAAATCATTACCTAGCACTGCACTGCGCTCGTCACCCAGAGATCTAAGTTGTTATATCTCTAAACCCTGTAATTTCTCTGGAAACATTGCCCTTCAAACCGGAGCACAGTAATGTTAGCACATTGCTGCTTGGCGGTAGTATAACTGACAAAGGTGTGGTACTTCCCCAGGCGGACTCTGCTAAGAGTTTATCGGTTGATCGAAGTATTATCTAATACCACCTTGCCGTATTTTCTATCAGATTGTTCGTATGTCGAAAAAATTACATCGTTTCATGGTTGACGTTATAAAGACTTGACAAGTTGACCAACATCTAAATTGTTGCATTGCTGAGTGGGTATTCTCTGATGGGTGCCATCTGAGTGCTTTCAAGTCGAGAGTCAATAAATAGGTTTTCTCGAATAGTACATTCCGCTTTCAGTACACCGCATTTTGGCTTGATAGCGGTCAAGTTTCAAAAACTGTGGAACACTGCCCGATTTTAGTCTCTCCCGATTAGTACAACTTGGATGTATCCAGACCTCCAATAAACAGTTTTCTCCCTGGCGTGCTATATCCTAAATAACGTTGCTTACCATCAGGCAATGTGCCATCAACGCGTCTCTATGTTGTTTGAAAAAACAATAATGATTAATATACTCGTAGTAACAAAATTAACCATGCAGAAACCACTAATGACTTTACTACTTGTAAACCTTTAACAATTAAGTCTGGACTCATAAAACATTTACGATCTACTCATAGTTAGATTGAGCCATCAAAACAATGATTCCCACTGACGTTCAAAACGAAGTAAATATAACCAACATAGATTAGATTATTGTTAAAAGAGATAAAATTGAAACTATTTCGCTTGAAAACTGTACAAAAGTACATAAATAACGCGATACATGAGAAAATGACTAATTTATGACGTTAATGGAACGTTAGTTTGCTCATGATAGCTCACACAATACTAGGAAGTTAAGAGAAGGGAACTGCATTTCGCGTTTTGTTTTTATGAATATGAACTGCGCGCTTTCTCACAATATACTCAGCATATTTATACCAATGTTAGTAGGTACTGTATTCAATGCTCGCACTGCTAGGACATTGAAACTTCTCTCAGAAGAAGAGAATCAATGTCATAATTCACCACGCTAGTCAAGTGAGAGTCACATACAAAGTTATCAATAACATACAAACAATATTATGACCTAAACGGTGAACTAAAAGAAGATAAACGTTTAAAATGGGTGACAAACTAACTATTGGAAACTAAAAACAATACAGAGATTGATGATAATCTAAATAAAATAAAAAAGATTGAATAATATTGTCCACAATCAATATTACATTAGAATTATTATTAGTTATCGAATCCTTACCGATTTTATATGGCGGAGCGAAAACGCTATATTTCGGTGCTATTTCATGGCCTATGTTCATGAATAAATTGATCAATTTAACGGTAAATATATTACTAGCTGGTACTATTAACGGTACATATCCCGTAATTAAAAGCACTAGAGTAATGAACAACCGTGGTAGCTACAACATTGTAATCAATATTACTAGTGCAAATTGTTTGATATTCTGCACCAATTTACTGCATTTCTTATAAATAATATAAAAAACGAGGGATAGTTTAATTAATTTCAAATCATATTAACAGTAGACTAAAAAAATACTGGGGTGGTACATAAGATCTACTTTCCTAAATGCAACAATCGGATGTGATCGCAACTTCCACAGGCGCGGCGGATTCTGTTGTGACAAATTGGACCTTTGAACAAATCATCATGTCATTTCCTAAATTATTTTTAGGAAACCTCGCATTCACGCTACTATCATTTATATTGGAATGAAAAGCAAGAACTCATACCATATTACATTAACTCAGTGAATATTTTAAATACGATTTATTAATTAACATATATGGAAATCTACGAAGCTACAAATTAGTCACTATCACACTATTTAGTTGTTGTGCTGTCGCAATTAATTAAGAAATAAATGTATTTAGGCAAAAACAAATTAAAAGTGTCAAACACTGCTTAAATACATTTCATTTTCGTTACTAATATTTTCTTTAACTTTCATTTATTTAATTTTTTAAGCTTACCGAAGTTTTCCAATTAGATTTGCATCCAGTAACCACAATCATATTCAAATTGTCAGAATTAAAAATAACAGTAATTAACATTGTGTCCATTAAGCAAAAAAAAATCAAAGAAATCTGGAATGGTTCTCTTAGCACAAATAAAGATATCACGAGAAAATTGATAAATTGTGGGTAAATTTGAGAATAAACCAAGAACACAAACAGCGCAAAGTTTTTCAAAGAAGCGATGATAAAGTAAAGAAAGTTATGATTACGAAACCAGACATTGTTGCATTAGGTTTGAAGAAGATAAAAATCCGTATGATTCGTGATGATGCACTGTCACAGCCACTGTTAGCATAGGTAAATTTATTATCTACACTGAAATATTTAATGCGATACATAATATTAGGTTTATGATAACTAGAAAATTTAAAACATAATTATTTATTATTGTGTGACCAACTTATGATCAATGATGATAGAGAAGTGTACTATTCCAAAATGTAATAACTTATTTAATTAATATGTATTTGATCTAAAAACAACGGTTAAGCTTTTCTGAATTAAAAGTCGAATGCTTCTACGCTACAATAAATACATGGGGTTAGATCGTGTTCTGTGAAAAAATGTTGATAAATATTTATTTGATTCTGGTTGCTAGGTGGTGACACAAAACCAAACTTTATCTTGTTTAGTTGTTTGAGCTTTAGGCTACGACATTTTTTTTCAAATTACTTTGTCTTTATCACACAGTTATAGGTACTACATTTTCACTTTAATTTTGTATTTTGAAACAGTGTAGTGTATCGACTGCGATCATCAACATCTGATATATTCAACTAATTATGTTTGATTGATAAACTTGGTGTGTATAAAGAAAGCCAGAAAAAGTTTTTCGAAGCCGTGTGACAACGTTAAATATACCTTTGACCTTTGAAAGTAAAGACGTCTATACAATGAGTAAAAAGTTGATGCTATCGTGGTTTACATGGCGTAAAGTATGCGATATTTTAATTGATAATTGCTCTTTGTCATCAAGCTGTAATTACAAATGACATTTTTTGATAGCCATCAACTGTGAAAATATAATGTGTCAGTTTTGGCACGGAGTAATTATTTGTAATTAGTCAATTATTATTGTCATTCTTACATGTGATTTTTTATTTTATCTCTACACTGGTACAACACATGAAATATTTTCATTCGATTGTAATATTTTTACAATTTTTTTGAAAACAATCCCTTTCTTCAGTTAACAGTCATCAACCGCATTCAGTAATTTCAATATGAATAGAAAAGCGGTCCCAAAACACCGCCTTGTGGAACTCCGACACGTGTTCCACAGCTTAACTGCACTCACAATTAAGAATTAAACTCGGTTAATTAAACTCAGGCTTTATTGTCGATGAAAACCCCTTTAAGTCCAAAATGAAAGGCCTTAGTGAAAAAAGAACCATTGAAAATCCCATGCTCCCCTCAGTCGAACGCTTAAGCCAAGTCCAATAGAGGTTTGACATTGTAAATAGGATTTAAATATTTGATTGAAATGTCGTGTGGTTTCCGTTGTTGATTTTGATTGGTTTTAAATGCAAATGTTTGTGAGTCAAACGCTAATATGCCTGGGAAAAGGGGAAAGTTTGTGACAAAAATCTTTTAGATCTATCAAAAATAGATATACCGACAGAAATAATCAATCTACTAATAAAGACGTTTTGCGTCGAAATAATAGCTTTGAATTAATTATTAATTTTATGGTAGCTAGTGAAATTCGGCACTATTTTTTGCTTGCTTACATGTACAATGTATTCAATATTCACATTAATATATATAGTAGGCAGAGACCGTATTAAAAATATATTATTCTGTTAAATTAAGTGGCAGTTTCAACGGATATGTTGAGAAATCTGAAATTTGGTAGGATAACATCTCAAATAACTAAAATTGATCAACTAAAGAGAGATCATCTTGCATTATCGGATGACAAATTCTGTGCAGTACTGTAGCAAGTACTGGGGGGGGGGGGGGGAGTGATTTGAGAGCTTTACGTTCAAAAAGTTACGCTGCGTTGTGCTGTTACGATCGGGCGTATCGTTTACCATCAGGTCCACGGCTTAGTCGTTCCATCCGTCTAAAAATAAACAAACATAACACCATCTAACTCCAAACCAAGCATAACTTCTACCATGGAAACAACATAGTTGATGTAACTTTAAATTATGTACATATTGAAACACGTAGACAGAGAACAGACACCAATCTAAATCAAATAAATACCTGTACTGGGGATAATCGAACCCAAGACCTACACTTTATTAGAAGAGCCATTACCGACTGAGCGACGAAGCCAAAAAATAATTACCAATATACGTCAGTTATCATAGCATAAGTAGTTTTAAATTTGTTATATTATACTACAATAGATTTTAAAAAGTTACGGCTGGTTTAATCGGGAGAACGGCGGCTGCTGATCCGGAAGCCCCGGGCTCAAATCCCACACGCACCGCTGTCTTTTTGAAGTAATGTACGTAATGCCGCTAACTTAAAACCATGAAGGAAAACATCGTGAGGAAACCGACATGTACCTAGAATCCTTCGAAGTCTTGTGTCATCCACCAACCCGCACTGGGCCAGCGTGGTGGATTATGGCCTTGACTCTCTCCTGGCGAGAGAAGGCCTCGAATCCCAGCAGTGGGAACAATTAGTGGGCTATTTATGCTAATAGTTTTTACGTATAAACAACGAAGTTATCCGCGAAAACACATAAAAAAAATACGGTCGAATTGAGAAACCTACTTTTTTTTAAAGTCGGCTAAAAATCGATTAGTTCACGCTAAGCAACGTCAAGAATTATAGTATTAGCATAGACCACGTTTGGTTCAGAGTTCTTCCATGTAAATCATTACGAGGTATTTCTATTCAGACACACATATCGCCAGACTAATTGATCATACGCGATAAATAAAACATACGGCATGGATTCCCTGAATGAGAAAGTTTTATGTTTTGAATTTAGATTGAATGAGATGCAAAATAAAATGATTGTTCTGACCAGTTTCATAAATGAATAATGAATTCATGATAACATTAGCATAGATTTACATTAAAATTGAATTAAATTCACAATAATATTCGAAGCCAATACCGAGGTATCAGTTCGTCATATAATTTCAAAAATAATATTTATAGAAACAAAAACTTAATGCATGTTAATTGGGTTTATCTAATCATGTCGTTATTATTACTACTTATCAAATATATTTTTGAATAAAATAACGACAGAAGAATCTCAAAATGTTTATTGTATTTTCGCTAAATTACTAATTCCATTAGTAAAGTATCTTTGTCCTACTTTTGTGTGGTCGGTACGGCAGTTCTGATTCCTACACTCGTCAAATCTGAGTTAATTTCTTTGGATATATTATGAGTAAAATATTTATAATGCCCACTAAATTACGTGCTACAGAACTTGACTATTTTTTTAATTTGAAATCTCAGGTAATCTGCTATAGGTTTCTAGATGTCTAGAGTCATTTTGTAGTTTAAGTAACCACAAAATAAGACTCTAGAACGTAAAAATATTGAACGTTCTTAAAACGAAGAATTAGTAATCTTTCAAACCTATTACTAATTACTGCTATACCCAATGCTATCAATACAAAGACATTGCTGCCAACGCTACAAACCAAATCAATAATTAAACACGGATAGTGATGACTATTAATTAAACACAACTAAAAATAATATTTCTGGTCGAAAATTACTCGTAGTAATTTGAGTATCATCACTACACAAGTTTACTACGTCCTACTATAGTTTTTTTAAATTTTAATAAAAAAAAAACATTTTACATATTATTTATATAAATATTACCTATTTACCTAATATTTCAATACCAATCAATAATTTAAAACTAAAGCTATATGCGGCTACCAGAGCAAGACTGGATTTCCAAGGAAGAAAGTGGATTAGGTACATGTTATCCCAAAAGTTAAAGTCGATCTTTCATACCAATCTATTGCAAACGTATAATAACAAAAGAACATTGCTGCCAACGCTACAAACCGAACTAATAATGAGACAGACTGATCCCAGACGAGCATTAATATTAACACAACTAAAAGTGAATATTCGTAGCCGGACCATTAGGCATTCAGTGTAACGGAACGGAGGGCATCAATTATGCAAGCAGCGACTGGTCAGCTCTTGCTTGGAGCTTCCTATTTAGCTTCCGGTGCAGCTATTTTTAATCTATTGTCGTTTGGATTTAATATAATTGTTATGTAAGTATTATAATTTTATGTGTTGTCGTTATTTATGTCTTCAGACTAATGGCTTTCCGTAGAAGCTAAATTAGTATCAATCATTACTTGATCAGGTCTAGAATATATTAAGTACTTTCAGTATTATCGTTAGTACCTTTTTGAGATTGGCAGTTATGTGATTTGCATTGGTAGGTAGCAAGGTTTTAATCATTCATATTATTAGGGGATTTCAATTAAGCCTGAAGTGTGTCTAGGATTCTAAATTACAGTTTTTCTCTTTTTGCAAAGTTGCAATTTGGGTGATTTCAAATGGAACGTGTACAAATGTAAAACGCGTTCTATGATATAGTATCCCAGGTGAAACGTAAGCAGACGTTTCGATTGAAGAAAATAACAACAATGTGCCCAACATTAAGTCCATTGCTCTTAACGTTTATAACAGCAACATCCAATCTGGGCTATCATCTAATATGGGCCATGTTTATTTTGCTCTAGCTCAAAATTAGAAGGCAGTAAATGCCAACTGCCATAAATACATTTACAAAAAAAAAGTAAAATGTGTAAATAGGTCACCCTTTAATCAGGCTCAATTGTTCCCAAAACCGAAAAACACGTTTCCCACAACCACAACTAGTTAAAGTAGCTTAACTCAAAGAGTTATATGGAAGATGTAAACAGCAAATGTAACTCTATCTGACGTACTTTCTATAGCTAATCAGCGGTAATTGTGTTCCAATATAATGCCGATGCCACAATGGGGGGACGGCCATTGTTTAGGTAACCGGTAACTGGGCACGCTCCGTGTGTAAACGCCTTTAGGGGACGTGTGAAGGAAAACATATTATTTTGTGCTCTTTGATTCGATGGGATTTTGGAGGAATTTGGTTCGTATGTTATTATAGTCCAATGCAGTGCAGCTAGTTTTGGTGTAAATTACAATGAAATGAATGTTGATCCACCATCTTTATACAACACTAACTAGCTTACATATTATGGAAACCAGTTAGCTATTAAAATACATATTTCAGTATTTACGTGATATGATTCAAATAACACAAAACAATAATTCATTCATATTGTAGGACTACTTCTGGAATACTAAATTCCCTTAAAGTTATTAACCTAGGTTTTATCAATGTCAGAGTATTATAAATAGAGGGTAGTATAAATAGAACCTACACACAGTAAGTACCTTCTAAGTCCTAAGTCATTATGCTTCAAATTCGACCACAATATTGTCTCTTACTCAGGCGAGTTAGTGGTCAAACGTAGTATTGTTTGCAATAAAGAAAAAAACAACATAGTTATCTTTCCAATCATATTTATATATATGTATGTAGTTAGCTTTTAAAATCAATCAAGAAACAAAATAATTAGGATCTGCTTTGATTTCATTAACAAAGACTGTTCGGAATAGAATGACGTAACAATGTATTTTGCTAACTTGTAGAAACGGGTATTTATGGTCTATGGCCGGGCGCGGCCAACGTTTTAGATCTACCGACATCTTCGTTTTTAAGTTGAGTACATCGCTCGGACGGCTCCGACACAGTTGTGATTGTGCATTGAGAACTAGTCGACTGCGCGGGCGCATGTCTTATTGTCCCTTTGTTTCAACTATCAGTCCGGGACTGTTGAATTGTCGAGTCGGTACTCGAAAGCGCGGTCGCGGGAATAATTGTCGCATACTCAAGTGCACCGGGTGCAAGTGTTTGCTAGAGGTCCGGGACCCTTCGCGAGGATCGCGTGTTTTTGTGGTGCCTTCGTTTCTCAGCGCGGTCGCGAGAACGAAGGTTGTGTGAACTATATAACGCCGGGCGTTAACCCTTTTGTTTGTGGGATAAAAGTTATCCGCGCGGACGCGAGATATTGGTTACTGGATTGCGGTGTTCAATTGTTCGGAAGGAGGCCGACTCGGACGAGAATCTGACACGTATCGTACCCATCTATTTATATATATTATAATATTAGATACACGGGGAACCTGGGGTAGATTCTAGGGAAGTCTAGGTTTTACACACCCTATCCAGAAGGACTGGTTAGCCAAGGTACCGTGTACTAGTTATTTATAGGTTTAGTGTTAAAACGTTCCCAGTCGTAAACTGGGTGGTAGCAGAGACCTAGATTTAAGTTAGGTTTATCTAGGGTAACCACTACCGTTCAGATCGCGGCGGATTCCCATGCTGAACGGCAGTTTATCGAAAACATTTTGGTAGCAGAGAGTAGTTAATCTACAAGGCGTTTCGCGTGACTTTGCTTGTAGGGTTTGTTATTAATGGATATTTTGTGTTTCTAACAAAGGATTTGTTGAAAATCTGGAAAAATATATTGTTTCGTCATTTTGTCATCTTGCATTATTTGTTGGGAAAATATCCGGCCATTTTGTGAAAGCTGTTGTTCTATCATTGGTCGGAACTAACCATAGACTCGGAAAGTCTATCTAAGGTTCTTTTTACACTTGCAAACGAAGCAATTTGGCGAGGGCTTTTTTATCTGCATCGGATATTGCCAGATAACATAATAATTATTTTGTGTTTATTTGGCTGCATAAGAGAATATTTATTTGCCAAACGACATAGGGAATATTGTTTTGGACTTTCATATACATATAAATTAATATTGTTTTTTTGTATACAACTTTGATTGTGTGTATTTTTATTTGCATTTTCTTTTGTATGGTTTTAAAAAATTGGTGCGGTCGCCAACCTTGTTGTTTTGTGATTTAGGGGTTAACTTGGTAGTTTAGCTCCGCGTCATGGCTCCGCCCGCGAAGGCACGGTCTGTGTTACAATCGCAGATGCGATGGTTCGCATCTGCGGCAGCGCTCAAGCGGCCTGCGACAAGGATGCGGAGGAAGACATGGAGCAGATCTTCCAGCTCGCGGACGACATCGCGGAGCGGGCGGAAGTCATCCGCAAGGCAGCCAAGGCGCCAGCGGCTGGCGCTCAGCCAGCAATGGCCATGGGACCGGGGGTGGTCAGCCGGCTGCCCACCCTCGAGCTTCCCAGTTTCGGAGGTAGGTCCGAGGAGTGGACGGCCTTCCGAAATATGTTTGGATCCTTGGTGGAGAACAGGGCGGATCTCACCAAGGGTCAAAAACTGGCTTACCTGCTCGCGTCGGTGCGGGATGAGGCGCGGTCGCTCATCCAGCATCTCCCGGTCGAGGACGACCAGTACGACACAGCAGTGGAACTGCTGGAGGCGCGGTACCAGAACCCTCGACTACTGGCGGATGCCCACGTCAGGAGCTTGCTGACGTTGAGGAAGGTCACCTCCCGGTCACAGATCAGGAAGGAAATCCTGACGCCGGTGAGGGTGGCCATCAACGCCCTCAGACTCCTAGGGCTGCCGGTGGAGGAGTGGGGGTTCCTCCTGGTCCACGTCATACAGGACCGCATCCCGGCGGACGCGAGGTCGCGGTTTGACCGCGAGCAGCTGGACAGGGCCGGAAAGGGGAAGACGGCCTTCCCAACTTTGGGGGACCTGCTCCAGTTCCTGGAGTGGGAGGCCAGACTGGCAGAGTCCTCCGACCCGGGAGCAGGGTCTTCCGGGGTTCCCCCGCGCACGGGTGCGCAGCAACCTCCGGGAGGTTCCAGGGGGACACGGGGCCACGGAAGGGTGACCGCGGCCGTGACCAGCACCCCAGGGGGGTGCCCCTCATGTGGCCAGGCACATGAGCTGCGGTGGTGTGGGGCCTTCGCCAACCTCCCGGTGCTGGAGCGCCGGCAGCTGGCGAAGAGGCTCCAACTATGCTACGGCTGCCTCGGGCAGCATAACTACCGCGACTGTTCCGAGCAGCAGCCGTGCCCCAGGTGTGGTGGACCACACCTGGAGGCCCTGTGCCGCTTCTCTGGGGATGCAGAGGGCACGGGCGGGGGCGCGCCGTCCAGAGGACCTGGACACGCACAGGGCGCAGGGCGCCCTCAGCGAAGCACGCCCCCTCCAAGGGGCAGGGGCCCCACGGGCGGGGGCGCGCGTCCACGGACTCCGCAGTCTCCGGGAGGCTACGGACATCCCGTGTACGACGCACCCCGCGCTCAACCCATGAACCCGGCAGGGATCCGGGTGGATAGTCCGGTCCACGCGCCGGCCGGTAGGGCTACCGGCCCGCCCCAGGCATATGTGGCTACGCGTGGGCCCCCGAGGACCCGGGCCTGTTGGCGGGACGGGCGCCCTATAAGCCCGCACATTCTGGACCGGCTGCCCTTCTCCTACCCCCCATCGCCGCCTCCGGTAGAGCAGCACAAGGAGAGGCCGGTGAGCTTCTCGCCGCCGATACACGAGTATCCGCGGCTGGAGTATCACCCGCCTCCCTTCCGGTATGGACACCCGTCTGCGCCATACGCACCACCACGGTCGGTGGTCTATTGCGCGAGACCGCCCTACTGGCCAGGCCCGCCTAGTCCGCCGGTGTCGGACGGCGCCGGCCAGTGTTGACTAGCCGGTGCGCAGTCACACAAGGAGCCAGGGACTGTGCTCCTCCCCACCGCGTGGGTACGCGTGTGGGGTCCTAAAGGGGACCACGTACGGGTACGTGCTCTCCTGGATACAGGCGCCCAGGGTTGTCTGCTCACCACTCGAGTGGCGACACGCCTGGGCCTGCGATATAAAGCTAAGGCTTCCCCCATCCGTGGGGTAGGGGGTGTGGAAGTGAGATGTCTCGCGGGCGAGACATCCTTCGCCTTTTCAGGTGCGGAACCGTCCTCCTGGAGGATCCAGGTTCAGGCTACGGTCATAGACACGGTAGTTGGATGCAGTCCCTCCGTGTTCTTACCGCCAGGGTTGGCGTCTCTCGCAAAGGGCTTGCGCTTGGCAGACCCCCGGTTCTACGAGCCAGCACCAGTGGACCTGCTGCTGGGCTGCGATGTCCTGGGGCTGCTATGGTCTGGACCAACCAAGGCTATTGCCCACACTTCGTTGTCGGCAATTCCTACCCTTCTTGGCCATTGCATAATGGGTCCTGTGGTGGAGAGGGAGCTCTCCCAGGACAACCTGCTCTACGCTTCAGTCTCCATCGCGCGGGTGATACAGAGGTTTTGGGAAGTGGAAGAGCCTCCCATGGTGTCCAGGTTGGACCCGGCCCATGTGGAATGCGAGTCCTTCTACGAGACTCATACGGTGAGGACACCGTCGGGTAGATTTCAGACCAGACTGCCATTCGTGGACTGCCCGCCGGAGCTGGGCCAGTCCCGACAGTTGGCCGAGAAGCGTCTGCTGTCTATGGAAAGACGTATGCAGCGCGATCCCGTACTTAGGGGGAAGTACGTGGATTTCATGCGAGAGTACGAGGAGTTAGGACACATGTCTCTCGCTCGCGTCGATTGGACATCGACATGTCATTACTTCTTGCCACATCACGCCGTGTTGAAGGCTTCAAACGGCAAGCTGAGGACGGTGTTCGACGGATCAGCGCCTACCTCCACAGGAGTGTCGCTGAATCAGTGTCTCCATGCAGGGCCAAAGCTGCATCGGGACATCATCGACATCATCCTGAACTTCAGGAGACATCAGGTGGTGTTTGGAGCGGACATCCGGATGATGTTCCGCCAGACCTTGATACACCCTGATGACCGAAGGTTTCAGCTCATACTTTGGCGGGAGGACCCGACCAAACCAATGAGGGTGTACGAGCTGAATACCAATACGTACGGGCTGAAGTCTAGCCCCTACATAGCAATCCGCACGCTATTGGAATTGGCGGAGCGTGAGCGACACAGGTTCCCGCGCGCGGCGGCCGTGCTCACACGGGACCTGTATGTTGACGACGTCTGCACAGGAGCAGCGTCCATTGAAGAAGCGGTTCGCTTGAGGGACGAGCTCATTGGCATACTCGCCGCGGGCGGCTATGAGTTGCGCAAGTGGCTGTCCAACGAACCCAGGCTTCTGGCAGGGATTCCAGAAGACCACCAGCAGAACCCTCAGCTGTTTGAAGATGCTGAGGATCCCAACATGGTAGCGGTATTGGGTATGCGATACCAGCCCGCTACGGATGTATTTACGTTCCGGGTGGACTTGGAGGCCCCTAAGGCGTGGACCAAGCGAACGGTCCTCTCCACTCTGGCACGGATGTTCGATCCCAATGGTTGGATCTGCCCCGTCCTCTTCTCCGCCAAATGTCTCCTTCAGAGACTTTGGACGTTGGGTGTCTCGTGGGACGAGCCCCTTGTAGGAGAACCCTTGGACGAGTGGCTGCGGCTGATATCCACCATGGGGGATCTGAACCAGGTGGCTCTGCCAAGAAAGATACTACCGCCGGGCAGGTACCAGGCCAGCTTGCACGGTTTCTGCGACGCGTCAGAGCGAGGATACGCTGCGTCGGTTTACCTGCGGACAGTGGACTCTAGAGGACGGCCTCAAGTCACACTGCTGCTGGCCAAGAGCAAGGTTGCTCCCATTCGGACGAGGCTCACGATTCCGAAGCTTGAGCTATGTGGAGCTCACTTGTTATCCCGACTGATCAGTCACGTGTCCACCGAATTGGGGCCCAATGTGGACATCAGGAGCGTCCATGCCTGGACTGACAGTCAGGTGGTCCTAGCTTGGCTACGCGCGGCACCGCACAAGCTAGAAACTTTTGTGGGAAACAGGGTTTCCCAAATACAGGAAATCGGGACGCCGATCCTGTGGCGTCATGTACCAGGGGTGATGAATCCCGCGGATTGCGCGTCCAGGGGATGTACAGCACCGGAGCTGATACACCACTCTCTCTGGTGGGGACCGGAATGGCTGGCCGGACCGGAGCAGTCCTGGCCTAGCAGCCCACCGAGTGCCTCCACGCAGGAGCTGCCTGGACTCAGAGTCCACGTTGTGACGGAGGAACCGTCAGTTACCATGGATTGGCTGGTAACCAAATACAGCAGTCTGGATAAACTGCTGGGCGTCACGAGCTGGGTCAGACGCTTCATACATAATTGTCGGCACCCACGGGAGAAGGTAGTCTCCCTAGTGGTCACTGCTGGCGAGCGTCGGGACGCAATGCTGTACCTGATTGGCAGGTTACAGGAGGAACGCTTCGCGTCAGAGCTTCGGAAGCTCCGGGACGGCGCTAAGCTCAAGGGTGCTGTTTCGCGCCTGAATCCATTCATAGACCAGGGTGGTCTCATCCGCGTAGGAGGTCGGCTCAGGAATGCTGACCTGCCCTTCGGGCGTCGCCATCCACTCCTCCTACCTAAGGGAGGTCCCTTGGTGGAGCTAGTGGTGGCTCACAGGCATAAGATCAATTCCCATGCGGGTTATACGGCGATGCTCGCCTTACTCCAGCGGGATTTCTGGATTTTGTCGGCGCGACGCGTGGTGCGTCACGTCTTGTTTAAGTGCGTGCCCTGCTATAGGTTGCGGGCCCCCACTATGCAACCCCAAATGGGAGATCTGCCGGCTGACCGGGTTCAGCCGTCTAGGCCCTTTGCCGGAGTCGGCACGGATTTTGCCGGCCCTTTCGCTGTCAAATCCTCCACGCTAAGGAGTGCGAAGGTCACAAAGGCGTACCTTTGTGTGTTTATTTGTTTGGCCACAAAAGCCGTCCACCTGGAGGTGGTATCCGCACTGACGACGGAGGCGTTTGTGGCGGCCTTGGATCGGTTTGTGGCCCGTCGGGGGGTCCCGTCATTAATCCGGTCCGATAATGGTACCAACTATAAGGGTACGGATAGGTATCTTAAAGAGGTCGGGGACTTCTTATCTGCCCAAACAGGTTTGTTGGGCCATACACTCGCGCAGCGAGGTATAGAGTGGCGCTTTGGAGTGCCTGCTTGCCCTCATTGGGGTGGGATCTTTGAGGCCGCAGTGAAGTCGGCCAAGACCCACCTTCGACGCGTCGTTGGGGAGACCGTGTTGACCTTTGAGGAACTAGCCACGGTCCTTTGTCGAGTAGAGGCGGTCCTCAACTCTCGTCCGCTCTGTCCGGTGTCTTTAGACCCTAACGACCTGGAGGTCTTGACTCCTGGTCATTTTTTGGTCGGGCAACCGCTTACGGCTCTGCCCGAATATCCTTGGAAGGATGAGCGCGCTCACCGGTTATCGCGCTTCCAGTTGCTGCAGCAGATGAGTCAGGACTTTTGGCGCCGGTGGTCGGTCGAGTACCTGCATCTGTTGCAACAAAGAGTCAAATGGACAGACCGGACAGATCCGCCAAGGGAAGGCGATTTGGTTTTGTTAAAGGAGGGCAATATGCCTCCGTTATATTGGCGGCGGGGCCGTATTTTGAAGTTGATTACAGGCGCGGACGGAACACCGCGCATCGCTGAGGTTTTAGTTGACGGATCTCGACTAAAACGAGCCCTTGCCACCTTGTCTCGATTGCCGGTGCATTGAACTAGTGAAGTGACGGATTCACTTCAGAGCGGGGGGTTGTTCGGAATAGAATGACGTAACAATGTATTTTGCTAACTTGTAGAAACGGGTATTTATGGTCTATGGCCGGGCGCGGCCAACGTTTTAGATCTACCGACATCTTCGTTTTTAAGTTGAGTACATCGCTCGGACGGCTCCGACACAGTTGTGATTGTGCATTGAGAACTAGTCGACTGCGCGGGCGCATGTCTTATTGTCCCTTTGTTTCAACTATCAGTCCGGGACTGTTGAATTGTCGAGTCGGTACTCGAAAGCGCGGTCGCGGGAATAATTGTCGCATACTCAAGTGCACCGGGTGCAAGTGTTTGCTAGAGGTCCGGGACCCTTCGCGAGGATCGCGTGTTTTTGTGGTGCCTTCGTTTCTCAGCGCGGTCGCGAGAACGAAGGTTGTGTGAACTATATAACGCCGGGCGTTAACCCTTTTGTTTGTGGGATAAAAGTTATCCGCGCGGACGCGAGATATTGGTTACTGGATTGCGGTGTTCAATTGTTCGGAAGGAGGCCGACTCGGACGAGAATCTGACACGTATCGTACCCATCTATTTATATATATTATAATATTAGATACACGGGGAACCTGGGGTAGATTCTAGGGAAGTCTAGGTTTTACACACCCTATCCAGAAGGACTGGTTAGCCAAGGTACCGTGTACTAGTTATTTATAGGTTTAGTGTTAAAACGTTCCCAGTCGTAAACTGGGTGGTAGCAGAGACCTAGATTTAAGTTAGGTTTATCTAGGGTAACCACTACCGTTCAGATCGCGGCGGATTCCCATGCTGAACGGCAGTTTATCGAAAACAAAGACATTAAACTGAACAGTAACCATAAATGTTTTATTTCGATAATAAATAATAATAAACGAGATCTCACGAACATTGGGATTATTTTAATTAGAATAATTTACGTACAGCCCGCCATTCTCATTAATCATTAATCAATAACCAATATCAACAGGCAATAAATCTACCAGGGCGACATAGCCCCCAAGAAACTCATGAGAAGCGAAGAGCACTTGAAGATACTAACGCATAGAGATTGCTCGCAGATACCACATAAAAGACACCTTGATTGAACGAACCGGACAAGCTAAGATAAGCCTGGGCACGCTATTACCATATTAAATGAGCGAGTATTAATTTCAAGTCTAGCTTTGTTAGCTGGGTAAGGGATTTCTTGTTAGTTACTTGTTTGCCTTCAGTTTCTTGGACGATAAACTCGCCGTTGAAGAGGTAGGGACCGTCCGTATCGATTTTATGGCTAGAAAATCTATAAGACTATTATTATGGAACTAATTAGCTGCACTGTTTATCTTTACAAAGCCTTTGTTGGTAAAAGTTGATTTTTAAAATAATTCTTACATAATATTTTTAGAAAACAGTTTTTTGTAATTCTTTGGTATTTTTAGGTCTGTTTTGTTTGATACAATTGATAAATTTTTTTCACTATTTTATACTTGTCTCGTTGATATGCAAGATATTTAAGGTATAATTCGAAACAGAAACTTTCATGAAATACGTATAGTTCATCAATATCGGTATGTTAATTACAAGTAAAATACTCATTTAAAATGCATAGCTATTTTCTATTACCGATCAACATATCGGCTCATTAACTGGCTCTTCTATTTGCCTGCGCGCCTGGTAGCCTGTCCCCTGTAGCTACGGTGTATATTCCTTTATTTCTGTTCCCCTAGTACCTTGTCTTCTACGGTTTATATTCGCGCCTGGTTCTACACGGTCTCCTATTTTCTGATCTTCTGGTATATTTTACTTATACTGCTTATTCCTAGAGCTTTAAATTGCATTTAGTTAATTAAGAGCTATGGTGTGAATTAAATGGGAGTTTTATGTTTATTTAGATTTGAAGGTAAGATTTAGATCTCACAAAATTTAATTCATAAATGGGGTAGGGTTCTATTTCATTGCGTTTTTTTAATTCTGATGATCATTAAGATTATTAATGTTAAAAGTGATCTATTTCGTTTATATCTTGATCGAATAGCAAATCCCTCCATCATTATCATCCACAGCCTTTCTTACCGTCTACTGTGTTTCCTACTAACAGTATAAACGTCAAAGATTGGATGTGTGTTGCTCAATCACGTCGTTTAACGATTGACGATATCGTTGTCCTATCTTGCTTCTTGGCGATCAAGCATAGATCCAATATTATTTGCATACTTTTGTTTTATTGGATTGATGCATTATTTATTTATCAGTAGACTTTTACCCTACGACGTCTTTTTAACGTCCAATCTACGAATACTATCTAACACTACCACACTGTAAAAGTTCTCAAATCTTTTTCTACCATTCCAAGAAATAAATTAAATATGACACCACTAAAAACTCTCACCTGTCAGTAACGGATACCATGCGCCCACGCATTAACTAATCCGACAAAATCATATTCTTCGACATTACGAGAGAAACCGAAGTCAGCAGGGCGGGTCAGAAGTAATTTCGCATTGTATTGCCGACGTCGGTTCGGTTCCCGGGAAAGGCGTGGCAGAATATTAGCGAGAAAGTCTTTATGACTCTTGGACGTGAGAAAAAATGTTGTTTTGACACGTGGTGTACTGATGTACTGGCCAGCTGTAATATGATACTATGGATCGTGTAAAAAGTTTCGACTGCAGATGGTTTTGGAGGTTTTTGTTCGACGTTGCCTTTTAATCTGGCCTAATCGAAGGAAATCTACCTGATTTTGGGATGTTTGCCCGATATTTTTAGAAACAGGGGAAAGTTTTTATATCTGAAATATGTTTGCCAATAATCTATTATCATTGTAATCATAAATAATCTTACTAGTGTTATTAAATGCTACAGTTTCTACGCTAGGAACTTTGTAACTCCTTAAAAACACTGAAGGAGTATGGTTATAATTTGACACATATAATGGAATTGACATAATTGTAGAGCCCTAATTCTTGACATAATATTTGGCGAAATTCTGGTGATAAGACGTTATGTGATTTACGATGTTTGAAATTAGAAAACTTGAATTTAGAAGTTGTGTGTATACCTCTGAGAAACAGCTTCTGGAAGTATATTATTTTATCAATTATATTGACAAAATGTATTATATTGAACTGTACTAACATAGATAATGGTTTGAAAAAGACAAACTTCATTTTATCCTAGTAAAATAAGAAGAACGGAAAAAAAACACGAGAGGGAAAGACAAACTCGAAACAGTGTTAAATTAATACCTTTTTGAAATAAAATAAATTCAGAATGTTTCAAACACTTTTTCCATGACGTAGTGTAACGACGCGACGCTGGCGCCTCACTCCCGTATTACCGTCACGGATGCCGTAAACTGCGCCGGCGCATAGATTAAAAAACCATAAAATCCAACCTTGGATGGACACAAACTAACTGCATAATGGATTCATTTCATATAATTTATCGTACGCCGGTTTTGGAGGTAGGATTTGCGATTTATAAGAATGGATTTCGTTTTTATGGTTGCCAAAATCGTGATAGATTATATTTTTTTAAATGTAGAATTATGGTGCAAGCAAGATACGCTCCTGATGGTAAGCAACACGCCTGTGCATAACAACACAATGGCACACGGCTATTTGAATATGAAGAGTCAAAATTGACAATGCGCTCATCATATTTTTTTTTAATGAAAACGTTGAATTTTTTGACGTGACAACGTCTTATAATTCGATGAAGCCGGCTACACGCCCGCAAAACATGACGTCATGTGCCGTTAACGCCGTTACCTCGCCGCCGGCGTTACCTCGCTCTAAGGCGTAGTTGAAGTTGTCACGTTCAACTAACGTCAGTAACCCGACTTTACAGACAACCATTTTTTTTTCAAATTTTGGCGTGAATACCAATATTTTCGATTGTTATTTATTTACCGCTATAACGCACTTAAACACGCCAAAGGAAACAATATAATTTTAGAAAAATAAAAATGTAAATGTTTTTCAAACTAGGTATGTTCATTATAGGCATTATAGGCACTGGACTAGCCTTATAGCCTTATGTATAGTGACGATGCAGTCTAAGTAATTCACTTATATTCTATAACTTATATCTTCTTCTAGGCTAGTGCACTCCTTGTCCCTTGTCTGGAAAAATATATAAGTATTATGATCTTCATCAGGCTTCCATAGTACATCTTTCTTTAGCTAGATGGTTATAAGTGAAAAATGACGAAAATTACTTTAAAAAATTAAGAAATTACATATTTGTTTATTTGGTTACGGCTAATTAATAATAATATTAAATATTGGTGGACAATTCACACACAACACCATCTGACCCCAAACTAAGCAAAGCTTGTACTATGGCGGCCAGATAGCTGATATATTACTTATATAGTTTTAAATACATACTTATTATACATAGAAACACCCAGACACAGTGCAAACATTTGAATTCATCACACAAATATTTGCACTGGGTGGGAATCGAACCCACGACTCTCGGCTTTCGCAGGCAGAGCTACTACCCACTAAGCCATGAGGCCAGTCATTTTTTTCAATTTCAATTGATCCTAAATTTCATTTTGGTTTGTTAAACAAACAAAACAATCTAATAAGGCCACAACAAACTGTCTCATTTATATTTTACTGCGATGTGAAATGTGATATCGAATAAAATGCAACGGAATTTACAACCTCATTATCAATGTCATCGACCATCATGGGAAAATAGCCCATCACCAAACGTGACAGCCATTCTAATCGCCCACCATCCTTAACACAAGGTGATAAGGTACAAAATAGGCTTACGATATCGATAAGGGCTATCTATCTATTGGTATCTACGGCTCAAGTGTTTGTAATGATTTTTACAGGTTTCCGTGGCGCCTTGTCCTAATTCTTGACATAATATTTGGCGAAATTCTGGCGATAAGACGTTATGTGATTTACGATGTTCGAAGTTTGAAAAATTGAATTTGGAAGTTGTGATTGTAATTTTGCAAAATTGGCGTTGCTTCTGGAAGTATGCTTTCATTATTTTGTTTAAATGGAACTGTCAGTTTTAGCTGTCAATGTCATAATTTCATAAGAAACTGTGATATATTTTTATTAGATTTGTCCGTGTCACATGAAAGTTTGAGATATGAGCAACGTATTGTTTTCAACATACACTGTAGCTCCGAAAAGTAAGATTTTGTTAAAATCAGTAGTAAGTTTTTACTGAAAATAGTTTTTTTTAAATTTTTATGTTACAATGCCGCATTTTAGAATGCAAATAGATGAGACAAAGGTAGTTCGCAATTTTGCCAATTGTTGACGCCAATGATTGATATAAAGTGGAACGTTGGCAAATATGGAACTATTTTTGACAGGTCTATTTTTTTTTAACTATGTACAGAAATAATTTACAATTAATTTTCTTATTTAAAATATAATATCACCGTTAGCCTTGCAACTTAAAAGCGCTTCATTACATTTATACATATTATAGACTATAAAGATTAGAACATGAAGATTTCATTACTTACCACCATTCGTTACCACCGATTCATTACCATCATTCCATAATATTATAGATAATATTACCGTATCTTTACCTAGCATCGCACTGCGGTCGTCACCCAGAGATATATATATGATGATGATTTATCTCTATACCTGTAATTTCTCGGGAAACTATGCACTTTAAATCGAGCCAGAAAAACTTCGTAGTGATTTTTTAATTCAGCCAATATCAAATTGCAGATTGATAAGTAGGACACAGTAATACACAGTCACACATGTCAAACTTATAACATCCTCCTTTTTATCATCATTTCAATTTATTGTTAAACTCTGTGGTATACCTAAATAATAATGATCTGAATAGTGATTCAGGAACCAGCTATACCAGGAAAGTCGTATTTGAGATCATATATCAAACTTTCTCGTTCTTTTTTGTTTATTTCATTCAAAACAAAGTTCCGATTATTCGATTGCACACAAATGACGTCACCTGGCTCATTCTACCATGTAATTTAACCCTGCAGTGCGCACGCGCCGCTCTTACCAACTATTGTTCTAACCCCATAATTGTTCTTTTCTCGTTGTTTATTCGCCTGCGTTTGACGGAGTTTTTAGAATCGGGGTACAACAGACCGGGGGTCTGTTGGACCAGGGGTCTATTAGACCCGTGCTCCTTAAGTGTTAACCCTATTATGTCAAGAGTGGGGAGCGTATGGTTATTGATTTGTTGTTTTAAAATGTATGCGTGCTTGATTTTTGGAGTAATTGCTTTTTTAGAGGGGAAATATGTGTTTTTGTTTAGATTAAATTTATTTATACTTTAAGTATAAAACTGTTTTGAAAATATTTACTGATGCTACAAAAGTTAAGCCATTTAAATTGGAATGAAGACTGGGTAAAATTATACGTATCTACTTTTAAGTAGATTATGGATATATATGAGACACGCATGTATTTATTTAGTATATATATAGTTTTACCAAATTATTAAAAATCGCTAACAGTATACATCATCAAACTTCCGGAGGGTCTTTCTTCTGAATCGTCTTCTGTATGAACTTCCGTCACAACCCTTTATCGGGAGTTATGACGTCACGTCTACGTAGTAAAGAGTATAACGATAAAAATATAATCTGATACGAGTATCTCTGGGTGACGAGCGCAATGCTCAGTAATGATTTGGACTCTTCGTGTGCCAATAGATGCGTGATACTGCACTGTTATGTTAACTGTGCACACTGCCGCTAACTTAAAACGGTGAAGGAAAACATCGTGGGGAAACCGACATGTACCTAGTATCTATCGAAGTCATGTGTCATCCACCAATCCACCAGCGTGGTGGATTATGGCCTTAATTGTCTCCTTGCGAGAGAAGGCCCCGAGTCCCAGCAGGGGGAACATTTGGTGGGCTGTTGATGATGCACTGTAATGTTATGAGCAGGCATGTCGCTTTTTATCAAGCACGTCCTGCTTAAACCGTCTATTCTCTATTTAAAAAAATGGTTAATTATTTATTGGTCAGCTAAGACATGCCTATTTGGTTCTTATTTAACTGACTTAGAGCTGTAACCCTAGATCACTCGTCCCATAGATAAAGACAGATGTATCTGTCCCCCACTCCCCCGAGGGGGGTGCAGAAGCGGGGGGTGTACCCGACTTTTCCATTACCATTAATTTGGGCAAATGAAAGTTTAGTATCGCGTCATCTTGAGGGTCATGCGTCTTCATGAAGACTTTTTTATTTCGTGAGACGGACATTGAGTGAGTTTATCCAGCCTATTTTTAAATAAAAACACTTCTTTAGATAACATAGAGAAAAGAATGAGAGAAACATTCGCTTGATAGTAAGCAAAATAACAAAGTTGGTATTTATGGGGTTCACGGGTCATGGGACTTAATCTCAGCATCTCTTTGTTATAATCTTGTTTTAATAATCTTGTTTTTATGAACGACCATACACTGAGGGACATTGCGACGTGATACTGGACAGGACAACCACATCGGCCGGCCGGTCGGTTGCGATTATAGTAGTGTGCAAAATAGGTATATCCCGACGACCTAATATTTAATACATCTAATAATATTTCAATTTCATTTTGTTTTCGTAAGTTTCCAAGTTGACCAATCATATGGCACGATAAAGTGCTTATAGAGTATCGGACTGGGTCGAAAATAAACCAATCTAATTAGTCCGTCAGCTGCAGCATGTCAGCATGGGAAAATATGGGACACGTATTTTTTGTTTTATGAAATTATTAAAAATCGACCAAGATAGGTATATATCATCTAACTTCCAGAGTTCAGACGGTCGTGTCGTCACTTGTGGGTAAAAACTGTACCCACAAGTGACGTAAGAAACTTCTAAGGACTGAATCTTCGTCATTTTTTGTTTGTGTAACAAAATAAAAAAATACGTGTACAATATTTTTTAGCAATCTAACTGACGGACTTATTAGCTTTTTTTTAAGGATTTTACCCTATCAGTCAACGCTTCAGATCAGAGATCATCCACGTAACTTAAATAATTCAGAAACTAAATAATGAATAAATAACACCTAATATTTTTTCATTCGTTTGCAATAATCGTATTAAATTACAATTCGAGTAACTATACCGCCACTATCATTAATCGAATAGAAACTCGCGAATCGCTAATGAAATTAAAATTGGCGCGACCCTAGCAAACAACGCGATTATGGCACGTTCACACGGGCGACTCTCGGCGACAACGCGCGACAACGTTCGACCGCGCGTGTCGCGTATCGAATGTCATGAGAATTCGCCGCCCTAGCCAATTATAATGTATTTTACTTGGCTAATAATATTCGATAGTTCAACTGTATCATTATTATGGTGTCTCAGATGAGATCAAATAAGAGAGATACGAAAAACAAATTTCAGAGGACCAAAAAAAAACAAAAAAAAATACTAGAGATTGTTTTCATATGTGGTTTACTCTAAGTTCAAAGATAATTTGAAAATGTCATTCTGTAGAGTATGACAAAAGACTTTTATGTCTAAAATTGTGCAAAATGTTGTTATTTCAACACATAATATTAATAATTCAGATCAACGTATTCACTAGTACAATATCTTTATTGTAAACTAGCCGCACCCCATGGTTTCACCCGTGTAATTCCCAATCTCGCTATAACGTGAGCCATTCATGAATGAATTGAAATACTAAATAAAGTGAACCACCATGACACCTAGAACACTCACAATTACATTACTTGTTTTTTTTTATTTTTTTTAGGTTTACACTTGACCGCCATCTCGGATATTTTGTAGTCAAAAGCTACAGTAACAACTTCAATGGACTTCATTGAAATTGTGATTACAAACATTGCCCAATTTATGATGAAATTCTAAACTATCAATAAGGTACAATCTAGCAATAAGGGCTCTACTTGTGGCGCTACTTCATAAATATATATCTGCAATATGTTTGTTTGTTTGTGACACTATAAAGAGTTTTCTATCTATCCAGATACTACTATATCCTCAAGACCTGTTGAAATGGAAGCATCTAGCAACCTAGTAACATCACCAAGCTTATTGACAAAGGTTTTCCGTTAAACACATTTTATTCTTAAACATTTAAAATAAATTTAAATGTCGTTGATGCTCATTGAAGCAAAAGGTCCCGACAGGTGTCCAAATAGAAATTACCGCGTGTTTGTCTGTTGAGTGTGAAATCGCGTGTCTAAGCGTTTTTTGTTATATTTCGAACTATCAGCTGCCTAGTTAAGCTACAGGCGAAATGGTTTTTATAAAGGGACTTGGTAGAAGGACCTCAGGTGGCCTCTCCTGCCTTTCAAACTTTGGGCTAGACCGCTACGACAAAAAGACTAACTAACTTACTACTACTAACCTAATCTTTACAAACTTACTCTAATCAATACTAACATACACACTTTGAGCATGCCTAAAAATCATGCTTCCTATGTTCTCGCTGTAGTCAATTATAAATAGATTTTAAATGAAATCTGTAATTTTGTTTGTAATGTAAGCTGTCGTATGACTGCTGAAATGCCTTTGAAGTCATTGACAATTTTGCTGAAATCTAGAGTTATTCTATCGTAAGCTTTTGCTCGTCATATTGTAACGTTATGGTAAGAGTTGACTTTTCTCAAATTGTCATCAGTTTCTCATATTTTTACTTTATTATTTTTTATTTCTTATAAATTGACAATTGTATTACAAATTAAGCTTAAAGGTAAACATAAATCCCAAATATAACAATGCCATTTCAATTTCACGTTATACGCTATGACCACAATCTATTAAGTATTTTTTTGTATTATAAAGCTCACGCTACACTTTTCCTTGCGTAAAGGATTCCAAAATGCTGGCAGAATTACATAGTGCGAAAAGGTAACACTTATCTAAATACTTATTGTGCACATATTATCCCACTAATATTATAAATGTCAAAGTATGGATGTTTGGATATTTGGATGTTTGGATGTTTGTTGCTCAATCACGCCGTAACGTATCAGGCTGAAATTTGGAATACAGTTAGATTATAGTCTGGAAGAACACATAGGCTACCCCGGGAAAATAACGGGAACGACGGGAACGCGGGGCACTGCTAGTGTTTAATAAGACAAAAAAATAACATGAAATGTCTGTATACCAAACTGCGGTGGATTTGCAGCAATTGTTTCTCTGGTCTCTGACGCAACAACACAATTTTGTAATAACCTAGTTTCACAGACGAATAAAAGTATAATTGAATAAATAAATAAATAAATATTAGTGGACAATTCACACACAACACCATCCTACCCCAAACTAAGCAAAGCTTGTATGATGGCGGCCAGATAGCTGATATAATACTTATATAGTTTTAAATACATACTTATTATACATAGACACACCCAGACACAGTGCAAACATTTGAATTCATCACACAAATATTTGCACTGGGTGGGAATCGAACCCACGACCCTCGGCTTCGCAGGCAGAGCTGCTACCAACTAAGCCACGAGGCCAGTCATCATTTATTGTAATTTTACATATTTCTGTTTGTTTGTGTCACAGTGAAAAGTTTTCTGTCTATCTATATATCGTTGAAACGATGTTCTAGCAATATCCGTACCTACTTCGTCCACAACAAAACAAACAGTTATTGTTAACCCGTCGAAACCGCAGTTGTTAACAGGTTGGCACCTTTTGTTAACAAATTGCCACCTTTTGTTAACACGTCTGCTTTTAAACCGCAGTCTAGTTAGCACTTTTAAATCAGCAAAATAAGGGGGTTTACTAAGCGTTTGTTTTGTTTGTTATTTTTAAACCTATGCTAGTTGTCTCTGGCGGTCTATAGTATACCTACAGAACTTTGGACTAGCGAAGAAAGTCCAATTTAACTACATTAATAATATTTTTATAGTGAAACATTAATTATAGTGAATAATTGTCAAGGGTTGTGTTACGTACTGTTTATTGTATCCTGTCTTCAAAGTTGCTTGGAAGAGAACGCGCTATTCTATTTCAAATGTGATTTATCATCGTTAGGTTTCTTTTGTAGTATTTTTTTTTCCAAGTAGGTAGATCAGCGTATCTAACAAAATAAATAAAAATGTGAATCATAAAATAAACCAACACCTTCAAAACTGATGAATCAGCTCGTTAGAAATAATTTTGGAGTCGCAAAAATTTAAAAAAAAACATATTTAATAAAGCGCAGCTTGTCTGCTTAGGATGACGTTTGTGGGTCTACTAGTAGAAAAAAAACAAAGCGTAATTAAAATAAAACTAAGTCTAATGTTGTATTACTAAAGATAGGTATATACCTATACGAATGTGAAAAGAATTTTGGCTATGGTTTTAGTATTTATAATACTAAAACTATAGCCAACAGTCTTTAATTTCTCATATTTAATTTATGAGAGATTACCTTATGATTGTTACATTGTTTACCTTATTCGTTTGTAATGGCAAATTACAAGTAGCTTAAAGAAAAAAAAGTTGAACTTCACCCCAAGTTCCGTAGTACGGCGGTAGCTTCAAATGATGAAATTCGTAGCACGATAATAGATAGAACAACGCAAATATCTGCATTTCCAAACATAATTAGTTTGCAGACAGAAATCATAACTTTCAAAAATAGAACGCTACCAACCGCCAATTTCAATAATCGTTAAAGAAATCGAACAGACGGCGAATTTCAATTCGTATTTGGAACAGATGATTTGAATTTGGAACAGATGTCCGTTGCTCGACCACTAGTGTTGAGACGATGGACAGAACTAGCTAAAAGGTGGGTGGCCATTGGTATTTGCAACTAAGTAAAGTGGGCCAGTTACAAATAGGTAGCCCGAAAATACCACATCGTTTCATGGTTGGCATTTCTGGTAGACTTGAACTAAGAGCTGAAGCCTTGGCAATCCATGGACCAACGAAGTGATTATGAGAAAATTATGCTTAAACAGGTAAGTATCTAAATACCCACACTTAGTTAAATAAACAAATATTCGTGAACATTGGTCACATAACGCGATCTACAGTTATTTTATTCTATTGTAGTTTTTCTTTGTACTGTGTTATTTAGCTTCAAACTAAGCAAAGCTTGAATTTTGTGAGGACCAGTTGACTAAAATAATACTTATTCATAATATAATTAATTCTCAATACACATACTTACAGAAAAACCCCCAGACATTGAACATATATATGAATTTATCACACAAATATTTGTCCTAGGGAACCGAACCCACGACAACAAGTATAAGAAAGTAGAAGGATTATTTATTTTATTTCATTATTATGCAATGATTTAACAAGTTTTATAAACCTTTTAACTCGTCAATTATTTATTATTGATCACACAGCACTAAACTTCATCGTCTCAAGGACTTTGAATTTGGAATCCCTTTCTCCAATTCCTCATTTCAAAACGCTTATTCGAATGTGTTCCATTTTCAAATTAAGTCTATTAGAGGTGCGCGATTGAAAGATTAGTCGAATCGATTACTTCGTTAATCGAATTGTGGAATCGAGCTTGTTTGGGTTAGTGACGGAAGAGTGACTCTTTGATGTTTGATATTGGGTAACTTAGGAAGGAATTATAAGAATTCCGGTTATGCTTAAGAAAGCTATAAGATCGATTCTTATATCGTTCGAAATATGTCAAGGTTTTCTAGATTTTAATAAAAATATCTATTTAAAATTGAGATTAAGAAATTAATGTGTCGATTTAAAAAAAATGTTGATGTTTTTTTTGTTTTCATTGGTTTTCCTATATTTTGTGATCGATGACGATTTACAAGGTATTTAAATTAATAAATTAACATTGCTTCTCACTAGTTAGTACTTCACGTGCCTTATTTGAAAACGAATATTAATATTATTACATTATGTGTTTTTATTTACATTGGCAGAGCCTTTATTAACAGAACTAAATCACATTGAAAACTGCGCTACACCATTCACCTAACTACTTTTCATCATCATCAACAGCCCACTAAACGTTCCCACTGCTGGGACTCGGGGCCTTCTCTCGCAAGGAGAGAGTTACTACTTTACACAACTACAAAATACTGAACTACAACTACTTTTACAAAACACTGAATTTTGAAAATATAAACGATAATTGATAGTTTCATCGTCATTAGCTCAAACAATCGATTTCGCATTCGTTAAGAAACATTCCAAATGTTTCTATGTTCTATTCGAACTTCACTAGTTTTGTCTTTTTTTTTCTGACAGGAAGTACCTTCATTAATGCGCCGAGTTCACACCATATGCTCGGATTCGAACGACTCACTTGTACCTCATTATGTGTGTTTGTATTTTATTATTGTAATTTCGTTTGCGGGTGTTTGGAGCACTTTTATCGTTAGCAAATTATTGCGGTGGCCATTTTGGTGTTCGACTGTAAATATATTATTATACTTTAAATATAATAATAAGGGTTGTTGACTGCTATATTCAAAACGTTCCTTCTTTGAAATAAAAACTTGTGTAGCCGCGGTGAGCAGTTTTTTGGTTGAGAATTGAGCAACAAACATACAAACATTGAGATCTAAAATTTTAGTAGGATAGTAGGATTACGGATGCTGGTGATGCGAACTCACAAGATATTACCCATCCAAAAAGCATCTACCACGGAGGTCCCGCTCCATTGCTCCACTGCTACACCGTTACATCAGCATAAGATTTACCCTAAAAAGTTTTCACTTAAAAAAAATTGGCAATCATAGGGACTGCCGAAAGAAGTGAAAACTTATAACTCAGAATTTGATAGCTCACTTTGGAAACTACGCGGGTGAAACCGGAGGGCGTGGCCGTCATGGCCATCTAGATCATCCGAGTTTACTCGAAGATTTCTTTCATTTACGAACGCTTGAGCTCAAATCACATCCTACGGAAAATCTGTATATGGTACGTCAAAATAAATTTTCACTTTAAAAAAATAGTACTTGTCGAGGTATTTATAACCGATATTTTTTCACAAATGAATATACTTAATATATTCAAATCCGGCGAGTGATTAATATCCTTCCATTAGTGGTAATAGCCAAAACAGCGAGGTGTAATTGTAGGTACGGTTGTACGTCGTTAGGTGTCTTGTGTAAGCCGTACTGGGTACTCTAATTACTGGGCGATTTGAATAATCTTACTAGTTTTTTGTTTTCATTAATTGCGCCTTACTCACAATAGTATACAATACGTACTTTTTGGCTAGCTGCGCTCTGAGATTTTACCTAGACTAAAATATTTTTAATGTCTTATAGAATTAGATCGAAAATGTTCTGTACTCCCCCTTATTTTCCTTTTCATTCTCATAATCTTATTGTAAAGCTGACGGCTGAAGAGTTTATTTGTTTGAACGCGCTAACTCAAGGAACTACTGGATCGATTTTAAAAGTTCTTAACACTGTGGGATATGTTTAATATACCTACCTGAGTGCTATAAGCTAGATTTTATGTGTACTACGGGTAAAACCGGGACAGACCACTAGTCCAAGATATTAACGTTAAAAAAGAACCAAAATCATAGAATAGATAATATAGACATAGATAATGCCAAAATGACAAAGGTCACGGAGCTCAGAGTCTGTGGAGTAGCTAATGATTAAATAAAATAAAAAATGTATTTTTAGTGCTGGAATTATATATTTTTTCTATATAAAAGTAGTCTAAGTTACAGTCTATTTTATGTTCCCACGGCAAGGACTCGGTACCGCCTCCCATAAGGATACAGTCAAGGCCATAATCCACTACGCTACATAAAGTTCGTGTCGGTGGATAAGATATGTCCTCAACCTCTTCTTGGAACGCGCTAGTGTTCTCACGATGTTTTCCTTACCGTTAAAACCGAACTATAGTTTCCTATAAAATTTGCCATACATAAGCAAGCAGCGGAAGTAAAATGGTGTCTATAGTCTATAGTCCATCAGTTAAAGGCATTAGAAAAGTCTAAATTATCGGTTCGGGTAGTGGTGCACCTTCCGCCGCGGTAATGAGGCTCGCACGCCATCTAGTCGTTAAGTGTAGCACCTCATTGCACCTGCTGATGGCGTAATGCACTGCTACCTCGAATCATATTATGGAACTTGCTCTGGTCTTCGGCTTTACTTATATCTTGCTTACGAGGGTTTATTATAAATGTAAATTATCATCATACCCAAATATTTATCGTAGGTACCCACCCTGAAAGAATTAAACAGGAAAAGGGAAAATTATAGAGAGATTATATTTGACAATATAAAAATAACACTTAAAACGACAATAACAAAATTGGATTTGTCCTCGAGAACCCACATTCTTCTTCAAAAAGTGTATAGCATCCTCGAGAATACCACATTCGTTGCAATTGGGAGGAGAATACTTGATACTATTGATGAGACCTTTCTCATCAATAGTATCAAGTACCTATGCAAAGTTTTTTGTATGGATTCAGAACGATGCTTGAAAGTGGTCACCAAAACATCACGTGGTAAGAAGGTACTGGTAATATCTATAAAATGGGGCGGGTTGGTGTATGATGCATGACCTCGAATTTTTTTTTGGACATATCAGTTTCCCGACTATGTTTTCCTACGCCGTTTTTAAGTTAAGGGTATTACGCACATGCCTTTGAAAAGACAGTGGCGCGCGTGGAATCCGAACTAGGGTCTCTCCGGATCGGCAGCCGCTGTTCTCCCGGCTAGACCAGTAATGTTCTGCTTGAACTATCCCTGACAAAAATTTCAGGGCTTAGGTGCCACGCGATCATAACTAATGAGGATTTCTCTTGCTTCAGATGCCAGCTTGGTTCGAACTATCCCTGGGTTTTCAGACATTTCTGACTTAAATTCCTGGGTTTAGGTACCAGGCAGTCATAATATCTGACTGAAATTTCAGATTTTTGGTACCAAGCATTCATAACTAACCAGGAGTTGTTTAAGAGGCCACCCTCCTTCTGATTATTTCATTGTACCTATGAGATTTTTGACTAAAATTCTAGTTGTTAGGTACCAGGTTTTCGTTGCTAACGGAGAGTCACAGATCAGAAAATAGTTAGTTATCTTATAACAGAGAAGATGGGTGGGTACCCACGCTCGTTATATTGTACCTACAAGATTTTTGACTAAAATTCTAGGTGTTAGGTACCAGGCGTTCATAACTAACCAGGAGTTCTTTTGTTTCAGAGGCCACCCTCCTCCTCATTATCGTACGGCGGCGCGGTGAACGACGACGTACGGTCGCCGGGCTCCGGGGGCACCCCGGGGCCGCTCAGTCAACCCCCGCCGCAGACCCTCGACGCGACGGATCCAGGTTAGTACTCATACCCTCGAACCTCAAAACTCGATGAAAATCATCTAAACTTGAAGAATGGCAAAACACAAAAACGTGGCTAACCGCAAAAGAAATAAAAAAAACGGCGTCTGCATTGCTTATGTCACTGTAAAATGGTAAATGTCGTCGTCATCATCATCATTACTCCACTGCAGGAGAAACGCTTCTCCACACCACTCAGCTCAATCCTCGGCTTTACGTTTCCAACCGCCACCAGCTGTCTTCGTAAACACCATCAGATTACAATAAAACGTGTAAGATTATGAAAAATATAAAAGTGAGGTTAAAACCCATAAGATTAGAAAATAGTACATACAACGCTAGGTCAACCTAACCTATCAGAAATATCATAAAATCATATTTTTTATCGATAATACTTCACAGACACCAAATAGATTAGCGGTTAGTAGATTAAGAATAAAATGTAGCCTAAAAAGCAGTAAAATAGTTAAAAAGCATAACTTCTATAAAAAATCTATTTCCTACTTACATAGTTTAGCACTTTATAACAATGTATAACGCACTTACCACGGGCAATTTATTCTTCTAAAAACTCTATCCCACATTCGATTGGGATATGCGGAAAGTAATATCGGCGGAAAGGCAAAATATGTTTCCGAAAAATGAAATTTGAGAATGTTGCATTTATGAAAAATTGTGTTGTAAGTATGAAGATGGACGATGTAACTAAATGTACTCTACTCATTCACAGCAAAATATTTAGTAAATGAATAAATCAAAACGAAGCAATGAATGCATTAAAAAGAATCTACGTATAAATTAATAAATGAATTAATGAGTGAATTAAAAAAAGGAATTATTGAATGAACTAAAAGGAGTGAATAAAATTGTAGTATATTTTGTTTTTGTTTAAATTGTTGTTTTTTTTAATTCCATACTTGTATGAACCGGGAGACGTGGTCCTTAACTGTGGGCCTCATAACAAAGCTCAAAGTCACACAGCGAGGTATGGAGAGAGCTATGCTCGGAGTCTCTTTGCGCGACAGAATCCGTAATGAGGATATTCGCAAAAGAACGAAAGTGGCCGACACATAGCTCAAAGAGTAAGCAAGCTGAAGTGGCAATGGGCAGGCCACATCGCTCGCAGAACTGACAACCGATGGGGAAGAAAGGTTCTCGAGTGGCGACCACGAACCGAAAGACGCAGTGTTGGACGGCCTCCCACTAGATGGACAGATGACCTAACAAAAGTCGCTGGAAACCGCTGGTTGCAGGTTGCGCGGGACCGTTCGTTGTGGAAATCTAGGGGGGAGGCCTATGTTCAGCTGTGGACGTCTTGCGGCTGATGATGATGCTGATGATGATGATGAACCGGGTTTCTACACTGTTGTCTTACAAACTATCTTCTCTCAGTGTTTACAAACACATTAAAACTCAGTCGTTATATCAAAATGTCTAACGAATTGAGATAGCCTTTACCAAAATTCAAAACCAAACAGAACGGTTCAATTTTGAAGATTTATTTTCATGAATGATCCATAATTGAGCATGTAGACAGTTATTTGAATATGAAGAGCCAAAACCACTGCCCAGTACTAAAATGATGATGATTTGATGATGATGATTATCTCATTGGCCCGTAATGTCCCTGGAAACATTGCACTATGTAGGCAAAAGCGTTTTCCCTCTTCAAGATTATTTTTTTACCTAATTTGTTATAAGATTAAATCGTTGTTAGACAATACTTGGTTCGACTTTAAAACATTTATTTTACACATAAGTCTCTTTGCCCTACAGTTTGCTTGTGTTTCATAATATATGTAGTACACCCTTTCCAGGGTAATATAAGTACTTACTCTGCGTAACCCAAACCGTCCCTTCCGTGTTATAGAACTACATTCTTTGATCGTTAAAGTTTATTACAGTAATTTTACGCGATTTAGCTACATGTCTCTGTTTCAGAGGTTTATTAGTAAACTGTCGATTGGCCGCGATCGTATACTTACTTCCTTCAAGGCCTGATTTCTTAATCGTGGTCGTAGGTTCAAAACCCGGCTACACCTTTTCTATTTGAGTGCAGCTATAAAATCGAGAAGAGGTTTTTTGTTTAAACGCGCTGATCAGTTTTAACAGTGGCATTTTTTTTTATAACGAGTGACGAGACGTGCTGGACATGTACCTGATGGTAAGCAATATGCCTGCCACATAACAGCACAGTGACGCACCTAGTAGAACGTGAAGAGTCCAAATAGTTACCTGACACTGCACTGCGCTCGTCACCCAGAGTTCTAAGATGCTATTTTTCTAAGCCCTGTAATTTCTCTGGACACATTGCCCTTCAAACCGGAACACAGTAATGTTTGCATCTTTCTGCTTGGCGGTAGAATAACTGGCAAAGGTGTGGTACTTCCCCAGGCGGACTCTGCCAGGAGTCCTACCATTATAAATTAAAACCAAGACCATTTCAATCAGGTTGTAGACCCCAGGTCATTGTCACCATAGGCATGGCAGTATTTAAGTAACAATGTAGTTTATTTAGCGACCGAGAATCTTGTTTTAACGATATTGTTGCAGCCGCCTCTTTAGATCAATTATACTGCCTCGACTTTACGTCATTTAGGTTCTACCGATCGCTTATCGATAGTAGAGTATCTGGTTTCACTGTGCTCTTGGATGACTCTTTTTACTGCTGGCTACTTTGTCTATCGTTTACTAGATCTATGGTAAATTTATGCTTCGTGCTTGATTTTCTGTTCTCTTATTTTAAGCTATCATGATTAATCACTACACTAATGTTACTAATTTGGAGATATTTACTGAAGTTACATACATACATAGTACATCAGGGTAGCGTGTGTCCCTGATAATTTGATACACTATTTTTTTAATACATATGTGCACTGTTTTTTGGAAGACAAACCAATTTTTTTGAATATTTGCCAGGTCAGACCATACTATTTTTTACAGTCTGTTTACTTTAAGTGGGGATGCTGAATGGGTCGAAAATATGCCATTCTAATTCGTCAGTCAGGTAAATTTTTAAAAAGTATGGTACACTTATGTTTTGTTTTATCAAATTTCCATCAAACATCAAACTTCCGGAGTGGGGGGTTGTAAAATGTAACGTCAAGTTTACATACAAATTGTACATAGACGCGACGTCAGTTGAAATTTCTTAGCACTACATCTTCGGCAAAGCAAAAATACGTGTCCAATATTTCAATAATGTAACTGAAGGACTATTTCGATTTTTTTTAGTCACTATGCCTATTGGGGTCAGATGGTGTTGTGTGTGAATTGTCCACCAATATTTATTTATAATTTGATGTGAAATAGTTTACACGCTTACTAAAACAGCTTTTGAGATTCGAAAAATAACTATCCTATGCGCCGACGGTTGATAGAACAGAACTTTTTTTTCGAGTTTCCATCGATATCGACTGAATCTAATCAATCTCCCGTTGGATCTATGACTCACATGAACTCCAGTTATAATTTCGTCTAGTGCTGTAAGGTCAAGGGAGAAACAAGTATCGTCAAGTCCCACGCAAGCCCGTACCCAACAATTAACATGTCCTCACTTCAATCGAGAAGATACGACGAGAGATGTCGACACCTTCTCAAGCACCAATTCAGACTTGACAAGCGCACGTCGCCACATCACTAGTCGGTCTCATGTCACCTTCTTTTGTGGTCTACAAGAACGCAACGAAATAACCCACGCGTATGTCAACACTAAGCTCACGTGTGAAGGGTTGAAATCGCTCATCGGGTGAACCCACTTTCGACGTTTCGTTACTCGACCGACTGTCATGTATTCATTCAGAAAATGACTGATAGGTGTGCGTAAAACACGCACATATGACGTTTTGATGGCCAGGACGTGACAATAGGTATTGAAGATGCAGTATCGTCGCATCTCAGCCGATAATCGCATTCATATCCCTATGAGCCCGACAATTTGTGTGGGATTATTCGAATAACATTGTGTATTATTCAAATAACATGTGAAATGGTACGATTGTTAAAAAAAAGATTCCAAAAGACGCAATCATATCGTTTGAGCGTTTGACAGCTGTCAAAAATGGCCGCCGTTGGCGCGAAAAACTAACGGAGCGTTCGGGCGGTGTTTTTTGCGCATTTCCACGTAGTGTTTGTGGAAAAATTATGTTTTCCATACACGTATGTGTAATTGTTTGGTTTGTCGCCCGGTTTCGTCGTTGCGCGGGAAATGCCGGCTAAATTGAATTTTGGTGAGCCGCGGCCGCCATCCTGATATGTAACTAGGAAATGCTTCGCTTTTTTTGTGCAAACGTTGTTCATTGTTTTTTGTTCGTCCAATAAAATTGCGGATTTTTGTTGGGGCGCAAACTGCGGATTGATGAAAATAACATTTTAACCAACTTCCAAAAAAATAGAGGGTATTTTTTCGAATAAGTACCTTATCGATTTATTGCATTTTTGTAAATAAAACGTAACCTTTTATATGCATTTTATTTTGCATTACTGAATTTTTGCGAATAAGGCCGTAGGTTCGTATCCCGCCTGCAACTCTGTGCATTTTCCAATAGCACTTGTGCAAGCTTGTCATCACTACTGTCTTTAACGTTGACGGAAACTATCGTGAGGAAACTGGTAGAATATGGAATTGTCTTTGTAAGAGAAATGCCCGAAACGCACGTATGACACTATACTCGTAAAGGACTCTGCCTATGGTAGGCTAATATTTTATAAATATCATAAACGAAATGACATTAACAATAATTACAGTATTTTTAAATCTTTAGCTTCTAGATTATTAAATTAGGATTGAGAAGCGGTAAAACCCCTTATTTCGAGTGATCATGTCTCAAACCATCGCCATCCGTCAAAACTCATTTCGCCAACTATTTATTTAAAAAAGAGTAATTGTCACAAAAAGTTTAAATACGTGTCTAATAAATAGTTATTACTGGCCGCTTATAAAAATAATGACTATGTTAAGACGCCAGAGGAAAAAAACAAAAGTGTTTCCGTAAAGAATTATCTGTGGTTAAAGGTTACCAGTTTATTGCAATCGTTAAAGTCACACAATAAATTGTGTAATTATCGCCTCGACGAGCGTTTTATAAGTACTACTTGTCTATTAAAATGAATTATAAATACTAAATATAAATACTAGTATTTTTAAAAAGCTTGCCGAACCGTGGATACCTATTTCTAACAGAATTCAAAAAAGGAGTTTCTCAATATGTACATAATAATGCCAAAAAAACATAATTATGTACAAGATGTAGACTCCGCGCCATCACTGAAGTCCTTTGGCGAAATTATTGAACTAAGCCACTATAATATTATAGGCTTCATCTGTCATTGTGGAATACGACAGTGACTCCTTTCGCTAACGGTCATGAGTGGTGGCGCGGAGTCTATGTAGAAGATTTTACATATGTTTTTTTTGGCAATAGCTCCGCTACTTGTGAATCAATTTTGATGGATTTTTTTATTGGTATTTAAAGTTCAGAGGTATTTAAGTTAGACATATAAATTTTATCGAAATCGGTGTAGCAGTTCTTGAAACAGGTATGAACAAAAAACTTCAATCTTCTTTCATGGATCTAGATGACTTAATGATGGTTTCATAAGAACTTTGGTTGAGTGTCTGAATTTAATTATTAATATTAAAGTCGGTTTTTGTTGTTTTCTGAGAAAATAAATTACCTATTTTACTAACTAACATACTAACTTTACGCAGTATTAATAATACTAAAGCCATTGTGACCTAGCGCTTAGAACGTGCGATTTACAATGCAGAAGGCGTGGGCTAGAATCCCGCTTGCACCTCAGAATGTTTTTCAAGAGCAGATGTACTTGTTTGTCATTAAAATGGCGAAGGGATGGCAGATAGCACTAGACCTAGAAAAAAATATTTTTTAGTTTTTACACCAGTTTCTTCACAATATTTTTCTTCTTTGCTAAAGCCAAGGACGACGACAAACTCGTGCTTTAAAACAATATAATTCTAAGACTTGAATCAACGACCTCCTAATCGTGAAATCTAACGTTCTACGCACTAAATTAACACGCTTTTATAATCCTAATACAAATAATTCAAGTAAATATATTCGTAATAAATATAATTCAAATGTAAAAGTGATTAAAGTAAGTACGTGAGACCGCAGCGCCCCCAAGTGCCACAAAGAGGTACAACAGAGTTATTCCAAATTCAAAATTTCCCTATAATTCAATCAGCCCTCTCCCAGGGGAGGCGGGAGGACGGGGCGATTATTTCCGAATTTAATATTAATTAACTGACGCGCTCGGTGGCATAATTACGTTTTTCAATTATCCCGTGACAATTACGCGAACTGAAGACCAATTGTCAATCCGCGAGCGATTTTCGAGTTTTTTTTGCATATGACAGTTCTGCAATACTGTGATGGCGTACGCTTTTATGATGTTTTTGGTTGGTTTGGTTGGTTTTTTAACATAACGAACTGAATGTTTGATTTGGTAATAAATGTAATAAATGCTACATTGTGTTAAGGGGAAGTTTTAGTAAATTTAAAGGTCGTATTAATACGCTTTTTATGGCAGCTCACTTCTCTCACAAAACTCTCACAAAGAAAGTTGCATACGTAATTCACCACGCCATACAAGTGTGAGTTGACATATGTCTTCAAAACATGTAGCATATGCCGGTTTCCTTACGATGTTTTCTTTCGCTATTAGTGACGCAACAAGAGTGAGTAGAACTTGCAACTTGACAACTCAGAAGTAGGTTCAAGTGTCGCCTACACCTCTAAGTATTTTATCAAGTGCAGATAATTATAAGATATTTAGAACGAACCTAATTCGTGGAACTTAGGAACAACACAACTTAAACTGAGGAGTACCTATCAGTTTTGCTCATCTCGTCACTCTATGTCTAAAATCTTCATTTATCTTAAAAAAACATACATAAATTAAAAATGCCTATCATTGTCCGTAACTTAAGAAAAGTACCTAGTTACGTAAGTTTTTTTTTTTTTTTTTTAACTTCTATAGGTTTACACTTGACCGCCATCTCGCCTGATGTTAAGCGACGATGTGGTCTACGATGGAACGTGTTTACCTAGAAATAACCGATTCACTCTCGATTTGAAGACACAAAGATTGTAACCATCGGGGAAAACCCACTTAGGCAACGTATTCTACAGCCTAGACGTTCTTATCACAAAAGTAGAGTCAAATCTCTTCGTTCGTGTCTTTGGAACATCAACCATGAAACGATGTAAGTACCTTAAAAAAACTTACTTACCTATTATAAAAAACGTATCTAGTTACATATTAAAAAAAACATTTCTTGTTTACGAACTTTAACAAAAACTTACCTACTTATCTTTAAAAAACAGTGAGTTTTTTATAAGGTTACGGTTCCGTATTTCAAATAAACCTTGCCTCCTTCCACATCTCCAAAAATCTTACGAACAACATCCATAATTGGATAAAGCACTTATACATTGCAAATTAATGTAACCCAACACCCGAAATTCATCAAAAATATGACTATTATTGCATTACGTTCCCGCGCAGAACTCTAAATAAAATTACGGCCTCCTTTGCCCCCGTTTGTGGGGCCGTACCCTCGGCTCCCCTTGAGTCCGGCCCTGGCTGCTTGCCCATTCTAGTCACGGACTGAGTGACCGCCGTGGATACTAAGTCTTGAATTTGCGAGATTATATTTAAACTATTTTTTTTATTATTAATGGCCTTTATATAATAACATTTACCGACGTCTTCAAACATTTACTAAACCACCATCTCGCTTGATGATGCGTTTCCTATTAGGCGTGCTTACCTAGAAAAGACTGATTCACTATCGACTTAAAGACTTTCAGATTATAATTATGACCACTCAGAGTCTTAGAGAATAACCACTCATGCAACAATGTTCTCTTATGAAAGTGCAGTTCTAGCTTCGGAAGATCAATCATGAAACGTTGTCGCTTTACACTTTATGGAGCTTTTTATGTACTACTAGCAACGTTTGATTATTTGTAATGGCAAATTGAAATGGTGTCACTTTTTCGAGATACAAAACGAGGGTTTAGGCTTACGTATGCATTAAGTAAATGTTTTGACTATACGGTTAACAGTACCTACAGAAGTCAAAAGCACAGGTGAGACATTTCCAATTGGCCCCATCGCCTGCCAAACGTCAAAAGGTCACAAGTCGAAATTTTCCCATTTCCCAAACGACAACCAATCATAATCCAGCAAAAGTGTAACGGGAATCTATCACGGAACCACGCCCCGGGGAGATCCAGAGCCCCTCACTAATCTAATATTAAACACATTCGGATATTAGATACAAAGTGAGCAAAGTGAGCATTCTCAAAATTTAATAATCTCCGCTCCTACGCCGTCTCTTTCTTTCATACCACCACCTCTCTCTTTCCAACATGAATTATTAACAACAATTTTATGATTACATTTAGCATGGAGCGTAAGTGCTGTGAGACGTGATAGGAAAGCCGAATGGCCGGTGAAAAATGGCGGGAAAACGTTAAAAGTTAATATTTTATTGATTCGGATAGGTTTGAGTAATGTAACTCGCTGGGGTTCCGGTAATTTTCAATTCTGTGCCAGTAATATTGATAAGGGCCCTGGAGACGGTTTATTGGCTAACTTGAAAATGACTTGCGGCAACCGTTGCTGTTCCGTATTGCTTTGGGTCTTGGTTATTTATGGGCTCGGATTTTTGGGATACGGTGGAATGGGTCAGCTAAATTTGGGATTTAGTCTCGTTTTTATGGACTAGTCGCTAGAACGAGCGATTCACGAGGTCGTAGGTTCAAAATATTCCAGCATATCACAGAGTTCTTCCAAAAAAATAGCTTTGGAAAACCTGTAAAAATGCAGATGGATATGTAACAACATGTTTGTTTTCATTGACTTAAAATGTGAAGGTAAACACCGTGAAGAAATCGACAATTTACAAAATACATCTTTAAACTATTTGTGTCATTTGCCAACCCGCACTTGATCAGCGTAATGAATAATAGTCTTAATTACCTCCTTGCGATAGAAGGCCGTGAGTCTCAACAGCGGTAATATAAACTACAAATACTATAATGAGCAGGCGTATTAGTTATTATCAGGTATATGTCTGGCTTGACCCGTCATTTTAATTATAAAAAATAAGTTGGCGGTAAAAGTAGTGATCACACGTCATCAATAAATAAATTAAGTTGGGCATTCCTCATTTGAATGCAAGTGAAAAATCGTGAGTGCATATCACCGCCATGCGTAAAATCATCATAAACTACATAAATAAACAGCATATTGTGTAACATTAGAGCTGTTTAATACTAAATTTCTAAGTTATAACTTTTCACTTCTAGGTATCGGTCGTCCCTATGGCTGCCATTTTTTGTACTAACGTAACTATTCGTTGTAATGCTACAAGCAAGCCTACACCTCCATGTAAGCTTCCATATTACAATTAAAATTAAAACTAGCGGTAACTCGACAAAAGCGTGTAACTCAATATGGCTTCCCGGCCGAGTTACAGACTGTGGTTTTACTGGATTACGAATACAAAGGAAATGGACGAAAAAACAATGTTACAATAACGTCTAAGTAATTCACAATTTTCTGAGAAGTCTTTTTTTGTATAGCACTAAAGCCAGAGCTACACAAGCCAAACTTTTCAAGCTAAGATAGCAAGCTAGAGTTAGCTAGCTCCTTCTAGCTTTGTGTCGACAAAACTAGCTTTGCGTAGCGTTGTCTACACGAAGCTAGAAGTACTAGCAAGAAAAAATAGCCTCGTGTAGCTTGGGCAAAACGGCCCGTTCCGGCTTATCTCGGATATCTATACGCTATAAACTATACCAGGGCTCACCAAATGGCGAACCGCGGTCCTCATCCGGGTCTCCGACCCATTGTGTGAGGACCGAAAAAATAAATATATCCCCCGCAGTATTTTTGTTGACGTAATGTCATTTTCACTCCACACAGATAATCAGCAACAAAAATTACACTTTTCTCATTGAAAAGTAAATTAATACGTTTGTAATTTCCATAATTACATATTATACTTAAATGTTTTTTTTATAAAATGTGTGAACCCAAGTCATTTCATTTCTTAAAATAAACCCCGAGCGAAACTAATTGGTGACCCCTGAACTATACTAATATTATAAAGCTGAAGTTATTGGAACTTTGGAATGAAGTTCCTTACAGGAGATAGGGATATTGATGCACGGCCGAACTGAAAAAAATTATGAAACTAAAACCGTAAGAAAAATACATAACGGAAATGATGCGTAAAAACTGGAACACAGTAGTGTTTGCGCATTACTTTTTATTGGTAGAATTACTGGGAAAGATGTGGTATCTATCCAGGTAGACTCTGCAAAGAGTTTTACCACTACAACATATTATCACGTAGGTAGTATTTTTTTATCGAGATACTTTAGTTTGAAAAGGTCAACCATTTCATGGTTGATGTTGCTACTTTTACAAAACTTATGTCTATGTCTTACCGTAACAATATTTTACCAAATACCAAAATGGTGATCAGTTCGAATCCCAGTTTTGAGTCAAAGAAGAATACCATTACAACGTTCCGAATAGCGTATAATCCACCATCCCTACACCCTATCTACACTGCCCTTACAAATAGTTATCCTAACAATTACTACGGGTAAGCTCCGAAAAATATCAAAGGGTTAGTATAATACCATCACACCATTATGAATCTATTGTACTTGTCTATGGCAACACAATTTTGTATTTATGTCTGCGTTTCTTTTTTTTATCTTTTATAGTGACGAGCAAAACATGCGTTTGATAGTGAGTTCCTCTCTTACGCAGAATAGCACTCTGACATACAGCTCCTTGAACATGAAGAGTCGCAAGTAGTAATTGAGCTTGCGTTTGTACACATTACTGTTTGGTGGTGCTTCGTTAAAAAAAGTATGCTCTATAGTTAGAAAACTGGCAGTTGAAACTTTCCCGCCAACTTTTCGCCCTCATTTTTTTAAGTGAAATATATTTGACGCACTACACCATCACCGCACCACACATGATGGCGATGGTTAGAAGCATGGCCATCTAGTCTAGATGCCCTTGCTTTGGGGACGTATTTAGACAAAAATGCTTTGAATATTTTATTCTATTTATCGAAGCACATGATAGCTATAACAGTTGTAATGCATTTTTATTATAAACTTCGATGATATTTGTCTATTAAGTACCTACTATTTGGGTAACTAAAAACGAATATTTGTTAATTTGTGTCATTTAATTTTCTGTCAAACTTAAACGTTTGATATTACGTATGTCGGTGAAGCGAAATCACAAGGTTTCACCCTAAATAATGTTTCGCGTGCACTACACATCTAGGCACTAAGTTATGGCTGATCTAGTCGGGATAATGGCGACTACTGATCCGGAGACCCCGCGGATTAAAACCACGCGCACCATGCGCGCGAAGTCATGTTCGTAATGCCACTAACTTAAAAATGGTGAAAGGGGGCATCGTGAGGAAACCGACATGTACCTAGAATCTTACGAAGTCATGTGTCATCCACCAACCCGCACTGGGCCGGCGTGGTGGAGGATTATGGCTTTGGTATTCAAGTATTCAGGCGTGGACTCAGTCCAGGTTGTCATGGACGTCACGATCCACCTGGGCTGGGTCCACCCAGTGGGAACCACTGAAAAAGCATGCATGTACTTATCGCACAGTTGTGTGATACAAATCTGGATCCACCCTTGTAGGTACTAGCGTGTCGGACACGCGAACCTACGAGATATTCCTCAACGAAAAAAGTGCACATCACGATTTAATCAAGTTCACATTTCGAAAAACTATAATAGGGATGACGTAGGCTATGACGTCACGTTGGATATTACGAGCTTTATTTCATTATCTTAAGTAGATATGGGAACTTTTTGGCAAGTTTAGAAACCTGTCTGCTACAGATAAGTGAGTGAAGTTTGGATATGGCAACTTTGTCTTGTCACAGTTTGTGAAATGGCCTTACTGTGAAATGTCTGGGTGTAGGGATACCATAAATAATATTTTTCTGGTCTAAAAATGAATTACCTAAAGTTTGTTGTTCAATTTAGAATTGAAAAAATATTATTTTTTTGTATAAATATGGATACATTCGACTCCTCTTTACCAAGTTAAACTGGGCACAGATAAGGCATATAGAACAACATACTATTTTTATAGAATGAAGTGACAGGATGAACAGGACATGTGCCTGATGGTAAGCAACATGCCTGCTCATAACAGCACAGCGTCACGCAGCTAATGGAACACGAAGAGCACAAATTATTACCTAGCACTGTGCTCAACACTCACAGGTAAAAAATACTTCTATACCCTGTAATTCATCTGAAAACATGGTCCGTCAAATCGGAACACAGTGATGTTTGCAGATTACTGCTTGGCGGTAGAATAACCGACAATGCAATGGTACTTCCCCAGGAGGACTTTGCGAAGAGCAGATGTAGGGCACTGCTAAATACTTGCTTGACTAGAAAATACCTATTCTTCAGAGTGTAAAAACACTGCTTCTGACAGATACCTAGTTCCATATTTTCCCTCTTCGGATTTTGGAAAACCGTCGTATTCGGTATTGGTATGCAAAAGCATGGGTTTCAAGAGTTTCTCCGTAAGGATAGAGTCAAGGCCATTATCCATCACGCTGGCCAAGTGCGGGTCGGTAGATGACACATGACCTTGAAAGATTCTAGGTACATATCGGTTTCCTCACGATGTTTTCCTTTACCATTTTTAAGTTAGCGGCATTACGCACATGACTTCAAAAAGACAGTGGTCCGCGTTGGATTCGAACCAAGGGCGCCAGTCGCCGTTCTCCCGACTAGACCAACCGTAACTTCTCTATTCGGTATATATTTATGAATACCAGTAAAACAACAATGTATTCTGAATAAAATTACAAACTATTATCACGGCTGACCTGCATGGAACATGAAAAGGGCGCGAATCACAATTGACAGTACAAAAAGCTGTCAAATTGACAAAGTGATTCGTCATAGCAGTGACAGCTGCGTGAGTGAAAAGGACGGGTGTGTGAATGAAAGAACAAATGTACGATTAAATGCGCGCGCGCAATGAGCCCAAAAATATTTCTATTTATGTTTTATTGATATCATTTTAATTTTGTGAAGTTTATTTCTCTGTGATTTTTTTTTCGGTCTGATTTTGAAGTCAAGTTCAATATACATTCTGTGGGATATAATATTATACTACAGTAAAATAAATACATGCAGTGTTGATACCTGTATTATATATTTTTTACAATTAAATTGTTAATTGTATATTGTCCTTATTCTATTTAGAATCTTAATTTTAGATTGTTGTTAACGAACCGAAGAGCAAGTAAAAATTATAAATTCAAAAAAGCAGTTACAACATAAATTGTCTGCTAACTGTTCTACACACGTCAAAGAAACTGCCCTCGGTGGCGCCTGAACTACATATTTCCTTTTGTCCATCTCAAAATTCGAGCTCAAACAATAAGAACTGACAATAAAACAATGTAATGAACCAAAAACCTTTGTTACTTATTCAAGTAGCCATAGACTAATTATAGAATTATACAAATCAATATTCAGTTACACTTGCACTGCCTAATTATCATACAACTCATACAGCTTTCATACAATATCTCATTAACACTTGCTACCGTATATTACTACCATAAATGCAGAGGTTTTAAACTTTGGGTCTATGGAATTGTAACTTGCCAGGTGGTGGTTACAATCTTGGTATCTTCAAGGCGAGAGTAAATCTGTCTTCTAGGTAAGCACACTCCATCGTAGACCGCATCATCGGTTAACATCAGGCGAGATGACATTCAAGTGCGAACCTATCACAGTAAAAAAAATACTTTTAACTCATGACATCGAAAATTTGTTACCATTTTTTTTTTGTAAAGGAACCTACGAGGAGTACTAGAACTACTAAGAAGGCAGCAAAGTAGTCTCAGGTGAACTCTATAGTCTACCACAAACTGTGGGCTAGGACAAAAAACAGACATTTCACCATTATATTGTAAATTTTAGTGAGATTACCTAACACCTTCAAAATTCGTATTTAGTGAGAACCGCAAAATGTTCTCTAAGAACTCTCCATTCGTCTCTCTTTTTTTCTTTCTGAATCTCTCCAATACAACCCGGATTCCTATAATAATAATAATGAAAAAACATCTCATGAGCAGTCGTGCTCCATCTTAAACTAGATAAACTACTACTTGAAACTACAATACAGAGGTAATAAATATTGTAACCAGGTGAAATCGCAGTTTCATTCGCGTAGTTCCCGATTCCGCTGTTATCCCGGGATTAAAAAAATAGCATACTTGTCATTCCAGACCATTTTCTATCCATATACCAAATTTAATCCAAATCCCTTCAGGAGTTTTTACGTGAAAGAGTAACAAACATATATCCATACATTGATACATTCTAACAAACTATCACGCTTCAGGATAGGTAATTACATTTGCGGGCAAATACAGAGTAGGGTGCAGTAGAATCATAGTAGTAATATAACTGAACAAAGGAAATATAATATAATAAGGTCAACTACAAAAACGCCCACCATAACGTTTATATACAAAAGATTTTAGTTTTTATTTTTCAAACATTTTTTTTCAAAAATTTTAAACACCATAAAAAGTTTAAGAAACACTTTACAAATTACATTCCTAGACTGACCAGTTCATCCAGAGCCCTCATTTCCATTACTAGCGCTCACTCATACATTTTTCTAGAAGATCCTTCAATGTTTTAGTTGTTGCTCTGTCAATGGCTCCGTTTCAGGGGTCAAGAATAGTGGTCGGCTCGAATTAACATTTTTCGTCTGAAATATGGAATAAAGTAGTATAATTTGTGAATGTTTTACTTACAGAGTCTGGAAGGAAATTTCCGATGGATTATATTTATAGATCAATACTTACGTACATAAATTCTTTAATAAAATTACACTGAACCTGACAAGAACGGATGGTAATTCTAGTATAAATGGCTTTGTATTCGTGTATTTTTTTTATATTAATATAAAGATTTCATTTATATATTGGAATTTTGTGTGTAACAAGAAAGAGTTGGTACATTTTCCGTAATTTTAAGACGTTCATTTTAAAGTCTGCTTCTACCATTTGTACAGAAACAGTTTTCCATTAAACATTCTCCACGTTTCTATGTACTAACTGGGCTACCTAGATACGTAGCCGGGAATCCACGAACTTTTGGACTGGACTCAAAATAATCTGCATAGAGAATGCCACGGTAGCGTTAGGTTTTAGCACCGGAATGTAATTTTCGTAGACGCTGCGAGTATTCAGGGCGTTTCTCAGGGAATTCCGCTCGTTTCGCTCATTCCGCTCATTCCGCGCGTTTCGCTTATTTCGCTCGCGAAGTCGTTGCACAACGCGTTATATTGTTTGCAATGCCCGAATTGTGGAGCTAAGGAGTTAACTGAATCGTTATTACGTGTCTAGAAGTTTGTAAATCTGATGCGTGGATGTTAAAATCGAATGGTTTGTTAGATTTTGAATCAAAGTAAAACAATCAAAGAGCATACATATTAAGCTATATTTGACTGCCTTGTCATAGATTAATTGTGTAATTAATTAATTGACTATTATTATTAATTGTATCGATACAATTAAATAGGGTACCGGACTGGGTCAAAAATACACTATTCTAATTAGTCCGTCAGCTAGATCATGGAAAAATATGGAACACGTATTTTTTGTTTTTTTCAAAATATTAAAAATTTACAAAGATTAAAAAATATTAAAAATTAAGAACATCAAACTTCGAGAGTGGGAGCGCGACGTCACTCGTAAGTAAAAATAGTAGGCACGAGTGACGTCACGCGAAACTTCTAAGCGCTGTATCTTCGTCATTTTTTGTTTGTGAAACAAAAGAAAAAATACGTGTAGGTACAATATTTTTTAGCAATCTAACTGACGGACTAATTAGTTTTTTTGAGGATTGTACCCTATTGATCAATGATTTTTCAGATTGTTCTATTTGCAAATATTACTTTGTAATTAAGACGTTTTCAAAGGAGACAATTAATTGCTTATAGAATTTATGATAGAGAGCATTCACATTTATATGATTTACATAAATAGTTGTGTTTTTACATTTTAAATAAATAAATAAATAAATATTGGTGGACAATTCACACACAACACCATCTGACCCCAAACTAAGCAAAGCTTGTGTGATGGCGGCCAGATAGCTGATATAATACTTATATAGGTTTTAAATACATACTTATTATACATAGAAACACCCAGACACAGTGCAAACATTTGAATTCATCACACAAATATTTGCACTGGGTGGGAATCGAACCCACGACCCTCGGCTTCGCAGGCAGAGCTACTACCAACTAAGCCACGAGGCCAGTCAATGTTAGGTTCTATCAATTTTAATTGGATAAATAGAACATTATTTATAGTGGTTTGTCTTTCATATATTGTTTGGCGTATAATATTATAGGTACTCATTCAAATAATAAAATTGAAATACTACCATCATAAAATGCCCCGAAGCTTTTTCATTCAACAGAATCATTAAGTTTTTTGAAACCCAAACACTGAAATGTATTAATACAACAGCACCATACAATTTAGCTTAAGAATTAACTGTATTACTTTACAAACTATAGAATGTAGGACGAATACACGGCAGCACTAGCCATAATACTATGGTGACTATAAGTTCAAAAAATAAGTAGACGTTTAGTTTGATTTCAAAATGTTAAGAATCAATTTGCTCATTATTAAATTCTTTAATAAATTTGATTATATGGGGTTCCATAAATCAAAAAAAAAAAAAAAAAAAACATAATTTGACAGCAGAAATTAGTGTTATGAAGATATTTTCAGCGTTCACAGCTTATAAATACATATGCTGTATATTCAGTGTTTTGTTTTACTCAGAGAGACAAACGCTGTCAAATTTTTGAGTGGAATCAGTTCGTCTTTGATATTTTCGTCATTTGTGGTGTCAAACAAACTCAACTAGTCAAAATTAAGAGTAAAATCAGGTTTCGTAATTTGAAGTATTATAATTTTGATCATTAATTTACTTATTATCAACAGATAGGTAATCTCTATCTGATATTTAATCTTATCTATTTTCTTCCCACCATTTTTCTTACTTACCATCTTTGGCACGATTATTACGTCAATTAACAGTTTAAATTACCGCATTAGTCATAAAATATGTTTTTCTAAAAACAATTTTCTCAATATTCATAGTACCCGTGACCAAAGGCAGCCAATACTCACTAAGTCTACTTAATTATTTTAAGTTATGCTCGTTTAGCTTATGTACATAATTTTACGGTTTTTAACAGCGTATACTTTACATTGGCAACTTTTGTCGCTGTTCTTATTGTTTTCGTATATTGTATTAATTGCTCGGCCATTGTTTTTTTTTGCCTCTTTATCTTCAATGACGTTTTCAGGTTAATTTCTTTGTTAGGGGAAGATTTATAAGTATGTGTGGATTCAGGTCGTGGTCTAGTGCAAACAGCCGGGACGAATTGAGACATTGTGGTGATTTGTGCTTCTATTTTCGAGACAAAGCGTGTCTGGAACTGTTTGGTTAGCGGACGATGAGGACTTTTAGTCTGTGGATTTTTTGTATGTTTTAAAATAATTTTCTGAATTTTGTTTCGGAATTATCTTTCGTTTAGTTTTTGTTTTATTGGAACGTTCTTATCGCGCCTTACATGCTCTTGTGGATGGAATATAGACGAAAGTAGCGTTATAAGATTTTTTCTAACACTTGCTTTTGTTACAGCCGTGTATGAAGTTCGTTCTGACTGGGCCCATGAACCCGTCACGCGTTTGTATGTAGTAAATGTTGTAGATTTATATGTACTTACCTTGTACCTACTTACTTACGTTGTCTTAACTGAAAGTTCAATCTTTATGTTATTAAATATCTTGGATATTTAGCCATTTGTGTTCAAACACGTTTTAACAACAGTACTGACCAGTCTGAAATTTTGAAAATTTTTGAAAATTTTGAACGAGTATGTAAATAGGTATAGGTAAAGATTTTCTAAGGAAAGAGCTTTTTTCTAAATTTTAGGCAAAAAAAAAACATGGGCAAATGCTAGTGTCCATAATTCTTATTTAGAACAATACATTGTAATTTTTTTTGTAAATCAGGCAACAATGACGCCGCAATTAAATTCTTGGATCGTAAAAACACAAAATCCGCATCAATTATGCAATTTTCGGTGGTCTCTAATCATTTTTATAACAATACCTCTATTAGACATTCAATACACGATCTCTACCTACCACGGGACTATTAACGCTTGTCCGATGTAGGTATTAGACGTGATATGGTCAACTGACGTACTACAATGAGTTATTGCGCAATTTTCTATAAGCTATTTGCATACACGCTTATGTATTGTTTAATTTATAATAGCATACTTACGCTGACTGACAATTGATAGAAAGGTTATATATGGGTGCTTCGTTGTATGTAAAAAGTACGATGACTTTGTGGGCGTGTACCGAATTGATACTGTTAGGAATAACTACGCCAATTTTAGTAAAAATCAGACATAAGTTTACAGGCGGGGTATTTAAAGAAAATATGAAAGCATTTGCCCTATTAATAGTTGTTACTTTAAAACTAGAAGTAGTAGTGGTTGTCCTCTTTGCTGATACCGCCTGGGGTAGTACCACACGTTTGTCAGCTATTCTACTGCCAAGTAGTATATTACTACTAATGTAATATTTGACTGTGTCTGTTTTGAGGTGTAATTGAAATTATAGGGCTAATAGTTGAAATAAATCGCCTTATACCTTTGGATGACCAACGCAGTGCAGTGCTAAAGCTGAGTGTGCTGTGCTGTTATGGGAAGGAGTGTTGCTTACCATTAGGCGCATATTTTACTCGTCTTGTTGCTCTATATTATAAAAAGTATTACCCTGAAGTAAGCAGTGCGTTAGCGTAGGTAACAATTTTCATGGTGTCAAATTTGGGTGTGTGCGCGCGCATTTAAAAAAAAAATTGGCAGTCATAGGAACTGCCGATAGAAGTGAAAACTTATAACTTAGAATATTATAGCTTACCTTGGAAACTACACGGGTGTAACTGGAGGGCGTGACCTGGCCATCATGGCATGGCCATCTAGAAATGCGTCAGCATTTCCTATTGGCTGATGCATTTCTAGATGGCCATGCCATGATGCCGAGGCCACGCCCTTTCAGCATTTCCCATTGGCTGACGCATTTCTAAATGGCCAATAGCCATGGTCCCGAGTTTATCCGAAGATTTCTTATCATATCCGAGCGTGACGCTAGAATCCTATTTACAACGCACGAAATATCTGTCTAGGCGTGCCTAAGGAAGTTTTCACTTCAAAAATCGGTGATATTTTTTCATCAACGCGCCAAAAGTGAAATTGCGAGCAACAACTAGTCTACAAACCAAACACAGTTAAATACAACAAACACTAAAACAATGTAAAATAAAACACAAAAAAACTAAGGATTTACATAACACGTATTAAGTGATCACAACAAACAATAAATTTCTCGATAAATATAGCATTAAAAAAATAAATTGCATTAAAGTCGCGAACAGAAGGAGAATGAAAACAGCCATTATTGTATGTTGTAAATTATTTGTAAATCTGGATATATCATAAATCTACCGCGCTGTTTGAAAGATTGTGCGTTACGTTTTTTATACTGTGTTAATGGTGGGAGATGAGTAATAAAGTTATTTGGATCTTTGCGAGTGGCGTTCCTCTCTTTAGTTAAAAAAAAAACGAGTAACGGCATAGTAAAGCGTCATTCAGCTATTAAATTTGATATTTCTACCGATAATGGTTTTGAATTTAACTGTCATATCGCCTGATATGCTTAAAAGAAAGCGATTCATTATCGGCATAAAGATGCCAAAATTGTATCCAACGGGAAAAAGTCTTAAATTGTACACCCAAAATTACTGTTTGGATCTGTACTGCTCTACACCGCCCAGAGACAAGATGACGAAAACTTTGCTACGTATGACATTTTTTAAATGAAATTTATTTTTGTTGCAATAGAAGAAACTTCAATCTGAAAACACAGTAGTGCTATCACTGTTTATGTTGCTTTAGCATTTGGCCACAAATTATCCTGATCTTAATATACTTAATACCATAGTCTATGAGCATATTTGCCTAGAAGATACAAAAGATGCATATAAACTCTACATTTTAAAGACTTAAACCAGGTTCAGATTGTCCCCAATGGAAAACACAGACTGAGATCTCACAATAGTGAAATCAAATGTGGCCACCAAGGCTTTTTCGTAGTATTATACACTGTAAAATGTATTATTAATTCCTGTAACAACAAACACTAAACTAATTCATTCGTCTGTAGCGTCACCCATCACGACTTAACTTGTGTCACCATCTGACAATAGAGAAATTAACGGCGCCGAGAAGAGGGGACGCAAAAATATTTTGATTAAAAATTTATTCCACCAGCCAAAAATATGGGGTCAGATAGGCCCCAGTTACTCTCGCAGTAACGGTATGGGGTCAGGCGTGCCCTAGCCGAACACCGACTAACTTATCTGTAACGTTGACCAAACAATAAAACTAAAATTGTCTATCAAAGAGTTTGTTAACCAGATAGTGGCTCCTTTTTACGAGTTTTTATTTAAAGTGGTGTATTGCCCCTGTGAGATCCGCCACTGACAGATGTCAATCTGACGTTTGTAAGGGATGTTGGTTTTTTTTTATTTGAATAAAAGGAGATAACGATTATGTGTTAGTCATTTGCATTTGCGGGATTAGTATAAAAGGTTTTGTTTGTTATTGTTTTTTTGACTTGACAATAAGTGTAACTTACAAAGTTATCAACTGTTTTTATATAAATATATATTTTTTGTATTATTTGCTCCGTAAGTTTACTTATTTTTTGGTAGTAGCAGTTAAATTAATCATAAACACTATCCTAGGCTTATTAAATATTAGTAATAGCATTTACACAGAGTAACAGCTTAGATAAGAATATGTATTGAATCTGCTTATTTTATGATATTACATTAATATAGTGAATATATCAACATAAACTCAGAATTTATTTCGTAAATTTATAGATTTTATTTGAAGTTTTAAATTACTAATAAATATTAGTACTAAAACCATTGTATTTTAACCATAATGTGTTTACAGTAAGAATAACAGTAAAAGTAACACCATAAAAATAACATTATATTTAATAACAAACCGATGACACCTTTCATAATGAGGCACCACTTTATAGGCGATCAATTTCTAAAGCTTTTTCTGAAATATAAAACTGATATTAAAATTATAATAACAAGACATGTAATAAAAATATCGATAAAATAACAATAAAATTAATGTTTCGAATCATAAAAAATGCCTCTATACTGTATATAATCCGTATTTATGCACGTTGTAAACATGCACATAAATGCATGTTTTCTTTACTTTACTTAAACAAGCATTGTCTTAATTTCGAAAGATCAATTCAATTCTTTATCTATTCAGTTACACTGATTTATTTTTTTATACTATAGCACAGTTATGAGGCGTTTATAAAACGCCAGGTATGAGTGACAGAAGGCTGAAAAATATTTGTCAAATTGTTTTTAACATTGACGTAAGCTTATAAAATAAATTAACCACAATGTAACATTAATACTGTCATCTTGAAAAAAAAATATTTGTTTTTTTATATAAATATGATTTTATTTAAATATCAAAATAAATCTACCGAAGCGATTAAAAATATTTGTTTTAAATAGTTTCCGAATACAAAAACATGTCCTATTTTCTAAGTCCATCATAGCCACTGCACTAGCAATGACAGTTGCACTCATACGAAAGGTGCGCTGCTTGTATTACAATAATTGCATATGACATACATATAAATATTAATAATGTCTGTCTGTGGGGGATGTAGTTTAATAACAGTCGCTTGCGCATGTTAGCGAACGTTTTTGAGATTTTAATAATATTAGCGCATCGATATTATGATTTCGATCATAAGCATGGTGTGACAATTTGGAATTCGAATAAGAATAGATTTTCGAGTATAAATTAATAATTTTTATAATAATAAGATTCGAATTAATATGTTTTCGAATACCTATCTCAAATATATTGACTCTTATAATAGTAGGTACTCTTATTATAAGTAGGAAATATTTTTCCGATCATTTATAAATGTTTTGGAAATTGTAAGAATTAAAATTAATTAAATAAATTTTCTTTTTTTCAGGTAAGCACTACAATGAAACACGACCTGAAATTGACTCCGACGGTAGGTTTTATGAAAAAAAATCGAGTAAGTGTAAATCGAATATTACTGTATACCGAATCGAATAGTACCGATTAACAGTTCTCGCTTTCGTGATTTTAAAATGACTATGGTGTTCTATCACTTTTAGTAATTAAACTAAATATTAAAAAGTTTAGGCGTCATGAATTATATTGAATAAAATCGAAACACTACACATCGATATATTTATATGTAGGTACGTGATTCACACTATTCAATTTCGTGTTTTTGAGATAACAGTGTTATTCTACCTCTTAGAATTTTTTCTCTATTTCTAGGCTACGTTACATCTAAAAATATTAAATACATTGGTATTTTGATTAAGTGAGTTTGCGTGTTTGAACTTTGGCTTTGTCTATACGCTGTGTAAATTCCCAAGGTCGAATTTGATATACGTAGCTATGTAATGGCGAACCGTAAACCTGTTCAGTACATAACTACTAAATACTAAAAAGTGTTAAAAATGTTATCACAATTCATTTAACAAAATTCTCAGGGTGCTAAACCCATTTGTCTAAAAAAATGGCCGCAAATTCTTTGATACGTACGCAAGCTAGACCGGTAGCCGTTACAGAATGGATACTTATCTCACGTTCATCTAGACTGGTTTACTGCCTAAACGAAACTACTATTTATTGCCTTAGGCTTATCTGGATTACACAGGTCAAATGCCTTACAATACATTAAAAAAAACTTTGTGTTTTGACATTGACACAAGATTTTTTTATCTGTGGAATAGCTGTATTCAAATTTGGCGGGAATGCCTTTATAAAGGTTACACTAGTTAACACAGTAGGCTTATATTGCCGTTGGTATCAAGTTGATTTTAGATATCGACGGCAAAAAGGAAACCTGCTGTAACCCACAAAATGCAAAATATTCACCAGAGCCAATAAACTTCTGGGATTTTACAAAAAAATCATAACTCAAAAACTATTATTCCTATAAATGTAATTTTTAGAAACAAAATGTATTATTTGATTGTTTGTTACAAATGAAATAACTCAAACTTACCAAAAGTTTGTTTTTGTGGGTTACAGCAACATCACTTTTTTTCTCGTAGGCAAAAATGCTATAAATGAAGCAAATGAAAAAATATGGACTACTCCAAAAGAAACATTAATTCAAAAATATTCAAAATTCATTTATTTCAGGTGACACAACCCATATACAATAAAATTACATACAACAATTAACAGTTATCATTTTCACTAAAATCAATCTATTAATAGTAATAATATAATCCAATAGATCTAAAATTAGCAATAAATAAAATAAAAACATGTCAATAGTTAATCATTCATTCTCTTACATTACGTTACATTATACTTATAAGCAATGTTGTCTTAGTAACGTATGACCATTATTTAATTTTGTAATTTCTGATGCAAATAACATTAGTATTTATGTCTAGGTACACTTGATTGTCTTTACTAATAAAAATTATTAGAGTTCAGTAAAATAAAAACGATGTAAGTGGGATCATATAAATTTGACATAACTTGAATACGTTTAGGAACCACCATCACTACTAAATCGGGATTTTTTTTTCAATCAAGAATCAAAATGTGTTTTTTGGTTTTTTTTTTCAACAAAAATGATAAAATCGTAATTTGAAAACTTTAGGTAACCTACCTTCTGCCTTAGGTTTTCGGATCAACCGTGATGCTCAACAATGACAGTGGTGTTGATGTATTTATGTATTTGCAGATATCCAGGGCAACAATAATAACTTTAATAGTGTTCCAAATTCAAACGTACTGTCTGTCATTTGACTAGTTAAAAGTTTGTAGCTAGTTTGATGAAGCTTAAAAACCTTGTAATAAATTAAGAAAAACTTTACGACTTTAGTTATCTGTGACTGTTTTTTTTTGTTTTACATAGAAAACGCAGCTCGAAGCGTTTTGGCGGGAACGTGAAATACACTGTTACATAATATCTTATTTATGTCAACCAATTTTTGAAGTGAAAACTTCTTTTGGCGCGCTACAGACAGTTTTTTCGTGGGCTGTGAATTGAATTCTAGCGTCACGCTCGGAAATGATAAGAAATCTTCAGGTAAACTCGGGACCATGGTCATTGACTATCTAGAAATGCGTCATTTCCTGCTGGCTGACGCATTTCTAGATGGTCATGCATGGCCACGCCCTCCGGTTTCACCCGCGTAGTTTCCAAAGTAAGCTATCAAATTCTGAGTTATAAGTTTTCACTTCTATCGGCAGCTCCTATGACTGCCATTTTTTTTTATAAGTTTGTATATCTACTTCACCTCCATATTACCTTAAGGATAAGTGACGATGCAGTCCATGAAAATATTAAAAATATTAATTCCAATAGTTCAACGTTTAGACTATTACTAAACTTGAAACATATTTTACGTGTGGGAATCGTTGTAACAGTGAGGCGCCACTAATAAATAATTTGATACGCGGCCATAATTATCACAACAATAGCCAAGTGTCACTCACACAAATAAATCATGTCATCAAACAAATTACTTTAATTCTTCCGCTATAAAACCTAAGTTAGGTATTAGACGCGGCCTGTTTAATTCCACTCACGAGTCCTGCCCCTCTGAGGCGACATTTTATTTAATCAAGAACACTTTTTAACATTCCTACGGCGCCCTCACAATATTTTCTAGACGTGTCGGTAAAAAAAGAATAAAAAACACACTTCCTGGTTCATTAGACAGAGTGCACAGATTAAAAATGATGGATTCTCAAATGTCGGCGCAGTGTTGCCAACTTAACAATAAAAGAGGATTTAGCATTTTGTGTTTAGTAGATAGAATGTCAAAATGTTACACTTGCTAAATAAATATATTCATAATACTTAATCATGTGTGTTTTGTCATTAAAACGATTAATTAATGCCATATGTCATATAAAATAAACATTTTTAAGTTCTTATTCGGCACAGAAGAAAATACTAAAACCTATCCATTGTTTGAAAGGGTTTCAAAGTGTTAAAAAAAACTAATTTTAAATTATTGTATAAAATTGTTTTGACTAGACTACACATAATAAATTTCATCGTCGTGTTAAATTGTTACAAATTAGATATAATGTTAATTATACTTACCTGGCTCATTCTCTTCATAGAAAAACATCGAAAGCGATAAAACATTGACATTGGAATTAAAATTACCTAATACGAATTATGGTTCCGGTTTTAATGAAAGTTAAATTTGACCACCATGAAATTATGTGATTACTATAAAATGTATATTTAGACCTCATTTAACTCATTTAATCCACCCAAATAGGTTTTATTCTCTATAACAGTTTACGATATGGTCGCCTCATCAGTAAAGACGTTAAGCTGTTCAAAAATATTTATTACGATTAAAATTTTTATTACCTAATAAAAATTTTGAATGAATCTCTCTTACGACCTTTGTTGGAATAGGTCTAATTGACCCTAAGTCCAAATTTTAACGATCGAAAAAGGTCTCATAAAATAAAAAAAATAAAAAATAAAAATCGTCCTGTGTCACGACAAGCTGTTTATTTTTTTGGTCAAAAAACGTAATAATCTTACAGCAGTAAAATACTATTGGACGTTTACGACAAATTCACACAAGACCTACTTAATAAATCTGACAAAATTTAAAATTTATGCTCGCGAACGCAGGACGAGAGTAAAAAAAGATTATTTTACGAGGTAGTAAAGCCGCTTAGAGCGCGAGATTCGTGAAAAATCCATTTTAATTAAAGTATTTTTATGATTATTGTGATGAAAATTAAGAAAGATGATTTCCTTTTAATGGCCGCCATGAAAACTTTCGTCGGGAACGTTTCGGGGGTGATGCTGTGAAATATGTTAGTCTGTCGCAAATTGTTAGTTTTCGCGCGATTTTATGATTATAAATGTGTTTTTACTATTTTTAAATGGTCATACTTTAATCTTAAATATATTAGGTACGTAGACCGTTTTCTATTTCATCATTAATCATAAAATTCAGGCAAGAAAAAAAATAGCACGAAGAATGTTGATCATACCAAAATTACAATAAAGTGGCCAAGTGCGAGTTGGACTCGCCCATGAAGGGTTCCGTTGCAGCAAGTAACATTATATACATAATACACATAGTTCTTGTAGTTCGTTGTAACTTTGATCGAAGTTTCAATAATAGTGTATTTATGACGTACTAAAAAAAAACTACTCATAAGATCGAGTTCGAACTAATTTTCGTTGGTAGTTTACATGGTAATGTACATCATATATTTTTTTTAGATTTTTCATTCTCTTACTTTAGAAGTTAGAGGGGGGGGGACACACATTTTACCACTTTGGAAGTGTCTCTCGCGCAAATTATTCAGTGTAGACGAAAATGATTCTAGAAACCTCAACATCATTTTTAAAGACCTATCGATAGACACCCCACACATGTAGGTATGATGAAAAAAAAAAATTTGAGTTTCAGTTCTCAGTATGGGGGGCAACCCTAATTTTTCTTTTTTTTAAATTTTTATGTTGAAATCTTAATGCGGTTCACAGAATACATCTACTTACCAAGTTTCAACAGTGTAGTTCTCATAGTTTCGCCAAAAAGTGGCTGTGACATACGGACGGACAGACAGACAGACAGACAGACAGACAGACATGACGAATCTATAAGGGTTCCGTTTTTACGTTTTACGGAACCCTAAAAACAAAGACAATGAAGCGTTTCTAAAATGTCGTAAACATTTTCACCTTTCAACTTATGGCTGTCATTTTAAAAACACCGTATTACGAGACATCTTTACACAAAAAAACTTTGATCATTATCCAATCAGAAAACAGATAAACAGCGTTCCTACTTCAAAAAAGAAAATTAGAAATTGAACAAACATTTGAATTCTACAGATAAGGTACGCTCAGTCTTGCCAATATTAAAAATGCATTTGGCTGCATTTCCCCGGGTTTTCTCGAACGTTCCTTAATGACCCTGAACATTAGTTATCTTTAAATTACGCCTGGTATGTACGCCCTAGAGGGTCGAAAATATAAGGATTGAAGGGAGTAAAGTATGAAATCTATGTTTAGGGAGCCACTGTAGAGTTTTTTGAACAAAACTGATGTTCTACGTCGGAAATCTTTAGTTTATTGTTAATTCAGATGTAGTTATGTTTGTCTAACTGGTAGGAAAGTCTAAGGGTGGTAAAAGTGATAAGGAATTTAAATAGGGACTCTTATCTAGAGAAAAAGTAATTAACTTTCTTTTTTTGTCTTAAAATTAGATCATTATGGGGGTGGTATTCAGTTTATGTTTTATTGTTAAATGCATGTTATACTTTATATTTTCTATCTGACTTCTCGTAACTCGAAGAAGCGGCAACGTCTCATGGTTGATGTTCCAAAGACACGGACGGAGAGGTTTGACTCTACTTTTGTGATATAAGAACGTCTAGGCTGATAGTTATAATCTTGGTGTCTTCAAATCGAGAGTGAATCGGTTTCTTCTAGGTAAACACGCTCCGTCGTAGACCGCATCGTCACTTAACATCAGGTGAGATGGCGGTCAAGTGTAAACCTATAAAAGTTACAAAAAAAGTCATTGTGCAAGTCCATATCCTGAATTACCAGGAATTAATTGATTAGTTCAATCATATTAAAAGGGTATCAATGCTATTTTTTGTTTATACAGTGTCTCAAGTTGCTTGCTAAATGTCTAACATTAACTTCTCAATTTGCACTTTTATTTCTAGTGTCGTATCTAAACATTTTTTTTGTTAATATTTACTTATGTTTTCAAATAATAAAAACAGTCACATAATGGCAATAATTTCATCCAAGTTTATCATCAACATTCCCATTTTTTCCTTCTCCGCACTTTATTTTTACAACTGAGACGAAAATATACAAAACATTAACGCAGAAGCGAGATGGTTACAGATTAGAGAAGCAAAAAGAAAATTGTATTGTTCCAAAGCATTTTCGAAGACAGTTTTAATTTCCCGAAGGTAATTTATCTCGTGACGTTGGCAGCACGGTCGATATTATTTTTTTCTCCGCTCTAGGGGCGCGAAGTACCCCGCGACGGTTTTAAATATAGAACCATATTTTTGAAATATGGAATGAATTCCTTTGCGGGTGGGAATGCGCGGGATTCCGGTAATACCGATGTGTGCCAGTATTATTTTTAAAATAAATTGGGATCACTTTAAATCCTGAGAATTTTGATAAATGCAGTGACGCACTTACCGCCGTAGGTACTCAAAGTATTTACTCAAAGCTTACACAAGTCAAAGACCTATCATTATTTTTAAAGTAATGCAGTCCTCTAATCAAGGCAACGTATAAATAGGTATGTACATAGATTATAAAATAATTATTTATCGCGTGGGCGAATGGTCTCGATGACACGAGCCGTATCACCATACAATCGTCACGCGTTCTCTGTTTGCAAATCGAGGCGGGAAAACGCCATTGTAAAGATTAGCATTTTTTTAAATAGTGTTCCAAATTCGAACATGGCGGCGACTGTTGGTGGTCTTGTTTAGACGAACTGTCAGTTTTTAATGTGTCAAATTACGAAGCTGTCATGTTGTGCTCACCGTCTACACCAAAAAGGTTGTATTAAAATATGTGACTGGTAAAAAATATTGTACTCGCTAGGTAATAAAACCATTGTTTTTGCTAACGATAGCAATAGTTTTGGAAACATTTGTTTTCACACGTAGCTTCATTATTCCTGTGAAATGTCTATTTATCTCTAATAACTTCGTGTGTAGGATCTTATGAGAAACTATTTTCTGCCAGCGATTTCATCAACCTATAGTTGTGAAATAAGCTATTCACTTAGGACTCTGCATTTTACGATAAGAAGTAAGTAGTTGTTATTTCAGATTACAATCTCTCTTAATTCTGATTTGTACTGTTCTTTTCACGTAATTGAGTAACAGGCATCCAAACTTTCTCATTCATAATATTAGAATGGAAAACATAAAATTCATTGTTTATTTTATTAAAAATCCATCGAATTTCTGTTTGTGTGTCCACACATACAGAAAATCCATATCTTATGGATAATAATAACGGTACATTATGCAAGTATTAGGTACCTACTATAAAGATTACTGTGTTTTTACCGAATAGGGAAATTATTAGAAGGAAATTATAAAATACTAGCAGCACCCCGCGGTTTTACCCGCGTAGTTCCCGTTCCCGTTGTTTTTCCGGGATAAAAAGTATCCTATGTGTTCTACCAGACTATAATCTAACTGTGTTCCAAATTATAGCACAATTCGTCTATACGTTAGGACGTGACTGAGCAACAAACATCCAAACATTGACATTTATAATATTAGTAGGAAGTAAGATAGCAGGATGAGTAAAAATTTATAACAAATGACAGACCAAACATGTATACTGGGTTATTGGATCCACATTTGCGAATGTGTGTGTGATTATCTGCATGTGCATGTGTGATTAATTAATTTAAATTCCATCACAGTCGGGGAAACATCTTTAATCACAGCAAAGTTAGGTTCAAGTTAACCGCACAACGCCACACTTCAAGTCCCAACTTCAAGATAGCTTCGTGCTTTTAAAGTAAATACAAGTGAGTAAAGAGGCTTTAGTCTTCCGCGGGGCTTAGCCTCGCTTCGCTTCACGCCACTTCGCTTCGTTCGCTTCGCTGTCGAAGCGATTCAGTATACCTCCCTGACGAGAAATAGGGACTTTGCTTGATGCATTGCATAAGGGAACTTTGCAAGGAAACAAGTAGGTTTTGTAGTGGTAGGGCTCTTTATAGAGTCCACCTGACAAAGTATTACAACTTTGTCAGTTATTTTACCGCCAAGCAGCAGTGTGCTAATATTAATATATTCCGGTTTGAAGGGCAATGTTTCCAGAGAAATAATTTCGCTAAAAACGAGTAACGAGAGCAACGAGCGCAGTGCAGTGCTAGGTCGAGATTTAGACTGTCGTGTTCAAATGCCATGGCACTTGACTGTCATGGGCGGGCTTGTTGCTTACAATCAGGCGCATGTCTTGTTCATATCTTCAATCTAAATTATTAAAAAGTAGTGAATAAGTGAAGCCGACGTAACCTGCATGTTGTTAAGCGACAATGCGGTCTACAATGAAGTATGCTTACCTAAAATAAACCTGTTTACTCTAAATTTGAAGACAGCAAGATGGTAACCATCTGGAAAAATCCACTCAGCAAAAACATTCCACAGCCTAAACATACTTATAACAAAAGTAGAGACAAACCTCTTCGTTCTAGTTTTTGGAATGTAAACCATGAAACGGTGGCGCTTTTTTCAGGTATGAGTAGTCCGATAGAAAATGGAAAACAGTTTCATCAGGGTAAGCACGCTCCGTCCTATACCATATATAGTCTCTTAACATCAGGCGAGATGGAGACCAAATGCATTGATATAAAAGTATGCAATACCAATTATAACTGGCGCCACTTCCGTATTTTGTGGCAATAAACACAAGCCATTGTATAAAAGTTCATAACTTTCGCCAAAGCCTGAAATGCTGGCACGAACTCTATGATATTTTCTCCTGTATGTAATTTTAAATCACGGTTTCAATCATGGCTCAATTTACGAGCTCGGGATTGAGCTACTTGCCGTCATACGATAATTAAAAATTGTAAAAACGTGCTTAACGTCGATATATCGATAATAAAGGCCGCTGTAAATCATCGACGGCACGTCACTAGCGGTGGTAGTGATGGGAAATTATGCGATCAATTTTAAGGATTACGTGTTTCGTTTGCGAATTTTAGTGATGCTCTTCAAGCTGGGAATTGATTATTATTTTTTATTTGTAGCTCGAAAAAAATATATCGTTTCGTGGTTGATGTTCCAAAGGCTTGAACGAATAAGTTTGACTCTCTTTTGTGAGAACGTTTAGGCTGTAGAATGCATTGCCGTAGTGCATTTTTCCCAATGCGGTAGTTACTACAATTCTGCTGTTTTCAAATCCACAGTAAATTGATTTTTGAAGTGAAAACTTCTTTTGGCGCGCCTAGACAGATTTTTCGCGGGGTGTGAATTGAATTCTAGCGTCACGCTCGGGTATGATAAGAAATCTTCGGGTAAATTCGGGACCTTGGCCATTGACCACCTAAAAATGCGTCAGCCAATGGGAAATGCTGAAAGGGTGTGGCCTGGCCATCATGGCATGGCCATCTAGAAATGGGTGAGCCAATGGGAAACGCTGACGCATTTCTAGATAGCCATGCCATGATGGCTAGGCCACGCCTTCTGGTTACACCCGTGTAGTTTCCAACGTAAGCTATTAAATTCTGAGTTTTCGCTTCTGTCGGCAGTTCCTATGACTGCCAATTTTTTTCTAGGTAAGATGGACGCTCTATTATAGACCGCATCGTCGCTTAACATCTGCTGAGATTAATATTTCTCTTGCAAATTTAACGTACGTTGAAATAAATAAATCTATGAGAAAAAATATGAAGAATTAACTAAAACTTTACTATAACTAGGCTTACGTGGCCTACATGACAAAAACAAACGAAAATCGTAGCGAGGTAAAAGTACCAGGCGCGCATAAAGGGTAAAGAGCTAAAGAGTCACAGGTGTATGTTGCATTAGCATAGCGCAGACAAAGGCAGGGAATGCGCGACCGCCGCGAGCTTCTGCCGCCCTGCTGCTATTGTCATAAATGCTAATGAATATTAGGAATTTACAAACAAATGGGGGATCTTGTTTGCTTTTTACGAACGTTTTGAGACAGAGTTTTTATTATTTTAGTAAGTTATGTGTCCCTGGTGGTAGCGGAGGCGGTGGCCTAGTGACTAGACGCCGTAAGGTTTTGAATCCTCGCTTGGAGCCTCTAGTTATTTCTATTATCGTGAGGAAACTGGCATGTTCTTCAAATCCTAAGAGGTCAACGTCATCCGCTAACCCGCACTGGGCGTGCATAGCAAACTTTATCCTAGTACCTATACATGAACCTTTTGTAGTGGTAGGACTCTTAGCAGAGTCCGCCTGGGTAAGTATCACACTTTTGCCATTTATTCTACCGCCAAGCAGTAATGTGCAAACATTACTGTGTTCCGGTTTGAAGGGCAATGTTTCCAGTGAAATTAGAGGGCTTAGAGATACAACATCTTAGATCTCTGGGTAACAAGCGCAGTGCAGTGCTAGGTAATGATTTGGACTTCTCATGTTCCAATAGCTGCGTGTCACTGTGCTGTCATAAGGTAGGCATGTTGCTTACTATCAGACACATGTCCTGCTCGTCTTGTCACTCTTTATTAAAAAAAAACCTTTGATACGTTGTTGCCAAACATTAAGTAAGGTGCAGTCAAAGCCTTCTTCATAAATTCTTTATGGATAAATAACGTCTGCTTTGGATGTGATCAGAACTATAAAATTTGGCATAAGCCAAAGCCTTATGAGACGTAAACGGTCATATAATAAAAGCTTTCTTTCATCTCAGAGTTTTAGGTTTGAGAGCAGAGACTGAGAGTAAAAAAATGGAATGTTAATGTAATAGTGAGACATAGGTTTTTTTTCAAACACGCTTTACGGAGTACCCTCAGTCAAGATGCTGGTCAAGCATTAACTTATTATCGATAAAAAAAGATAAGATGATGAACGGAAGAATGTCAGAAACATAATTAATCTCTACATAACCACTGTCAAAGAAAATCAAAGTTAATGTACCAGGCCCAATCCTGTCTAACTATCGAGAATAACACTGCTAACATCTCATTATCATGTAAATTTGTAGCAACCCACAACGCGAGCATAGGGCAACAAAAACCATTTTAAATGATCGTAATGAACACCGCAGAAAACGTAGGATTTTTAATTAGAGTCCAGCCCCTGGCAACACCGCAGGCTGTAAACACCGGCTAACAGCACCTTGTGTTGCTGTTAAAAAGTTAACGTTCCATTTTTGAACTGATTTTGAATTAGTGGCGGCCTGAAGCTATTCCAATTATGAAATGATCGTGTCAAAAAAGTCGTTACATTTTTTTTCGAAAATAATTTATAACTATTATACCCAGCGGTCTCAACTCCGTTCAGGATTGCAGATTGAAGACAGACATTCATTCAGTAAAATAAAAATTAATAAAAATACATTTGTTTCAGGTAATTTAACCCACAATTATAAAGATTAACAAATTTGAGCAAGATTCATATATCTCGTAGATAATTCCACTGTCGCAGACGCTGATTTTCACGAATCGAAAGTTTTTTGTCGAAGCAATTTAATTACTTAAAGCTAGTGCGACAGATGGTGACTTTTTCACTGGTAGTTCCTTCCTATCGGTCGGTAATAAACACAACCATCACAAACTTTTAGAATTAAATACGATACTGGCAGGCCACAAAATATGTATCAAACATTCTAATTTTCTTAACCGAAAAAAAATAAAAGATTTTTGTGTACCAAATTGGAAATTCCCTAACGTCCACCCATTGGTTACTTTTTAAATCACTCCGTTTTATGGCAACGGAAATGAGATTTGTGCCCAAAATTCCGGGGAAAAATATTCCGGGCCCACAGATAAACGCTGACCCACGGAAATGCGTAGCCAAACCGAAAGAACGACAATATTTGACCGAATAATAATCCCACATATATCTCCTACTTTGTATTATAGGGTATTTCTGCTCTGGGGAGGAAAAGTCGGCATTATATCATGGGCATGCACAGATTTCCTCAGAAAACAAGCAGCGAATCAGCATAGGAATGGTTTGCGGGCAAATTCTCTGGGCAAATATCATTTTTATCATACGAATGGTTGGACCTAAATAACGGACCCATTTTACCATATATTTGGGCATATTTGAGGATGAGTTACTATTTATTCTGTGCCCGTTCCAAGCCGTGACGAGCACCTTCCCTCTATGTGTTTGGGACACGAAGAAGTATTTTAGTTTAGTCTATGAGGTTTTTGTGAAAAACGAGGGTTTTCTCTGTAAGGAAGGGAATTGATAAATGAAAGGTTGTATGTGTTCTGATTAATATGCAAAAAATATGAAGAGATACTCTCTGAACTTCGAGTTGGGATACAATGATGGTCTAGGAAGAAAACCCTATCTAGCACCTTTCATAGCAAACTTAAGACAGGTTTGATCTCAAGTTTCAATCAATTATGGTCCAATACAACATAGTGACATAGTACCTAGTCCAATTTCATAACTCTTGAGGTAGTCTCAAATTACTCCAGCACCTCTAAGTTTTTTTTGCAAGTTCAGATGTTCAAATTTGTCGACAATTTACGGTAAATATCATGAGGAAGCTAATTCCAAGAAAAATATCTTTTGAAGACATGAGCTATCCACTAATCCGGTTGGTAAATTTGGCCAGTGTGGTGGATGGTCTTGACTTTAAAATAAGGCTTCGAGTCTCTGCTGTGGAAGCATATTTAGGCTGCTCATGTGCATGCAGTCCATTTTAAATTAAACATATTGTGATTGATCTTACTTTTAGGCAGCCTGTCTTGTTGGTCTCACTTTTCAATACAGAATTTTAATTTTCAAATCAAAATTCAAACATTTGAATAAATCTTATTTGACTGGCCTCATAGCATAGTTGGTATTAAGTTTGCCAGCGCAAACGGACATGGATTGGATTTCCGCACAGAACCTATATTAGTGTGAAAAATACAAATATTTGGTGGAAGTTTTTAGTATCAAGATTATGTATTTATAAATTTATTATAACAGTTATTACCACCCATAACACAAACTATGTTTTGTTTTAGATAATTAAATTGACCCTAATTGATGTTATATGAAGAACGTGTCTAATAATTCTATACTATTTTAAATAGCCTATTCTAAGGTTTAATTCATTGGCCACCCACTGTTCTTGTAATTTTGGTAAGAATAAATAGATAAATCATTTGTGTATGAAATAACAGTAATCATTGCTAAACATTGCCTGACGGTATCAAAGAAACGTAATACAAAATACCGCCAGAAACACTTTGGAATAAAATATCGCATGAAACAAAAATACATAAAGACAGTTTCACAAATAGCGAATTTATTGTCAACATAAATTTCTTCCAATATACTTATAATACTTATAGGTTTCTTTTTAAATCAATTCATTATAAGCATAAATATGTTTGACCGCTATCTCGCGTGACGTAAATTTTACAGGTGCTTAAAAAAAAACAATTTTTATTCCTGTATTTATTTATTCTGCAATTTATTCGTTTTAGTTTGCAATACGGGCTTAGTAATATCAGTACCACCCTTCGAGGGGTGCGGGGGTGGAACAAGGGGTGAAAAGGGGGTAAGGATTTCAATATTGTGAATTCCTCGGATGGTCTCGCAGTGCGTGTAATGAATTTTGGGATTGTCTTGTGGTTTTTCGGTTCGTACCCTTCTCCCTTGTATACTGAGTTCTATTGGAGCAAAGTATATTATGTAAGATGCCTAGAGAACGGAAAAATGCCAAGAAGATTAGGTATGGGTTGTTGTTCTGGGGCATTTTTTAGTTTCGGAGAGGAGTTTAGATTCCCCACGCACTAGCGTGGGGAATTGAAAAGTCTTCGGTAATCTTGCAATATTTTGTGTTTTATTTTTCATTTGATTTTGGTTCGTGAAACTTAATAAGTAAAATAAAAAATTCGGTAAATAACGTAAAATGCATAATACAAAAAAATACCTACATTAAAAATATTTCAGTATCACACTGATTTGTTGACCATTGTAGGTACTAGCGGCTCGTTACGGCTTCGGTCGGGTAATGTCATATAATATAGAAATAATAACAATGTGAAATGAAACTAAATCTGATCATAAATTGAGCTATTAAATATTTTATCTCAAGTTGGTCTAAGTTAAGACTAACTTTCGTGAATATCAGTTCACTGAGAATGCGGGGAACAAACATTTTGAGACTGGATTATCGTATCTACATAAATGCTAATATTATAAAGCTGAAGAGTTTGTTTGAACGCAAGGATCTCGAGAACTACTTGTCGGAATAGAAAGATTCTTTTTCTGTTGGATAGTCCGTTTATCGAGAAAGGTTATAGGTTATATAACATTACGCTACTGTTAACAGGAGCGGAGCATGAATGAAAAATGTAACAAAAACGGGGAAAAATATTGCTTTTTGAGAGCTTTTGTTGCGTGACAGCATGTGTCTATCTTTTAAAGGTTTGCGTCATTAGAACCCAAGGTAACAGAATTTGTTCAAAATTTGAATTGGTGCAACCAATTTTCGATAGATGGCGTAGCAACGCGCGCACGGTTCAGCTAGTATTAAAATAAAACCAAAATTGATCAGCGCTATCAACCATGATATGGCGTAAAATCGGAAGCTGCCCGAAGCATCCAATATTAATTCAGGAATTTCGTCAAAAGACGTAATAATAGTTATTATATTAATGAATACGCTGCCCGTGTTACCTAATACTCGGTTAACTGCTCTTTTTATGATTTAACGCAGATTCTCCTCGGTATTACCAGTCGTAAATTACATGTAGATAACTGGCTAAATTGTTTAAATGGTTGTGTATTATTGTTTATGAGAGATTGTTTTTTTATAAGGAATTTAACAATTCAGTTTTTGAGTGACTGGCTTAGCAAGACGCCTGATGGTAAGCAAAACGCCTGTACACGCATAAGCAGCCCACTAAAAATGTTCCCACTGCTGGGACTGGGTACCTTCTCTCGCAAGGACAGAGTCAAGGCCAAAATTAAACACGCTGGCTAAATACGGGTTGGTGAATGAAATACGTCCTCTAATTAATCTTCTAGAATTCTTCTTCTAAGAAGATAGCGGTTTCCTCCCGATGTTTTCCCTAGATTCTACCCACATTGTCGGTTTCCTCACGGTGTTTACCTTCAACGTTTTAAGTTAGCGGCATTACGCACATGACTTCGAAAAGACAGTGGTGCGCGTGGTTTTGAACCCGGGGTCTCCGGATCGGCAGTCGCCGTTCTCCCGACTACACCGGCCGTAACTTTGACACAGTGTATAAACATAAGCGTTTAATTCACAGCATTGTGCTCGTCATTAGCTACTGAAACTTTTATAATCTAACGCGTTTTATTATAAACTGACGGTGTCTACATATTCACGGCGACATATAGATAGATCATAAGAGCATTTATAAAGCAAAGAGCATATGCCAATAGTGTTGCCAGTTGATTCCAATGATACACTCTCGAAAATAAAAATGCATGATCCGTGTTTACGGTTCGACCGTAAAGAGCGCATCACTTCGCCCCACCACGTGTCGTAAAGGCCTCTTCAGCTAACAATTTCCTGATGGTCTGTAAATAGTAAGTTTATTGTCTTTTTATGAGGTACTCGGACCGTAAAAACGAAATAAAAGAGCACCGCCGATGGTGATAATAAAAAAAAATAATTTTCGACTCATCTTCGTCACTCTCTCGCTCTATCTTACGCGAGAATATATAAGAGTGAAAGAGAGGTGAAGTTTATAGCGTGTCGCATGACCCTTTCCACTCATGGGGGTAAAGGTCGTAAAATGGAGCATAAGGATAATGTTTTTCGGTTTCCTATACTGCGCTTCATTCATGATTCCGTTTTAGTACGCTGGTAGACATGTAAATCCGATTGCTTTCGCGAGTACGAATCGACGTTTTGCCCCATTATGTGTGTATTACAAAGGTAATAGAAAAAAGAGCCATTTCCGATCCAAATACTTACCTTATACGAAGATTCTGTGTACGATTTTATGTGTGTGCATGATGCTGTAGGGTAGTTTGTAATTTACTGAATTGTGCGTTAGGTTTGTAATTGCGTTAGTAAAATTTGATAAATACTATGTTTTGATATGTTAGGCTTTTAATAATAAATACATAATGTATGTAAGTTTCGTTATTAGGACCTTGTAGTAGCCCAAAGTTCTAACGGCAGTAGAGGCCTTCTTAGAAAAATTGCCATACTTCAAAAATACTTCATAAATAGCACTACATTTAGTACCATCACAACAAATTGAAATTAAAAAGTAAGATAAAAAATAAAAAAGATTAGCGCGCGAATCCAAATTCAAATTTGGAACGCGATAAGAGCAGCATTAATTGCTTAGAGATGGGAAAGAGGACAGAGTCGCGGTTTTCGGATAATTCCGGAGAGTTCCGACTACATTTGTTCTGCTTGGGCGAAAACGCATCCTAATTCTTAGAGGGCCATCAGGAGACCTTTATGCGTTAATAAAGTTGCGATATAAAAAGAACGGAGGCGTCCGAGGGTGAAGGAAGGGTAACTTAAGTGCGCGTTTAAGGCGATCTAGAGGGCGTGCGAATTTGTCAGACCATAGACTGTGACGATTCAATTGTGTGATTAAATAAAGACAAGAGGTTCTATTGTTATGTTTCCGGTTTATTTTCGGTGTTAAATGGTTATTGCTTGTAAAACAAAGCCTCGTTTTGTTGCTTAAGTGGTTACATGAGAACGTAAGTTTTAGCTTTTAAATCTTTTTCTTGAGCACGTCTTAATCATGGGATGGTGTGGATTTCGTTTTTCAGTCGATCTTTGCTCCAATGGGAAAGCTTAGCGAGTTATTAATCCAATAATATTTCCTCAAAACAAAAAATAGGAGCAATGGTGTGTGTGACAACCCTTCACATAGGTATACGTTATTCCTGTTTTCATAATATTACTGTAAATCGAAAAGTAAGTAACCTTTGTGTTATTTTAGAGTGTAATAATTAAGATCAAAATTTTTTATCGAAATTTCAGCCAGATTCATTTTGCAGTGTTTTCATGAAACAGTTTCAAATATCCATACATACATCTAGAATTTTACTTGTATATTTATTAGGACTAAATGCAAACTTAAATATTAATTATTCTGTAATTAATAGAATCATAATTATAGGATCTTAATACACAAATATGTATTTTAATGATATATTAGGCATCAGACTACTATGTTCTATTTCGAAAAATTAAATCGTCTTCGTATCTGCATAAGTAGTTTGTAAGTAAATAAGGTTCGTAAGACCCCATACCTTCTACATTATTTCTGATTTCAGTATCCAGTAGAGAATATCTTGCGCCCTTCTGCTATTAAGAAAAAAAAGAAATCTGTTAGTCATTTTATCCGATCAGTTTAACAAATATGCTGCTTGTAATAAAACCCCTAACTAATTTAGCAGACGATGATGAGTCACTTGCTCTGACCGTAAACCCTGTACCATAAACTAAAACCCATAAAAACTTAATTGCCACCGCAAAAATGTATCCGAAGATAAACTGAAGGCAACTCTAGTGGCCCTAGTTAGCTCTAAACTAAGATGGCGATTTAGGGTTGACAGTTGAAAAAAAAACAACAAAATACACATTTTTATCATCAATTCGCATTACCAATAATTACACGTTATAGTATGCAGTTTTTTATTTTTTTTATTAAATGTGATATAATAAAAATAACTTGTTAGTGTGCTAGTGTTGTAATACTTTTTTATAATATAAAATTCATGATCTGCAAGATATGTTCCTGATGGTGAGTAATACGCCTGTCCAATAGAGAACAGTTCTATGCGGTTTGAACATGAAGAATCCAAATCACTACCTAACTCTCTACTGCACTCATTACATAAAAGATGCATAATATAAAAGATAGTTAATATAAAAAAAAACAATTGCCATTACCCGGAGCGGGTCATACTCGTTGCGCTATATTTAAAAAAAAAACCTATGCAAAACAAAACATCTTCAAAGTTCATCTCACGTGATAAAGTAATTTTACTGTTACAGCAAAGCACGCCATCTTCGGTTTTACAACCCTAGCTGTTAGACCCGGGTGTTTTATAGCTCATAGGGGTTTACTTAACGCTCATACAGATTTTATACATCGCCTGTGTGTTTGAGGGTTAACATTGTCTAGGTGGGCTGAGAGATTGACTGATAAGGTTAACTGTTGTCGCGTTAGGGTTAGGTGATGGTCTATAAACTTTGTTTTGATTGAGATTTCTAAGATTATTTACCTATTATTTATAAGACTGGCAACGTCTCGCAATTTATCACAAGGTTAATAGTTTTAAAGTTACTAAGTGTTAATTTTTTCATAGTGAACTTACTACATTGAATTTCTGAAAACCAAAAATATAATGAGTAAGTACTTTTTTCGCTTCATGTATAATTTCATTCAAATTATTTCAGCCTTTTAGGATATATGTGGGAATAATACACATACGCACACACACTTGCTCACACCCAAAGTTTCACCTTTATAATATTAATGTAAAAGGGTGACAAGACGAGCATGATGTGTACCTGATGGTTACCAATACGTACCCAGAACAGCACAGTGTCACAAATTGAACATGAAAAGTGTACTACCTTTTTTTTAAAATAAAAAGTGACAATACGAGCAGGATATCTGCCTGATGTTAAGCAACATGCCTGGCACTCAACAGCACAGTGACACGCAGCTATTAGAACATGAAGAGTCAAAATCATCACCTAGCACTGCACTGAGGTCGTCACCCAGATCTCTAAGATGTTATATATCTAAGCCCTGTAATTTCTCTGGAAACATTGCGTCGCCTCAAAAACCGGCGCTACCGATACTGATGATGATAAAGAAAATTCGTATATCTGTTTGTATGTCTTGTTTAGTACGTTGTATATCGAGGGGTGAAGCCACAATGTTGGGGCTTGTGCTTAGAGGCCCGAGAGCTGGTCATTAAACAGGGGTGGTTTAAGATGCGTGTAAGAAATGCTTAAGGATTGTTTGGATAGAAGGGTAGTTGTTTTCGATGTCAAGGTTTTTTTTAGTTATAAAAGTTAACGTATAGTACACAATCGTTTCACTCGTAAATATTTAAATAACATTGATACATTACATTTTAAAAATAAAAACCCTGGATTAACAACTATTTTGTAATTATTTTACGAAAAACACAAATCTGCTGCCTGACGGTAAGAACGACAAAGGAATAAATAAAAAAAATTGGCAGTCATAAGAACTGCCGATAGAAGTGAAAACTTATAACTCAGAGTTTAATAGCTTATATTGGAAACTACACGAGTGTAACCAGGGGGTGTGGCCTAGCCTAGTCATCATGGCATGGCCATCTAGAAATGCGTTAGCATTTCCCAATGGCTGACGCATTTCTAGATGGCCAATGGCTATAGTCCCGAGTTTACCAGAAGATTTCTTATCATACCCGAGCGTGACGGTAGAATTCAATTCACACGAAAAATCTGTCTAGGCGCGCCAAAAGAAATTTTCACTTCAATTATCTTTAGGCATGAAATTAGCTTCAAACATTGCCTTATAAAACACAGCGTTCCCATTAAAAAGTATCACAAATCTGTAGGTATTTTGTGCGAATTTTGTGTTACACGATTTTTTTACTAGCAGTCATCTACATTGCGCCACAATTACCTAGAAATTGTTTAGGTATTTAATTTAGTAGCTAATTATTCGCTTTCCGAGAACGCGGAGGATTTAAGTTTGTTTATTTTACGCGGAGAAAATAATCTTACGCCTTTATCAAAACACAATCTTAACAAACGGGCGTAATGCCGCCTTATCTTTGAAATGATCACCTGATCCCAGCTCTATGGTAGGTAAGTAAAGTGGACTCTAGAGCTGTTTAGACTTGGAAACTGTTCTTATTTTTAAAATGATATGTTCTGTAAATAGTACGTGTGTTGATATAGGGTTAAATAGGGATGTAATACTTTAATATATTGGAGAATCGGAATAGAGCAAGAGCCCGTGAACCCCAGACCTTCGTTATTCTATAAAAGCTGAAAACTTGTCAGCGCATGCTCCTAACACAGGTAAGAACGATGAACCATTGTGAAGTTTGGGTCATCCTGAGTTTGGCAGATAAACGGTACTAAGCCCCGGAGTCCCAGCAGTGGGAACTTTTAGTGGGCTGCTTACGATAATTAGGCTGCTAATTGTTACTCAAGTATTATGTATCAAAATCAGCGCGCATATTATGACGCAAGTAGAATTATAATTGCATGAACATTAACATAACATGGGTGTCTGGCAAGTATTTACCACGATGTTAAGTGTCTAGCAATTATTGGTGTGATTTTTAATGATATTCTGAAGGTATTACCAAAATATCAGATTTTTTAATTTGTCAAATTTAGATCAGTACACCTTTAGTACCGTTTATCTGCCAAAGCCACGATGATCCAACCTTCATCATGGACCATGGTTCTTACCTGTGTTGGGAGCATACGCTGACAAACTTTCAGCTTTTATAAAATAACGAAGGTCTGGGGCTAATGGGCTCTTAGTCCAGAAGGAATTGGGGGAGACGTTTAGACACCCAGCAGCGGGACCACTGAGGTTAATTAATAATAAAATAAAAACTGCTTTAAATATTGCAGTGTTATTAATGGTTATGTTTACGGTGTTTTAGTTGTCTTTAGCAAAAAAAACATACGTATATTTTAATGTTTCATGTGAAAAAAAAGAACTGAATTATTTTCTATTTTATAATTAGGTACATAATAATATTCTTTAAAATGCTTAAATTCTGCTTACAATATGGTTTCTTTTAACACAAAAATCTGTGTTTATTTTATTAGGTACCTACTTGTGAGTGAGCGGATAAGTAAATAACTTTGTAGTTGGAAAATAAGACACTGTCAGACCTTACAAAAGAGGCCTACACTACTAACCAAACACATGTAGAATTTAAATTATCGCTTCAACCTCGTGACCTTGGCCGCATGTCAATCACCTAAAAATCCCCAAAAAGTACCACAAAACTGTCGACAACACTTACGCATTGTAATCGAATAATCGAACACTCGAACGCTAAGTTATTTAGAATCGAGTCCCCTCGACTGTAATCGAATAGGAGACCGCCACTCGGCGACACTTGAGCCGAGTGTTACTTTGTTAGCCGATTTTTGCGAGGGACGTCTCTAGTCTCCAGGGTGTTGCCAGATTATGCAAAAGTCGTTCACACTTACTGCTTTATGGGCAGTGAATTTGACTAAGTTTCGACAGTTTTGCAAACTTTTATCCTATTTTCTGCAGAAGAATGCACTATTAGATCATCTTCAGTTGAACGACTTTTTACTACTTCTGTTTTACAAACTGACTGCATTCTTTTTGGGTTTGTTTTGATTATTATCTCACATGTTATATTTTCTTGTCTTCCTTGAGATACCGTTTCGTTTTGTTATAATAGTAAACACAGTTAAGGAACTTTTAGAAAAAAGCTAGTGTTAGAATAAGTTCAATACTAAACAAAAAAAATAAAAAGTAAGTAAATATGTCTATTTTGAACACAAGGATATTAAAAAATAAAAAATACTGTATCATAGTATCATTACACAAATATCCGTCTAAGAACAGCATGACAGGGAACTAACATTGTTTTCAGAAGTAATTTCTTGCAATTCTAAATATTAGTTCAATGATAAAACAAGATTCCAAGATAACCTCTCTATCCGCAGATGCCGACGCAATACAAAAACTAAAGATGGCGCGCGGACGTGCTGTCGCGCCATTACAAATTAATCGAGAGAAAAACTTCGATTAAAAACTCGTCTCTATTCGATTAATATGCACATCACCGGAGACGCGAAAAAATTAACGCTAGTGTCACAAACACTGAATAATCGATACCGAAACGATACTAGACGACTAACATGTTGTAAACGAGTCAAATCTGACTCGATTCATTGCGTATTCCGACGAGACACAATTCAATTTGAATATTTTGACGTGAGCTTCGAATACTAATACGGACGACAGTTTAGCAAATTGTATCTTATAGTGCGAGTTTTATGTTTTATTTATGAAACATGCGCTTGTGAATTTAATCTCAGACGGAATTTTGGAAAAAATCGAGGGAAATTTCACATCGATAGTAAAGATCTAATCTCTGCAGTTGTTTTCTACATTAATAATTCAACAACTGTTATAAATAGGTAAATAAAATAAGTACGCTTTATTGAACACACCAAATAAAACTAATTCTCAAGTTGAAACAATTTATACACTTAAACCTAGTGCGATACGTATTACTTACACAATAGTAGATATTATAGTTTTGACATAACGTAGTTAGGTAACACTAATAACCTCCTATTGATTACTTCCTTTTAGGCACACCCTGAGAGTGGATAAAGAAATGTGGAAAGTTGCAATCAGGGTTATGTCGTTGACAGGTGAGCTATGATTTAGAGGATTATAAAATTAAGTAAATACCGTGTATAAGTCAATAATCCTGTGTACAACCTCTTACTGACAAGAAATGCAACCTTTTGCAACCTTTTTATTTTTTTACTTTATAAAAGTATATAGTAAATCATTATTATGACGAAGTGAAGCGTTTGCTAAATGTTTAGATGTAAAATATGTAGTAGTGAAATTGCACATACAGTAATGTCACTATTTTTATCGTTGTGACTAACATGAGATTAGACATTTAAATTACATTTCATAAATTAATTTTCCTTTTATTGATTTAATTTTCTAATTATAAAGTTGTGTCAGAAGAACAACATACGAAATGCAAATGCGTGATCGAAATTTTTAGGGTTAGGTTAGAACAGAATTTAAGCCTGGTTGAAAATGACTGAGACGTTTTCGGAATGACAGAAAGATAATATAAGTGACAGTTGGATGAAAAATGTGAGAAAACATTGCTATAAGGTTATCAATTTTTTTGGGCAAATGTAAACATTCACACTACCTATGGCTTCATTCAGGACTATTGTTGATAGGTTGACAGGTTTTCTGCATGTAGATGCAGAAAACCTGTCAACCTATCTGACATTCTAAAAACAACTCATTATCATTGAACGAAGAAGTTGACATTTGAGTTCCATTTCACGCAGAGTTCTAGATAAAAGACATGATACGTTAAATAGACAACAATCTCATTTAAGTTCGCTTCCCATTCACACGCGTCTGTATACCCGTACGAGTATTCCATTCCAACTTTCGCTTGCGTCACTTAAAATTAATTGACATTCAGCTCTGAACATAGGACATGAGTTTTGGCAGCGTCTCCAGTGAAAAACTTTAAGTATCGGAAATAGAATCGAAATGAATAATGACGATATACCTAATGAACGGCGTGTGAGACTGTCACGAGAGTTAATTAATGCTGTGCTGGTTCCAAGCCTTTCCACGCAGCTTATTATGTTTCGTAATAGAATAGACACGGTAGACATTTGTATTTCATTATTTTTGTCTTTATAACTCGGTAAAAATGCTTTGACGTTTCTTTGAGTGAACATTTCAAAATGAATGAATGACGAGTGAACTCTTTAGATGTTTCGAGAATTTTTGTTAAATTGGTACATTTTGAATTTGGAATTCCGTCGTCGTGGGAAAGGTTAACAGCATGTGTCACTGTTTAATTTCTAAATACGACTCTAGTGTTGGGACTCGGTTTGAGATCTACCGGATACGGTGATAAAGCACTTCATGTCAAGATTAGATTTTTTCAAAATAAATATAAAACGTCGAGTGGTATTTACTGAGGCAGCAACAAGAGGTCCCTGTTCTCGACTCAATGGTGTTTGTTTAAAACCACTTAAAAACTCAATGGGTCTCGACAAACACGTAACTTCAGTAATCTGTAGTAACAATACTTGAGAATGTGTGCCCGATGTCATTCTGAGTTTAATGTTCACACTTTTGATATTTTATTTAAGTTTTGTGAAGGCGTTTTTAAATCCAACGTTTCGTTCAAAACGTAGAGCGTAGAGTTCTTATTAATGACATCGCACTGTTTTTTTATAATGTTTAGAAGTTTTTATTAATATAGGCATTTATGATTTTAGTTACAGTTTTTTAAAATTAATTATAATTAAAAAGCTAAACTTTAAAACTAGTCCAACAGTAGGCGGCCTTGCCGCTGAACGTAATAAAAAATAAAAGATTTTCATGAACACTGTATTTGTAATTAAAGCAATATTAAGTAAGTTTACATTTTTAAAGCAAGAATTTTGTTTTAAAGATAAAATGCAGATTTTTCACGACACTGAAGACGGCCACGATAACAATGGCGCCATAGTATTATCTCGTCCCAAATAGGCCTCTCCTGACTTTCGATACACAAACCTTGGCGTATCTTGGTGAACATCATCCGCGGCTCTGCAAACACTGACCGTAGATTAGATAACACCGGATGCTGAGATCTCACAGAACCAGCAACAGTTAGTACCCACTGTTTGTAGACGTAGACTACCGAACGATAACATGGGATCTTTCCATCCGTAAACCGGCCAAATTGTTTGGTCGTGGATTTGTTTTATCGCATCACTATTACGAAATGTCAAATGAAAAAAAAATCTCGCGCCTAATGTTTATAACAGTGTTGCAATTACTAATTTAAAATACGAAATGAATCAGTGTATATCTATACGGATTGAAAAAAACTGTTTTTATTTTTAACAGTGATGAGCCGAGCATAGAATGCGCTTGAAATGCAAAATAAAAAATCACTCGGCAAATGTTTTTAAAAGTGTTGCAAGTGTTAATTTGAGATACGAAATGAATCAGTGTCTAATGAAGCAGAAAGACTATTTTTAATAATTGTTTTTTTTAAAATAAAGTATGAGTGACGGGATGAGCAAAGCATGAGTCCGATGGTAACCAATGCGCCTATCCATAACTGTACAGTGCCACGCACCTATGAATATGAAGAGCACAAATCACGCAAGCACTGCACTGGGCTTATCACCCGGAGATATAATGTTTTAATTCTGCTCAGTGAAATCTCTGGAAACTACGTCGTTCAAATTGGAACACAGTAATATTTGCATATTAGTGCTGAGTAGTACATAGAACAACTGGCGAAGGTGTTGATTATTTCAATTTAAAAAAAATATATAAATCGATTTTATCAATCGTCATTACCTAGTCCAAAACGACCAACACCCAACCCAACTAGCACCATATGCCACCAACAAACAAAAAAAAAAGTGTTGTAACGATGTTCGAAAGGTGCGAATAATTTTTTCATTCGATTCGAAAATAATCGGTAACGCACCGATAATGTGCCAAATTGGAATTACCGAGCGTGACATAATTGCTGGTCACACGCGAAGTGTCTATCAAAATTATTTTCGTTTGGGGTGTTTTTTGGCCCCTCAGCATCGGACCCCTGGTTGCTCAGACGGGGGTCGAGTCTACCTCACGCGAGCCATCACTACACATAATTGTTTCATTATTCTTCTATTAACTCTACTCAAGCGGTAATTTATCTTTGCGTTTCGTTCCCTTCGATGCGTTTTGTTTTTGCAATATTAATATTGTCCTTGCTAAATCATGGATCGAAACTTGCAGCTGTAATCAAATATTTCTAAATACTCGTATATACATATTGGAAAATAAAAGTGTACGGCTATATGGTTCCACGCTTTTAAAATAGAATCTATAAGAAATGTGAAATTTAGAAATAAAAAAAAAAACATTGGCAGTCATAGGAACTGCCGATAGAAGTGAAAACTTATAACTCAGAATTTGATAGCTTACCTTGGAAACTACACGGGTGTACCCGGAGGGCGTGGCCTCGCCATCCTGGCATGGCCATCTAGAAATGCGTGAGCATTTCCTATTGGCTCACGCATTTCTAGATGGCCATGCCATGATGGCGAGGCCCCGCCCTTTCAGCATTTACCATTGGCTGACGCATTTCTAGATGCCCAATCGCCAAGGTCCCGAGTTTACCCGAAGCTTTCTTATCATACCCGAGTGTGACGGTAGAACTCAATTTACACCCCACGAAAAATGTATCTAGGCGCGCCTAAAGAAGTTTTCACTTCAAAAACTGTAAATCCAAGTTTGTAAAATTACTTTAGAATTAAATTTTACCTCTGTGTTGGCAAAGTGGAAATTAGGTACGTCAAAATCTATAAAATTCTCCCGGAAAACTTGCCAAGTAACAATACCCAAATGGCTGAACTATTACGTTATCACTGTAGCTACAATGAGAAAGAAATTTAACTTCAAAAAGGTATCAGATATCTTGTTTTACTCGATAACTTTCATCTACTTAGTTCTCGATCTCAGAAAATCTCTGTTTTTCAGCCGCAATTTCTTCACTCTTCTTGAGACCATGGCCGATGTAAAACGTTACAAACTACTTGGTTACAAGCTCCTTTCTCAGCTTCATTTCAAATAGTTACTAAACGTCACTCTTAACTCGATAACATTCTTCTGTCTAGTCCCCGCTAGATCTCTGTTTGTCCGTCACATAATTATGAGCGTTAGCTGGGGCCGCAGATTACCCTCAGCAAATATAGCCCGCTTCTGATTAACCTTACAGCAAATATTGTAAAGATAACACGCCGCTGTGACAAGCTACTCGTTTTAGTTGCGTCTATAGACCCTGATAACGTTTTGGAGGAAAGAAAAACAAGGGAACCGAGAACCGATGTGAGAGTTATGGAAGCGCTGAAGTTTTATCAAATGAGTACTTAGCGGTCTCGAGTTCATTTCGGTTGGTTGTGATTGTGTCCTAAAATACTAGCTAGGACTAACTGGAGACGTGTATCTTTAGAATTTGTGTAATACTTATAGATATTGGAGCAGTAGAAGATTATCTTACATGTTTAAACATAACTGATAAAATTGGGTTTCTTTGTCGATGGTATAGTAGGTTTGGAAAATCTACACTACATCTACACTACACCGATCACCCCGCGACACGAACCAGGCATACCAGGGCGCAATGAGAGCGCATGAGATACATCAATTATGCATATTTGAAAGTATTTTCCATACATGTATTTAATATAATATTACTCAAAAGAAGACTAGTGCAAGAGCATCTATAAAAACTTAGCTATTACTTACAACGTTAGCTTATTGCATGTGAATTAATTTAAAAAATCTTAGTTCAAAAGATGTCACCCTACTACTAACAAAATACATCTTGGTCCCCAAACGTCAAGCATCCGTCAGTTCTGCCACCGATCACCCCGCGACACGAACCAGGCATACCAGGGCGCAATGAGAGCGCAGGAGATACATCAATTAGCGATCAAAGAACTCCTCGGCAGCGATGCGCGCCTGGTGATGAGCTGACGGCTCTTGTCGACCACGTTTGACAGTTGAAAGCTTTTTAATAATGAACTGCTAATTTTAACACGGTATCTTTATTTTCACCAATTTTAATGGTACCTACATAATTAAGTATTTGTAAATGTTTGTATAATGAGTTCCTATTACGAAAGTTTTGCTGTGAAAACCAAGGAGGTTTTATACATTTTGAACGTAATTCACGAGTGTCAAAGAGTGCCAAACAAGCAGAGGTCGCGAGCGAGAGGAGAGCGTGCACTCTCCTTGAAAAGGCCAAATGTAGGTATGCAGCAAAAACATAAGTTAGACTAGACCGACCACACCTAGTCTTTTACCCGTCTAGTCTACACTACATTGGGAACATTTAGTGGGATGTTTATGCTATAACCAAAACTCCATCTTGAAATTGCAGCACAGATTAAAAATAAACAGAAATGTTCCAGAGTATTCCACAAAATAGAGGTGATATATTTAGTATCGTTCTATTGTTGAACCATCCCTTAAGCTCGCGTGCATACATCTAATTGGTTCCGCACCCCCGCCTCACTCGCTAAAATAACTAATTCATCAGTGACTTCAGCACTAGGGGTAGTTGGGGGTTGGAACTGGGCGTAGCAATAAGTGTATTCAAGTCACTATCTTATGATTTCTGTGGAAGCGAAATCGGACACGGAGTTGTGGCAGGCTTAAAAGCGATAGACGATGAATATCAGATGAACTGGCTCAGTGGTAGCAGAATGGAAACAAATTGAGAGAGGATAAGGAGGCATTTCTTAAGAGAGTGGCGGGAATTGGATGGATGCGGAGAGCTGGCGACCGGATTCGGTGGCACGTTATTGGAAAGGCTTTTCCCTAGCAGCGGACGAACATGGGCTGACAAGTCAAGGTCATATGATCAGAAGGAGATATTTGCCTAATAAAGAGACCCAACATCTTTAAAGGTTCTCTCTAGACAGAAGTTTGCATTAGACAAAGGAAAATAACAAATAAAAAAATAATAATGTATAAAATGTTAATAAAAGGCATGGACCTAGGAGTCCGTGGAGGTGAAATTTTTCAAATAAAAAAAAAAAAAAAAAAAAAAAAAGAGAGAGCTTGATCCTTGTTCCGCTTCAACTGGCACTAGTTTTGAACTTATACTCTAGCAGTAATTGGAAAAAATGATTAGAGGACATTTTTGACGAAGCACGTGTAGGTACACTGACAGCCGAAAAACCACATGATGAAGTTGCCTGACCGTCTCTTCAGAAGAGGTTCTTACGGTGCGCACGTTTACACCTAAACTCGACACACTAATGTTAGTTTCGCCTTTTTTAGGGGCTAAGGCATTTGACCTTCAGCTTTTTGAAGCCCTTTACTATCTAGTCAACTTTCAGTCAGTGCAAAAAGAGCGCAAGTTAGTAATACTTTTTAAAAATTTAAGTATAATTTCTTGCGTATAAGTTTATAGTCATATCGAGAATTGGGTTGACGATAAGGTCAAAAATATAGCATTCTAATTAGTTCGTTAGATACATTATGGAAAAGTATGGGACACGTATTTTTTGTTTTAACAAATTATCAACAACTCTCTCCCCTATTTCCTATGGTGGAGCTGTAAAATTAATAAAAAAAAAAAAAAAAAAACAAAAATTTACTTGTGACGTCACTCTATAGTGAAAATCGTACCGTAACATGAAGTCTCTCGAAACTTCTAAGCACTGTATCTACGTTATTTTTTGTTTTTGAAACATAAGAAAAAATACGTGTACAGTAATTTTTAATCTAACTGACGGACTAATTAGTTTTTTTAGTCGTCTCACCTATTTCCTCGTTTTATCAAGTCGATGGAAACATTTTTTTTTTAATAAATAGTGACGAGCAGGACATGTGCCTGATGGTAAGCAACATGCCTGCCACATAACAACACAGTGAGACGTAGCTAATGGGACATGAAGAGCCCAAATCATTACCTAGCACTGCACTGCGCTCGTCACCCAGAGATCTAAGTTGTTATATCTCTAAGCCCTGTAATTTCTCTGGAAACATTACCCTTCAAACCGGAACACAGTAATGTTTGCACATCACTGCTTGGCGGTAGAATAACTGGCAAAGGTGTGGTACTTCTCCAGGCGGACTCTGCTAAGAGTCCTACCACTACTAAAAATGAACATACCAAATACTACCAAATACATGAGCTGGTGACTGGCGAAGTGCAACCGCTAATACAGACAGCGGGGTAAAACGCAGGGCGGCGCCGGTCCGCCCTCCGCTCTTTACTGCCGACTTACTGCCCGAGTAACAGCTATGTTGCTACTCATACACTTTCAACATATTCCTTAGACATTTCTGGAACTATCTTTCTTTTGACGCGTTGGAAAACTAATGAGAGTAAATTTTTACGAGGCGCGCGAACACTGTCAAAAAAACCGACACCCTAAAGTTGGCTAGTCAACATTTTATTAAAGATTGTAACTGACTTCAGGTTAAAACTTCTCGAGTTGAAAATATAATCTACTGGCAGCGCCCCGCGGCTTTACCTGCGTAGTTCCCATTCCCGTTGTTTTTTTTGGGATAAAAAGTAGCCTATATGTTAGTCCAGGGTGTCAGCTAACACCATACTAAATTTTATTAAAATAACTTTAGTCGTTTAGACGTGAAGAAGTAACAAACATACACACTCACAAAATTTCGGCTTATACTTATTATTAAGTTGAAGTTAGACTTCTTACCATGACGGATAAAATCACATGGTATAAAGAGAAAAAGTATTAACATTGCGTGCGTACATAAGTACACACGTACATTTTAAATGATTAATGTAGTACTCCTTCTTTTGTTCTTTTTAGGTATCTAGTAGGAACCGATTCATAATAGTTGTAACCATTGGATACTCGACCAGTGCATCCCACAGTATATCCCTACTTAGTCTGTGATTCCACAGATTAAATATTCTTATTACAAAAGTGAAGTCGCCTCATTGGAGTCTTTAGGATCGTCGCTTTTTCGAGCTACGAACGATCAAACGTCAGTTAATCAACTTTTCGAATAACTGAACAATAATTTTGACAATAAACAAACAATATTTCTCGATGTTTCTTACCGTCGTTCCAGTGAACAGTGAACAGAGAACATTGTGTAAACAATAGAAACGAAACAGCTAATGCATGTAACAAAGCCGAGCTTCCCAGAACGATGCTCGCCGTCCTTTGATTAGATTCTAATAATAAATAGTTTGGACGCTTCCGCTCCACTACTTTCATTTTAAAAACAATGAATTATAACTTTGGATAAACGGTAAATGACCTTAATGTTACACAAAAAGAGTTGAATGTTGAAAAATACTAAAATATTTGACTAAAAAAGCCATGGTGGACGTTTGAAAACATTGAAATAAACATAAATATTGATTAGGCTTTTCTCACGCACCACTGACCAGCCCGAAACCAAGCAAAGCTTGTATAATGGGAGTCAGATAGTTGATATAATACTTATATAATTGTAATTAAACATAAATATGTAGGTACATTATATATTTAAAACACCCAAACCATTAATAGGACTTACTAAACGGCCCTAGCAGCTTAATAGCGGAATAATCCAATTTCATAATCGTAGATTTAAATCCCGCTTGCGTCTGTGAGTTTTTCTCTATGTGAATCTCCATGTTTTTCTTTGATATATAGAAAGTCATTAGCTGTGATGAACTTGGTGTACAAGTTAATCAAAACCAATAGCTTCCACGATGAAGAAAAATGTTGTGAAGAAACCGACGTATTTCAAATAAGAAATAAGGATATATTTCAAAATCATGATATAGATAGTGCAATCCACGAAGACGCGCCCCACCAATATTTTTCTCCACCAATCGCGTTTGCTCCGAGCGCCAGTCGCGGACCATTCACCAGTTATTGTAGTGTGCGTGTGCATTCATAGGTAATTAGTGTGTACCGATAACACTCAAACATTGAGGGAAGCTTGCACACATATACTATAAACGGTTAGGAGGAATAGTGGGGCGCGTCTTCGTGGTTTGCACTATCTGTAGCCTGCTAACCCGCAACTGGATAGCGTGTTTGATTATAACCCAGACACTCTCCTTGTGAGAGAAGGCCCAGAATTCTCAGCAATAGAATGTAACATTTAGGGGGCTGTTTTCCCCTAGTGTTGATTGTAATTCTGACCTATTTAATCTTTTTAAAATGAGTTCAGTGAAAGTGTCAAGTTTTAAAAACAGAAAGCTGAATAGTTGAAGCTGATGTGTACAAAGTTGTGTCACACCTTATTGTTAGATTCTTTGGTCAGCCATTAATTGTTGATAAACTGTTAATGTTAAGACATATACCTACGTTTTATTGTTATGGGAACGTGAAGAATTATGGCCAAAACTACTTAATACCGTTCCAATAATACTCCGAAGCACTGAAACAGCCAATTTCACATAAAATTAAATAATAATGAACTAATCACGCGCCTTCCTACGAACAATGGCAGCGTTAATTTGTGCCCTTTGTCCTTTCAAATAGAAAATTCCATGTTCAACCGACACTCGAAATGGCGGCGTTTTCGCTTTATTGCCAGAGTTTTAAATGTAAATCACCCAGCTTTGTATTGAGACGCCGAGACAGGCCACTTTACGGGTAATGACACATGGCAATCTCATTTCCTCTCGACCATTGGGCGAATGATTAGCATTTTTTGCGAAACTTCAAAAAGTCTATGCAACAGATTTAACCAAAAAAAAAAATTAAGTAAAAAAAAACAGAGTTTGAATAATTCGCGCCAATTTTAAAATCCGAACAAGATTTTTGAAAAGCTGTCACCTGTCTCGGGCGACACGTGAGTGACGTATGTAAAAGAAAAAAAAAACAATGATAGTTCTATTTTCAAAGTAAAGGAAGAAAGTTCAGTAGTAACAAATACTGGGAATTAAGAATTTCGGCTCGTCTTTGATAGTACGTTTTGCTTACGGCGTTGCTTGGAATCGGCTGTTTGTTTGGCTTTAAAACTGTTAGGAATCGTAAACGATCGTGTGTGGTCAGCCCTTACGACGAAATCTGAACAGATGGGCGTAGATCAAAGGAGTGGTCGGTGATAAAAACGTTGATGTGAATTAAAAGTAACAACTTAGTGAACGGTTCGGGGAGATTCGGGTGTTTCCTTTCGTCTAGGTTCGGGAAGATTTCGTTAGGGGATGGGTTTTATGGGTTACTTAGGAGATTTTGGTAGGAATAGGTTACATTTTTTCCTTCCTAAAAACTATCAGCATAAGTACCGAGTCCCACAAGTGGAACTCGGGAACATAATGTGCAAAGAGAGAAGAGACTTAAAGACATAATCCACAACGCCGGCTACGTGCGAATTGACGAATATTCTAAAAAAATATTTTTCTTCTAACTTGCCTTTTTTGCCATCACAGCCAGTTGCTATAACAAACTTATCAAAGTGTACCTATAATATATGTATGTACTTAGGAAAAAGATCAAACAGGCGGTATTTGAACCTCACGTTGGTGAAATTTGATGTTTTCATCATTAAGCTACCAAAACCTTCGATGCTATCGCGAGGATTTTAAATGTTGCTTTTTTAATCTCATAGCATGGACATTTTAATTACAAATAACATAACTCAAAGTAATTCAAAGTACATTTTATCGTAAGTGTTTAATGATTTGTTAATAGCTTTATTATTACATTAAAATTTTACGATTATGCAACTGTTTTTGCTACTGTAGAGGTATTTAAGGTGGAAATTCCTAGATCATGTTTGTACCCGTTATTCAATTTTATTTCCAACCGCGTTAAATCCTCCAGAGACTTTTAGCCCCTTTCGCCCCCTGAGTTCGCTCCCCGTTCCATTTTCCAGGTATTTTCCGCACTCCATATTGGTAGGATTTGTAGCGCGCAATCATTAGCCTCACAATCTCTTGTAGCCGTATGAAGCCCTGGTACCGGTAGGGAACTATTGGCGAATTTTCCGGGATTTTCTTCTTATTTTCTCTCTCGGAAAAAACGTTGAGTTTTTTTAGCGAAACGGCCGGTTTTAGGGGCGATATAGCCCTTGAAATGGTGTTGGGAAATTTTCAGTGAACACTTGTTGGGTTGCAACGGTTAAGTTAATTCAACTCATGGGGAATTGTAACTTCAAAACACGAAGCTATTTGTGTACTTCCAGTGCCAAATTGTACAACAAAATGTGACTAAGTTATAAAATATATCCAATCTTATTTATACTTACATAATAATATCAATCTACTACGAGGAAATTAGCCAAAAAACACCAAAGTTTCCATTGCCCCTGAAATCCAAGATGTCGCCAAACAAAAGGCGTCAAATTACTCGAACGACCGCTTCCACCATCAATGGTTAATAATAACCAGGCAATTATAACTCCGACTAATGCTCCATTATCAGACGGAGACGACATGCCCGGATCCCGGGCGTTATTAAGCGGGATTACCGTCCCGGCCCGCCCGGATACGGGGATTTGCTCCCGGATCGGGGAACAGTCCAAATGATAAAAGATATGTGGGGATATAGAAACCTTTGGAGATATTTCTCGTAAAATTCGAGATTCTTGAAAATCCCCCGGGATGGGAAAAAAGTATGAAAATAATTCGAGATTGTACGAGAATCGAATCCCGACGGGGAAAAGTAATGAACAAGTCATGTCACCCGAGCGTCGGTACCAGGGTAGCAGCGGCGGCGGGAGGAGAGTTCCCGGCGGTATCGGAGAACAAGCGATCGCACTTAGGCGCGTCACTCGTATCATATCATATCGAGGCGCGCTGCATCGCTATCACTCACCGTCGCTGCGTCGCCCGCCGCATTAGCCGCGTCGTCGGCGCGATAAATTATAGTACTCCTCGAGCCACTGCCCGCCTGGTCGCTTGCATTAATGTGCTATATTTAAATATGCCTTGTTTGTTAGTTTGTGTCTAATCGCGGATGACCCTGCCTGAGATATCCCGGTTGTCACCAATGATATATCATGATAGTACGCCTCTACATTTATTTCTGTGAGCCATTGCATTGTATACTGGTTGGTGCGACATCGTCTTCTACGAAAACTTTGAAAAGGATATTTAGAAGCGGTAGTAATTATTTAGCAGTAAGATCACTGTGCTCATTGATCATTGTGCTCTATTGTTTACTCCATTATTCAATTGCTGTTTTCTTTCTGGTACAATTTTTGCAATGTAGCCAACGACACCACATTACACAGTCACGTTGAAGTTTCTTTTAGAACTATGAAAAACCTGAAAATTAATGCCAATTAGAAATGAGTCTTCTATATTTTTCCATAATTTGTAATACATTGACAATGAATTTGATTCATCAAATTAATCACACAACCTGAATACTTAATCTGTGTAAAACTGTTTGAAAAAAAAACAACTTATATGAAATGGCATTGCTAAAATATGCCATAAAATTCATTAACATCTATTTTTTTATAAAACAAATGACAAAAATTTCATAAAATAACATCACATTCCAATTTCCACATTCTTCGCGTCATACCATACGCTAGTAATATTATGCTAGTAAAATGTCATCCTAGAATAGTGCCGTATGCCGTATGTGCTATACATATACAACACAGGCAGCTATTATGACTCCCACTCACACACGCAACTGACACAGCTTAAATCATACTTCTTAAACCAGTCGGTTACATGCGGCTAAGGAAAGCACTATTTTATTTATTTCTCCTTTGATTAATTAAACTGTGACAGATAAATCGATTGTTAATTTACCGGTTGTTTGAAGTAGGGTGTCAATTGTGAAATCGGACCTTTTTGTGATTACAAACATTTACGTATGGCTTACAGGATATCAAAATGTATAATTAATTACGAAGTAAATTTAGATTACCAAATCAATTTTTCGCTTTTGTGATGTGAAACAAACTCATAGACATAAAGTTGAGCTTATTCATAGAAACACAAAAAACGCAGATTTAAAACTGTAGGAAAGCAAAATCAAGCAAGTAATTATAGCAAAGCACAAAATATATGTGAAAAAATAATAAAAAACACAGATTTTAATACATACATTATTCGGTATATTGTAGAACTACAGAGTTCTACAATATAGTAATAAAATAATTATTATTAATATACCGAATAATGTAAGTACTATAAATACCTACTTTCAGACAAGATCATTTAGCCCCGAACTGCGCAAAGCTTTTTTTAGTATAAAGCGACGAAACGAGCAGAACCTGTGACTGTTGCCTGTTCGTAAGCAACATTGTCTGCCCATAACAATATAGTGTCACGCAGCTATTGACGACGAAGCGTCCAAACCACCACCCAGCACCATACCCAACGCCACAATGATTTATATCTACACCCTGTAATTTCTCTGGAAGCATCGCCCTTTAAACCGGAACACAGCGATGTTTGCACATTACTACTAGGCGTTAGAATAACTGACAAAGGTGCGGTATTTCCCTAGGAGGACCCTGCAAAGAGTTCTACCACTCCAATAAAGCCTAAAGAAGTTTTCATTGCTTTTTTTTTCTTTTTATTAATCTGTATAGTATCGATGGCTCCATGTAAGCTCCCCGGGCTCAGTAAGTGGAATCATACGTACGTTTCCAAGTATGGCCGCGTCACACGGGACCGGCTTCACGGGGCGACTGTTAACAACCACGGGACAAATATTCTTAATCGGAGATTTAAATCAGGCCAATATTATAAAAGCGAATGTTTGTGAATTTGTAAATGTCTATACTTGTCAATGTACATGAGTTTGTAAATGTTTAGTAGTGGTAGGACTCTTAGCAGAGTCCGCCTAGGGAAGTACCACACCTTTGTCAGTTATTCTACCGCCAAGCAGTAATGTGCAAACATTACTGTGTTCCGGGCAATGTTTCCAGAGAAATTACAGGGCTTAGAGATATAACAACTTAGATCTCTGGGTGACGAGCGCAGTGCAGTGCTAGGTAATGATTTGGACTGTTCATGTTCCAATAGTGTCACTGTGCTGTTATGTGGCAGGCATGTTGCTTACCATCAGGTACATGACGTGCAAGTCTCGTCAGTCTTTATTTTTAAAAAAAATGACAAGTATAAAGATAAAACTATTTATCAAAGCAACAATTTCGTACCTACAATGCGCACACTTTCTGTAGAAGGAGAAGGAGAGCACTAAAAAAATATTTTATTTCCAAGATTCAAGTGAGGTATCTTCTAAGTGCGTAAGTAGCTTTACACCACACAGTCGTTTTTTCATCAGGAGAGATGATCAAACGTGAACTTATGAGCGTTTGAAAAAAAAAGCTAATACCATCTATGAACACTTTAGTTAAAATTCGTGTAACTGGTTCACCAGGAAGGAGTTACTAATAAAATACAAATTTCCGTATTCCTTTTACTGTGAAATTCCAAAGGAAAACCCATAGATAAAATGATTTGATAAGTTATTGTTAAGATAGTAGATATCAGCAGCTATCAGCGCAAATTATCTGATTCGAACACGGACTTCCATTTATTATTGTTTTGTCTTATTTTGTTTGGGTGGCCAATGTATATCGGTTACTAGTATAACTGTAACTATTATTAACTTAGGTATTAGATTTACGTAGTTTCTTCGAAGGTAGAGCAACTATAGACTGTTAAATTATTCAGCAAATTTGCCTTTTTATTTAGTAAATGTGGTCTTTCATGAAAATATTAATCCTCAAAATTTCATAATAAAACAAAAATACAATTGAGGTTTCAATATTGCTCTCCGAAAACTTATTTCACAAAATAAGTACATTGCACAGAATATTATGAGCTATAACTTAGTTACTACCATAGAAATGTGTCTGCGTATCAGTTCTATTGACAATGTATCCCCAAGTCGAGTGAGGTTTCTTCTGGGTAAACGCAGTACATCGTAGACCGCATCATCGCTGAACTTCAAAGAAGAAGAAGCGACATCGTTTCATGGTTGCCTTTCCAAAGACACGAACAAAGAGCTGTGACTCTACTTATGTGACAATAACTTCTAGGCTGTGGAATACGTAGCCTGAGTGGGTTTTTCACGATGGTTATAAACTTGGCGTCATCAAATCGAGAGTGAATCGGGTTCTTCTACGTAGTAAGCAGTAAGTACGCTCCATCATAGACCGCATTGCGAGATGGCGGTCAAGTGTAAACCTATAAAAGTAAAAACTAAAATTGCCAGTCATAAGAACTGCCGATAGAAGTTAAAACTTATAAGTCAGAATTTGATGGCTTACTTTGAAAACTACATGGATGAAACCGGAAGGCGTGGCCATGAGCATGGCCGTCTAGAAATGCGTCAGAATTTCTAGATGGTCAATGGGCAATGCTCACGCACTTCTAGATGACCAATGGCCATGGTCCCGAGTTTACCCGAAGATTTCTTATCATTCCCGAGCGTCACGCTAGAATTTAATTCACAGCCCATGAAAAATCTGTCTGTAGTGCGCCAGAAGTTTTCACTTCAACAAAACCTCAAAGGAGACAGCGATCAAGTACAAATCTATAATCGATAAACAATATATTTTCCACTTTAACCATTGTTTACTGATACGGTGCAACCGGCCATAGCGTGTTCAGCCCGGAATGTAAATAGAATTACAACGGCACACGATCGTGCGCACCGACTCTACCGCAACCTGAGACGATTTTAATTACACTGCACCTCCAGTTCTCAAGACCTGCGGTTACAATCAACGATGCCAGCAATGTATATCAAACAAAGACGAAGAGTCACCCAAAATTATCCACAATACAGAGTGAGAGCTGGATTTGAATCGGTTGGACAAGTTTAATTACATTGCACTTTTGGTGCTGAAATAAATTCCAAATTGCGAAACAAAAGCAGCAGTGAGTGGTAAAGTAATTCAAGCATTTAAAGTATTTTTTTATTTAACCAACTATGAAAAAATATTTGTATTTTTAAAACAGTTTTAGCTTTACCAGTGCTGGTGAAAAGTCTTCCTTAGTACCCTTCATTTCTGTAAATCCTTAGTTACCACTGTCCGTTCTACATTATAATCTTGAGTTCGTCTAGAATAATTTCGTCAGGTGGCAACTGGCAACCCGATGGCGAAAAATAATATGACAATATAGATGTATTATAATATATATTATATTGTAAATCATAGAATCGTCATACAAATTAAATTGGTGTTTCCGAAATTGGGAAACTGAGTTCCGATGTATACGTCGAAATAAAAAAAAACAAATTACTAGACAGTCCAGTTTTTCACAGGTACATAGTGAGTCACATCAAACCAATTTCTCAATATACTTGAAATAAATAGAATAATAATATACAAGAAAACAATCTTTTCCGCACATGCAATGCAAAGAGCAAACCCCCATACAACATGACTCACCGCCACTACCGTATTTTTAAGGCAAAGACAGTAACTTAACATACATTTTAGTTATTCAATTCCGCCAACTGGATAAGTAAGTTGGTAGTTGTGCCCGATGAGCGATTACCGCCACTCAGCTGTCAAACTGTCAAATTTCCACAAGTATCGGCTGTCAAACTGTCGGATCCGTCATGATAACTGATAAGGAGTAGCTCCTTGAAACATTGATAACGATAGTCGTAATCTAAGATTTGGACCGCTATCTGTCCTATATCGAGAAAGTGGGTAGGTAGTAATGTGCAAGATTTAATGAATTATTATGTACTAACTGCGTCCCGCGGTCTAACCCGCTGCTTCACTACCACTAAACCTAAAGAGATAAACTGGAGCCTAAATGTTAATCCAAATAATGCACTTAATACGTATTGAATTTAATTTAAATCCTTTCAGCCGTTCCGATGTGCTTGAGTAACAAAACGTAAACATCTAAACATGATAAATTTCCCATTTATAATATTAGTAGGGTTTGCAGGTTACCACAAACATACAAACATACGGAACGGACACTTTTTCTTCATATTACATAAGTAATAGATAGGAAAGGATTTAAACCATGAGTTATCCACCAACCCGAACTTGGCCAGCGTTGTATATTATGGCCTTGTCTCTTTCCTTGCAAAAAAAAAAGCTTTCAGCAGTGGAAACATTCAGAGGGCTGCTTATAAGTATCTAAATATGAAATACATTCCTATTCCCATCACCCATAACTAACAGCATAATTAAAAAACGTTAATTAATGCCATATTTCTTTGTACGTCAAACGGCACGTTTTTCTAACAATTTTTTTCTTTGTTTCAGATGCGATGGGTGAGTAGTGTGACCCGAATTTCGAGCACATGTGGCAGCCGCTAGGTTACGAATAAAGGGTAATGTAGTGTTTGGTATCACTACAAAGATATTTATTGCATAACTCTATAACATAGACTCTACACTGGGTCGCCATTTAAACAATTCCGATCGCAGCGCACGTCCGGCCTGGACCGTGTCTCATAGTAGAATGCACGTTGAACGACTTCCCCCTCCACTCTCCACTAGTGTATAACATAATGTGTGGATAAATTTCAGGCCTTCAGTAAAGTACAATAGGGTTTAATGTAATAAAACACCGTATTGTTTGGTAGAAGTATATTTCAAAAGTTACGCCACCGAGACTTAGTACAAATGAAAAAGTAAACGTTTGCGCGAGTTAAATTTCTAGTGGCGCCATCTAGTTACTGACGCCCGACTTACATTATACATATTATTCAATGTTGCATTGAACATTCCGCCCTCCAAGGACGTTATGGACGTTCTTACCTTCTTACACACTACACCGCCCACCATGAGGTCAAGAGGGTGTATACAAACAACGAAGAAATTCATCGGAATTAGGTACTTACATCGTATTTTTCATAGACTTTTGAATACATGACCTCCCTAAGTCTTTGTTCAAGAATCTAGTGTTAACATGTTATGAGAAACCTTGTAACAAAATATTTGCAACTAAAACAAATAGCTGAAATTAACATTTTTAATGACTAAACACAATCAATCTGTCACAGGCAGTATGCAAAGCTTCGACGTAGGTCGCTTAATAAAAGATTTGTTACATTTCAAAGTTACTACCCTAGTAACTCCGTCCAAACCAGGATGTTTATTGACGATTCTGCCAAGCAGCCATCGTGCTGGTGGAAGATTGTCTTCTTTTATGAGTACAATATCTCCCACATTTGGTTCTGGAGTCATCCTTTCCCATTTGTAACGCTGCATGCATTGCACAAGATACTCATTTGACCACCTCCGCCAAAAGTTCTGAGTCATTTTTTGAATTAGCTGCCATCGCCTTAAACTACTTATGTTTGACTGTTCGTAGCTATAATCCGGTAATAGAACTAGAGGCTCCCCTATTAAAAAATGCCCTGGAGTTAGAGGAGATATAGTTGATTGGTCGGGTAGCGTAGACAATGGCCGTGAGTTAAGGCAAGCTTCGATTTGTGCCAAAACAGTTGTCATTTCTTCGAATGTCAATGTAGAATCTCCAATGACTCGTTTTAAGTGAAATTTAGTCGACTTGATGCCTGATTCCCACAATCCGCCAAAATTTGGAGCGTGTGGTGCGATGAAATGCCACGTGACTTTATTATCACTAAGCCATTCACGGATTTCAATAGCAACAGAAGATTTCTCAAAATTAAACATACGTTGTAATTCCTTATCAGCTCCCACAAAATTGGTGCCATTGTCGCTCCATATATCACTAACATGACCTCTGCGGGCAACGAAACGTTTAAAAGCTGCTATAAAACCTTGAGCCGACAGATCGCTAACCGCTTCCAAATGAATGGCTTTTGAGGCCATGCAAACGTAGAGGCATATGTAGCCCTTGTAGCTACGATTGCCTCTTCCCTTTGAGACCCTTATGTTGATAGGACCAGCAAAGTCAACTCCGCTGTGAAGAAATGCTCTTGCTGGGGTCACTCTGGCTTGTGGTAGTTGTCCCATAAATTGTGGTTTCACTGTTGCTGCATGTCGGACGCAGATTACGCATTTATGGACATGCCTTTTAATTAAACTTTTAGCACCTATAATCCAGTATTTGGTTCTTAAATATGTCAACATTAACTGAGGACCACCATGTAACGTTTTTTTGTGTGCATCGTCAACAATTAATTCAGTGAAGTGACTTTTATGAGGAAGGATGATAGGGTGCTTGGCTTCTTCTGAGAGCAATGAATTTTGGATTCGTCCTTCAACACGAAAAACTCCTTTACTGTCTTTAAATGGGCAGAGTGACTTTAATTTTCTCATGTTTTGTTCCAAGTCTATTGATTGACATTGGCGGATGCAAGTCTCCATAGCTTCATCAAGCTCAAAACTTTCAATAAAGGGTTGAAATTTATGTTGCTTTAATTTGACTAGTTTTATTTTTAAAAATCTACGACAAATAGCAACCACTCGTATGAGTCTTTGTAGGGATGAAAAGTTTGTCCAAATTGGGGACGCTACGTCTACTGATAAATTAACTACACATTTTCTTTGTTCTAAGTCAATGGATATTGACTTTGGTTTCTTGTAATCGATAGTAGACTGTAGAAGCCATGACGGGCCGTGCAACCATGTATTATTTTGAATTAGGTCGTATGGAGTAGATCCTCTTGAAGCAATGTCCGCTGGGTTTTGATTTGAACTTACGTGTGACCAGTGAGTGTTATCTAGTTTGGTTAGGATTTCTGACGTTCTGTTAGCGACAAATGTTGTCCAACGACTCGGGTGACTACTAAGCCATGACAATACCACTGTTGAATCTGTCCAACCATGAATATTTGCCTTATCAATGTTTAGTACCCTGGCTACTTCAGTAATCAATCTGGCAACTAAAACTGCACCCATGAGTTCTAAACGTGGTATTGACACTTGCATGGTTGGAGCTACCTTTGTTTTGGCCGCAATAAGATTGACATTAATGCAGCCAGCTAGATCTATCGTCCTCAGATACACTACGGCCGCATATGCAGTACTACTAGCATCGCAAAACCCATGGATCTCTCTAATGACATCATTATTTGTTACTCTTACCCATCTAGGCAAAGAAATCTCTCGCAGTTGAACCAGCTCCGATCGGTAAGTCAACCATTCCTGGAGTAATTCTGTGGATAATTCTTCATCCCATTCTATTCCAGCCAACCATAACTTCTGAATCATAACCTTAGCTACCACGACACAAGGGGCAACCCAACCCAATGGGTCGAAAAGGCGTGAGATGTCAGATATTACTCGACGTTTGGTAACGGGTTCTTGCAAAATCGGAAGCTGTACCGAGTAATGGAAAGAGTCAGATAGCTTGTCCCATGTGAGTCCTAACACTTTTACTAAATCATTTGTTATTATTTGTTTCTGTTGTTCTTTGTTTTCTTCTCTGTCCATTACTATTGCTGCCAATTCTTTATTGTTTGTAATCCACTTTTGCAATTCGAAGCCCCCTTTCTTCAAAAGTTTTTTCATTTCTGTGTAGATCTTCAATCCTTCTTGTACTGTTTCACAGCCAGTCAATAAGTCGTCAACATAAAAATCATTCTTTACTATTTTTGCAATATCAGGAAATTCTTTGTCTTCGTCAGATGCTAGCTGTTGCAACGTTTTCACGGCTAAGTAAGGCGCAGAAGCCGTACCAAACGTGACTCTGCCTAATCTGAAATCTTTTATTTCAGACTCTGGATTATTTCTCCATACAACCCGTTGGAAGTCTGCATCTTCAGAAGCAACTACGACTTGACGGTACATTTTGATTATGTCTGCGCTGAGGCAAATGGGATGGGTACGCCATCTCATTATGATGTGCCTTAAATCGTCTTGAAGTGTTGGGCCAACCATCAAATTGTCATTAAGAGATACCCCGTTTGTTCCTTTGCACGATGCATCAAACACAACTCTGAGCTTGGTCGTGGTTTTATCATTACGTATTACCGCATGATGGGGTAGATATACCGCATCAGATGGGGTGTCAGAACTGGTTATGTGTTCCATGTGACCAAGATCTAAGTATTCTTGCATGACTTCGGTGTATCTTGCTCTGATTTCTGGATTCTTCTTGAGACGCTGCTCAAGCAGATGAAATCTTTTAAGCGCAATTTGCCTCGAATTCCCATATTTACATTGAGGATTATCTTCATTAAATGGAAGCCGAACAATGTACCGTCCCGTAGAATCTCTCTCGGTGGTCTTGCGAAAAATCTCTTCACATAATTGCTCCTCGTTTGTGAGTAACTTTGTGTCAAAAGAGTCTGACTCAATTTGCCAAAATTGCTTTAATAATTCATTGTCATCAGTCTGCGCGTGCATACAAGTGATGGTGTTGTGATGACATTTTGTTGGCAGGAATTCGTATTCATTAGAAGGTTGAATCGGACCTGATAGAATCCAGCCTAACGCTGTATGCTGAGCTGTTAACAAACCGTTAGGCCCCTTGACCATACCCTCTCTCAGAATTTGCCCATAAACGTCTGCACCGAGCAAAATGTCTATTTTGTTAGGGCTTGTGAAGTTTGGATCAGCGAGACTGAACTCTGAGAGCTCTGGCCAGCTTAGATTTTCCACTCGTTCACATGGAAGCAGGCTGGTAATGGCACCCAAGACGTGCGCTTGAACTACTAATTTGAAATTAGGATCGTAACGTGATTGAACGGTCATCTCGACAATGTACTTAGAAGCTAAATTTCCTTGGTTGGCACCTAGTCCGGAGATGACGATTCTATTGTTTACCTTCTTCAGACCGAGCATCTGAACGGTCGATTCTGTGACAAACGATGCTTGAGAGCCTTGATCCAACAAGGCCCTGAACAGCTGCACACTACCGTTTTTGGCTCTACTTTTGACAACCGCTGTAGCCAAAAGTATTTGATTGGGTCTGGCTTGCTTTGAAAAGTGTGCGCTGACACTTGAAGTAAATGGAGTAGTTTCTAATGCTAATTTAGCATTGGCTGGTGTCTTGTTGACTTCTACCTCTACTTCTGGCTTTGCTAAGTTGGAAGTAGTTGACTCTACTGATGGCGGTGGGTGTAATGAAGTATGATGGTTACGTTTGCATACGCGACATTTGTTGAAAGATCGACAGCCGTTGGCGGAGTGATTCCGACCTAAACAATTAAAGCATAATCCATTGTTTTGGACAAAGTTGTGTCGGGTGTCGTAATCAACATTAATAAATTCCTCACAATTCCACATTTTATGATCACCTTTCTTACAATATGGACATGAATTTGACTCAACACACTTATCTGTTGTGATCGCATGCAATGCTTTAGGTTTTTGGTTTGAGACTTTTGGCCTAACTTTAGAGTCCAAGAACTCAAGAGATCGAAACCTAGACTCCAAAAATTCTCTCATTTGATGCAAAGTAGGTAAGTCATCAGAAATACTAATTTTAGCCTCCCAAAGCTTGCGCGATTCAGGATCCAGTTTCGTGCAAATAATGTGAATAACAATAACATCCCATGAGTCCACGTTAATGTCCAAATTTCTCAAACCATTCAAAGTGCCGTTAGTTGTGTCTAAAATATCTTTAATTGCAGTACAAGATTCAGCTCCAACACTTGTCTGATTCATAAAACGACTCAAAAGGCAACTAGCTAGATATTTTTTATTGTTATATCTACTATTGAGAATAGACCATGATTCGTGGTAGTTAGCCGCAGTGACAGGAACATGTCTTAGAAGTTGTTCCGCCTCGCCAGATAGATGGCCTTTTAAATAATGCATTTTTTGCACGTTGTCTATTGAGTCATTGCTATGTATCAGAGAAACATACAAGTCACGAAAAGAAGGCCACTCCGAATATTGACCAGAAAAAAATGGAATAGTTATTTTTGGAAGACGCACGCTGCATTCGGATTTGTTTAAATTAGTATTTGAATTGTTATTAATTTTACACACAGATTTCATTGCTTCCTTTACATCCAGCTTATATAAAATGTATGTTTCTTCAATTGCCTCGTATACGTTTTCTTCAAAATAATCGTGCTTAAGAATGGCATCAGACGCTTCGGCTGATAATCGTGAATGATAATCCCTAACAGAAGCCCATTCTTGTTCTAAGTTATCAAGCCGTATTTGCAAATAAGATTCTTTGGCTAAGCGGTCTTTAGGAGACTTTTTGAAATTATCATAACCTTTTTCTATTATTTTTTTAGAGGCCATCAAACACTTTATTAAGGACGCCATATCATATACCTAATACACAACTTATTTATTTAATATAAAAATGAAAAAATAAAATGTTTTAAATCACACCGAAATTTTTCTAAGTGTTTGAAAATTGTATTCAAACCTAGATAGAAACCGGCGTGGATTCCCCGTCTTGTCGTTTTTTACAAAATTATTCTAAGTTACTAACATGCATTAGAATAAAACGTTAAAGTCCAGAAATATTTTAAGTTGATGAAGCACTTCAAATTTTGCAAGTTTTTATTAATGTTAAAATTTACTAAGTCAATCGATGTATGCTGATATTTCTTGATTAAACACTTTGTTCACTTATAACGGAAAATAATTGTACTTACAATTTTTCACTGGTATATCACCTTACAGTTGAACTTCCGTGCACGTCACAGCTGTGACGTCTCCTCAAGCTTCGCGCAGTAGATATCGTGACGTCACGAGAGATCCGCGCGCTGCCTGGGTTCCAAATTGATCCTCTTGACGGATCAATTCCGTATAGCGCCGTGTTCAATGGCAAACCACCATTGGTTTCTAGCGCTTGTAGACTGGTGACGCACCCGTCACTCACTCGACAGATCGCTGTCTGTCCGACTCGTGAAGGACCATGGATAAATTTCAGGCCTTCAGTAAAGTACAATAGGGTTTAATGTAATAAAACACCGTATTGTTTGGTAGAAGTATATTTCAAAAGTTACGCCACCGAGACTTAGTACAAATGAAAAAGTAAACGTTTGCGCGAGTTAAATTTCTAGTGGCGCCATCTAGTTACTGACGCCCGACTTACATTATACATATTATTCAATGTTGCATTGAACAATGTGTTTAGTCTATTGTATAGATACAAGCACTAAAAGACTAAAAGAGGTTTAATAAAATGCTTGCTATGACGATATGGAAAACTAAATAAATGTGCATGAGCTGCAATGATCTTAAGGCCGATTTACATCAGACGAGCGAATGCTCATTCTATCCCCACTGTATCAAATTCATGTGGTGTAAACAACCGTAGAACATTATTTCGTTGTTTTGTGTGCGTTCGCAAAGATTCTATGGAATATTTAATATGGAAAACGCTAAGAACGATCTTTCGTTTACACTAAAAGATCGAGAAAGAATGCTCTTGTTCCAGCTCTAGCTCTATGTTCGTTCAGTTTAAATCGGCATTTACACAAATATTTACCATAAATGGGAATCTAACTTACAACTTGTTCTGTGTGAAGACTCGCTGCTGCTTAGCCACGAGGCCAGTCAGACTGTACACAATTTCCGCCCTTCTACCGCTCAACTAAATTGGCTTAGGCATTGCTATTGCTGTCTCTATAATTTCAAGAAAAAGGAAAGAGATATGAATATAAAAGCTATGTAGTTTCAATAAGCTGCTGGCCTTCTGGGACAACCTGGGCTGGTTGGAGTAGAGAAAAGAAAAATGAACCTTGTGTATTGACCCAATCGTGGAACATAAAGCTAAGTACGGAAAACTCCAGTTAAATTAAGTAAACATCAAAATTATGGCCATTTTAGTTATACGGGTAAGGTTCCGGTGGGATAGATTTACCAAAAAGCATTGGCCGACTTTGGTGGATCAAACGACCTCATGTCTCAAAGACGGACTCCAAGACTACAGGAAGCGTCATAAATCATTTCTCCTGTAAAAAGATCACGTTAAAAAAATTCCAATCTTCATAAAACTCGTGGAATAATTACTTTTGCCATGTTTTTTACGCACAATAAGTCAATTGCCAACACTAGGAGCTCAGGGATTCGCTGCGCGTCATAAACTTTGATTAGGTCATTAAAGAACACTAATTTATCGACGTTCGAACTCTCATTTGCTATAAACACGCGAAAATGACCCATAAAATATGGGGCGTAGCGTTCGTTTCGCTGCGGATTGTGGCGCTTCATTTATGACCTTTGGAAGCGTCAGTTTTCGCGTGTAATCGAAAACAGCCTTTGCTGTTATTATGCTTGTAGCGCGGAGATGTTTAACCTCTTTGTGGATTTTTACTTACGTTTAAACTGTTGGATCATGTTGCTAAGTGTGACTTTTCTTTTTTTTTTTTTTGTAGGTAATAATTTTGTCCCACTATTCCTTAATACTTGCCTAAAAGCAAGAAACCCTACCGGCTTAGAAAATATAAATAAATCATATAACGATTTATTTTAGCAGAATATATTTAAGTGGTTACGTGCCACTGAACTAAAGAATCAAACCAAAAACGAGCTCTCATTGAATTCAGACCAGGATCTCATGTAAAGCTAAAAAATAATAATGATAAAAAAAAGATTTATTGATAGACATTTTAATATTTAAGTACCTATAATAGTAACACCTGAAATAATCTACATTTAAATAACAATTAATACAAAAAATATGCAATAAATTAAGTCCGTTTGAAAACGTGTAGGTACCTATATTAAAAAATAAAAATATCTTACACATTAATTACAGTATGGTAAATTTGAAACACAACACCTCGTTCCATAATCAAAAATATCGCGCCAAAATTTTCACGAAAAAAAAAACAAAGTTCGTCAGATACGGCCTGCTACGGCGAATTCATTTGCCGCGAAATTCATCCGTTGCATAAAATAAATTAAATTCAAACAATATCAATCGGACACGGGAACACACTCCGCTCTGCTATTTATCATATAACACGGATGAAATGGATTTTTTATCTTTGTTACTGTTGGTTTATTAAAACGGGACAGCGATATGAATATCCAAATAAATACTTCCATTTTAATTGGTAGATTTAATTACGCATATCAGCTGGATCATCTTAACTCCGTGTTCCGGTTTGAAGGGCAATGTTTCCAGAGATATTACAGGGCTTAGAGATATAATATCTTAGATCTCTGGGTGACGCGCGCAGTGCAGTGCTAGGTAATGATTTGGACTCTTCATGTTCCAATAGCTGCGTGTCACTGTGCTGTGTGGCATGTGTGTTGCTTACCATCAGGCACATGTCCTGCTCGTCTCGTCACTCATTATTAAAAAAAACTCTATACCTACATCGCTGTATGGATAATTTAGTCGTCGTCGTCAACCACACCGTCGCTTACCATCAGGCGAGCTGGTGGTCAAACGAGGACCTACACACGATAAAAAAATGTTTACCATCTCCGTGGTGATTATACTCTTGTACAATAGGCAAGACGCCTAAAAAAAACTAATTAGGCTATCAGTTAGACTATTAAAAATTATTGTAAGTACACGTATTTTTTTTTATGTTTCAAAAATAAAAAAATGACGAAGGTACAGTGCTTAGAAGTTTCGAGAGACGTCACGTTATGGTACGATTTTTACTATAGAGTAACGTCACAACACCCCCCTCCGGAAGTTTGATGATCTAAACCTTTGCCAATTTTTGATAATTTGCTAAAACAAAAAATACGTGTCCCAATGTTGCCATAATCTACCTGACGAACTAATTAGAATGCTATATTTTTGACCCTGTCGCCATCCGGGTCATCCCAATTGCTCTTGCAAAAATACAACTCTTGCGGCTCTGACGTTGTCGTCACTAGACCATCACAGCTTCCATTTATATTTAAATAAGTCAAATTCAAAGTTTATTTTGGAGTAAGGGCGCAGGCTCCGAGAGACTGCATGTGTCTCCCGCTCCGACTCGTTCCTGAAGCAAAGGTAGGCCAATTGGCCGTTGCTATTCAACGTCGGAACGCAGCGAGCGTCATGGGAACCTTTGCGTCGGCGCTTTTACCGCCTAACTAAATCGGCTATCGCTTTGCTAATGCTGTCTCTATCATTTCAAGCGAAAAGAAAAAAGAGAGAAACATCAAAGCGATGACATTTTGCGTTCGGCAGTAGACCCCCGGAAGCAGTTTGGAGTGGGTTATTCGGGGATTAGTTTTTAAAGGGGAAAGTTATTGACAAATTGATATTCCGATTGAACTTTCATAGGCTCTTCCAACCAAAAAAATACAAAGCTTTCTTTTCTTTGTTTCAAGTCGTGGTGATCGTGCCTGTGCGTTGATTTGTTCTCGATTCTCGTCGGTATCGACTCACAATATTAATTACTGCCCGAATGAGCGTTGGTTGGTCAGTTTCGGAACTCTATGTATCTAGAGAAAGAGACTGTGGGTTCCGTATGACAGAGTATTGAAGTGAAATTTCACTTTATTGAGCCCGTTGGTCATTTTTGAAAATGGAATCAAAACAAATGAAATCACGACATTGCAACCGTTATCGACTCCGCTATTTATAAGTGTGTACATGTAGGTACCTATTATGTATGTACTTAATAATTAATTGTCCTAGTTTTCGCTTTTGTCAGCGTTCCCGGAGTGCTACTGTTTTTTTATTAAACCACTTCCATTTTCGTGACAAATCATGTAAGTAAATAATTTAAAAAATAAAACAACGCAATATGACTCTGACATCCTGTGTATTATGTACCTATTTACCATCTACGGATGTTTTTATTTTTGTTGATATTACAAAAACAGATTTATCTATTTCATTAAAACTTATTTGTCATATTAACATTCGGGAAGTCGACTCTTTCAAACAAACAAATATTATCAAAATTGGTTCACCCAATGGTAACTTAGGTACAAACAAAAAATACAGTCGAATTGAGATCCAGCACCGTTTTTGATGTCAGTTAAAAACCAGACAGTTTGATGTACCACTCCGAGAAACGAAATCATCTCCCAGACTAAAATTTATCAATAAGTATTCCATATTGGATAATTTGAATCATAAAAATACAAATTTATATCATCACAACGAAATCTGCCACGCTAAGTTATAAATAAATGGCCATAAAACGATTTACATTCGAAATTGGATATTTCGATCCGATATCTATCACCAGTATAAAGAAACGGAAGTTTTTAAAATATTTCTTTATCAGCTATCAAAATCATATTGGTTATTAAGTGAATAAAGATAAAAATTTGGTTACGAAATGGCGAGCCGAGAGGACAAGAACATATCTTGCTTATTAGCATACTGGCTCGCTCGCTGTAGGCTGATGGGATTTGACCCATCGATATAAATCAATAGATGTGCCCTGAGCACCTTGAAATTGGTAATAAACTGCGTCTCTGTGTGTATCGTAAGTGGTTTACAAACAACCAATCTAGAATTTTCAAAAGAAAGTTCTTACTTTTTAACCGTTTTCAAAGGAGGAAGTTTTCCGTTCTCAATTTTGGTTTTACCTCTGTGTTATTTGTACCTATGTAAGTTACGCGGTAGCTCCCCAAATTGTGAACCGATTTTGACGATTCTTCTTTTGTGTGGTTATTATACATCAGAAGTAGTTCCATATACATTTTGTCGAAATCGGTGTGACGCTTTTTAATTTTTTTAATTTTTTTTATAGCATAGAGTGACGAGACGAGCAGGTCATGTGCCTGATGGTAAGCAACATGCCTGCCACATAACAGCACAGTAACACGCATCTATTGGAACATGATAGTCCAAATCATTACCTAGCACTGCACTGCGCTCGTCACCCAGAGATCTAAGATATTATGTCTCTAAGCCCTGTAATTTCTCTGGAATCATTGCCCTTCAAACCGGAACACAGTAATGTTTGCACATTACTGCTTGGCGGTAGAATATTTGGCAAAGGTGTGGTACTTCCCCAGGCAGACTCTGCTAAGAGTCCTACCACTACTAAAAATATCAAGAAAAACTAAAATTAGCTTTCATTTATCTGGATGACGTCATTTGTGTTCACACAATTTAAATGTATAATAGGGAAAAACAGTGGGACTAGTGAAACAAACGCTGAAACAGGCAACTTTGGGATGGGCAAAAATATTTAAAAAACGAGAAAATATATCGATAAAAACTGCGCTGCAAACACTGTTAATATAATATTAACAGGATAGTAAGATGTTCTAAGCTTGAACTGTCCAGGGATCTCTAAAAATGATTAATGGTCCAGTAGAAGTATTGGCAGCGGACAGCGGGCCACTGATTTGTATCTATTGTTAATACCACTCGTTAATAAGTACGATGGATCGCCGAGATACCGCCCGGCACTGCGCCCGCGCATTGTTCGAGACCTCGTACTTGGACTCGGGATTAACTACTTACCTTCATGTACTCACATTGTTACTCCATCTTTTATTTGGCAAAAGGTGAGCAGAAGATATGCCTGGTGGTAAACAACACACTTGCACGTAATATTGCAGTGCCATGCAGCTATTGGAACACGAAGAGTCCAAATCATAACCTTGCTCAGAACTGAGTTCGTAACCCAGAGATGTAAGATGATCTCTATGCAATGCAATTGCTTTGCAGACATTGCCATGAAAAGCGGAACAGTAATGTTTGCCAGGAGTGTGCAAACATTACTGTTCCGCTTTGAATGGCAATATCTGCAGAGCAATTTCAGAATAATCACAGCACAACACACCAGATACTTATAACATTACAGCACAATGCCATGCTGCTATTTGAAAATGAATAGTCCATTGCCTAGCAGTGCTCTACTCTCCTCATCCAGAGATAAATAACTGGAAACTTTAAAAAACAAACACAACACATAAAGTAACTAGTTATAAAGGTACTTCCTAACCAGGATTTTGAGTTGTTCTATAATAGAAATAATGTATCTATGCATTTTCTATCGTTACGTCACACTAGTAACGCTAACGATAACGCTAGTAATTTAAATTGTCCCAACACTAATTATGTTTTTAATTTTTTCCAATTCGTTTATTCGCATCATGTTTTATATTTCGAACAAAATACAAATCAAATTTACAATTAAACGTAACACGACAAAAAGCTGCATTTAACCACTTGTTAAAATTTTAATTGTAGTTTAATTAACAAATCGCAGACCACAATAACGCTAACCGAGTGATTTGTGTAGTTGCTAATTATATACAGATGGCTGATAACCCGCACTTGTCAGCGGTTAGTGCATGCTTCGTCCTTTTTTAATCAAATGCCGTAAAAATACACTGAATATACATTTTTACAAGCAGTATGGGTCAAATGTTTGGGCTGTTTCAGGATAAACGTTTTTAAATAGTTAACAAGAATAATTTAAAAAATAATAAAACCCGACTAAAAAACAACACGTAAGAAAAACAGTGTTGATTGAATTAAAATGCTTGTAATTTATTACAAATGTATTACAAATGGTATTTAACTATACAACATATTTAAGTACATATTTGTAATGATCTTTAAATTCTCTGTATTTTGATACCCTACTCGATTTGCTAGATAACATTTTTTTTCAACTACTCACAATTTTGTCTCAAAAATCGGCTAAATTGTTTTTTTTTTTATTTTATTTAATACCTATCTAAGGACACTTGGGTAATTGAGACAAATGTAACGATATCTGGATCGTCAAAATCCATCCAGCCGTTTGGAAGATACGTGGGAATAAAGAAATTTACAAACATACAAGATACGCGCGAAAAACATAACCCTCTTTCAGTCGGGTAAAAAGAAACAATTTATTTTATTAAAGTAAATATGTACATAATATCAGAAATGTGTATGTAGGTATCGACATTATATCAAGTACATAATTTTCAAATAATTTTTGGATGTCTGGAACGTCGAAAGAGTTTAAAAGAGACAAAACTGCTTTTTGTATTCGATAGTAAAATTCTTGTGAATTAATAATTCATATGGGATAAAAAGTAGATAGGTAGGTAGCTTATGTATTAATCCAATTAATGTAAACAATACGCATTCAAGTTCTTTAAAATCCATTTAGTTTACGAACATACGTTGGAACAATCACACACATATTCCACACACCCAAACTTTCCTCAAGTCTTTATGACATTCGTTTTTATAGGCTTGCACTTGACTGCCACCTTGTACACCTTGACACACTATGTGTCACGCAATGTAGTCTACAATTTACCGCTCTAACCTAAAAAAACGATTTGCTCTAGATTTGAAGAAATAATTACCTTTTTCATTAAAAGATAACCCTTCAGGGAACATTCCATAACTTATGTCTTCTACAAAATATCTAGATATTATAATATATAACCTCTACCTCATTATGTAGGTATAACTTAAATAGTGAATGCTAATAAGTATATACAGTATACACAAAAATATGAAACACATTAGGTGAAAAAATTCCCGCCAAAACATCCACAAACACCCAGGAACAAACCAATCAAGACCAGATTCAAATTTCGAACCGTTCAGCTCAAGATGGCGACCTTCGCAGACCTTCCAGGCCGTATATCAATCGTGATTTACTACAGAGGTCGACGACCGACCGAATTTCCTTCTGCAATGCACTCCGCGCGTAATTTATTTGTTACCATCTATTATTTTGTAGACTCACAAGGTCCTAAACACAGCTGACAATAATATATCATTTTACGCGACGACGGGTATATGTCTGTCTCTTTCCTTCGTATGGGGATGGAGTTGGGGGAACAAGGATGGCGAATGGGGACGGAATGGTTTGCGTTTTCACTTTTTATAGTAGTGATATATTTGATCAGCTGATCGTTGTGACGTTTACAACTCTCGGGCGCAGTGTTTTTTTTTAATTTATTTATGATCAAATGGCGTTGATATGTTTTCACACGTTTTGTGGTTTGATAAACCTGACTGCAATGAAATGTTAGTTTATGAAACTTTTAGCTGACGTTGAAAGTTAGAGATAAATGAAAAGTAAATTTATAGATGAATGGAAACATAATTTTAGACAATACCTAATAGGTTTTTACTAGACCGCCATCTTAATAAAATACGGAGAATCAAAAAAGCGCTGCAATGTAGAGTCCCTGCGGTTGTAGGATGTAAATTAAAAAAATATAAATCACATCCATATGTTACACATAAATTTGAGATAATAAAAAAAACGTTTATGTGGGTTTTACGTAGTTAATTTTGTTTTTGAGACTTTGAAATAACAACCAATGCCTACTTACTCAGAGTACACAAAAAGCGAAGAATAAATTTCAAATGTTTTCCAATTCCACCTGTCTTGTTAAGCAAGTGGCGCCCTCTGATTTATTATTAAAGCTCATTATAAACTGTGCCACATAATTCAATTCGCGTTTGGTGGGGTAGGTCGCGTATTTATAATGTTGTTATTATAATAAAATATATCTAAATATCTGTACCTATGGCCGCCGATAAATTTTACGACGTGCGGTTTTTGGTTTCGCGGGTATTTTATTTATTAGCTGTTTTATTTATTGGCAATTTGTTGGTAAATCAAGGTGTCGCAGTAATTTTGTGCTTGGCAAGTTGTGTATATATTCACTATTATTTAATTTTGGTTTATCGCGCGTTGTGACGTGTGGTGTAAACTGGTCCTGAGTTGTGATTTTATAAATGTATTAATTTATTTATTTCTATTCAATTTACATATTAAATGACGTAGGAACTTAGTGGAGATAAAGTTTGATTTCATAAGAGCGATTCTTAGTGCGTACGAGGCGTATGACAGGATGCGTAGTGCGTACGAGGCTTATGACTGGATGCGTAGTGCCTATGAGGCTTATGCTGCGTATGACAGGATGCGTAGTGCCTACGAGGCGCGCATCGCACGTGGTCCCAGTAAATATTTTTGGAAGCAATCGATTTCCGAAATCCATTCTGTGCCCTCGCCGGCGCGCCGACGCTCCGACTCGCGATAGATTACTGTGGATATGACGACGAGAAATAATTGCTTATGGGCTTACAATAAATAAATTATTTATTTACTTATTGCATGATATCGTGAATATACTGTTATTTTTGTTTTAACGAGTAAAATTTAAATTCGGTAAATAACTTAAATTTGGTCTAGGAGGGTGATGCGCCATTCTTGAACTTGTGCAGTTTACACCATGAACAGTCTAGCGAGAGTAAAAATTTTGATTTGATTGATTACTTAAACGTAATTTTGATTGGCTTACGAACAAGTAGTAGACAAATCTTATCCACGCATAAAGAAACTTTTAATTTATACAAATCGTTTGTATCTGTGGCAAACATCAGTTACTTAATTAACACCGTTAACCACCGCTAGTTACCGACTAGCCAAACGGTATGCGAGTGATGATTACAAAGTTTTACATCTGTACTTGAAAAGCACCTAGAGATGCGGACTGGATTCGAACTTACGATCTTTCGTGACGGCCATTGGTGGGGACCGTGTCACCTCCGTCCGTGGGGAAGCACCTGTACACAGAAACCCCCCACACGTGGTCCCTGGGTGGTGCAAATCGGGTGACAAACATACCGGTGGTAGGCTTTGGCCGTGGCTGGTGACCACCCGCCAGACTGAGTCGTGCCGCCAAGCGGCCTAGCCGTGTTCCGGCATGTAGTCTGGTGACGCCGTTAGGGAAAACGGGTCAGAACAGTTGCTGCATAACTGCAAGACCAGATAGTTGCACACCAATACTTTACATCGGGAAGCTAGTCATGGAGGGTAGCGGGATCCGAGGCACGGTTTTTTGCCGCTACCGACCGCAGATAGTTGGGGGCCCAAGTAGTGAGCTAGCCACTCATGAAAGGCTGCCCCGCCATCTAGCGAAAAATCCCGGGATGCGCTATCCTGCCGGTTGGCGACCGGATGACAAGGCCAGATAGACATCCCCGGGGGGGCTCGGGCGTCCCCGCAGTCTCCAGACTAGTTTCCCATTGGTGTATTTGTGTTGTGTGCTGTGACCGTTGGTTGGCAGTGTGCAGCCTCGTTCTACTTCCGTTTTCCCACCGACAATCACTCTCAAAAACTAATATGAAAAGTAAAAACAGAAACATAGTGAAACAGCGGCTGCACTCCTTGTCTCTCAAAGTGCACCTCACTAATATTCGAGGTCTGCACTCTAATATCACCCCAGTCCACCATCACCTCGAGACTGAGCAGCCGTCACTCTTGTTTCTTACGGAGACGCAGATAGGATGTCCGTCGGACGTGGCGTACCTAACCTATCCAGGGTATACCTTGGAGCACAACTTCAAGCCGCGTGCTGGAGTGTGCCTGTACGCCCGTGACGATATCTGCTGTCGGCGTCTCCGTAATCTTGAGGACACCAGGTTCTCTGTTCTATGGGCGCTGATAGACACAGGCATCGACAAAATTGTCTATGCCTGTGTCTATCGGTCGCACAGTGGAGATCAGGAGACAACTCGGCTCACCGATTATTTGAGTGAGGCAGCGGACGCGGCTCAGCAGAAGTACCCATCAGCCCAATTAGTGTTACTGGGGGATTTCAACGGCCACCATAAGGATTGGCTGTACCCATACCGGGACACTGACCATGCTGGGCTGGAAACGAGAAAGCTGGCTTTGTCGTTAGACCTAACCCAGCTGGTCCAAGAGGCGACACGGGTACCAGACGTTGAGTCGCATACTCCCTATTGCTTAGACCTTCTGCTGACAACTGATCCAGACCGATACTCCGTGGCGGTATATTCGCCGTTAGGCAGCTCCGACCACTGTCTGGTGAAATCAGTATCCGTTTACCATCCGCCCGATCTCAGCCCCAGAGGCAACCGGCGGCTATGGAAATACAAGTCAGCAGATTGGGACGAAATGCGTTCTTTCTTTGCATCTTACCAATGGCAGCCACTGTGCTTCTCTTCTGGTGACCCGTCAGCCTGCGCGGATGCTGTGACTGATGTAATACGTACGGCTATGGAATATTTCATTCCATACTCTGACGTTTCATTATCCAGCAAAGCTCGCCCATGGTTCGGTTCTCAATGTAAAAGTGCTGAAGCATCTAAACATGAGGCCTACCTAGCCTGGGTTGATGCTCGACAGCGTAAGGCAAGGGATACACACCGCAAAAAGAAAGCGTTTAACAGGGCTGCTAAGGCATGCAAAAGGGTTCTTCAGAGGGCTCGATTTGACCACATTAGTCGAATAGGGAACAAACTAGCTTCGTATCCTGCGGGTAGCAAGGCGTTTTGGTCCCTAGCTAAATCGGTCGAATCGAACTTCTGCCGCTCTTCACTGCCTCCAATGCTGAAACCTGATGGGGCGCTGGCTCACACCGCAATGGAGAAGGCAAACTTGTTTGCATCTCAGTTTGCGGAATCTTCGCGTCTAGATGCTGGTAGTGCGATTCCTCCTACTCCACCTGGCAGTCCGACTTTGATGCCGGAAATGCATATTCGCCAAATGGAGGTTCGTAAAGTGCTACGTAATCTGGACGTGAATAAAGCCAGCGGCCCGGACGGAATTCCTGCCCTAGTGTTGAAGGCTTGTGCACCTGAGTTGTCTCCTGTACTAACGCGCCTGTATAGACTCTCTCTCCAAACTGGGCAAGTACCGAAATCGTGGAAGCTTGCTAACGTGCAACCTGTGCCCAAAAAGGGTAGTCGTGCTGACCCTGCCAACTACAGGCCCATCTCGGTCACGTCCATACTCTGCAAGACTATGGAACGTGTCTTAAACCGCAGGCTCCTGGCATACCTAGAATCTAACGACCTCCTCAGTGACCGGCAATACGGGTTTCGCCGAAACCGGTCGACTGGGGATATTCTGGCGTATGTCACTCACATCTGGAGTGAAGCTATCGAGAAACACGGGGAAGCACTTGCAGTCTCCCTGGATATCTCGAAGGCTTTTGACAGGGTTTGGCATGATGGCCTTATTAGCAAGCTTTCTAGTTATGGTTTGTCTCCAGGTTTTATTGCGTGGATATCGGACTTCTTGAGAGATCGGTCCATACGAGTTGTCATTGATGGCTGCTCGTCGGACCAAATGGGTATCAATGCCGGAGTCCCTCAAGGGTCGGTACTCTCTGCGACGCTTTTTCTGCTACATATCAACGATCTGCTGAAGCCCGGTATCTTTGGGTACGCAGATGATAGCACCGTTGTGGAGAGTTACATGTCTAGCGCGAGAGCCAGCGGTCAACAAACTAAGGTATTGAGAGAGAGTATGGTCGAGCGTTTGAACTTGGCCCTTGAGGCAGTCTCTGAATGGGGCGAAACCAATCTGGCCAAGTTTAATGAAGGAAAGACGCAGGCGTGTCTGTTCTCCGCAAAAAGGAGTCAATTTCTACAGACTCCTACTTTTCGAGGTGTATCCGTGCCGGTTACTGATCATCTTGAGCTTTTGGGTGTTACCCTGACATCTACACTCAACTTTGGCTCATATATCGAGTCCAAGGCTAAATTAGCTGCAAAAAAACTAGGTGTCCTCTCAAAGGTGCGAAAGTACTTCAAGTCTGAACAATTGCTTTTATTATATAAAGCACAGATTCGCTCTTGTATGGAGTACTGTTCGCACCTTTGGGATGGATCGGCTAAGTATCAGCTTGAGGCTCTGGAATCGATCGAGAGGCGGGCTAAAAGGCTCATAGGCAATAATTCTCTTGTGCGAAAAAGACTGCAAACTCTTGAACATCGCCGGAAAATTGCTAGCTTATCGGTTTATTATCGGATACACTTCGGAGAGTGTGCATCTGATCTGCATGATCTAATACCACCTAGCCCTTTTTTCTATCGGACTTCTCGTAACTCGAAGAAGCGGCATCGTTTCATGGTTGATGTTCCAAAGACACGAACAAAGAGGTTTGACTCTACTTTTGTGATAAGAACGTCTCGACTGTGGAATGAGTTGCCTGAGTGGGTTTTTCCCGATGGTTATAATCTTGGTGTCTTCAAATCGAGAGTGAATCGGTTTCTTCTAGGTAAGCACGCTCCATCTTAGACCGCATCGTCGCTTAACATCAGGCGAGATGGTGGTCAAGTGTAAACCTATAAATGTTAAAAAAAAAAAAAAAAAAAAAAAAAAAAAATTGGTCACAAGTCACAACGACTTTTTGGTCACTGTTTTTTTAAAAATAAATCATCTTACAATCCTACTAATGTTATAAATGCAAAACTATGAATGTTTAAATGCCTATATGGCTGTCAATGACGTTGCTGTGGCTGAACGGGGCGACATGAAATTTGGAACACAGATAGTTTAAGGTCTAGAATAGCACATATACTTTCCATCGTGGGAAAGTCACGGGAACGGTAACCACAGGGGGAAAACTGCGGGGCGTAGTAAATAGATACTAAAAATACATAGTAGATAAAAAAAATTGGCAGTCATAGGAACTGCCGATAGAAGTGAAAACTTGCTTTTGCCCTGGTACTGGTACCTAGGGGCAAACGCAACTCTTTTATATTTCTGTTGTCCTGGTATCTGGAGATAAACGCTGGGCTGTCGGAGGTAGGTAATCGAAACGCTTTACTGTTTCTGTTGCCCTGGTACCTACCTGGCCGTTTTTACTGAGTTTATCCGAAGATTTCTTATCATATCCGAGCGTGACGATTGATGAATCCATTTCACAGTCCACGAAAATTCTGTCTATAGCGCGCCTAAAGAAGTTTTCACTTCAAAAATGTGTGTACGTAAGACCGTACTGCAGTAGTGAAAACTAAAACAAGAAATATTTTTTAAAACTGTTGAATAATTCTAATAATTTAAGTAAAAATGGTTACAACACAAATTGAATGTAGACAATACAGCGAAACGACAGTGACAGCATACTATATTTATTATTTATATTCCCTCTATCTACTACGACTATCCTGAGTTCACCGGAACGAATCTTTCATTTCATTTTTCCGAAAGTGACGATGATCTTCATTCACAGCCTACGAAAAATTATGTGTGGTGCGGTCAAAAAAAAATCAGTTCAATAAAAATAGATATGTAAAAAAAACCTAGTGTCGTATCCACAGTAAGCGACAGGCATTAGCGCGTATCGCACGGGCTGGCATCATTAATCTACGTGACAGTTGAAAATTTAGTTACAGAGGGTCCCCTCCCCCGCCCACCCCGCTACCCCTACTGAACGTAATTTTGCAAGTTTTTGAGGGATACCTAACGCTACGGTTTTAGTTTTACAACTAACCCCTGTTTTCTAAATAGTTGTTCTCTCCCATGACCAAACATCGATTAAATTTTTGTAGCAAAATAGATACTTATAGACACTTCTATGGGACGGCCATGTGATAGGTATATCTCAAAAACCCCTACTAAAAACAAAAAAAAGTCAACCCTTTCTCAAACTCTTTTTCTGTGAGCTATATATTATTTTAATAGATTTCGACAGGATAAACTTTTTTTGAGATGTAGGTACTTATTAATTTCAAGAAAATATTAAGTCTGTAGTGTTCACCTACATTGTGTGTTCCAATTGCGAAAGTTTAAAAATAATACTCATTAAAAATATATGCGTTTCTCAGACATGAGAAAAATTACAATGAAAACAAAACAGACATTAACTTATAGATTTTTTGAGACTATGAATTTTTTGGCAGTAAAATAAATGTATTGCTATTTGCTTTTCCACACTCAAATTTTTCTATGTTTCAAATTCCACTGAACTGATGACCAGTTCAGTTTTTTAACGTGATTGAGCAACACTCCTTAACATTGCAACATTCAAATTTCACATTTATAATATTACTTAGTAAAACATAACAAACGATGAACTAACGAACATGAGAAATAAGTGATTAGAACGTAGTTACTAATACTGAAATTGCGTAGTTCTGTTCGAGTTATTTCGGTAACATAAATTAGAGATAATATAATACATAAAATGGTATATGTTAGTCGACATAGCTGTTGTAAATTGTTTAAGCTACCACTGTTATTCACAACACTAGTATTAGGTAATGAATTCCAGTATATTTATTACTATCATAATAGTACTTATTTGTGTAGTGGGAAACTCTTTGCTGAGCCCACCTGGGGAAGTACCACAACTCTGCCAATTAGTTAATTATCTATCAGATATTAGTTAATTATCTCACCGCCAAGGAGTAATGGGCAATCATCATCACTGTATTTCTTTTCAAAGGACAATGATTTCAGAAAAATCACAGCGCATAGTGTTAATAATCTGATACCTACGTCTGGGTGAGATTTGAAGTGACGAGCAGCACATAATATGCCTGATGGTAAGAATAATGTCTGCTCAAAACAGAACAGTGGCGCGGAACTATTGGAACGTGATGAGTCTAAATTACCTAGCACTGCACTGTGCTCGTAACACAGAGGTGTAAGACGATTAAGATATGTCTATGGCCTGTAATTTATCTGAGAACATTGGCCTCCAAACTGGAACACAGTGAAGTATGCACATAACTGAATATAACGTTTAATTAATCTGCTCACTACGAAACCACAGAACGCACAACACAGGCAACAACTACTGAAGTAATTTGGGTGAAATTTAATACATTGATAGATAATGGTCTGGAATAACATATAGGCTATTTTTTATCTGAAAAAATAACGGAATCAGGAACTACGCGGTTGAAATCACAGAGCGCTGAAACTTGAAAATAATGCAAACTATTGAAAGCATGTATCTGAGCAGATACATGCTTTCATTGCAAGCCGTAGTGTAAGCCGCCATTATTTGGATTATATGGGTACTTATATTATTGGATACTGTTCCACCGAAGGTTCTTTTCTGTGTTACCCGGTTATACAAAGTGGCAATAGTGTTGCCAGTAGCTACGCCCCGCGGCGCTGTCAGCTGCAGGATACTCTGTGTCTACCAGACACGAGATCACTGCTAATTATAAAACACTACTACGAGTCTACGATGTCCACGAGTATATTTAACACCTATCTATGACTTCTTTAGTTCCCTTTTTGCCAAAACTCACTATCATTCCGCCTTCCCATTCACGCCAATGAATAAAAAAACAGAGGGAGCGGCAAACGATGTTTTGATGATGACCGGGGAAATCTACCTACAGGGCCTACAGATGTAATGACGCCATGATTTGACAGTTATTCTACGCTGTCACTGTCATAGGGGTGCTCTATTATTATCTGTCACTTACCTGATGTTATTCAAATATGCCTTGCTGTCATAACCTATTGTCATTAAAACAAAAATAAAAATTAAATATGCCCCGCTGTTTTAAACCATTGTCATTAAAACAAAAATAAAAAACACGGGTTAATAATTACAAAACAAATAAATAGGATTTCAATTAATTAAGTTTAGAATTTGGAAATAAATTAATCTTGAATTAAATTGCTAAAACAAAAACAAAGAAATATTATACTTTAGAAACTTGTTATTTTGTGTGGGATAAAAATAGCTTTTTGTTTAATCTAGCAGGCGATTTTCTATCAGACTGCTCGTAGCTGGAAAAGGCAACATCGTTTCATGGTTGATGTTCCAAAGACTCGAACGAAGTGGTTTGACTCTACTTTTGTAATAAGAACGTCTAGCCTGTGGAATGCGTTGCCGGAGTGGGTTTTTCCCGATGGTTACAATCTTTGTGTCTTGAAATAGAGTGAATTGTTTTTTTTTGGTAAACGCTTTCCATCGTTGACAGCATCGTCGTTTAATAAAAGGCGTGATGGCGGTCAAGTGTAAGCCTGTTAAATTTAAAAAGTACCTACGTGTTAAAGAAAACACCACGTCGCTTTTGGTAAAAACAATGATTTCAACTCTATTCTAGCTTATGTTTTTGTTACTACGTTTAAAAACAACAGTGTGGCTTTAAGTAAAGCAAAAAAATGTTTGTGTACAAATGTACACAAACATTTTTCACATTTTTCACAAACATGTGAGAAATCTCACACACCACTATCGAAATCCAAACTAAGCAAAGCTTGTACAAAATAATAACAAAGTATGTAATTTACGTTACATATTATATCCAAAACACTACTAATTGTATTCGTTACATGTAAAGTGCAACACTTCTGAATTTTCAATCCGATGGTGGCTCGGTAGTATGCCCGTTGGATTCCAAACTAGACATCGACTGTATTTTGAACACCCGGAACAACACAAAAGAAACTAAATAGTTAGTATTATACTATTATTGCTATCACAAATCAGTGACGTGTATCTAGCGACTTTGCAGGTAGTATGATACACAAATATAGCGATACCAAAAATGTGACAAATTTACAACCGCAGTAGCGTAATTTGAATTCCAAAATAAAACACTAAAAGGGCTTCTCATGCATTAATACTATTAGATCATGAGATTGCGACTGAATTTCAAGAATCAAGATCCACGAAACATGCTATATTTCGGGTAGAAAATCGTTTAATGTCATGTAATCATGTTTCAGGAACTTAACTCCTCGAGTTTATGTTATAACGCCGAGATAACAATCAGACAATGCTATCTCAGGGCAATACTTCAGACTTAATACTCATTTTGCATGATTGGTTTGATGAGTTGGTAATGGAGGACTATATCAAACACACTTTACGACATTTAACAATCGATTGAATCGATAACACGATTTATTACATCGGCAAAACGTGCGGAGCCAAAAAAAAACTAACGAAGCTAATGACAATGACGTTTATTACGGCATTGGCATACGGCATTACGCTATTCAAATCGGTTCCAAATTCAAAACTGTCGTCGCCACACATCGTCCTAATAAAACAGTCGTTATATAGCAGAATACAGCTATAAATACGGCATCGAAGTTGGTATCAGGACGTAATAAAAAAAGCAAAAATACACTCCGATACAAAATTGTGCCAGTCACGAGGGTAGGGTCGGCAACATACACAGGCCCGTCATTTTCATAAATTTCACAGCCCTACCGGTCCCCACTTAAAATTGGACTTTATCGTTTTAGCATAAAGGTCTGATTTTGATTGTTTATGGGGGTGTTTTAGGCCTTTAAGGGGATGGTAGGTGGATGCTCGAATAAATGTGGAGCGTATAGAAAAATTTGATTATTCATGCCGACTTGGAGAAAAAATACTGGCGGGTTATGACACGGGGACTGTAGGTACTCTACTACACGTACTTTATGGTTTGTTCCTTCTGCGGTTCCGATCTATGGAATCTATGATAGGCATGCAGGGTCTGGAACTTTATTTTGGTCATAGTAGGAAAGTTTATTTTGGTCATACTAAGTTTGTCTATCTCAAAAAGAATGTATGTGTCTATTTTCTCTTTATGGTTGGAAATACCCACTTTGGCAACACGTCCAACATTTCAGCAGTTCCTACAAATTAGAGTTATGTTTTATAATATCGACTATGGAACGGTTGTGTTTCTACGAGTTACGAGCTTAAAGTAGGTAGATACTATATTAATTATTAGATATAATATTCAAATAACACAGCTTGCTTGTTCAAAGTGCATCCAAAACACATTTAAAATGTTCATATAATATTAAACTAATATAATCGTATTTTAAAACCACCTTACGATTCTACTACTGGGATTTAGGGCATTTTTCTCCCAAAAAAGAGAGTTAAGGCTCTAATCTACCAGATTGCCCAAATTCGAGTTGGCGGATGGCACAGGATCACGAAAGATATCATTCTTGAAACACTATATTCTTGACGGTTGACTGAAAAAGATTTCTCTAGCATGTCTAGTGGCACTAGTTAATTCAATTTATTTTTTCGAACCATTAATTCAAAAGAACACTAAACTTAGTAACGTCACTTACAATAAAATTATACATAAATAATCTGTGTACATAATAAAATAATACCAAAGAATAATGTCAAATAAAAAGTCAGCTGTAAAAAGGCTTTGCATAAATATCTTACTGTAGTATTTCTGTGTCTAGTGGCGCTAGTTAGTTCAATTTATTTATTCGAACTATTAATTCAAAAGAACACTAAACATGGTAACGTCACTTACAATACAATTATACATAAATAATCTGTGTACATAATAAAATAATACCAAAGAATAATGTCAAATAAAAAGTTAGCTGTAAAAAGGCTTTGTATAAATATCTTACTAACTGTAGTATTTCTGTTTGTTATGTCCTATGTTCTTCTCATGTTTTCTTAACCATCAAAACCCGTGGTAACAAACTTGTACGACGCTATGATAAAGAATAATCAAAGGTGCAAGAGGTATTTGAATCTACGACATTGCGGCTGTAAACTCAGCCATTCTCGCCACTCAGCCACCACGTCTCCAACTGCACCGCGTACAATTTCTGCAAGTTGTGATTGCGAGACTAAAACATCATAATGCGTCTATTGAAATATTCGAAATGGTGTTTGATATCTAAGTGCGTTTTTGTCTCATGTCTAAAGGCTTTTATGCTAAGCTTAGGTGCTCCGAATGGAATCTGCCGAGTCACCGCGGGTGCTTGTACTCGACTTTTTGTGGCTAAGCGATCACTTGTTTGAACATCTTTGATCTTTGAAGCGGTCTCAATTGTATGCCTACTGCCCTAGGGCTACGCTTAAGATTTTTGATGTTTTTGAATGGTAGTGTCTCGCAGTTTGCACGTATATTACACGCATTTGTGTGATGAATACGGGCGTTAGCTGTACATCTGGGAGTTTTTATGTACCGCAAAAGTGTGTATTTAAAATTAAACATGTATTGTGCAAACTAATTTGGCTTCCATAATTATGGAAGCCAAATTAGATACAGATTGATTGTTTCGTTTATATCTATTTTGCTAGTTTGGGTCTTGATGGTGTGTCAAAAGGTCGGGAAAAATTATGTCTTGTTTTGCCTTCGGTAAGCTAGAAGAGATTGGTCTCAGAAGGTCGCCATTGCTTTACAAGTGAAAGAACGTCCGTAACTGCGTTTTTGTATTGAAAACAAAAAAGATTACCAGTCTATCTAGTTATTGTGTGAATGAGAGTTTACAGAGTACAAAAACATTGACGTCTCCATGACGATACTCCCGTTCTCAATTTACCAGCGAATCTCACCAATTACATAATAGCCTAAATAAAACTAGGAGTCCATGACCCGCCAAATTGACCCACTGACGTCACAAGTGATCGATGACGAAACGTCAAGCAGCCAATGTCAAGGCCGCGTTTGACAGCTGTCAGATCTGACAGCCGCTGTCAGTGGCCGGTGAAAAACGCGCGCCGTCGGCCCGTAATGGATGGCCTTCCGGAGCCGCCATGTTACTTTCGGGGCAACGAACTTGGTTCGATTTTTTTTTATTGTAAAGTTTGATTGATGTATTTATCTTTCCACTTGTTGTACCTGCTTCTTCTGTTGAGGTCCTAGTAAGATTTATTGGTGTGTAGCGGGGATTCGGCCTAGTGTGTGTGTCTCAATCGATTTATGAGACTTGTTGGCGACCATCGTGAAACTAGAGCGAGACACTGTCTCTTTCATTTGTCTATTCGCTGTAACAAGAGGAAAAGAGATAAATGACTTTCATAGACAGATTGCTTCCATGGACAATGTAAACTGTACGATGATATATTGTCTATTGCAAAAAGTTTAAGCTGGACTGTTTATGAAGTGACCGTTAATTTAAAAGTGGGGTAACGAACGCTTCATTCATAGGATATACTTCTGTTCAATGAACTAGTTCAATCATTAAATGTGTGAATACACAAAAAGTAGCCTTACTACTTATTAAACACTAGTAGCTCCCCATGGTTTTACCCGCGTACTTCAAGCTCTTTAACCAAGAATAGGTTTGCGCATCTCGCTCGATATAAAGCAATGGTCAGAAATGGAGCGCGCTTTCCTGAAAGATCGATTCACTCTGGATTTTGAAATACCCCAATTGTATATACGTACTAAGAAATACCCACTTGGGCAGCATATTCCTTAGCTTAGCTGTGCGTGTGCGTGCTTCGTTTGACTTTTCTTAACGAAATATCAGAGTCGCTTTTTAACGCAGGGGTAAGCGGTGATAAGTAAAAGTTGTTGTAAAAAAGAACAAAAAAAGTTACTACGCACGTTGAACAGCTAACGGAACAAGAATCACTCCTTCATACCCATTACACAGGCTCTGGCAACACCAAAACAAACAAGTAGGTATTTTATCGATTTCTTACTTACCTACTATGATATACGTCACCACCCCTATCGACCAACGACCCTGCGCCCCCGTCAAACCACCCCCCTCTTTATTCCCACCATCCTAAGATACATTTTCAATCGACAGCTACACTTTTCCTTACGACTTTTCCAAGTCTGCGAAACTTGGGAAGATAGTACTGAGGGTTTTGTTACTGGAAAATAGGTTTTATTGTGAGGGTGGTAAGGGTCGGGGCGGGCGACGCCTTTCTTGGGCGGGAGCAATTATGAATGTTTGGGAAATGCAGCGTTTTTCGCTTTTTCTCGGGATTGTTATTGCTGAGGGATGATGGACTGACTGTTTGGCGGAGGTTCCTTTAGTTTTCAGCAAGAAATCCTTAATTTTAAGTAACAACTGTGGAGTGATACAAGGAGATCTTATGTTTCCAGATATTTTTAGTACCGTTTTGAAAAAGACGCCACAATGTTTATTGTGGCGTTAGAAAAATAGAAAAATTACAAAGGAAACGATACAAACATTGAATTTAGTGGAATAAATGTCGGCCTTATCGTTAACAGCGATTGTAAAAGTCGTGGTAACGAAAGTACTAAAGAAAATGTGCCGCCTCATTGCGAAATGAGAGGATCTCCATCATTAGGTCTCGTGACTGTGGCTGTATTGACACGACCAAAATATTGAAAAGTAATTAAAAATCATTCATTTATCGATTAAGTTCTGTATAAAGTTTTAATTATGAGTATAAAACGCGAAAGGTTAAAATATGTGTGAAAACATTTAGTAGAGTTAAGTTTATGGTTCAACGTATAAGCACTGCCATTCAGCATGGTAATGCTGCCGGCAGTATTTCGGTTAGTAGTGGGCTTGGTCATCCTGGTTATCTCTAGACCTGGTTATGAATAATTCAGATGAATTAGTGTACCTAAGTAGTTAGGTATGTTATGTAGTTTTGTTTAGTTTTAAACCCCCGTCACTAAAACGATGTGGTGGTCTGTGTCTATGTATGAAGTCTGATGTGTGTCTCTGGTATCGTAGATTCCGAAAAGATGAACCAATTTTGATTTTGTTTTTTGTGTGTTGAAAGATAAATTAGAGAGTGTTTTTAGCTATGGTCTATCGAAACCAGTTCTCGTTTTAAAGTTATCGCTTATTTTGTTAGCTGCAGTGAGAATCTTTGACACATAATGATTAACATCACTTGCAAATAAACGTGTGACCAAAATTTTAAAACATTTGCATTCTCGATATTTTACATTTTTAATGTGCCAGTTATTTTACAGTTTTTCTAGAGAAATTACAGAGCGTAGAGATAAAACATCTTATATCTCGGGGTGACGAGCGCAGTGCAATGCTAGGTAATAATTATAACTCTTCATGTTCCAATAGCTGCATGTTACTGTCCTTTTATGTGGTAGGCAAGTAGGCATGTTGCTTACCATCAGACACAAAAATGTCCTGCTCATCTCGTTACTTCATATTATAAACTAGCAGCGCCCCGCGGTGTTACCCGCGAAGTTCCCGTTCCCGTTGTTTTTCCGAGATAAAAAGTAGCCTATGTATTCTTCTAGACTATAATCTATCTGTGTTTCAAATTTCAGCCCGATCCGTTCATACGTTAGGACGTGATTGAGCAACACACATCCAAACATCCAAATATCCAAACATCCATACATTGACATTTATAATATTAGTAGGATAAATTAAACGTATTTTAGCTTCGCCCTATTGAAAACTAAAGTTAAATACATATAAATGGCGGTGTCTGTTCACTTGTAGCACCGCAGACGATCGATTGGGTTCAGCCATCGGCCGCCATTAAGGAAATTGCTTTATGTGAGACGTACCTTTCTACGTTGAGACGTGTCTGGGGAGGCTCTCATGGCGGGTATGTTACCAAATTAATTATATGTACTTTAAAAAAAGTCTGGGTTAGCTTTTTCACTCTTTTAGATGTTGAGATCTGTAAGTTATGGCCCTTATACATAATTGATTATTAGTATAGACTAGAACAATAATGGAGCAAGATTTTTTTAAATCGGTTTACAAACACCCAAACTTTACCTCTTTTTAATCTTATGTTATATAAAATTCTCGTGTCACAGTGTTAGTTACCTTACTACTCCTTTAAATTTTTAAATTTTTTTTGTTTTTATTTTTTTATAATGTGGCATTAAAAAATACATACAACCTTAGTTTTTTACCTTTTTATCACCAACCCCTATTTTTTAATAGCCATTTTAGTAATTTAATCATTTTGTCAATGAACTCCTAAACGGCGGGACCGATTTGAATGATTTTTTGTGTGTGTGTGTGTACAAGTGGATTCGAGGATGGTTTAGAATAAGCCCGGCAGATGGCGCTGCAGACAGTGTCTAGGTTATGATCCGAGCGAAGCCGGAACCGGCCGCTAGTATTAGTATAGACTAGTAGCGCCCGCGGTTATACCCTCGCAGTACCCGTATCCATCATTTTCCCGGGATAAAACGTAGCTTTTGTGTTATTTCAGACTACACTCTCCGTTCAGCCATTCCGTCGTGGTTGAGCAACAAACATCTAAACATCCAAATTTTCACATTTGTAATTTTAGTAGGACTAGCAGCGCCCAGCGGTCTTACCCGTGTAGTTATATAGTTATATAGTTGTATAGTTATATAAATACGTTGCCGTTATTGTAGTGTAGCCTATTTGTTATTTCAGGCTAATCTGTGGGATCAGCCTAATTAAGATCCGTTCAGCTGCGCCGACGTGATTGAGCAACAAACATCCTAAAATTAGCTTTTAAAATATCAGTATATTTGCCTCTTTGTCCTGTAACTTTTCTGGAATATTGCCCTTCAAACCGGAAAACAACAATGTTTGCTGCTTAGCGGTAGAACAACTAACACCAGTGTGGTACATCTTCGGGCTGACTCTTCAAGGAGTCTACCAATAAACACCCCTCTTTGTACGTCGTCAGTTAAAAAAATAACAAATGACGAAACGCGAGACAATTTCGTACAATTTCGTGACCCCGACAAAAAAGTCATTACAATTGTCAAGTGGCACACACCAAAACCCTCCTACAATTCGAAAACGTGCTACATTATCCAACTAATGGATCCAGCAACTCGCCCACCTAATGGAGCCAGCTACTCTCCCAGGACCCTACGATCATTACAAAAAAAAAAACATTAGAAAAAAAAAACGAAGAAAAAACTCCTGGGAGACCAAAGGTGTTACCACCCCAATCTTTTCTTTACCCCAATGTTAAGGGAGGCAATATCATACGCCATTAGGAATTTCGCTACTTTTTTAAAGGTGTCACAGCATAAATATATTACTGGGCTCGTTACGGCCTTGCATTGGGTAAGCATAAAGATAAGCTATATTTTGACGTGATAACGTCTTATAATTCGATGAAGCCGGCTGCACGCCCACAAAACATGACGTCATGTACCGTTACCGTCGGTCGTTACCGTCGGTCGTTACCGTCGGTCGTTACCGTCGGTCGTTACCGTCGGTCGTTACCTCGCCGCATGTTTGTTACAGTTGTATTAATTATTTCGACCAGTAGTTCAAGCGGGATGTAGCTCAGTGGTAGAGCGTTCGCTTTGCATGTGAAATGCCCCGGGTTCGATCCCCGGCATCTAAAAGCATTGTTTTGATTGAAAATGACTAAATTCTACTGATTACTTTTTACATACAAATCTATTAAACAAATGAAATTAAAATTTTCTTTTGAAAAATGCTACCATTCCATCAGTATTTTCTTAAGACGTTGTCACGTTCTATCGTCAGTAAACCGACTTTACAGACAAACATTTTTTTATTCCCACTTCTGGGACTCTGGGCCTTCTCTTAAAACTAAAGAGTCAAAACCATACTCCACAGTATCCAAGTAAGGGTTGGTGGATGACACAAACATGACTTATAAAGGTGTCTTTTATGGACCTTTTGTTTGTTTTCTCACGATGTTTTCATTTAGTGTTGAAGCCAGTGGCCATGACTAACTTGGTAGTGGTAGGACTCTTAGCAGAGTCCGCCTGGGGAAGTACCACACCTTTGCCAGTTATTCTGCCGCCAAGCAGTAATGTGCAAACATTATTGTGTTTCGGTGTGAAGGGCAATGTTTCCATAGAAGAGAAAGAGATATAACAACTTGGATCTCTGAGTGACGAGCGCAGTGCGGTGCTAGGTAATGATTTGGGCTGTTCATGTTCCAATAGCTGCGTGTCACTGTGCTGTTATGTGCAGGCGTGTTGCTTACCATCAGGCACATGTCATGCTCGTCTCGTCAGTCTTTATTTAAAAAAAAAACTTGTATATCTGCATTTAAAAAAATACTCAAGAAAATTATTGTATTTCGATTTTTTTGCTACGTAAAAGTTTGTTTGCTACATGGTTTGGAAACCTACATCTTTATGATCTTCATGAGGTACCTAGAATCTTCCGAAGTCATGTATCATCCACCAAACCCGGGCAGCGTGGTGAATTATGACCTTGACTCTTTCCTTGCTAGAGAATCCCGGGATAAAAATAGTCTATGTGTTATTCCAGACGATTATCTATCTATTAACTTAATTTCATCCAAATCCCTTTGTTAGTTTTTATGGGAAAGGGTAACAAACATACATCCATACATTCATCCATACATCCATACAAATATTCGCGTTTATGATATTGAGTAGGATATGGTAGAGGGTTACTGTGTGACGTTTGCAAATATTATTAATAATGTTTGAAAGGTTAAATAAAAACAAAAGGGTAACGATGCTCGTTTTAAATAATTCTTTAATTGAATAACAATTTTGTTCCGGTGCAGTAAGCTTGCATCACAGCGGGGGGGCAAATTCCGAATTCGAAATTCAAAAAGAACGCAACCACCATAATTTTCTCTCACGTTATGTTCCTTTTTCGAAATTCGTAATTCGAACAAAAGCGCGCGCGGCGCAATGGTGCATGCATGATTGATAGCGGAGCAATGACGCCGCGCCGCGCCAAATGAACGTTCGATTTTTGAAAAAGTAAAAAAGTGCTCTTGACCTTTAGCATTAATGAAACGCAACATCGGAAAAATGTTTTGAACTTAGGTATTATATCATTGTGAAATATGAGAGTTAATTCGTTTGTTATTATTTTTAAAAATACCTCGTCATCAATATCAGTAGATCATTCCATCTAACACTGTAACACTGCATCGTTCAACATCAGAGAAAATAGCAATCCTACACAAGGTTTTTTTTCGTAAATCCAAGCTTGAAATTTAAAAAAAAAACATCATCACGTATTTCTAGAAAATGTATGTACATCCACAACCTACAGACAAAAAACAATCACCCTAATCGAGCGTAAATATATATTATTGTCTGCACATTTGCTAATGTTGCGCGACATTTACTTTCTTGCTGCACCTAACTTACCTTATCTTTTCGCCACACCCCTTAATTTGATAACTACGGTCAAACGCAAAAAAAAAAAAAATCTGTAATAAAAAAGCAACAATGAGATGTCTGAAGCGGATGGCTTGACACTGCCGGTTTATTGGCAATTTGCGTTTTGTTCTCGCTCCAAAAATGGGAAACTTAAAGCGTAAAGTAAAATTACATCGAGTCGAGAATTGCTATCGGGGTGAGAGTTGGCATAAACAAATACTAAAAATCTTGTAACCGAAATAAGGTGCACTCTAAACAAGAATTAAAGTGGAATTGCTGAGGTGTAAGTCAGGGGGAGCCCCTCGTGCCAGCGATATTCATAATGCGAAAAATTGTAATAACCTGGCGAATTTCCGAGGTGGTGATGGCAATGCGAGTTATAGCAATATAGAATGGTTTAGGGTTCCGTTGAGCTTGAGATTAAGATCAACCGTACCACAATGTGGATCGTCTCAGCAGTAGAACGAAAATGTTAAATTAACAATGGTCTCATTCTTTGATCAAATGATTGCAATTTGCTTCACTAGTTAACTGAAAATGTGTTGTGAACGATCGAATAAACACATAGTCAAGTGTATAATGAATTTGAAAGTAGATGGATATTATGGTAGGGAGCCATAAAAAAAAATGATGAGTTGCCTGAATGAGAACACGATTAAGAAAGGTATGATAAGGTAGATAAGAGAGAATATGATGAATAGTAGAGATAAATAGAGAAAGCGTGCGTGTTGCACCTCCACCACATAAGGGTATACATATAAATGATGATGATGTTGTCAACAACAATGAAAATAAGTTATAATCGACTTAACTTTATTTACTTCTCGACTTTTCTTACAAGTACTGAGTCAATCTCATAATCTACCACTCTAGTCAAGTATGTCTTACGTTTTTTTATTTTTTTATAGCATAGAGTGACGAGACGAGCAGGTCATGTGCCTGATGGTAAGCAACATGCCTGCCACATAACAGCACAGTAACACGCAGCTATTGGAACATGATAGTCCAAATCATTACCTAGCACTGCACTGCGCTCGTCACCCAGAGATCTAAGATATTATGTCTCTAAGCCCTGTAATTTCTCTGGAATCATTGCCCTTCAAACCGGAACACAGTAATGTTTACACATTACGGCTTGGCGGTAGAATATTTGGCAAAGTGGTACTTCCCCAGGCGGACTCTGCTAAGAGTCCTACCACTACTAGATGTCTTACGTACCTTCTACCTGTCTTCTTTTACCTGTCTGTGTCTTGGAATACTTACACCGGTTTTCTCATGATTTATCCAATCACCATTAAAGCCTGTGGTGATGATAAACTTATTATCTGCTTTTGGAAAAATACTCAAAAGAACAGCAGGATCTACTGCTCAAAATATTGTATCATCTATGTATGTACTTGCTTGTTCATTTATGAACTTAAAATATTGGATCATCTAACTAGGTACATGTTATATTTAAAATATTGTATCATCTTATATTTTGTTACATTTTGTGTACATGTTATATTTTCAATGAATAATGTTTATAAAAATGAACAGAACCCTCGGTAAGACAGCTTCGCTTGCATCTTGGCAGTTTTTTATCCAAGGGCTGGCAGCCCCAGGGGGATTTGTCGCGGAAATTGTCTAAATATGCCGTTACTGCATTCATGTATTCGCATACGATAATGATATTCATCCTACACACGACCAACGAAACTGCGCCAATAAATAGAAGCGCTGTCGCATTTTTAAAGAAAGCAAATTGCTATTTTTTAGTTTTCTAGTTTAGACAAGTTTCAAGATAAATTTGTTCACTGCAGGCGCCACTATCGTAATTTCCAAAAAAAAAAAACAAGGACTGTATTAGTGACAACGTGTAGCCAATACGTTTATTCTCTATTATATAATGGAGTCGACAGGAAATGTGGATCATAGAATAGGTACTTAGTGAAGATTTCAAAAGGGCATCGTATTTTTTATGATAATGAGTATTATGCCCTTTTAATAACGACTTGCGAAGTATAATTATTATGTGCAACTAGTAATTGATGTAAATATTTGTACATTAAAAACAAGTCAATTAAAGTTTGTTGAGACCACACAATTGACACAATAGCAAACATAATAAAAAAAAAAACTGAATAATCGAATAGTCTTCTATTTACATCAGTACTTATCACACAAATATGCTAAAAGCAAAACTTTGTGTTTATATGTGTATATTTTTCTCACGTAACTGTGTAATGGCTGAACAGTTTTGAATGAAATGAAAGCTACGGTAGTTCTTTACCTAAATATACGAGTACACAAAGCCTTATTTTTATTTTGGTTATTTAGTAAACGGGATTTAACCAGTACTTTCATTGTAATACTAAATACAACAGCTCTCCGGGAAGAGGCGACTTATAAAATAACAAAATAAATAAATATCATAAACACACAACACCATCTGACCCCAAACTAAGCAAAGCTTGTATGATGGCGGCCAAATAGCTGATATAATACTTATATAGTTTTAAATACATACTTATTATACATAAAAACACCATAAACATAACCAAACAAAATCGGACTAAACAACACTGCCTAGTTTTAGGTTGAAAATGTTATCTACTTCCCCCTATTTTCCTTTGCTTCTGCCAATCCAAGATATACCTACGTAAAATAAAATAAACCAAATGAAAAAGGTCACAAAAGTTCTCGAAGACCGTGGAATTGCTAAATTTAAATTTATAAACTGTTATATAAAATTTACAATGAAATAATTTTGGAATCGATTGCAAAATCACAGTTCTGAAACAAGGAGAGTCGCCGCCTATTTTCATAATTGTTTTTAAATTAATTTAATTAAAAAAATTCTAGTGGAAAAACTTTTCTAAAGAGACAGCGATATTTCGGAGCAAACAATAATATCAGCGACGCATAATATTTTTAAATTTTAGTTTATTTTTCATATACCACTCAACCAGTATTTATATTTTGTAGTGGTAGGACTCTTAGCAGAGTCCGCCTAGGGAAGTACCACACCTTTGCCAATTATTCTACTGCCAAGCAGTAATGTGCAAACATTACTGTGTTCCGGTTTGAAGGGCAATGTTTCCAGAGAAATTACAGGGCTTAGAGATATAACAACTTAGATCTCTGGGTGACGAGCGCAGTGCAGTGCTAGGTAATGATTTGGGCTCTCCATGTTCCAATAGCTGCGTGTCACTGTGCTGTTATGTGGCAGGCATGTTGCTTACCATCAGGCACATGTCCTGCTCGTCTCGTCACTCTTTATTTTAAAAAAAAATAACCAATTTCGATCAAATTTACAGACATTGGAAAGTATACTGTTTAAAAACAGGCAAATAATCCAAATCAGTCTAGGCGCCTTTGTGTGATAGGTGACCATACATCTACATTCAAAACAACCTGACATATTGTGAACCTTCTGCTTAAAATATTAAACGCTACTTTTTGTTTCCAAGTAAATGAAAACTTTCGTAGGAACGATATTGTTCTATGCTCAAGCCGGACGAATCTACAGGCACACACACCGGTACATTATATATCTAAGCATTAAAATCTTAATCATCAAATAAAAATTAACAGGTCGTTAAAGTAATTACCTTTCTCAATTTAAACCATCGAATTAAATAAATTAACAAAACACGAATCCCCAATTTGATACAACTGGCAACACTGAGACGAGTTAAAGCAATAATTAATAGTTATTCCGTAAAAATAATTGCCAGTTACAAAAATAATGCCCCAAGATTCGACTTTTGATTTCGTCGATCTTTATTCGTTGAGAGGTGCCACTATCGAATATTACGAACGTAAATGATGGCGAAGGTGAAGTAGTTCAACTGTTTCGTCGAGTGACTTCAGCAATGGCGCAGATTCTTCCACCTATCATTACGACATTTGAATGCTTTGAATGATAGAATCAAAACAGTTTTCGGAGGTACCAATTGTTTTAATTTTGAAAAAAGAATTATGTATGTTAATTGCCATGTTTAACGCGAAACGTTACCATTGTTTTGGGGAGTTTTTTTTCCTGATAATTGGGATTTAATCACTGGTTGTGAATGAAGGGAGATCGGGAATAAATCTAAAGTTTAAAACTGAATGTTGCAGGTTTTATTTAAATTTGTAGAGCTTTTAATAATCCCGTTTAATTTTCACTAGCAGTGCCCCGTGGTTTCAGCTATATATTTTCCGTTTTCATAACTTTCCTGCGTTAAAAAGTAGATCATACTCCTAACAATATTTTGTGTTTAAAATTTGAACCTGATCCTTTTAGCCGTTCCGACGTAATCAAGCAACAAACTTTCCCATTTAAGTAGAATATTAGTAAGATTACTTTACAGCTAAAGAGTAACGTGGAAACAATGCTGTGTTCCGGTTTGAAGGGTAATATTTTCAAACCAAAAAGCAAAAGATCAAAGTCATCGTAGGGTAATATTACCTAATCAAAAAGCAAATGATCAAAATAATTTAATTTCTCTGGGATGAGTCCAGTGCAGTGTTAGACAGTGACTTGTACTACTCTTTTTTTTCTAACCTTATAACCCTACATTTTTTAAATCGGGCCTCTTAACCATTGCGCCATTACGGCTTCTACAGTTCAACTCCTAATATTCTAACAATAAGAATCCAGTTCCTGGTATCAGAAATCCCAGCCCCGTACGCCACCTGCCATACCTGCGACCCCGATGTCCCCATTCTCACAATAAATCAACGATTTTTTCTACTTTTTCTGAATCTCCCGCTTTGTCCCGTCTGGAGATCCTCCGCGCTTTATGGGGTATTTTTTTCGAGCTGGCAATAATTCATTGAAAATGTGTTATGGCGTTTTAAAATGTATTGTCTAGTAAAAATGATATCAAAAATGTAGCATAACCTTAAAATAAAACCGAAACGATTCGTTGAACCCAAGTGTAGATAAATTTCATAATGACACGGAATAGTCATGTACCGCTAACTCAAAAACGGTAAAGTAGAACATCGTGAGGAAACCGGCATGTCCCAAGAATCATTTCAGTTCATGTGTCATCCACCAACCCGCACTGGGCCAGGGTGGTGGATCATGTCCATGACTCTTTCCTTACGAGAGATGGCTCCCTAGTCCCAGCAATATTTTAGTGGGCTGTGATTTTTTTATAGTATCCATGTACCTACGTATCTAATCATGATGCGCTCGTCATCAGGTTTTAACTGATTTGTTTATGGATGAATGATCTGTATCCTTTTCCGGAGGAAGACAAATCCAAAAACACAAAAATCATAAGAAAATTGGCAGTCATAGTGACTGCCAATAGAAATGAAAACTTCTATCGACTCAGAATTTGATTGCTCACTTTAGAAACTACGCTGGCGACACCGGAGGGGGCTGCTAGTCTGAAATAAATCTTCATTTCATTTATTTGCGTATATGGGAATATGGGTATACAAAGATATTAACAAATTTACAAATATACATGTAAAATGAAGACCTCCATATTCCACCTTTCGGCATGCAAATATAATACTTTACAAATCAAAGCATTGTCGTCGAAATAAGTATCCTAGGCATGGCAATCTAGACTAGATGGCCATGGTCCCAAGTTCATTCGAAGATTTCTTTCATTTACGAGCACGTCAATTCACAGCCCACGAAAAATATGTGTGAGGTGCGCCAAAAGAAATTTTCACCACTTCAAAAATTGGTCTAAATAGATCAGGTTTTTCCGCACGGTTCCTTTGTACCAATCGTAAGCAGATGAGGCGCCCAACAAACAAATACGTCGTATAAGTCTTGACTTGTACGACCTAAAGTTGGATAGCAGTCTTACAATGGTAATGAGATGACTACCAGGTCCTATAGATGTCTTTAATGCAACTAATTAGTCGTGCGACGAATATGTCATAGTAAACTGGTATTAGCAACGTTGGGGAGACTAAACGATACGACGTTATATTACAGTCTTAGCTAAAACGTTTGTACGACAACGCAATAGTCATACTAACGTTATAGTCCAATAAACGTTTTGAACACACCAAATTATGTTTTTGGAAAACCTTTGTACAACATTTATACAACGTGGATGTTATATAGACGTTTTCATAGAGCCGTTTATATAACAATCAGTACCTTGTTTTACAGCGGTCAATTAAATACTCTTAAATGACTGGGTTGTTTATTGACGACTCAAATATAACCTTTACATTACATGATGTCCGTTTAAAGTCCTGTCCTGACTTTAATCAAACTTGCAGTCGCATTTAAGTCAGGTTTTGACTTTATAATGATTAGTCGGCCATATTTACGGACGTTTGATGAATTTTTCCTACGAAAAACCGCACTGCACTATGAAGTGTTCTTTCCTGAAATAGATTTACAAATAATAAATTTTGGTGAATATTGACAATACGAAAAGGGTTTTAATGTTTTTGAGGAACTCTAATAGCTAGCTGTCATGGCGACCATCATCATCATTATCAGGTCGTACAGAGGTAAGTGTGCGACAAAAGCAACAGTCAGACATTTTTAGAAAAAAATAAAACTATTTTTGTTAATGAAAATATGATTATAACACAAAATTACGAGGGGGCATGAAAATCTGAATAGTATTCACATAGGTATATTATCATAAAACTTCAGTTCCCAGTCGAACTAAATAGCATGAGAGACAGATAAAATAAGCAAGATATGAAAATTAAATAACACTCACCTTATTATTTCCCAGTTGCAGTAAGTTGTAGAATGTTTTTATTTTACACTAAATTAAATTGATTGAACGAAAAGTTAGGATGCGACTACTGCGCGACGAAAGTGGTTATCACATAACATTTGTACGACTGTTGAATGACGTTAACGAAGTTGGCTCGAGCTTTCTGTATGACCATTATACGACAGTTTAGGTCGTATAACTGGGGCCATTTTCGCGTTTAGTAAACGTTATTATATCGTTAGTATGACTTTATTATAGCGATGTATGGTATTCAGATAACGTTTACTTAACCTTTATACGACGTTAAATTGTTACTTGGGCGTTCACATGACACTTCCACAAGAGCGATCATACCTGGGGATCTACCGCCTAACGAAAAACGCTTTGACGCTTTGACATTGCCGTCTCTTTCATTTCAAGCGAGAAGAAAAGAGACAGCAATATCAAAGCGTCAAAGCGTTTTTCGTTAGGCGGTCGACCCCCCGCGCTTTCGGTGTAAAGCGTTTGTTCTAACTCTATACGTAGTATATGTAAACTCTTTGGATGTAACTAACTATATATAATTTTATATTGTCTTTTAATATATTTTTATATGCTAATGTTAGTTGTTGCGTTGTTGCAGGCAAATGGTGTCCGTCGCGGCGCGAGTGGTCCTCACCCCCCGATGTGGCGCGGCGGGTTTACTCCTCCGTGTTCCTGGGCAGCCCGGGTGAGTACCCAGGTAAACACAACGCCATACTATTCTTTTTATTAACACCTATAGTATAATTATTTTTAAGAGTATATTTTGTATTATATCAGCCAACGATCTCAATACAAAGATGTGCCAAACCCTCCGAAACTTTAGGGCGCACGGAATCATATTATCGTTGAGAAGAGTGAGCTCGCTCTTTCCGTTCTAGTCGGTTACAGGAAGTGGTGGACGCCGGACGCTTTTATCTATCACTATTCGTCGTCAACAACCAAAATAAGTAGAACCACGCCGCTAGCGATTCTAGGGGTCAAGTAGATTGGTTGTTTGTAAACCACTTACGATAACGAAACGCAGTTTATTACCAATTTTAAGGTGTATCGACAAACATTTGTCCAACACCGGAGAAAGTATCAGTCTCTAAGCACAGGTCTTAGCGCGATTTAAATCGCGACGAAATGAGGGTAGAAAGATTTCTCCTCATTTTCCAATGAGACTACCCGCAATTTCATCAGTCTTTCCGTGACTACGGCGCCGACGCGACGTTTGTGTCGCTGCCGAAACGTCAAGGTAATTAAATAATTATTTCAGTCACGTTTAGTTCTAACTAGGTTATGTTTTCAATAGGCATGCGTTAAATTTGCGAAAATTTCAAGAATAATAAAAAATCTCCTCAAGGATAAGTAAAATAGCCTTTCAGCTTAAATAAGTACCATAGCTAATTTGGATAACCCAGTGTAACGGATGTAAACTTCATAATAAATAACGTATATTATTAATTATCAACACATTATAAAACTTTTGTAAATGGAACCTATTAATATTGGTCGCTCATTCGCTGGGTTCACCGTACTCTCTAATACTGTAAAATTTCATGCTAAAACATAAAATTAGCATCAAAATTAATACACTATAAGTAAATACAGTGTAGAAATATTACTACAAGACAGATAGTTACGCAAAATAATGGATGAACATCAATCAGGTTTTAAAAATGTACCTACTTAATATTTTTTATATTATAGTAGGTATATCTACCTATAGAGTGACGAGACGAGCAGGACATGTACTTACCTAATGGTAAGCAACATCAACATGCATGTCCAAAACAGTACAGTGACACGCAGTAATTGGAACAAAAAGGAAACCAAATCATTACCCAGCACTGCACTGCGCTCGTCACCCAGTTACTACTTACCTGAAAAAACATTATCAGTAGTTCATGATATTTTTTTATTGCTAACGCCAAATCACGGTAGTTTTTCGAATTCTGACATTCCCACTGAAATACTAAGTACCAAGGCTACTTTTATCACTGCTAAATTACAGGAACGGGAACTAAATCTCACATCTTCGGATCCTACTAATATTATAAATGCGAAAGTCTGATGTTTGTTGCTCTATCACATCGGAACGGCTGAAAAGAAAGATCGGTTTGCAATTTGAAACAAAGTTAGATTATAGTTAGGTATTGCACATATGATACTTTTTATCTCGGGTAAATAACGAAAACGTCAACTATATGGGTAAATCTCCGTGGTGGTGCTATTAGGTATATCGGTACTATTTAAAGGCTCATCATCATCATCATCAGCCGCAAGATGTCCACTGTTGAACAATCATCACTACATGGTATAAAACAAAGTCACTTCCCGCGCCTGTCCGTCCCTATTATATATGCTTAGATCTTTAGAACCACGAAACAGATTTTGATGCGAGTTTTTTTAATAGATAGAGTGATTCAAGAGCAAATTTATATGTGTAACATGTGCATAGGTATAATAGCAAGCACTCATTATTTTTAAAAGTTTGTAATGTAATGTCATAAGTGAACACATTTTCTGCGTTAACACTGCAAACGCTGGCTTATGATCGAATGAACTAGATCAAAATAATGTACAAAAGTATTATATCTCTTCAGAAGGTCTACAAAAAAGTCCGCAATAGTATATGTCTATCGCTTAGGAATAACCCACAATAACCATTTTTATTAGTATATTTAGTATCAGCATCCGTGCTAAGCTGGAGCGGGTCGCTAGTAATACATATTATTATATACGAAGGCTATAATACGGATCTACGTAGGTACGTGTAGGTAGATGACCTTGCTTGGGTTCCGAAGCCGCGTCACCGTGATGGATGAGACGCCATTTCTCTGTGTGACGTAGCTGGCAACTAAGTAGGTAGAGTTTTGAATTTGGAATACGTGAAATGGGCGGGAATCCTTTTTTTTGTTTGTTTTTCTTTTAAAGATATTCTTGTTTTTCGTTTTTTTTTTTGTTATGACTAAGTAAAATTATATTCAGTAGGTAAACCTACCTACGTATTGCTACGAGTAGTATTGAATTTCGTCTGCGTAGAATTTCTAAAGGTCGGTAGGTACCTACGAGTACTATTCTCTAAGGAATTCATTTCTTTCGGAATAAAATATGTATCGCCTATTTGTTATTCTAGAGTCTACTTTATCTAAGGTTTAAATAATATATTAGCCTGATCTGAATCCTGATGACGTGATAGAGTAGGTAACTAACAAACATTCAAACTCTCACATTATTTTTTTATTTTGATGGTATTACAAGACTTGATTTAAATTAAAGTTTGACGATTGGAGCTCAATTCACGTTAAAAACGCAAATAATTACTATTTGACTTAGGTACCTACTTACTTTGACTTACTTACACCCAAATAGGTACCAATTTTTGGCTTGAGCAAATGCTTACGAATGCAGATTTAAAAAAAAATGCCAGAAATCAAAAATTGCCATAATGTAAAAGCATGTTCCGTCTAATGAATAAATATAAAATAAAAATTCAAATTCGGAATACACGTAGCCCGCTAGTGACGTAACAGCGTCGATAGCGTAGTCGATAGAATCGCACGCAGCGACAGGGCATCGATCAGTATTATCGCGCGATCTCTCATCTCGGCAAGGTCACGGGGAAAATATCGCTATGTAGTTTCAAGGTTTTATTGTTGCTTTCTAAGGAAGGTTGTATTTATAAATTGTTTATTTTTAATAGAAACCCTTTACTTACCTATTGGTATTTTAATAATTTGAGCAATAAAATACTTACAATGGGTAGGGACCTGGTATATGTAATAGGTAATGTGTAGTACCTACATTATGTATAAAATATTGAAACGCAGTTCCTCACGGCAAACTTGGAGGAGATAAGGATTTAGCTGAAAAAAAAGTGATACTAAAACCGTAAATAATCCGAATCCAACTGCCATAGGCCCTGTAAAATGATAGCGCTTTAAAATTAGTTGACAACTAGAAATATTTCATATTGACATCAATTTTACGCCTGATAAATAAAATTAAAAAGGTAACACACTAACATTAAAAATAACATAGACCTGTTTCCCAGACACCCCAATACATAAATAGTTTTTGTACAAATTATTATATAAACGTATAAAAAATTAGAGTGAAAAATGGAAACAATTTTGCGTTTTATTTTTCAGTAAAAAAAATACTGTCACATTACGTAGTAGGTACATCTCTAGAAAACAGCCGAATTTAAAACTAATGGCTGTAGTAGGTATCACCGGTAAAAATCATTAATTCTATGGTATACTAATGCCATCTATCGGTTGAGGCGCGACATTCGACTCGCCTCTCAACTAACATTAGGAATTCTAAATTACGTGCTATGTCGTCAACATAAAGTTCCAATTATCCTGACACGGGAATGCACTTGCACCGTTATCGAACACAGTTATAGCTATCTATTTCACTCAGACCCGTATATTGACGCCACTCTGTCTCGCTCTGTTTTAACACGTCAGCGTCATTGCCCGTTTCCATTACACTATATCAATTACCGAATGAACGCGCTTCGATTGCCGTTCTATTTTTAATTTGAACTATTCGAATTTTATACCGAATCTTCACTGCATTTAAATGTATTCGGAGTTGGAAAAGAAAAATAAACTGAATCGGAAAAATCGTAGTCGATTTATACTGAGGCAACAATTCCGATTTTCATCTAACGTTCCGAAACATCGAAGACGGATTAACAATGGATAGTAGCAACGGGAAGACAACAAAAAGTGCGTCGGAAAGAGAAGCTCGAATGAATCGTGTCCGTCTTCAGTGAGAAAGGACGCGCGCGAGCGAGAGAAGAAGACGTCGTCTTTACGACGTGCGAAAGAGATAAAACAATTCCTTATGTCGCTATTCTTAGGTCGTTTGCGCGTTCGAAATGGCACTTTAGTCGCAAACGTTAAGGTCGCAGTTTCATTGTTATGACTGGGCATCGACGATTGTGTGGTAAGGTAACGGAATGCTATAACTTCATTTGTCTGTATTCCGAATTGGGTCCTTGAGTCGTAAAAAATAAGGTCGTTGTTCGTTTGTGGATGTGGCGTGGTAGGGTTGCTATGGCGACGGGTGGAATGCTCGAGGCGGGAAGACTGGGTTGCCCGCTCCAACGGTGCTTTTTACCTAAATTAGTAACAAAAACAATGCTCGGTTCCGATAATGAGTTATGGATGTGTGCGGGGCGCATGGCCAGCCCGAGCTATTTATACCAAACATTGAGCATTGGAGAATTTTTATCTGAATACGACATAATCGCTTGGTTTCTGTAATATTTACCTTTTTTGAAGTGAAAACTTCTTTTGGCGCACCTTATACACATTTTTTTCGTACTGAATTATGGGAATGATCGTCACGCTCGGAAAAAGGGTCGATCAGGTGAATTTGGGACCGTCCAGTGTACCCGAGCGAGAGAGATACATTCAGCTTTATTTTTCTCGCTCGCATATTCAATTTATGTGTAATAATTGTTTTTATCAATTGGTTTTTAACAGTTGATTCACTTCTGCCGTACGGTCATAAGCGCACACATATTTTTAAAATGGCACTTGGTTTCAAGTGATCTACTTCTCTACTTATTGCCTTTCAAACAATGTCATCGGTATTTACCGTTTTATACCACTCAAGACCTACGGAGATCAAAATCCTGACATATTTTTGATCTAAGTCAAAACGGTACAAAAATTTTGACGTTTCACTTCCAACAAGTTTGAAATTAAGTAGGTATCTATGGTTTCGTAATACGATTTTCTTTTTGTAAATCAACTCATTCTTGAGTTTATTTGTTGTTATCACGCTATTTGATCATATTTTATAATACTAAAACAATTTATTGACACCACTATGGTAAACAAGAGTTGTTATGAGGGAATTAAATGAATTAATCAGAAATATATTTTTATGCTTTTATTGATAGGCAAAAAACTAGGGCTCTTAACACGTTCGTAGGTTAACTTAACTGTTTTTGAAAAAAAAAATATAGGTAGGTAATTGATTCTATAGTGGATTCCTATTTATTTATATTTTAGCTAGTAGGTATAACTACGTAAGTACTTACATTTTTATTTCTATAGTAGCACATCCTTTTTTTGTCTTCTTCTTTAAAACTATTTCCATCGAAAGGTTGCCTGAAAGCGATCGCCTTTAGCTATAAAGTTGCCGGTTTTCACCCTAGAATTTTCATGTGTTATTGTTTTTGTGTATAAGTTAGATACAGTATCTGCAATTTGAGTAGTTTCGCAAACATGCTGTATCTAACTAAAAAAAAGAAATCGTATCACAATTCATGGAATTTTTAGAGAACGCACATAAGTCACATAACGGTTAAAGGAGGTAACATTTAACCTCCTTCCTTCTTTTGTAAACCGGTTAAAAATAGTTGCTTCTGATTGGTTATTTGGCTAACTCAAATTCATGTCCAAACCATGCAATTTAGTATCCTAAATTCAAATTCACATTCGTTAATTTACCGATAGAGATAGTTAGTGTGGGGAAACGAGAGAGCACTAAATTGCTCAATTTGTGCCTCGGCTCGACTTTAGTTCTTTTTTCAAATCTTTAGTTCTTTTTTCAAAAATCCAATGAGATCGATCGCTCCATGTCCGCAAATTAGAGAAGGAATTGCCGTTCGTTAGCGTTTGTTCCATTTTAAAACAGCATAAGCGCCCTTGTTAACTTAGTTGGAATATCATTTTTAACGGTAGGAGTTTAGACACATATTTGTTTGTGAAGGTTAATCTCAATCTATGGCTTGCAAGTCAAAGCTTACCGACGCTGCGCAGAAAATGCATTTCAGTATCGTCTGGAGACGCTCATTTTAATCAGGTTTTAAGGTTAGCTTACAGTTCGATATTGAAGTTACAGTGAAGATCGGTCACTTTGTGGTCACAATAATCAATCGGCGTCAATTAAATTTAATTCAGGAGTTTTAATATACATATATTGCTCTATAATTTTTTTACCCGTGTTCTGCAGTTTTATTTGGGAATTTTATGAGGTCGCATCACTAACCCGCTGATGTAGGTACCTAGCTGCGTAGCGTCGGAGTAACAGTGGAGCAGAGTACCGGGACGTGCGTGTTAGATGCTTTTTTTGGATTAGTGAAATTTGGTGAGGTCGCGTCAGCGATATACGAAATACCTACTACTTAAGTAAAGTAGTAAATATTTCACTTCTTTAGGAAATTTTGACTGCCGTTTTTTTTCTAAAGCGACTTTATGGCAGTTTATCTCAAATCACTACACAAGGTTTTTCGGTTGAGGTTAGAGAAATACTTTGCTGTGTCCCGGTTAGAAGGGTAATGTTGTTAGATAAATTACAAGCATATAAATAAATTATGTTTGAAGACGTGTGATGAGGGCAGTGTAGTGCTAAGCAATTATGGATAAATAGCTCTATAATACTGCAGTTATAGTCAAGTATGTAGCTTATTTACTATCAGGCTCATGTCTAGATCGTCCAGTAAAATTAAAAAAATGTCTGGTATACCTTGACCCTAGAACACTATAATACGACTCTTAACATACGGAGGTCAATCAATATTTGTCAAGAATGAATCTTAGGTCAAGTATTAATAGATACCAGTTTGCCGTCGAGCTAGCGTTCCCAGAATTGACCGGCTAGTCTGACCGCGCGAAAATTGCACGGAGCTTCATTACGCCCAGTACAATGACCAGCCGTTTATATACTTTATTATAGCGAAAGGCGCTTGTAACTATCGTTTTATCTATGGCGCTATTAACTCAAGTGCATGCTGAGACCAGATTATCTGTACAAGTGACTAAGAGAAGGCACTGATGGGATACTTACTAGCTACGTTTACGAAAGAACAAAGGTAATTAAAAATAATCTATGGATAGAATTAAAAACTATGTCTATGCCTTGAGATTTTCGCGTTTAATTTTATGAAATCTTCAGCTTTATAATATAAGTATAGATATTTAAATGTTCATCAAGTAACTACAGGGCACGCTTAATGTAATTTCACAAAAGTTATTCAATACGTCTCAAGCGTACCTACAAGATAATGTAGAGCTATCAGTAACGTTCAAGTAACCCGATAGTGGCGCTCTGACACAGGTCCCGGGATAATCTGGCAATATCTATCCCCCGTAACAGATACGAGACGCGATACCCCGCGAATTTCCAGCAAACCAGTTTTTCCACACTTAAATTACTCTCAGCTCTTGAGCAATTTAAATAAGTAATTCGTTCAGACGAGTCAAAACGTTACTTTGTAACGAGAATCGAGTATTCGATAGTGGTATCGAGTCGGAATCTAGACTAGTATTAGTCTATTGTTTTCTATTCGAATGCAGAAACCTGTCAAAAATAGTTTCTTCATCGTGACACAGGTGGCGCTAGTGTTTCATAGGCTAGCCGTGTAGCATTGTATAAAGAAAAATTACTATGATTTAATAGACTGTCCTAGTAGCTTAGTTGGTAGTAAGTCTGATCGTGGTTGTGGCCATGAGTTCAATCGCCGTAGGACAAACAAATAAAGTTGAACTTAAAAAATAATTGGCAGTCATAGGAACTGCCGATAGAAGTGAAAACTTATAAATCAGAATTTGATAGCTTAAGCCTTGGAAACTACATGGGTGTAACCGGAGGGCGTGGCCGCGCCATTTTGCCATGGCCATCTAGAAATGCGTCAGCATTTCCCATTGGCTGATGCGTTTTTAGATGGCCATGCCATGATGGCCTGTCCACGCCCTTTCAGCATTTCCCATTGGCTGACGTATTTCTAGATGACCAATAGCCATGGTCCCATGGTAGTTTACCCGAAGCTTTCTTATCATACCCGAGCGTGACGAATGAATTCATTTCACAGCCCACGAAAAATTTGTCTAGGCGCGCCTATAGAAGTTTTCACTTCAAAAATACTAAATTAATAACCCATAAGTAATGAAAAGTAATACAAGTATGACAATGCTGAATTTTTACTCAAAGACACCTTTCTCTAATGTAAAAGCAGTATTTAACCATGTTATACCAAAACCTTGCCAACCTGTTTCCAGCTTAACATACGAAAATGATCGTAAAGGTCAAATATTAGGTATTCTGATGTACACGAGTATACATCTTCAACTCTGACCATTGTCAGTTTCCCTGATTTGCATCGTACAATGAACTGACGTCGTTATCGATTTTAAATCTAAAACACTAAAATTTTACTTACCAGCTCACTTAAGTATATTTTTAAATACACGTTTAGCCGCTCTGTCACATATCTTGACTTAAAGTGTAATGTTGTCGATTCGAGTTTGTCAAACATATAATATTGTAAAAAATTTGCAGACATAACTGGCGATAGAAGAACTTATTACTTCAGAATTTGATAGCTCACTTTGGGTAACTATGCGGGTGAAAGCGGAGGGCGTGGCCATGAGCATGGCCATCTAGAAATGCTCAATGGCCAATGGGAAATGCTGAGGCATTTGTAGATGGCCAATGGCCATGATCCTTCGCCCGAAAATGTCTTATCATTCCCGAGCGTGACATGAAAACTCTGTGGTCCGCCAAAAGAAGTTTTCTCTTCAATAAGAAAAACTCTACATATTTATGTTCGTTATTATACTTCGTTAGTAATATTAGGTTAATAGGGACGCCTTCAGTGTTAACCCAAAGTTCTATATGCTGTAGAAACTACTGAGCCCATCTGCTTTGTCATCCTGTCTTGAATTAAAAAAAAAAAAAAACAAAGTGGCGGCTTATGTGCACATTATTTAAATCGAAATGAAGAAACAATTATCAAGAGCGTACTTATCTATTAAGAAGCATTTTTATAAAATAGTTTTGACTTTTGAAATTTAATTTTCTTCAACAGTATACTAACTCTGAGCCAGATATAAAAGTTTTTTGACGTGATAACGTCTTATAATTCGATGAAGCCGGCTGCACGCCCACAAAACATGACGGCATGTACCGTTACCGTCGGTCGTTACCGTCTGTCGTTACCTCGCCGCATGTTTGTTACAGTTGTATTAATTATTTCGACCAGTAGTTCAAGCGGGGATGTAGCTCAGTGGTAGAGCGTTCGCTTTGCATGTGAAATGCCCCGGGTTCGATCCCCGGCATCTGAAAGCTTTTTTGCATTGTTTTGATTGAAAATTACTAAATTCTACTGATTACTTTATTTTTACATACAAATCTATTAAACAAATGAAATTAAAATTTTCTTTTGAAAAATGCTACCATTCCATCAGTATTTTCTTAAGACGTTATCACGTTCTATCGTCAGTAAACCGACTTTACAGACAAACATTTTTTTTTTTTACTTGCGACGGTGCGGTCTACGATGGAGCGTGTTTACCTAGAAAAAAAACCGATTCACTCTCGATTTATGCTTTTAATTCATGTGTATGTGTTCTATATTTGTTGTGCGTGGCCTTGACTCCTTATAACACAAGGTCCAGTTTCCCAGCAGTGGGATTAGATCACGGACTGTTCATTGTCTCCATAACATATTTGAGTGTGGCAGTAAAACGCGCTAAAGTAACTCAATAGCCGCGTTTACGGAACTGAAGTAAGCAGAATGTCGCCCGTAAAACGATCGTAAAACTGGTAATATTAATAATGAGTTCCATTCCGATGATATCTGGCTGTGAATCACTCGTCGGGCCCGCTGGAGGTAGCCTGCTTTGTGGTTTTCCTCTACGTATGAGATCCTCGTGAAAATTGAAATTATAGAAAGACGCTAATTCTAGAAAGTTCTAAGTCTATGATCGTTTTTAAAGGTTACCGAAATGGATTTTTTTTTTAGTTTTGTGGCAATTTTTTGATATTTTCAAAATCTCTGTTATAGCATAGCGTGCTCCTTCCTGCCTTCACAAAAAGCCCTTTTCTTTTATACATATTTAATTTCGATGTCTGTATGTAATCTCTAAACAACAACATTCTACTAAATTAATAAACAAATCCTACTAATATTTATATAAATGTGAAATATGTTTGGATGTTTGTTGCACATAGACGCCGAAACGGATGAACGAATCCCGTTGTAATTTGGATTATTACATAGATTATAGACGCGAAGCTCTACTTTTTATCCCGGGAATAATTGGAGGTACGCGAGTAAAACCACGGTCGTTGCTAGTAATTGTACAAAACAAAACATATCTTTAACTTTACTGTTCTAATTACACCTCTATGAATACGACCATAAAGTTTTATTGTTATATTAACATCAATTTATGGTTGGTGCCGCACATAAGAATAGACAATTATTTTACATGACAAACAAACAATTAATAATTATTGTTATAGCTCTTATATAGTTATAGTGGCTAAGTAATTATAATTATACGTTTCAAAACATTTCAAGTTCGTGTTCGGAAGAGTTTCGTGTTCATAAGTTACGGAGGTCTAGTCGGGAGAACGGCGGCTACCGGTCCGGAGACCCCGGGTTCAAACCCCACACGCACCACTGTCTTTTCGAAGTCATGTGCGTAATGCCGCTAACTTAAAACGGTGAAGGAAAACATCGTGAGGAAACCGACATGTACCTAGAATCTTTCGAAGTCATGTGTCATCCGCCAACCCGCACTGGGCCAGCGTGGTGGTTTATGGCCTTAACTCTCTCCTTGCGAGAGAAAGCCCCGAGTCCCAGCAGTGGGAACGTTTAGTGGGCTGTTGATGTCGTTCGGAAGAGAATGGACGATGGAAACTGAGGATTGCAATAAGTAATACTGTGTTCCGGTTTGAAGGGTAATGTGTCCGTTGAAAAGACACAGCAAAGTTTTTAAAGTCAGGTTTGAAGAACAATGTTCCCAGTGAAATTACACGGCATAGGAATAAAACATCTTAAATCTCTAAGTGATGAGTAATGATTTGGACTCTTTATGTTCCAATAGCTGCATGTCACTGTGCTGTTATGTAGCAGGCATGTTGCTTACCATCAGTGTACATGTCCTGTTCGTGTCGTCGCTCCATAATATGAAATAAAAATTGGCAGTCATAGGAACTGCCGATAGAAGTGAAAACTTATAACTCAGAATTTGATAGCTCACTTTGGAAACTACACGGGTGTAACCGGAGGGCGTGGCCTAGCCATCATGACATGGCCATCTAGAAATGCGTCAGCATTTCCCATTGGCTCACGCATTTCTAGATGGCCATGCCACGCCTTTTCAACATTTCCCATTGGCTGACGTATTCCTAGATGGCCAATGGCCATGGCCCCGAGTTTACCCGAAGATTTCTTATCATACCCGAGCGTGACGCTAGATTTCAATTCACAGCCCACGAAAAATCTGTCTAAGCGCGCCAAAAGAAGTTTTCACTACAAAAAAGTCTTCAACCGCCACCAGCTGCCTTTCGTATATCGTCACTCCATTGTAGGTATTATTTTCGGTGTTCATATGTTTACGATATTCATAAGATAAATCGTTAGTAATATCGTGAAATTCATCGTAATTTTCGAGTTAGTGTGGAGTAGAGGTGGTCGCTCCGTGAGAATGCAATTTGTTTTGCTCCCCGACCTGTGACCGGCGGCTGCGATTATATGCTAATACATAAACTTTCCCTTATGCTAACGAGTTAAGAGCGAAATTCCTGTAACTTTCCATGTTTATTGCTGTCTATGACATATCTTGAGATACAATGATCGATTAACGCGATTGATTTTTTTATAAACAGTAAACAGGTTTAGTGACAAGATGAGCAGGATATTTGCTTGATGGTAAGCAACACGTCTGCTCAGAACAGCGTAGTGTCATGCAGCTATTGGAAGATGAAGAGTCCAAATCATTTTTTAGCACTGAACCGCGTCCGTCACCCAGAGATTTAAGATGATTTTCCTTTGCTATACTATGCTCAAGAAACATTGCCCTTCAAACCGGAACACAGTGATGTCTGCGCGTTATTACTTGACGGTAGAATAACTGACAAAGCTGTGGTAGTTCTACAAAGAAAGCTACCAATTGTGACGAACAGCGATAAGATCTTTTAAAAAAGGCAGTTTTAGTAAGCGTTGTAATTGCTATTTATTTCTAAGCACCAAGGTTCGTAAGATGAGGTTATATCTCAGCCAGTCTATCCAGCGCACATTACCGACAGCCTTGAACACGTAAAAGCGCGATACAGTAAAACGTACGCCCACATCTTCATTAAAAACTCGCCTTATCAACAATATCGATCTCACGGACAATGAAACGCGTAAACAAAAACCGGCCGGTAAACGAATACGAACGTAATCCGAACGTCGCGGCGAATAAAACAAAACCTCAATCAAAAATCTAAAGGCATTCGGTATCATAACCGGGGTATCGGAACGTATCGGTGCGTCGACCTGGCCATACGAGTGTGGGTTACACGAACCAAAAAAAAAAAAAAAGAAACAAAGAAGTAATAATGTAAGTTACTAAGTATCTTAAAAATACGAGAGGTGCGCGCGTCGCTTCGGTTGGAACCGGGTTTTGAGAGGGTCGAGTCCGGGGCGGCGGTGTGATGGATGGCCCAATCAGGCGGCGCGGAGGCACCAGCGCTAATCGAGCCTCGAAACTCGAGCTTCGCCAGATCGCCACATCGCCAGTGCGTCCCGACAGCGATGCACGCTTCTCTCGCGGACGGCCGCCATTGAAACCTCTTGAAGCTGTAGCAATTACGACTTACGTACCTATTGAATTATATTAGAATTGTAAGCTCAACACCGTGTTGAATATGTAGCAATTACGACTTACATACCTACGAGTATCTAATTTTATTCGAATGGTATGTAGTTATAGTGGTTTGGGAACAAACATACACAAGAATAACTCAGTTTTTACGTATGCAATTTCATTATTGTTATAGTGATATGGGAATAAATACACACGAAAACACTCAAACTTTAGCTTTTAAGAATTCAATTCTACTAATAGGTATTATAAATTCGAACGTTTTGCTTGAACGGATTGGGTTGAATTTTGTGAATAAATAAGTTTCTAGTCAATAGCACATATAATTTTAATTGTGGGTAATATGAACTACGCGGGTAAACCCGAGGAGTGTTGCTAGTAATAGATTCAATTAAACTTGATAACGGGATTTAGGAACTAAATATGTGTTTTACATATATCTTATATATAAAATTCTCGTGTCACAGTGTTTGTTTCCTTACTCCTCCGAAACGGCTTTACTGATTTTAACCAAAATTTATATGCATTTTCAGTAGGTCTGAGAATCGGCTACTAGCTATTTTTCATACCTTTATTTATATGGCAAAACAACGTTTGCGGGGTCAGCTAGTAAGTATATAAGGCGCTAAAATTGCACCTATGTGTGATTTAAAAATACTAAGTATGAAATTAATTATTTATTATTTCTATTCTAATTACGGTTATTTCGCAATTGTATCACAACATCTCTATTAATTTTGACGTAGGTATTTACAAAAGTTAAGCGGTATACTTCGTTTCTTAAAATTTGAGGAGAAATGGTTTAAAATAAGATCTCTTTTGGTGATTTTGAATTTTGATTTTGAACACTTACCTACTTATTACAAATTTTAATCGTAGATTCCAAATTGAATTCTACAAGCGATTTGGATTACAAAATTAAACTAATAGGTTGGCCATCCACAATGAAACGGACTCTATAAAAATGGAAATCTTGATGATTTCTGCTCAATCACGTCGAAACTGCTGAACGGATCGGGTAAAAATTTGGGGCATAGTTCGATTACACAGGGAAGGGAACGATACGGGTAACACCGCAGAGTGCTGCTAGTATACGAACCATACGGATTACTTATTTTATTATATTATATTTAATTTTTCAGTCCTGTATTTTATGGCATTATTAAAGATACTAGAGGTAAAGGTACTTTTGAGCATAACACAATAATTTTAAAATGGTGTCTACAAATATCAGGGTAGCAAATTGAAAATATCAACAGTGTCATGCCCGGAACAGCGAACCAGCATGTTTGCTCTTCGCCTGAAATAAAAGATATTCGTAATATATTTGCCGGACTCACACAGAGGGTCTCTGGGTCCGGAAAATCGATGGCGACCAGAATCGAGAGCGCGCTCCTATTCATCGCTGTATTTGAGCTCGGGTCGATAGCCACCAGTTGTAAACAACGGAAAAAAAACGCCACCCTCCGGCTATTAGTAGTCACGTGACTAATTTTGGGAGCTGTCACTGGCAGCACCACGTGGCCTGACAATGCTCGCGTGCTGACATAACGGTGATACCATAACGGAACTAAAATTTCCCTATGTAACTTTAAGTTTGTAACGCTGATCGAAATAGTGGCTCCTCATCTTTAGTTTTATTAATAATTTGGTGTTTCGCAGTCGCTTCTGCCGATTTGATTTCTTTAAATCACCTGCCACAGAAATACAGATAGACAACGATTAATTATGTCCCGTCGGCCAACGAAAAGGATGTATATAAATCAACGGACATCGCGTTTTATCCTTAAGAGACCTTTCTCCCACTAATCCCAACAGAATTGAAACGAATCTAATGAAACCAGTACAAAAAAACACGCTACATCTCGATGCCCTACAATCATTTTAACTTTTTTCCGACGTTCGCTCTCGAGGCGTATTTTTTATTATTTTTAATTCTGTCTCTGGACTTGTGTTCTTTTTTTGTTGCCTTTTCATAAATATTTTAAAATCGGATTCAGTCGGGGACAGGCGAGGCGAATGGATTAGGATTTAAATATTTTCGGGCGAGTAATTTATGCCCCTCTTTGTCGAGATATGAATAATGAGATAGATCTTTGGTTCGCCATCAGCGATGCTGATAGACTCGCGTCAAATTAAAGCTCTTCGTACTTATGGTTCCGCTTTGTATTGTCTGCGCTGTTTGTTTTTCTTCTGTTGAAGATCATTAACAAGCTTTGTTATTTAAACGTCAAATTAATGGAAGCATCTCGATTGTCTTTGCCTTTTGAGCATGATGCTGTGATGGCCTAGTGCCAAAAACATCCGTTTTCACAATATTGTGGGCGTGGGTTCAAACCTCATCTGCAGCTCTGAGAATTTTTCCATGTACCATAGTGCAGATGTAAAAGTTTGTAATCACCACTGTCTTTAACAGTGAGGCAAAATATTTTGCGGAAAACGGAATGGTTCAAGAAACAATGCTTATGAGGACATGCGTTATGCGCTAGCGTAGTGTATTATATATAACCTTAATTCACTCCTTATTATTGAAGATACTGAATTTCAGTAGTACAAACATATGGTCTACTGCTTAAGCTTATGCTCTCGATTGTTTTTTAACTTTATTATTCAGTTACAATCGTCGGATACTTAAGATAGCCTCACGGTATTCCTCCATTTTATTGTAATCCAATTTTAAATTGGCCCATTTAAATTCCTATACAAATGATCTCGACCATAAAGTACCGGCAGCTATTCCAAATATGTATCTCGTTTAAAAAGCCCTTAACGAAATTATTAATGTAGGTAACAAAAAAGGGTCAAGTCGATGATTTACCGACGTCAATTTTGACAGCTTGTAGTTTAGTTTGACCAAAATTATAGTAATTTTGATGAAATACCCATCTACTTAAAATAAACGTTGCTTAAAAAACTTTATGACGATGGAAACACGCGTTGTATAATAGGCTCGGAATGTGAGGAATGCTGCCCATACGGATCCTTGCTTTTAATGTAACTTCACGTTCATGACATTTGGTGCTAAAACTGAATTTATTTCATATTTTTGAAAATTTGTTGATATTTTCACAGCAATCACGATGTGACCATAAACTCACCCAATTTGGTACTATAGAAGCTAGATATCTGATATTATATCAATTGAATTCTTTTAAAAAAATCACGAGTCCAAGCAAACAATATGTGAGTGACTAAAAAAGTTTACATGAAAAAAACAGAAGCCATTCAGAGAGCTAGAAACATTTTATACGAAAGGAACTAAATCAGTTAGCCTCTACTGTATCATACCAAAATGTAGACTAGCGCAATTCGGCCCTACTTACACTTAATGACTAACTCTATACTTGCTCACATACGTAGCAAACACAGAAACGCACAAAAAAGCTGATAAAAAATGACAGACTAAATTTTTTTTATTTAAAAGTTTCTATCACCATATACATTCGTAAGGACTAGTTAGGATCATTAAGTTATCGTATTTAATTTATAAAAAATGTACTATGGGTATTTTTTTTTTGCAAACTAATAATGCTCCACGGTGGAACTCGTGGCTTCATAACTTTAATGGAATAAAAAGTAATCTACATATTTAATTTAATTCCAATCTGTTCTCCCGTTACAAGTTGTGGGAACAAATACATATATCATACACATTTAAACTTTCGACTTTATAATATTAGTGTGATTATTGTGTTACATTTTTCAATTTGTGTTTTAATCTATCGCTGATCTAATCGATGACACTGTTTTGAATACGAAAAGGTGGATATTTGTAAAATATTACAGCCATTACAATCTGGTTTTTCTTTATATATCTAGGCCTGCCTAGTGAAAGAAATAACAAAAAACGTTTGAAATAAATTTAACAAACAAAAATGATCTTTAAACGTTTTACGAAAAAAAATTTTTTTCTTATGTAGAGGTACTTTGCATACCCACCCGTAAGATAAATGTGAAAGTATTGATACAGCCTGATGTTTCTGGCTCGATCACGCCGTAACGTCTGAACGGACGGAATGAAATTCGTCGGAACATAGTCTGATTGTAGTCTGGAATAGCACATATATATGCTACTTTTATCACAAAAATAACGGAAACAGGAAGAGCACGGAACTCTGCTGGTAACAATTATTTTTCTTCAGTTTTAATTGAGTTACCAGCGGCGTGACTGTTGCAATAATCATCAGATTTTCTAATACGAGTAAATGCAATCCTATCAGAAATAGTTCCAAATTCTACCACAGGTGATGCTTTTATTTTTATCAGAAAAAAAATAAACTTCAAATTTGACACAATTTTCACCTATCTGTCACTTATATCTGTCATTATAAAAACGCATGTATGCCTCTTTGCTTATTATTGGACTTTATTAGTCATATAAAAAGGTTGACTTCACCTACGCGGCGCACGATGCGGCAACTTTTTGCTCAATATCTTAGCATCGAAATAAAGAGTTTTTATTCATATGCAGTTTCGAACCGTTCAAAAATAATAATGAGTTGGGTATAAAAATCGCAAATTTATATCGAGCCGTCCCGTGACTTTAATATGATTTCTTATAGCGAGAAGTCCTTATTAAAATAAACTTTGAAACGAAAGTTATGTCCCCGCACACGGGCCGGCCGGTCACAATAAAAATGGGGATTTGAGAAGATTAAAATGGTAATTTAAGTTATTTTTGACGTGCGTCTTATTGCTTTTTCGCTACGGATCGTGTTTATTATGGGCTTTTTGTAAGCGTAACTCCGATTCAGTTGTAACACTGACATGGTTAATCCTGACAAGGAATTTATGAAATCATACGCGGTTTACGTAAAAATAATATCAACTTGACATTGTAAAAAAAAATTGTCTTCTGAATATGTTTTTTTTCTGGTGTTTTGTACCTTTGTGTTAGTTATTGTAATTATGGCGTTAATTCTGGAATACATTTTTAATTGCGATTGAATAATGATATTTACTTTGTTAGGATATTGTTATTAAGTAAAGGCTTCAATAATAATAATTGTTTAAGAATTAAAATTAAAATATAAACCCTCTCAACACCAAATCAGATCAACTGATGGAAAAAAATATGATTGCATAATCCTTTGTGATTCCACTCCTGAGACTCGGGAATTTCTCTAACAAGGAGAAGTCAAGACCGTAACCCACCACGCTATACAAGTGCAGGTTGACGTTGGAAACATGTCCTACAAATTGACCTTTCTCGGAACATACCGATTACCTCATGATGTTTTACTTCACTACATAAGCCAGTGGTGATGACAACCTTAAACATCTGGATTTTAAAAAATACCCAGAAGTGCAAGTGGGATTCGAACCTATGACGTCACGATTGTGAAATCAAACATACTCACCATCTTACTTTACAAATTTCCGAAATACTGTAATATTTTTTTACAAAATAATTTGCTACAAACCTTCAACCTCATTTCATTTACTCACAGAATAATGATTAAATGCCAGTCAATTTAAAATCTATCGTTGCCCCGTTACTCTCCCACAATATGGTGGAACTGCCGTTAGCTGGCAACACCGCCGCCATTACTGCAGATTACCTCTAATGTAATGTGTCGGTGATTTGAAATAATCGCGCGGATTATTCCTCGTGTTGTGTTGCCAGTATCGTATACATACACTATGGTACTACATTTGATGGATACTTGATTAAAGCGGCCTTTTTTTAAAAAAGAAATACCTACTTTAAAACAAATGTGATAAAGTTGATTTTACACATTTTTATTTTGTAAGTACACATGAATCATAGTATGTTTTAAAGAGCTAATTTCAAAATAAGCGCCTTGTGTTTTATTAACATTTAGGTATGTGTAACGCAGTTGGTACTGTTTATCAGTAAAATAAATTAGTTTGCAAATTTTTTTTTTGCACCTAAATTTTTTTGCAACTATTTTTTTTCAACTGTAAAACCGCTCCAATTAAGTATGTCCTTTTGCAGTCTTTGGATCCAACAAATCAACAACCACATGGCGTCACCATTGCGGTAACTCCTCACCATCTAGTTATGGCGTTGTAAAGTACTAATAAATCCCGTAATAAAACACGCAGTAACGAGAATAGAAAACCAAAGTGAAATGAGTGTAAATAAAGTAAAGCCTCTGCGGTCGCCTGGACCGCAGCTTACGTAGTAACTACTGGCAACACTGTGCCGCAGGCAGTTTTGTCACTGGCCAGTCGAGAAAAAAAAAACTTTCTTGCTGGCCAGTTATGAAACTATTTGATTTCTGGTTTATTTTCTCTGTGGTCCAGCATTCGATGTTTAAATTGCCGCCCCGGGTGGCGGTAGTTAGTGCGATTCGAGCGGATAATTGTTTCGAATCGATGAATCGATCTTTAATTCATGTTCCGCTACTTGCCGCTAGATGGCGCTATAAATAGAGTCACTCTATATAACATGTAACTAAGTGACACGCTAATAGACAATTATTTTTTAAATTGAGCCTAACTAAATTTTACGATATATACATATTTCTCTTAACGTAAATAAATGATAATATAGTTAACTGGTATGGGTAGTGTTAATATTCTTTAAGTCCAAATTAATCATCCTTCCACTTCCCTACCCAAAAAATATTAGATATTTTATTAATTTTACTAATAAAAAAATGAATACATATGTGTGTATATATGTCAGAAATTCAACCAATATTCTCATCTAAATATTTAAAAATCAATGCCACTTTTCGTTGTTAGTGAACTCCTCCTAAACGGCTGAACCGATTTGAACTATTTTTTCTGTATGCGTTTGGGTAGGGCCCTCGATGGTTTAGATTCACAAATCAGCCCGGCAGATGGCGCTGCAGTTGATATCTAGGTTATTATCCGAGCAAAGCCGGAACGGGCCGCTAGTTATTTATAGATTTCAAAACATAAATATATGTCTAAGTATCGATTCAATGGATTTCCATGGTCGTCGGTAAAACGGTAGGGAGCATCATCGTCTTGTATATTTTACATTACCATTTGAAACGGGATAAAATCCATAGCAAGTTGTAAACAATAACGTAAAATAGGGCACCTCCACCTGCGAAGCAAGTACTAGGCGCCCATAAATATTGCAGAGATGGCGAACGCGATTTGCATACGATGTTCAATTACGATCCCGGAATATGGAATGCGTTATTATAACCAGTTATATTGTTATGTTTTCTGGGTAAACCGCCTGGCCGTGATTGTTTCCGGGTGATCTTTGAGCTTAATCCATTTTCTGTTTTACTTTCCATCGTATAATAAATAGGTTTGTTTCTTTGAATTGAAAAAAATTTAAGCAGAGTCATGTACCTACGTATAATTTTTTGAAGTGAAACTTCTTTTGGCGCGCCTAGACAGATTTTTCGTGGGCTGTGAATTGAATTCTAGCTTCATGTTCGGGTATGATAAGAAATCTTCGGGTAAACTCGGGACCATAGCCATTGGTCATCTAGAAATGCGTCAGGCAATGGGAAATGCTATAAGGGCGTGCCCTGCCCATCATGGCATGGCCATCTAGAAATGCGTCAGCCAATGGGAAATAATGACGCATTTCTAGATGGTCATACCATTATGACTAGGGCACACCTCCGGTTACCGGTTACGCCCGTGTAGTTTCCAAAGTAAGCTATCAAATTTTGGGTTATAAGTTTTCACTTCTATCGGCAGTTCTTATGAATGCCAATTTTTTTTAATAGGTCCATCATTCTACTAAGATTTTTAATTAGAGATTATTTAAATAGAGTGGCATTTCAAATTTATTCTCAACAATTAAGGGTATTTCAGGGTCAATAAAAATATATAAATTCACTTTGAGAATATCTAAGTATTTTCCGTGCATGATATTATTTGTTTGTATTGTACAGTGACGAGACCAGCAAGACGTGTGCTCGATGGTTTAGTTACCTAAAACACATTCACAAGACAGTATGCAAACTTATTATCAATAAGAAAATAACGTTTGCCTCTCACATACAGAAATGGTTCGATAAATGGATACAGGAAGTACAAGTAGATGAAACATAGATACTGGCTAGTATTCGTAACGTATGCATTTCAATCCATTCGAATAACTTTAATTCAAATTTTCAATTAAAACATTGGAGCACACCTCTAATAAAAAAAGTTACAAACGACATTAGCTTTCCCGCCTTGACTATTTCTAGTGTTGCCAGATTCGGAGTAACCACCCATAAATAATGGAGATTATCTCAATCCCGCGACATTGTGGTTCGCACCTCACAACTAACACGTTTAATGTTTCGACGAACTGTTTGTACATCATTAGACGCGGCTGTAAATCTCCCACATTCAGCATAAATCTACATTTTAACGTGACAGTCGCCTCAAAACACTTAGTAACTCTATAACATTAGAAGCGGAGACATGTGTCAAAAGGAAATGAAGCAGACACAGCAAAAACACCGTTACTTAGTACTTAAAAGTCTATTATCAATTTTATAACAAACGTAAATGTAACTTAGATTTATAAAATAGATAATATAGAATTTTGCTACTACTAATTTAGCAAAACCAATGTGGTTGATGCACTTTTTAACGTGACTTGTCTTATAAATGGATGAACCTTGGCTGTATGCACGAAAAATTGTCACGTTCCACCTGACCCGAGCATGCAAGCGAGAGCACGTAACCAGCGATAGAGACGCACGATTAGACTCAATATTTTGTTTGTGACGCATATTTACATCTATTTTATAATTACCTTATTATAAAGGCCGAGCTTGACTTTCAGCTTGCGTTTCAACCGCATTTTGCGATCTTTTTCATTTTTTAGAAGAAAAAACGCACGTAGCACTTCTGCCAATATATTTCAAAAGGTGACCGTTGTTATTGGTGTACTCGTATATTATAATCAGTAATACTGTAAGACATGTCTAATCTGTAGTTCCATCAGAACTTGACTAATCCTAGCTCCGGCTTCACTCGGATCACGCCTCAGGCGACTTGCCACAAATGACCCACGTCGAACATAATGGTATTTCATTGTAATGGTAATCATACTGGTAACGAAGCCGTTTCCATATTTTGAATTTGGATTTGATTTCAAGGAAACTAATTAGTTTTTTACTGGTAACAAAAAAAAACAACTTCTAACGGTCGTTAGACACACTCATAAGTAAAAACACATATAAACATGAGTATGTATTAAAGAGTATTAAACACAGTTTTACTGACCCCGGTGTCTGTGGAGTGGCTAATTTAAAAAAAACAGCAGTGATGTGTAAACACAAACATGTACAGTCCGCGAGGTATAAGCTGAGCTTTGCATTAGTGTGAGTGATCACCAAAAGTACAGTCAGACGCAGGACGCTGTGACCATGTTCTCTTAATATATAAGGTGTTTCTTCAAACCAGAAGTGCTGCCATCTGAATATGATTTTGATGAAGTGTGAGTGGTGTCAATATATGTTTCATCGGTATAAACGATAGGCCTGCCCTGAATACGGTATTCGGAAATTTTAAGTAAATAAGTTATACGTAGGTGACGGATCTCATGCTTTTCCATTAAAAATTTTCTGTTATTCTCTGTCCTTGACCATTTGAATCCTAAAAGAGATACTTCCTTTCGCAATGACCATATTGATCCTGGATAGTTAATGTCAGCTTGTTGTTTAAGAGTTTGTTGTCTGACTGTACTTTTGGTAATAGATGCGTATGCATGTGACCACTCACACTAATGCAAAGCTCAGCTTATACCTCGCGGACTGTACCATGTACCGGTTTGAAGGCTAAAGTTTCCTAAGAAACATCAGGGCAAATATATTAATCTTTTCACTAATCAGTGTAAAGAACGCAGAGACAAGAAACACACAGACGCAATACAGATAGATACGTCAGAGCTCCTAAATAACGTCACAAAGTCACAACACGACTGACAGAATTTAGAAATCACCAAGCCAAAATAGCGTTATTTTTAATTTAGCATCTGTCACGATCTGTCAATGTCAACGGTGAAGTTTTTGCCGTATGACGTCATTCTACTTAGCACCACCACGGGTGGATACGTTTATTATTATGATAATTACTCGTGTATTGATTTCATGAATAATTATCAGATCGGATATTATTGCTTATGACGTATTTGGGTGCCTACGTCAGTACATGTCTATGACATAGTTATAGCATATTATCCACAAAAAATACTTGTCTCCTTAATTAAACTTTTGACATTTCTAAATAGTTTTTGTAGTGCCTACTAAATCAAATCAAATTATATAAATTTATTGCTGGAATATAAGTATTAGTTACAGGTACTAGGCAGTAGTAGCGTTGGATTAAACATTTTGAGCAAAAATCAAGTTATAGTAGGTCAGGGTAGCGATTCTGAATGCAATCCGAATGTTTCAAAATCGGAATAACAATCCCTGCCTTTGTCGTCCTAAACAGATAAGACAAAGACCGAGAGATGAGATTCCGTGTCGGATGCAACCGAATGGATAGAAGCGCTACCCTGGACGTCTACTCTGTTTCTACGAAAACGAAATTTCGAAAAAAAACTCGCGACTTTCCTACTCTCGTGTTACTACGTTTCGTCCGATGCAACATTGTTTGACGTTTAAATGTTCATAAGCGTACTCTAATTAGAGTAGGCTTAGAACATTTAAACGGACAAAACGACGGATCGAAGTAGAATCGGAGTTGGAAAATAGCGAGTTTATTTCGAAATTACGTTTTCGTTGAATTAGAGTAGACGTCCAGGTCAAAAGAACTCAATGAAATAAAATTACAACAGGATTTTAAATATTTCTTACAATACTGTCATAAAATTTACCTGAGTTACAATAAGTAGGCAAAGAGTAGACCAAAGAGTGCTAGCGTCGTGGGCGTTTCATTACAAACGGTCGAGCCGGCAAAAAACGGGACAAAACACCCGGGACAACCCACCTAGTTGCCTTAATGGGACTACCACGTGGGACGGGTGTGTTGCAAACTTCATGGTGGCAAATAGACAATTTGAGTAGGTGGTAGCTTTATTTTGAGATAAAAATCTACTTCATTGTCTTATGTATAGAGAAAGACAACATTTTTAATGCATGATAGCATGATTAAAAAAAATTTTTTTTTCGTGATCTTACCACTAACACCGATTTATTTTACCGATATGACTGGCCTCGTGGCTTAGTGAGTAGTAGCTCTGCCTGCGATGCCGAGGGTCGTGGGTTCGATTCCCACCCAGTGCAAATATTTGGGTGATGAATTCAAATGTTTGCACTGTGTCTGAGTGTTTCTATGTATAATGTATATATAGTTTTAAATACATACTTATATGTATTTAAAACTATATAAGTATAATATCAGCTATCTGGCCACCATCGTACAAGCTTTGCTTAATTTGGGGTCAAATGGTGTTGTGTGTGAATTGTCCACCAATATTTTTTTTATTTTTTTTTTTTATTTATTTCAAGTACATAATGTCTAGTTAAATTGTTAATTTGATAGTTTTAAAAGCAATTGTAGTGGTGAAGTTTCCTTGATATATATCTATGTAGGTTATAGGTATATTGTACATTGATTATGTAGGTATACTTAATTGTAATAAGTAGTACGTAATATACCAGATACTTTGATACAACTTTATGCATCAAAGATTGAGTTTATGGATAAACATGGGGCATCAAACTGCACCAAAATATCGGGACTCGCTTTATCATGTGATCACGGTAAATATCTCGCAAGCAATAATGATATTTGTACATCAATCTGATTCTAACAATTGATTGAACGCATTGTAACATGAGAACTTCAAAAAATAAGTTGAGTTTAAAATAAAATAACTAAAGTTTATTCCGTGTCCTTAAATTCCATCTTTTTGATATCGAGAGGCCTCATCATTGGTACAAGTTGCATCAACTTTACAAAGAAACAGTAACTCAACTTCATATTAAATTGACAAATGTGTACAAGGGTACCAGACTTGTCAAGCTTTCCGGGAAGAAGGTGACAAGTCGTTAGATTTCTCGTATGTCAATTTTGTTCAGTAACATAAAGCATAGTCATTATAAATATAATTCGTTTTTTTATTTTTATTGAAAATAGGTTTGCGTTTGACCGCCGCGCGCCGTCTTGCCTGATGTTAAGCGACGATGCGATAAGTAACGGAGCGTGCTGCCCTAGATGATAATAATGCACTTGCAATCACTTTGTCATCATTTAGTAGTGGTAGGACTCTTAGCAGAGTCCGCCTGGGGAAGAACCACAACTTTGCCAAATATTCTACCGCCAAGCAGTAATGTGCAAACATTACTGTGTTCCGGTTTGAAGGGCAATGATTCCAGAGAAATTACAGGGCTTAGAGACATAATATCTTAGATCTCTGGGTGACGAGCGCAGTGCAGTGCTAGGTAATGATTTGGACTATCATGTTCCAATAGCTGCGTGTTACTGTGCTGTTATGTGGCAGGTATGTTGCTTACCATCAGGCACATGACCTGCTCGTCTTGTCACTCTATGCTATAAAAAAAAAAAAAAAAATGTAAAAGTTTTTTGTTTTTATGTGTGTTTATCAATGTATCTATCTATCTCAGTACAATCCACTTACAAACACACCAACGTTTTATTTTCAATTTTTAGTGAGATGAAAAGTAGCCTTACTGTCATACGGTACCCATCGTATCTCGTAGCGTAAATTAATACCTAACAAGAACAAAAAGAACGAGTATATTTATCAAAAAACCGCGCGGTGTCATCGGCCCTTACGATCACTGACTCAACTGCGCCCGCGCACCGATACTATCTACCTCCACCACCACACGACTCTCAACCTTATACGCCTTGAAATAAAGCTGAAAATTGACTGACGCTTATGTCACTATTTTTATTTATTTAAAATATATGTTAGGATTACTTAATTAGAACCTTAAAGCTAGAGAAATGAGGTTTACAGTTGATCGAGAGATGATTTATTCTTTTTTGAATTGAAAACTAGACAAATCTCGTCAATAATTCAATATTATGTACCTACGTATTATGGTCTTAACTTATCTTCAAAAAAAAAAAGTGTCCTAATAACTTCGGGTCCCAGTAGTGGGAATGTGAAAAAGTCAACACCAAAACCCACCACTCTAGCTAGCATACATACATTAGACATTTAACTATGAACTCTAACCTACCGTGGGATTAGTTTACAATCTCACCTGTTAGTTTAAAATCTGAAGGTTTTTACAATTTAACGGTGATATATAAATACAAGCCTTGTATTTGTCAGCGAGTTTCTCCGTAAAGCTTAGGAAAAGATTATGTATTCCATAAGAAACTCTACATTTTTTTGAGATTAAAGTTAGACTAATGAATCATTTTTGACTGGTCGTGTGGCTAGATACAAATCTATTTATTTATTCAAACCATTAATTGAATTGATTGAAAAGAACACTTGGTAACGTCACTTACAATAATTAGAGATAATAAATCTCTGTACATAATAATATCAAAAAAATGATGTAAAATTAAAACTAACTAACTAACGGCCTCGTAAGTTTTATGCAGCTGTAAAAAAGCTTAGCCGTAGCGAAAATAAGCGAATTAAACTATCAAATATTTTATTTTATTTTCTATGTTAAAAGTAACCTTAATGACACCCTAAATATAACATCAGTTACCTGATTCGGACTTTTTCTTGTATTTTTGTTCTTTGTGGATTAATGACGCCACATCGTGCTATTGTGGGCATGCGTATTGGTTACCATCAACACGTGTCCTGCTCGCTCTATAAAAAAAGTACCTATTCTTAGTCTAGTTAGCTACCGTTTAGCTAACAATTTAGACTAGACTTGTTTAGTATTCAAATAAGAGCTAGGACCTAATTGTCAGTGAGACCACGGCGGTCTTATTAACTAGATTTACGAGACTTGTGTGATTCGGAACGCTGCTTCGTATTCTGGTTGCGTAGAGATGCGACTGAATGTAACCTTCGTTTTTTAAATATTTACTGAATTATTTAAAAAAACGGTGATGTTTTTTTAAATATTTATTGTTCGCGCAAGAAAACGTCAATTTTTTTAAGTAAACTCGATTAGGTAATAAAGATACTTTTGACGTTTACGATATCGCATGAATAGTTATTATTTTTAATTACAGTTTATTTACTGTGGTTATATGTTGCAACAAGGTCCCGATATTACGAGGCAGTGTGTGTTCACCATGGTATCAGTTCTGATGTATAATAAGTATCCGACTATTGTAACTGAATTATAGAGCAAGAACTTTAGGTTACCACAGTTGGGATTCAGGGCTTTTTCTTACAATGAGCGAATTATGGCCATAATCCATTAGGTTATCCATACGCGAGTGGGAAATGAGAAATGACACAAACATGTGGTTGAAAAATGTTTTGTATTGACCACGCCAGTTTTGTCACGATGTTTTTCATTACCATTAAAACCAGGGGTGATGACGAAGTTGTTCATCTGTACCTAGGTACTTGAAAAAATCCGATGTAGGTGGGACTCAAACCTACGATTGTGAAATCGGTGGTTCTAACCACTTTTCTTCTACGGCTATGGTTCGCTATATTTCATCGTATAACTATGATAAATACCACACAATAGATACATAATACTTATATGAGTTTTTTTTAAAAAACGGCAGTTAGTTTTACATCATTTTATGGTAATAAAAATGGTTACAAGTTGGAAAAAGAAAACAGTACATGGCAATAGTGCCCTCAAAACAGCGCCAAAACCCGTGACGCGCAGCTGTCATCGTCAGTCAACTGTCAACGTCAACATTGGAATCGGGATGCCCCGCGGGTGCGCTCTCATTTAGATTGGTTCGTTGAGATAGTAATCGACTGCAGTTTACGCCATTAAAACGTGTTTTATGGCCAAAGTATGATAAAATAGCGGGAACGGTATCATCATGTCACGTTAGTAAAAGTAGATCGTCTTTAAGTCGTCTTGCATGGACCGAATATTGTATGAACCCTGGTGTCCCTAGGTTTAGTAGTGGTAAGGCTCTTGGCAGAGTCCGCCTGGGGAAGGACCACACCTTTGTCAGTTAAGTTATTTTACCGCCAAGCAGTAATGTGCAAATATTACTGTGTTCCGGTTTGAAGGACAATGTTCAGGGAAATTACAGGGCTTAGAGATATAACATCTTAGATCTCTGGGTGACGAGCGCAGTGCAGTGCTAGGTAATGATTTGGACTCTGCTTGAATAGCTGTGTGTCACTGTGCTGTTATGTGGCAGGCATGTTGCTTACCATCAGACACATGTCCTACTCGTCTCGTCACACTTTATTAAAAAAAAATAAAAAAAAAGTTCATAAAGGAATTAAAACTTGTGAGAATGAAGTACTAAATACTTTAACGTCATATATTCTTAGCAAGTAGTTGTAAAACTTTAAAGCTTTGATATTCTGACTCTTTCTTCTAAGGAAAGTACCTACCTACAATTATAATAGATTTTCAATGCTCTGAATTTTCAATTTAGGTACAGACAAATAATTAATGCCTTTTTTCAGCGCACCAAGAAAAAATCTAAACCTACAACAAATAAGAAATGTTCAATAATTTAAATGTTATCCGAATATACCTATATCTGCGAACATGAAGTTCAAACCCAATAGAGAAAAAAAAATATTGACAGAAAAACAATGTCAGTTGTCAAATTCAAAACAAACATTTGATATTTTCTCAGCTTGCACGCTGTTTAGGTTTAGTTATTAGCTGTTATCATAGTATTTCATTTCAGTTTTTATGTTAGAACTCGGAAATCGGTAGGTTTTTATATTTCCCTAGTACATAATTATGTTCATAGAAGTATAAGTATGTATTTTAAGAAATTCTCGAAAAAGATTGCACCATTATACGTAGCGACAGTGCCCAAGTTTTTAGTACGTATTTACATTATTCTAATTATAAAAGACGTATATTAAGGTATTTATGCGCATGCGACGCTCTCGAAACGAGTTGACATCAATCTGCACTTAATCCAGCAATACGTGCAAATAAGTGCACAGAAAGTGCATTTAAATGACGAATAAAACATTTACAGAGAAGTGACTGGTGACAATGATGGTTTTTAACACAAATAAATAAATACTAAAACGACAGACTGTACAGTATACACAAAACCATACGTTGTGAGTGAAAAATTAGTTAGTTAATTTTTTTGAAAAGGAGCTCCAATCTTCATTTGGCGTTTGACGTTTGCGATTGACGAAACCATTACTAATATTATTTTTAATGCTTTTTTTTTCAAATTAATATACCTATTACTACCTATCAGTTGATAAAATAAGTACTTATTAATTTACGCTAATAAAACGTTACATAGCTGCACGATGGGTCGACGATTTCGTCTAAAGTAGAATAACCCTGAAATTGAATTGAAACTAAGATTTAATACGAAAAAAACGAAAAATTTACGTGCGGTGACCATGACCCTTTTTTTTCGTCAAAGAAGTTGTTTTTTTTTGAATAAAGAGTGACGAGACGAGTAGGACATGTGCCTGATGGTAAGCAATATGCTTGCCGCATAACAACACAGTGACACGTAGCTATTGGAACATGAAGAGTCCAAATCATTACCTAGCACTGCACTGCGCTCGTCACCCAGAGATCTAAGATGTTATATCTCTAAGCCCAGTAATTTCTCTGGAAACATTGCCCTTCAAGTACCCGATACACTGTGTATATCTCATGAAAAGTGCTCGGTGACGATGACGCGAGTTCCATTATTTTTGCTTACCAAACATGCGTTTAACGCGCTTAAAGAAGTTTTCACTTCAAGTTTGCTATCTTAATGAAAACAGCCAGTGGCAAGAAAAGGATTACTCCATACGATTGATTTAAGTAGGTCCTTTACAAAATTCCCTCCTCTGTGCATGTTTCGCGTCTCACGGTGCGCGGTTATTTCGGGCGGAGTGAGCGAACGCGCATGCGCCGTGTTTATGACGCGCCGACTGACAGTAATATCTGCGCCTCGCCTGATTTATCCTGCGCCTGCGCTAAACGCTCGTCGAACATCGTCCGCGGATGACTTCCTTGACTTATGTTACCTTGGTACTTTTTTATAGTAAATAGACACAATGTTACATTTAAGTGAAATCTTTTAGAATTAATCTATCTCGATCGATCAGACCAGTTTTTTATTTAATTTAAACACTCCACAGACTCCGGGGTCCGTGACCTTTGTCATTACAATAATCTTTTAATTTACATAGTTCTTGGATTAGGAGAAAAAGAGGAAAATAAGGGGGGGGGGGGGTCGATCAGGATCAGACCAGTTCTAATTTTTTTTTAAATTCGACTATAATATATGATCAGAGAAGATATTTATGATTCTGAGAAAACTCAGAATTTGATAGGTTACTTTAGAAACTACGTGGATGAAACCGGAGGGCGTGGCCATGAGCATGGTCATGGTCATAGGCATGGCCATCTAGAAATGCGTCAGCATGGGCGTGGAAAATGCTGACTCATTTCTAGGTAGCTAATGCCCATAATCCCGAGTTTACCCGAAGATTTCTTATCATTCCCGAACGTGACGCTAGAATTCAATTCACAGCTCACGAAAACCTATGGCACGCTAAAAGAAGTTTTCACTTCAAAAACCTACAACAAAATAGCTTAATTTGTTCAGGAAATATACTAAAATACCAGTACAAATGTTTAGTAAATTTATACATAGAGTGTTAAATATCCCTGCTTTTGTCGGGGATTTAACGACCTGCGTAGGCGCTCTACGAACATGCTACAGCAACGTGGTGAGTCTCTACAACCAAACCAAATTCTTATTTAGATAAAATTAAAATATTTACATGATTTACAAGTACCAGGCGAACATGAAATGAACTCAAGTTCATAAATACAGCTACGGCCTCACACGGCGCGCGGATTAATATCTGAGGGCCTGTACTTGGATTAATATCTTGAGGTTTCTGTGCGCCTGGTAGCGTGGGCGAATACCTCGTAGTGTTTATAACAAGTTTTTTTTTTGCCAAAAGGTTTTTTTTTCTTTGTATAAAATGACTCCAGGAGTCTTTATAGATCAGTGACGCATGAAATGGACGAGGCAATCGATTCAGATGCAAATTGAAGTAATAAAAATAATTTAAAGTCTTTAAATAACGTTTTTGATACGAGTATAAAATACGAATACCATGTCTAACCATTTTTAAATAATTTTCTGTTTTTTTTTGTCAATATCTTTAAGCTTTTTCCGCAAAATGCTTGGCAGAGATGACTAAAGTTTGGCAACGATACGATATGTTTAATGATATAGATTAAATAAGTTTGCGTTTGTATCTTTTCGATCGAGAATATAGCAAAGGCGCAAATTAAAAGTAAGATCATCAAAATGTAAAATTTGGCAAGGCAAAGAGTGAGAGAGATGGAAAACATTTTAAATCCTATTTGACTTTAAAAATCGTAAAGGGCTGGTTTTCGAAGCACAGTCAATAAGTGACAATTCAAGTATAATATATTTGACCTACAATACACTTTCTTCGAGCTAATTGTGCACTATACTAGAAAACCAGGTGCGAAATCCAAAATTGCCGTATTCTGGATTTGAAAGGTTCCAGAGAAATTATACGGCAAAGCGATGATTCGTCTGTATACCGTCGGATGACGAATAATTTCCAGTGCTATTATGTTAGTAATGATTTGATCTATATGTTCAAATAGTTTCATGGTATTATGTCATAATAGACAGGCGTAATTCGTACCATCATGGGCACGATTTGCTCGTCCCGTTGCTCTATATTTAAAAAAAAACTGTTAGGTTAATGTGTTGATCCTACCTTTACTAGCAAAATGTTAACCACAACACATTTTATGACACAGAACAAAGTTCTCAAATTACTTACAAAATTTGTTTTAAAACATAAAACAAACGCATATATCTATAGAGCAGTTCGCTACCGCAACCCATTACAATTACTAGAGTTAGTACGCCATCAAAGCACTTGAGGGGCAGTAAAGTAGCCTTTATACCCTCGTATTTATTTTACTGCTCTCGATAGATAATAAAACATTTTTCACGTCTTGTACCATCCGTGATCCTTGGGCAATCAGCAGTGACACCATGATGTCGGAATTTTGTGGACAACAATTTGTTTTTTCATAAAACAATTCCAAACATCAATTTTTCATCAAAGTAATCGTCTTTGGGCGAAGACAATTAATCTGGAAGTAAGTAAAATTGTTACCAGATCTAGCCTAAAACTGGTCTTTTTTTATGGTCTGCGCCCTCCGTGGTGCTATTAATGCAATTTATTTCAGTAGTAGGTAGCCAGCAAATTGATATTTCAAATATATTTAGGATTTAGATGTATTAGTTAGAACTGCTTATGATATTGCTTTTCACTTTTTTTCTTACCACTCCTACCACTATGTCTATCGGATGCAAAAAAAAAATGATTTACAATGGAAATACTTAATTGATAAAACTTTACCAGTTTCTTTTACTCACGTAAGCTTTTCAATCAGATTCTGAACAAACAGATTTCAAAAAATAAAGATGTCTCGCTGATGGTCACCCCAATCAAAAGGATTCCCACTGCGAGGTGCCTCCACAGAGCTGAGAGACCCCCCGCGGCAGTTTTATCGTCGAATCGTCCGCTTTCTCGGATTTATCCTCGTTTTGATTACTCCCAAATCAAGCTATTATTAGTACCATCTCAAATCGAATCGTTTACGTCATAAAAACATTTTAATTACTTTGTACGATATTTGACTTAAAATTGACATAAAAACCATAAAAAATTGATGAAGCGCCGATATTTGTGTCATTTATGACCGTTTTATTTACTGTCAATCTTTAAAATTGTATTAAGTGCCATCAAATGTGTAAATTTTTTGTTATGGCTACGTTCGTGTTAAAATAGTGTCATAACTATTAAATTCATGAGGTTTTAATACTCATTGATGCTTGAATTTTTAGAATCAATATTGATATTATTACTCCGCTTCTTGTCATTTTGAGTAGTTTTATGAGTGTATAATTTTGAATTTATTGTGAATGGTATGTTAATATTCCATTATTATACGCAATTAATTTTATTGGTATGTTAATATTGCGTTTTTAAAAAATATATTTTAAAAACGCAATATTTGTGGTTATGCAAAAGCGCAGTACATTACGAATTATGACGTAGTAGTTTGGGACATGAACATGGAGTTGCTCAAGCTAGACTGAGCTGGAAACTAAATTAAACAAGTAGTCTTGTTATTTGAAATATTTGTAAATATCATGTTTAATACATAATTGTACGTATGTACACTTTTCTTTTTATTTAGTTATTGTATGTGGTTGATAGAAAATCATTTCTAAAAAAAAATGTGGCACACCTTTTCATTAAACGTAATATACGTAAATACGTTTTAAACACCCTAAGTTATTCACCCTTGATCAACACCATTACTTAATCCATCTAAATATTCACCGCGGATGCGTATTTGCATATTTACGTTTGCAAATCAAAATCTCATCTCGCGGCGAGTTGATTGTCGAGTCACTTACCAGTTGTAAAGGGTGCTCGAAATATGCCTTGTTTATTAGATCTCACTCTTAGTTGGTCAGCAAAGTGACTTCTTTTGTGTTATTTGAATTAATTTACAAATATTTTCATTTTAGAAATAAATGAATATTTTCGAGATAATATCCGATATACAAAATAATTCTTTAAATTTTTTTTTTAATTCACTGAAAATGAGAACACATTTTTTTTTATATAATCGATGCTTTAAATAATTTTATCTAATAAGTGTTCATTCCAAATTTAAATAAGGCATATTTCACAATAACTAACCCGTAGAGATGTAGGTGAAGTTATTAAACACATATTTTATGAGTTAAAACATTCTACTTACGCGTTTAACCCCATTCAACCCGTACCAGTGCTGCTTGGTTAAGTTAATGCATATATTGACGATGCAAAGGTTTTGTTTTTGATAAAAGATACGTACAGAAAATGAGTTAAGTTTATCTCTCTATTTTATATTTCTTATTTTGTTAATGGATTTTTTATAACAATAACAATAAGATAAATTCTATAAATATGTATGCTTGTTGCTCAATCACGTCCTAAGAACTGAAAGAAAAACTGAAATTTGGAATTCAAATAGATTATGGTCTGGAACAACACATCAGAATACTCTAAATCTGAAATTACACAAAACTTGAGGGGACCGTAACTTTTGTAATTCTACGTTTAAATAGTCACGGGCAGATGTTAGTTATTATGTAAAGAGCAAAGACTGAACATCAGTGTATTGGTTTCTACTTTTTAACACGTTGCATGTACTTATGTTCTGATGTTATATTTTACATAAGTGTTTTATGTAAATGGCTTTAATGAAATTAGCTTTTCTTATAGCCCAGTGAAATACTCATTTAAAGTCTTTTGTGACATCTTTTCAATTGCGAAATTTATATTTTTAATCCTGAAATTGAGCCTAACGATGTCTAAAGCTCATTTCTGTCCTCAAAATTAAGGAAACTCGATAACAAGGCGCGTCTAATTAAATCGGAACGACCGTCGGAAGCATCAAATAAACATGCCAACTGAAAAATCTCTATGGCACAATCTCTTAGCGAGCGCAATTTTAAGACGCTACAGAATGGCCGAGTCAAGGATAAGCAATAAAATACGACACCTATCTCGTCGTATCGGCTTTAATGAAAACCGCCCGACTATCTCGAATCCGGCCCTCTCTTAGTTAATATATGCGATTTTTATCAGCCCCACCCGGCCCGTGCAGCGCAGGGTTAAAAATATGCAAAAATCAGCGTTCAGGGTGAATATTAAGCAATGTAATTTTGTATTATATTCCGCAATTAAAATTCAAATTGAAATCAATGCGCGGATGAATGGCCATTTTGTTCCATTGGGCCACATGAGGGTTTGACTTTTAGTGCGGTATTTTCATGTTTTTAATGACATGTCAATGAGGAAATTAGTCAGTGGGATTTTTTTAAATAACTTGGTTTTTGTTTTATCAAAAATGTACATTTTTTTTTTACAATAAGTGACAACAATTAATCATAATATGCAGTAAAGCTTTTACTTAAATTAGTATCTACCTGCAATTTAACAATTTTAACTTATAGTTTTGATAAACTATTCCTTAACTTTTTTTGGTAAAAGTAGCCGTTTTGGAATGTTTACTTGAAATCTGCATGCGTAATTTTTATTTTTATTTTGATTTGATCTAATCTAAACTATAATCTATCCTTCGAATTTCATCCTGGTCCATCAAGTTGTTACGATGTAGTTGAGTAACAAATATCGAAACATCTTTCCACACAAACTTTATTTAACATTTGATATATTGGTATGAAATTAGTAAGATATCTCAGACAAACCTACAACGACACAATAATTTTACATTATATTGTTAGTAAGGCATTAGGGATGGGACTGTGGTAATATCATAAACGCAACAAACGTTCAATTGTAAATTCGAACATTTAGTGTACAAAATATTCGTGAACCGTCTTCGAGTTACGGCGCACTTAATGGTCCATAAAGGCACCCCATAACTCGGCTATCTGCCGGATCATTCGAGTGTTATTCCTCTTAATTGCCCGTTCCGCCCGGAATCGTCAATTCGAGATATTAAACTAATTTTCAATGCTGTGTAATCGCAGAGACGTGTCTCCTTTGTAAGGGGTAAGTAGTAAAAATTGGCAATTACGCCGTTTATGAGCGACATTTTTGCGATTAAAACGGTTGTTTTGTGAGATTTTGATCGGCTTTTGGTAAAATTTTATTGGATTTGAAAAATGATCTTTTGAAACCATACTTTTTGAAATGTAACGTTTTTGTGTTATTGACAAACCTTGTGTAAAAATTTCGTGTCCAGATGTTTGTTTCCGTTTTAGTGCGTGTCTCAGAAATTACTCAAGTAGTAGGATTAAACAAATTAAGTTTGAAAACTGACTATATCAAACGTGACTGACTCTTGTAATTATTTAAATTTACATTTTATGCAAATCTTAATATATATAAATCTCCTGTCACGATCTTTGTCCGCGATGGATTCCTATTAAATTGGCACGCCGTGAGCAGTCTGGTCCAACTTGAGAGATAGGATAGTTTTTATTTCGATTACCTAATAGTCTTTAAATGACATTATCCGAGCGCAGCCGGAATGGGCCGCTAGTGATACCATAAAATACAGCACACTTACTCTACAACATCATTCTCTATTAAACTCGGCATATTAAGGGATAAAGGATAAAGTAGCCAATATACCGTACAGTTAATTAAAAAAAAACAATTTTAAGCAAGCTATATCTATAATGCCACAAGGCACAGCTAGTTTATAGCAATAAAACTACATTTCCGGGCTTAAGAAGCATTTAAACGATTTAACGTGGTGTAATATGACGCTAGTGACAGCCTGAGACGAGAGCATAAACTTTAATACATTACGGATGCTGTTTGATTACAACGATGATTTTTTATATTTAACTCAATAGAATTAAGTGCTAGTAACGTTTTTATGGTACACCTTAATAAAATGGAGCCAGTTTTATGCAATCATTGCTGATTTGACAGATTTATGTGTGAGTAAAAGTTTGTAGGTCGTAACTGCTGCCAATAACAGTAATAACAATAATAAAGTGTTAAAAGGATCTTTATTCAATGGCAACACAGCAAATACGAAAAATAGAAACAATTTTAATTGTTTTTAGTTATCCTAAAATAAATAAAAACTTTTAATTGTCACCCTTATAACTTAAAGCAAATTTGAAACTTAGAAACCGGCTCTTAATTGACAGGCTTATTGCTTCAAGCAATCTCTCTCAGGTAAGCTTGTGTAAATAAGAGTAAACATCTTTATTTTTGTGTTGGTAAAATACTTAGTAGGTACTCTTTTCCATTTACCACAGTCAGGTACTACCACTCGGCCAGTCATTCAACTGCGAAACAGTAAAATGCTATCTGTAGTAGTAACATACTTTGCAGTCTCCAACTACTTACCACAATTACTACATAAAATACAAACATTACTGTATTTCCGTTTTAAGAGCAATGTTTACAGATAAATGGATAACAGAAATTATTTTATATATTTGAGCGCTATTTCAACATGAAGAGTCCAAATCACTGCCTAGCACTGCAATACGATCTAGAGGTAAAAATTGATTTATCTCTTTCACCCATATTTTATTATTCATTATATTGGTCTAAAATAACAGATAGACTTAATATCTCGATTTTTTTATTATCTTAATTCCAAGCAAAATCGTAGAGAGTTTTCCATGATTTCACATAGAAGTACAATTTTCTTTCCTAGTGAAGAAAAATGAATTGTAAATTTTTATTTTAAAATATTATAATAATTAATATTTACGCAGTAGTGAGATTTTCAAACGAAGCTTATTACAAAACACAGCAACGGTAACTTATCGTGCTGTTCGTGGCAATGTCGCGTCAGTAATTAAGCATACGCAGCGCTCTGTAGCGGGGTTGCTGCACCAAATTATAAAGCAACAAACAAATGAGCGTTACTAACGTATCTGCTTCGCTAAAGTTTCATTCGCCCGTACAAAACATTTAGTACTATCAATTCGCCACATTTTTCGGTACGCACAGCGCTACGGGGCTATCTACTGCTCTATAGATATATCGCGCCGGGTTGATAGATCGTTCGAAATTCGGTTTGCGTTCGAAATTCGAAATAGTAAGTCTAAAGAGTTTATTTTTTTCTTTATTATCATCACATCTATTTTGCCAATATCTGTACACAATATTTATATATGGATTATTTAAAAAATCTAAGAGTTTTTGGAAAGAAAATTGCGACAAATTTAATTTGTTATCAAAATACGTGTAAAATATGGATTGTACTGTAGGTTCTAAGTTAATATTATATTTACCCAAACTTTTACACAATACAGGACAAAACCGAACTTCATTACTTAATTTTCGAAAACACCAGCAGTTTCCCATAAGCGGGGCTATTACGTCACGCAATAACTAACGCCGCACGCTCAAAAACACCTTTATGACCTTGCAATAGAGTCTACAAATACGCTTTTGTGCAAGTCTAAATTTGCTGTTTTTGTCGTAGAAATATAGCTTTTATGACTTGATGTTAAGGTCGACGTATAGGCTGCCAATTTTAATTAGCTCACCCTGCCAGATAAGGGTGTTTGCAAATAGGAGGGCCAGAAGAAGCCAATCCATCAAATCGGCGAACGCATTACGACGCCACGGTTGTCGCACTCTAGTGTTTGAGGGCACGATGATGATGACGTCGACATCGATATATCAACAGATTTATCGATAATTTAATCCATTTGGTACACAAAACGAAAATAAATCACATAATGTTGGAATTGTAATTAGTAAATCTAGTTTTCTCACTAAGTAAGTATTTTAACAGTCCGTTTTCTGGGCATAATGTTTATTAACAATGGTAGGTTTACACTTAGTCTGTGGACTGCGTCGTCATTTAACATGTTGCTTTTTGTTACCTGACGATACTACGGTGGATCGTGTTTACTTAAAAGAAACAGATTCACTTTCCATTTTAAGACATCGATAATGTAACCATCGTGAAACACCCACTCAGGCAATGCATTGCACGGTCAAAACGATACGAACTCAATAACTCACTCTAACTGTATCTCTGGTAGTTTTAATTGTTAAGTTCTCGTTGATAAAGGTAGAATAAATATTAAAAGATCACTTAAAAAAATGTCGAATAATCAGAAAATCAATAGTAAATCGTTCAAGTGACTTTATCGACACATAGTACATCACTACCCACTTCCATCTGATTGGCGTAACTCGATACTCCCTGCACTACGATAAATCTCGCGGCGTCAATGGCACTGCTCCTTAAAACTTCTCTCTAATGACGTGGGGGACAGTGGAAATGAAGAATACAATGGATTAGAAGGTACAGAAGGTATTACTGATGGTATAATGTTTGTCATTGTTCTTGTGGTTTTGTTTGAACTTTTGCTTCTATCGAAAACTCAAAACAACTCGTATTTGTCTGATAAACTAATAGATTTTCTTACTTTAAGCTTTTAATATATTTATTCTAAAAAGAAAATAGTATCCATAGTAATCGTATGTCTCCCGTTGACGAACGCAGTGCAGTGCATGGCAGCGATTTGAATTCAAATACCCAAGTGACTGCTTGAAACTTAGCTGTTGTGGTCACGTACATCTTGCTTGTCCCATCATTCTACCTTGTAAAAAAAGTAATAAATTATTTTATTGATTGTCAGTTTGAAAAATTGACAAAGTGGTTTGACTCTACTTTTGTTACCAGTAAGTGTCGCATATCTATGCCAAAGGGATACTTTTGGGAGTGCGTAATATAACTACTCATACAAGTTAAATAATCGTAAGTGAATTGATTTCTTCTAGTTAGAATTTTGCTCCATAACTTTAGCTGAAATGGCTGATAAACGAAAATCTAATACATTAGTGGTCACTTCGCAGACTATGAGTCCACACGTACAATATTACTTGAAAGAGGAAAGCTTTTTTAACAGTTCCATAAAAATTGCATTCTTCATTTAAATTAAAAATATATGATAACCACAAAATGTTCGAAACGTCTATGCAATATGAGAACACATTTAGAATACCATCTTACCCTCTCTCTACACATACCCTCATTGTTTTCTTTGCCAATTACACCAAAACTGATCCCGACCACATTTTGCGCCCCAGCCCCTGCGAGAGTCAGGTTTCCAATCGGCTTACACGCGCCACCATGGGACTGGGACCCTGAGAGCATGGGACTGTCGGTGTATGGGGCTGTGGGATCCATAGGACTGTGGGACCTCTAAGAGCAAATATTGAAGATTACTCTTAATGAGCACTTTGATCTGTAATTGAAACGATCGCGTTTTCTGATGATTTAAATGAGTAGCTATGCCTCACGGATGTACCAACTACACTATCTAGGTATTAATATATACTCATAATCAACAATACTGTTAATTTTCATTGAAATTCGTATGATACTTTTGCATGTAATATATATCCATCCAAACATCCAAATCCAAAATACATGACCCATATAAACTAGGAAAACTGTAATTAACTTAAAGCTCATCAAGTTGTTCTATAGTTTGAAGTAAACTTGTGATAACCTGATCTGTTGTAATCATTGGCTACTACTAACTGGATAAACGAAATGCATTGTACAAAAGTAACGTATGTAGTTTCAAACTTTTGTCGCATGGTTTCAGTCACAGTAAATACATAACAGTAGGTTATCTAAGGCCGCCCGCCGAGTTTTTAGCCTACTCTTGCGTTCATCCCCAGGGTTGTCACTTTTACTTTTAGTTAATATTTTCGAACAAGCAGCACTTGATCTAAATGTATGCAACAAAAAGCATATTATGATTGAATATTTTACCAATTTATACATTTAGTAAAAATAAAAAGCCTTTATTCACGTAACATTTATTAGAGAGACGAACTTCTTAGCATTCCATGGATTCATCGTGCGGGGGTGCCGGGTCAGAATCAGAATCAGATACAAAACTCACCTATGGTTAACCTATGGTCACTCACTTTGCATTTCTAAATTCATGGCGTGCACTTTGTAACTATCATTTTCGTCTTGTTGTAGAAAGGTTTTTACCATGTCTGAGAAAATAGTGTGTGAGAAAATAGTTTTTACTATTGGTCGCGTGACTCGCTTGAAAATTCAAAAAAGATTCGGAATCCTTTGTAAAATTATCGTCAAATGAACTAAACAAAAGTAAAATAGACCTTATTGCACAGTATCTAAAGTATGTTTGTGAATGATATTGGCGATGCCGAAAGGCGAAACTAATGTTCGGCTTTTTCTTTGTTCAAAGCCGCCTTTGCATTTGCAATTTTTAGGAAAAGCAACCTAATTGTTCAAAGCATAAAGTACATTGCTAATGCTGCCATACATGTGACGATCCATCTTTTGGTCAGAGCCGCTTTGCGTTTGTTTAATATTTCCATCTATAGGTACTCTATTCAAATAAATAAGTAACTTAATCATTTTTGTAGTGGCAGGACTCTTGGCAGAGTCTACCTGGGGAAGTACCACACCTTTGCCAGTTATTCTACCGCCAAGCAGTAATGTACAGACATTACTGTGTTCCGGATTGAAGGGCAATGATTCCAGAGAAATTACGGGGCTTAGAGATACAAAATCTTAGATTTTCGTCCATGTGTACAGATATTACTGTGTTCCGGTTTGAAGGGGAATGTTTCCAGAAAAATCACAGGGCTTAGAGATTTAACATCTTAGATCTCTGGGTGACGACCGCAGTGCAGTGCTAGGTAATGATTTGGACTCTTCATGTTCCTTCCAATAGCTGCGTGTCACTGTGCTGCTATGTGGCAGGCATGTTGCTTAACATCAGGCACATGCCCTGCTCGTTGACTCGGCTACGCTATTAATAAAGCAAATAAACTGTGAAATAAACAATAATACAATACCTACCACATTTTCTAATAAGATTTAAGTATAAGTAGGTACTTACATTTCTGTTTCAGTAGGAACCATGAAGAATGATAAATCCGGGTTCGCGAAATCGTTATTGAGGCACCCGAAAACACCACAATATCTTTTTCCCCTTTTTGAAGTCATGATACTCGATATAATTATTAATATTATGGTAAGTGGCCGGCGAGAGTTGACGAACGCGAGCGGTCATGTAACTTACGGACGTGCTCACAGTCGCGCTGCACGGCCCCTACTGTCGCCGCCATAGCGCGCCATATATTATGCTAGCGTGTGCGTGAAATCGCGTGCCGACACGGCGCGCGGCGCGCACGCACACATTCAAGCCGAGAGCGGCACGTTTGTATGAAGATGTTTTACTGTTCTTTACTGTGTTTCAGTGGTAGCACATACTCTAAGGGAATCTGACGAAATCCATTACATCCTATTTTTTGCTACTTACTCTCTCACGTTTATAACAATTATAATAACTAATTTTGAACATAAATGCGCTTTGTAATCTAGCTAAAACTGAAGTAACTGTCTTTCTTTAGATGAAATACTGTCCGCACTGACGTAGGTCCAATTGCATAAAACCGGGCTCATTTTGCGTGACCAACTCAGAAAAGAAATTACAATAGCTTTGCAGTTGCTATTGTGATTCAAACGCTGGTGTTCCATTATACAAAACCAGCATTTCTTATTGGGAAGAAACGGTATTAGAAACGCTTTTAAAATGAACGTGTGTGGGCTGCAGTGGAAAGTTTGCTAAAGAAAATATGAAGTACTCAATTACTACAGATTAAGTTGAAACAACTACAAGGACAAGATTTTTATTCAATGATGGATTATGTGTATGATAGATTGTTATAAATATGACCTAATGCTTAGTGTCAATGTAGTTAAAGATTTGTTTATGAAGAAACTTACTTGCGAGACACCAAGACTGTATCTAATAGAAAAATCCACCAAAGCAAAGCATTTCACAGTTAACTGTTCGTAGAATGAAAGTGGTTTGTTTACTCTTCGTTCAGTTCAATTTTAGGAATGTTAATCACGTACCTTTACGAGCTTCAGGAAGTCCGATACAAAAAATCTAGATGAAATTAGACCAGCCTGAAGTTTCAGTTGTTACGGTGGTCTTTTTCAAGCTAAGAGCATGGGCGCGACCGTTTTTCGTTTTGCAAACCAGACATAAGGGATGAGATCACGCGAATGCACTTTTGACAAAGGCAGCTGTATACTGATGAAACTTAATTCAGACTGGACTGATCATATCACTATTGAGTAACCCAAAAAATAACAGAAAAGTCATTAAATCAAGCTAAAACAGACTAACAACATCAATGATGATAAAAAACTCGCACCTAATAAACTTCGGTCTCCGCCTACAAACAGGCGTTCTTGACTTTTCGCACGCAGTAATGTTTGTGCGTCCATTTGGGGTGTATTAGCTCGCATTACGCGGGGGTGTGTGCGTGCCCGGGAGATGAGCTAGGGGATTACACCGCTGCAGAATGCAACTGCACTCTGATTTTACACGCTAATGTACAGGGTGATGATAATCGATCTTTGGATCTGTCATACGAATCGTTTTTAGCGACTGGATCAATCACAGACAACACCCGATGGACAGCCTTATTATCGTATTCTAAGGATTTCCTCAAATGTTACGCGAGCCTAAAACAATTTTTTTTTAAACACACTCAAATCACTGTAAATATCGATATTTGTGACGTCACATAAACCCGAACATACAAAATTGAGGTCAAGTTATAAAATAGTTATAAATCTCCGAAAATATAAGAACAGTTTTTGTGTTAAAGTGTTATTGAAGAACAAATTTTGCAAAGTTTATCTGGACTTTGATTTGATAAAATCTATTTCTGCTCAACACGAGAATAGCCAATGAAATTAAGAGTACACTGAAAACCACACTGCACTACAACACATCAACAACACATCCCTAGCTATTTACACTAAACAATAAGCTTTACATCTGAATTATCCATAATCAAGCCCACTACCAGACGAAAGCGTGCTCAGCAAACTAATAATGGCATTTAAACGTTGAATTGCTCTGTTCATCATTTTTTGTGCCAAATAGTATTACTGAACTACAGTATACATTTACATTATAATCAAAACTTGAAATAATTGTTCAGTGTTTTAAAAATGAATGTTGTCATGGACCTATAAATAAAAAATGAAATCGGTTCAAAACAAAATATAATTTGATACAGGACCATGTGATTTTTATTTTGTCCAAAATTCATTTGATATTCAATTTGTATAAAGTAAAAATAAAACGCAATACGACGATCACACTAAATGTGAGAATTTAAAAAACGTAAATCTCAGTACACGTAAAACAATTACACAGACAATAATCCCTATGTTCTCGGCGAAGTGTAACCATTTTATTGTGTCTCGTACACCCTATATCGCTGGGGTGGCCGCCGGGGGGTCGGGTAATGGTCTAAAAGTAATTTTATTACTTTGCCCCTATTACCATGACAATGCATGCCACCGGTCCGATGAGATATGCGACACGTTCGACTATCGATAAGTGAACTTGCGCAGCGTTGCACATCACTAGCGGTTGACGTCACGACTAGTGATAATGGACCTGAAAAATGTAAACGTTTGGTAAAAATTTCAACAAAAAAAACACTGTTTTAACTTTTTTTTGTATTTTTGCCGTTACCGTTTTGTTCGTACAGTTCGTTGTAGTTTTATATTTAATCAAGTATTTTGATAACTTGACTTAATTTTGTGCGCAATGTTTGAATATGTCAATCTTAACGATTAAACAAATCTTATCACTTACCATAATTTTGTGAAGAGAAAAAAATGGCATCTCGTTGATTTAAGGACAACTGAAAAACAAAATCGAAAGGCACAATGTAGGAAAAACACACAAAGGAAAAAATAAATAAAAACGAACAAACAAATCGAGCAGCTAGTTTTTTATTAACGACATACGAAGTACCAGGATAACAGGAATAAGACGGAGCTCACACCCACCAACTGATTCGATTTGTTCCTGTTGCGATGAATATTTGATACGGCTCAGTGCACACTAATTTGTTTATCGTGTTCCACGTCTCTGCCCTCCTGGTACCCGAATTCGATGTGAATTATTTAAAAATAATTCTTTTAACAGAAATTTGGGTAAAGAACGCAAGGGATACACGATACACGTGTATTTTTGTTACTTTTGTGCCGAATGTAATCATTTTCTTTGAAATTAATTCGTCTTGTTTTGAATTTATTGTAATATACGGTAGTTAAGCTCTACTACATACACACCATATACTTACCCTTGTAACATGTATTTGTGATTGATTAATAATAATCATTCCAAAACTAGAAGATTCCGAGAAATTAGATCCTTGTCACTTTCAAATTTGTGTGCTGAATTGTATTTTGACTGACTCAAATCAACATAGGTATCAGCTCGGAGGAATCAGTGTGTTGCAATGATTAGCAGTTACAAAATTTAACATCTGGCAAAAGAAGAAACCACGCGCATGTGCACACATAAAGTAGAAGTGTAATTCAATTACAATCAAAAATAGGTAACAAAAATTTTCTCCCAAAAATAGCACCTCAGAGAAACTAGTATTTGGTCACAATAATTGATTATGCTTAATTAAGTGGTTGTAACCATCGATGTAAAGCAATAGATGCGCCCTGAGCACCTTGAAATCGGTAATAAACTGCGTCTCTGTGTGTATCGTAAGTAGTTTACAACAAACAATCGCTAGCGGCTAGATATGCTCTGATTATTTTGGCTGTTGGTAACGAACGTTCACTGCTTCCTGCAACCGACTAGAACGGAAAAAGTGAGCTCACTCTTCCCAACGATGATATAATTCCGTGCGCCTGAAGTTTGGGAGGGCATATGTAGTGGTTTATATCGATGGTTCTAACATGACAAATTCCACGACTTTGTAAACAATTCCTCAGAAATCATAAAGATACTTTTACGATGCGTCCAAGACAAAAAAGCTAATTTTGAAAAAGAAATATCGCTACATCGTTGACCGCATCGTCACAAAACATTAGGTGAGATAAAAAACAATTAATTATGTTTTCTTCGCATAGTCCAATCCGAAAAACCAAGAATAAAACCAGCGAAAAATCTCCTCAACCATGAAAGAGTGCTTAAGATCATCATGCTGTCTAAAAACCAGTGATACACCGTCTCGCTAGCGACATCCTTCCCGCTAATCTCTCCTTAACTTGTCATAACTCGAGACATACCCGGAATTAATTAAGCATAGTCCCGATACAATCTCTAAGGCAGGTGATTAAATAAATACAAGTCGTCTTTAGCGTACTTCTGCCTAATTAATATGCCAGACATCTCTTGCGATTGCTGGCTGCCTGGTACTTTAACACGCTGTTGTAATTATGATTATGTGTCATTGTGAGTGTGTGTTATGCTTTTGATGGGTCTAGACGGGATTGTACAGTTGCTTTGTTCAAAGAGAAAGATTTTTGCCTTCCTGTGAGATTTGTGATCAAACTGTGATCATGATGTCGTGATCTGAAAACAGTGTTAAATAATTTCTTCCAAACTAACCGTCTTAGATATCTAAAAAAGGTATTGGGGAGGGACGATCTTCCATCTATGAAAGATTTATTTTCTCTTTCGTTTCATATGCGACATTTTTTCACTGAAATTCTCAATTCCTCTGAAAGAATTTATGTGATTGTGCAGATCAATTCTTTTATCAAATTCTCAGCTTGAAGGTTCTCCAATACGTATACAACATAAAAGTGCTCCTTATTCGATAGACCCGTTTCATCAGCCTTTATATTTTTGATCAGTTGGACTTCGAACCACCCAAATCCAAATTTATTTAAACTCTGTCTAAATAGTATTTGAATTTTGCTTGCTTCATCTCTGACCACATCATATAGTAGACACTTGATTGATGTGGTGGCAGATGTACTTACTAGAGATATAACGTCTGTAGACTGTAACTTCTGAATGTCCTAAATTCCTGTTTCATACACCCAGGATGTCTTGTCCTCAGGTGACGCCAGTAATGCGAGCATCGGCTCGGGGGAAGGCACGGGAGAAGAAGACGATGATACGAATGGCAAGAAGAACCAGAAGAAAAGGGGAATCTTCCCGAAGGTTGCGACCAATATCCTGCGGGCGTGGCTGTTCCAGCATTTAACGGTGAGTCTTTCATTTTTTTGCATCTTTCGAAATCAGTATGGATTTTTCGCCATCATCAAAACAGTTATTTCATTTTTTGTACAATTTCTGAGGGCAATAATCATATGGACCACCTGATTGATGGTAAGCGGTAGACGTCACGTTGTTTGTGATTATAGTATCACAATCATTATAAGATTGTAATTGTTCGTTGGATAAGCCGTTGGGAGGTCCAAAACCTGCAGGTTCTTGATACAAATGGTAAAAAAGCCAGACGATTTGTAATTTCCAGATTAACAGGTTATGGGCATGATAACGCGACCTTTGCAACCGATAAAATACCTTAGTAATATATTGAAACAATACAAATTTCCTTCACAGAACTCATCTCAACACTTCTTGAAATTTCCCAACATCTACCCCATTTCCCATCCGTGCAAGTAATCCACGCACGCACCATTCATCAAACAGACAGAACAGTCTCAAAAATAATCTCACAGCACGTTAATCGTGCCATCCCTACAGCCCTAAATCCCCCCCTAATGCCGTACCTAATGCCCCCCTAATGCCGTACCTGGGACGTGTCCCAAAGAAATAATATTGAATAACGCGAGCAAATCCTACGGAACGCCTTAAGCCCTTACTGGGGCTAAAAATAATTATAAGTCTCGGTAATCCTCGTGGCACGGAGACAACTTTGTATTATTTTATTGTTTTCTTGTCTCTGGATCTTCGGATAGCATAAACAGTCCACTTTATGGTTTGTTGGGAGTTGGGACCTTCACTGACAAGGACGGGAACCAACATGCTGTCGCAATGAGAGTTTGCAAATTATACACATGAAATGTAACTTTTGGCATGGTTTCCTAACAATGTTAACATTTCTGTTAGTTTAAGCAGCCTACGTTATGCTCCCAACCCCAATCCTCGGGACCTTCTCTCACAAGCAGATCAAGCCCTTAATCCACCTCGCTGGCCAAGACCAAGTTGACACAAGACACAAACATGTAAGACAATGAACAGAATATGTACTGAATAAAATTCGTCGCATACATTTGGTTCAATGCTACGTGTTTCAAGCTCGGCCATTCAATCATTTGACTCGTCATCAAGCCGAACAGACTCGATTTGACAATACAGGATTGCAACTGTGTAATCGCAAATCAAACGTTCTATATTTGAATACGTTCGACACTCGACTCGACCTTTGTGGTCAAGGATTTGAACATGGATCGCGCGGCATTCATTTGTTTCCCGCCACCGCGGCCGCCGCTGATTGGTCGGGGGCAGGTGCCACGCTGTCACCGCGTGGCGTTCCATTTCCCGCGCCCGTAATCGAATGAATATTACAAACGTCAAAGTGACAGGCGGGCAGTTTCACGCCTGGCATGTAGGTCAGTATTCTTTTTACGCCAATTCCAAATGTCCAGTGGAATGGCATTAAAAGGAACCGTTTAAAAAGAAAAATAAGCACACGTCGAACGTGGCTTCTTTAAAAATGGATTAGAATAGTAGAGTTAACATTGACATATCCCGACCTACCGGAACTGTTTTACAGGCGTCCGTAATGAAAGCACTTAACGCTAAGCGAAGCAATTATAAGTAATTTGGAAGCCGGTAATGGGCGCGGACAGCGTGGCGCAAAAACGCGCCAAACGGAACGCGCTAAAAGCTCCCTAATTCGATTGTCGATGGTTACTTTTTAAACTTTGCAGCCAACACTGGCCGAAAATAGCTAGATACAACTTTTATTTTTTTTTGAAAAACGAACGCAGTTTTAATAGTTTCAATATGTCATAGTAAAAATAAAACTGGTTAAAAACAAATAAGTAATAAAGCGGCCAAGTGCGAGTTCGGCTCGCCCAGGAAGGGTTCCGTTACAGCAAATATCATAATATACATAGTACACATAGTTCTTGTAGTTCATTGTAACTTTGATCGAAGTTTCAATAATAATGTATTTATGACGTACTAAAAAAAACTACTCATCAGATCGAGTTCAAACTAATTTTCGTTGGTAGTTTACATGGTAATGTACATCATATATTTTTTTTAGATTTTTCATTCACTTACTTTAGAAGTTAGAGGGGGGGGGACAACCCTAATTTTTTTTTTTTTTTTTTTTTTTATTCAAATCTTAATGCGGTTCACAGAATACATCTACTTACCAAGTTTCAACAGTGTAGTTCTCATAGTTTCGGCAAAAAGTGGCTGTGACATACGGACGGACAGACAGACAGACAGACAGACAGACAGACAGACAGACATGACGAATCTATAAGGGTTCCGTTTTTACGTTTTACGGAACCCTAATAACCATCGCAATTTTATCTCTGTTAGATCATTTTTTGATGCTCTCAAAAACATTACCACGTTTTGTCTCACAGAAACGTTTTGAAAACGACAGTTAAACCACTCAACAAACGCCTGTTCATTAAAAAAAAAGATACAATCTAAATATGATTAATGATTTACACCGTTCCATTTTTAAGCAACCCATTATTATTTCGCAAGTCTATCGCAATTAAATGTTGCAAGTCGCGAAATTCAAATTCGGAACTCATAGTCGTAAAGAAAGCGGGATAGAGCGGAATGAGACAGAAATACCGGGCTCAGGCGACTTTGCGAGAGCGTCACCTGAACGGTTGAACGGCGTCTTCGCTGTGATTTATGGGCTTGGATCCGGACCGGTAATGAAATTGCACCCTCGCACCCCTCCCTACCTCTCCCCCGAAACCCATTCCAGAAATTACTACGCAACGCTGGCTTGCAGTCGCGGCTGCCACTGTCTCTGCTTATGCTAGGTTCTATTGATATCATCAATGATTTAGGAGTATTTTCCTAAAACTCATCCTGGTTTTTTCAAGCGATAAAAATATTTTGCCGCCTAAATTCGGTGTAGCGTCGAAGCGGCGTTGTAGCAGCAGAGCAATACGTACGACGCTTTTTGTATGGGTGATCCAAAAAGTTACCCTTGATCTTCCATACCGGTGGCAATCCAAGCCGAGATCGTACGATCTAAGGTTGCAGTATTCTTTGTACTGGATTTAAATATATCGTACTTGTTGTATAAATATGTCACACAAGATGTAGTTGTTACCATAAAATGAGTTTTGTAAGAATACGAAATACTACCAGATATATACTTTACCTATTTAACGACAGTTAGTAAGATTAGGTTAGTAGGACCTTGCGTCTCCAGTACTACCCCAAACTTCGGTAGGCACCAGTAGCCATTACAGGCCAAGCATATCTGCCTTTAAAAAAGTGTGCGTTTATTGTACTTATGTACTTACACACACAAGAAGATAATACTTCTCTTTATTCCTGCTAACCTAACCTAACTTCAACCACAGAGTAAATAACATCTTCAACGCAAGAAGTATTTAAACCTGAAGTTAGTCACAATGTTGACTAACTTTCACAAAGGTTACAAATTTCTAATCAGTGGTAAAGTGTCTGTTTTTGGTGAAGGTGTGCGCACGCATCGTAAAAAAACACCTGATGCGCATAGACTTATATGTACATAATGACTTGGCTAAAGGTTCGACAAAATGGCACAACGGGGTTGGGCCTAAAACTGCATTTTAGGGCCATGTGACATGCGACTCAGTTCACTGCGGTCAGTGAGCGGGAGAGGGTGAACGAGTTTTTGCTGCCCCTTAAAATGCCAAAAAAAAAACAGTAAACCACGTCCTTCTTTTGAAGTCATTGCTGATGCGTCAAAGGAAGTCTAATTTCAAAAATTTATTATACTACCCACATTTAGCGTTCACATAACGAACATAGAGAAACATAGAGCCGCATCGTTCAAGTTTCCGGTGTACCCACTAACCTATCAAAGGCTTTCCCAGTCTAATTGTTTTGTCTTCATTTGAAAAGCTCTTTGTCAGCTGAAAAATTTATTGCCGCCTGCGAATTTTAATTGTAAACCGCTTCGGTTCCAACTCACTGTTATTGCGCCGCATTGTACTGTTTTTAAACTTTACCAACTACCTACCCTCCGTTTTTATTTATTGCACGGCCAATTTTTACGCAATTCCTGCGAGGTTTGTGAAGTGATATTTCATTGGGTTTTAATAATGGACGGGCGTTGGTCTGTAGACTTGTAGTTATAGTTTGTAGCGGGTTTAGTATGATTGCTAGTGTCTGCTGATCGTCACGTAACGCTAGTACAAGTAGGTACAGTCCGCGAGGTATAAGCTGACCTTTGCATTAGTGTGAGTGATCACATGCATACGCATCTATTACCAAAAGTACAGTCTGACATTAACTATCCAGGATCAATATGGTCATTGCGAAAAGAAGTATCTCTTTTAGGATTCAAATGGTCAAGGACAGAGAATAACAGAAAAATTTTAATGGAAAAGCATGAGATCCGTCACCTACGTATAACTTATTTACTTAAAATTTCCGAATACCGTATTCAGGGCAGGCCTATCGTTTATACCGATGAAACATATATTGACACCACTCACACTTCATCAAAATCATATTCAGATGGCAGCACTTCTGGTTTGAAGAAACACCTTATTAAGAGAACATGGTCACAGCGTCCTGCGTCTGACTGTACTTTTGGTGATCACTCACACTAATACAAAGCTCAGCTTATACCTCGCGGACTGTATCACTAATTATGACCATAAACCCACTATAAGCACACCCCGGACACTCGGCCTAAAATCTATACAGACGGTGCAGTTGACATACCTACACTCACACATCTCGCATATGTCGTTCGAACGCATTTACGCATGTGTGCGTGTCATCTATGTCGTGTCGCTGAGTGCTTCTCGCGTTCTTGCGGGGTAGGAAGCTTGAAACTGGCGGGGGGTGGGGAGTGTCCGTTCTATCTGTATTATCTATTCTATGCTATAAGTCAATAAATCTAGCCAAGTGCCTTTTACGTATATTTCAAGGTCAATTCAATCTTTCGAGGTCATGTGTCATCTACCAATCGTACCCATCCGCACTGGCTCAGTGTGGTGGATTATGGCATAGACTTTCTCCTTTTGATAGAAGGTCCCAAGTCCCAGCGGTGTGAACATTTAGTGGGCTGATTTTAGGCTGATTTTTTCTAGTTAACTAAATGTTACCTATCTGTCTAGAATAGAGATTACTAAGTCAAAGTCAAAGTCAAAGTCAAAGTACTTTATTCATAAATGTACAATTTACACGTCAATTAATAAAAACATAAAACAAAAGAAAGAGCATACAAATTGTATACATTTTCAAAGTTTAAAATGACTACTTTACTGTATTATAATAATTATTGTACTGAAAACTGTCAAGCATTATATGAGTATAATATGTTCCATGTCAAATGTTTGCATTCATTTTTATAGGACTTTGCCATCACTCTCTAAAAATTCGGTGTAACTATAAAAAGTTTGATCGATAAGCCAGCACTTTAATCTATTTTTGAAGCTGCCGAAACTTGGGGCAGATATAATTATTTTGGGAAGCGTGTTATAAACTTCAGGTCCCATAATGTGAGTTAACTTCCGTGACCTCGTTAGGGAGTGTGGTATAACATCCAGCTTATCCGCGTTACGCATGTTACGAGAATGTCTCTCTCCTCGCGTATTGTATGATTCTAGATTATTTCTGACATACACAGCCACCTGGAAGATCATTATAGCAGGTAACGTAAGTATGCCAAGCTCTTTGAAATATGGTCTGACAGATGTGCATTGCGATACGCCAACGATAGCACGTACGGCACGTTTTTGGGCGCGGAACGCACGCTCCCAATCGGCAGCGCGCGCGTATAGCTCGGCGCCGTATTGTAACCGAGAATGCACTGTGGCAAAGTAACACGCCCGCGACACATCCGCAGACACCACTCGGGATACTCGTCTTAACGCAAAGCACGCACTGCTGACCTTAGCACACATCTTGTCGATGTGGTGCTCCCACGTCATGCTGCGATCAATCTCGAATCCCAAAAATGTGGTGTTCTGTACTTGCTCAATTCTGACACCGTTTAGCGAAACTTTAAGTGGTTTTGTATGATGGCCCGACAGACAAAAGTGAACGAAGTGAGTCTTTTTTGAATTTAACATAAAACCATTAGCTATTATTACTATATCAGCGATTAGATCGATCTCGTTGAGAATGCGTTTGTTTTTTTTAGTAAATGTTTTGTTCTTGTGATGATGAAAAGTGTTTTGATATTTTATTTATTTTTTGTTTCTATTTTTATCCTAGAAACTAGATATTCTTCTAACACACGTACCAGGGCGGCATAGCTCAACGCCGGTGGCTTGAATTCCTAAGCACGCGGTGTTGAGTTACAACCAGAACTAGAACCCGTACTGTGAGTTCTTATTGAGACTATATTGAACGCTCGTCATTACATACAGATCCAAAACCTTATCGCTGGGCGATACGGTCTATTTTTGTAGTTGCGTAATTTATTTACCGTCATTGGAATCGAACTATCAGCTGAACAAGTGATCGTAGTATAGGCTCGAGTTCTAGTAACTGCTACATAAACTGCGGTCTTCCTTTGAACGGCACCGACTTACATCTTCACTATTATTTACAATATTATAAGAAAGATTCCATGTAGAGATGGGATGCCATTCCGAATAATATTATGGTGCAATTTAACCGACTAAACGAAATCGAAATTTTTCATCCCTAAAATACATTAATTTGTCATCCACAAAATAGTACTTAATAAGTAAACTTACAGCTAACTAAATACTAACATTAAGCACATCCTATTCATATAGCAACGAACCCTGAGATTGTGAGTAAAAAGTCACAAATTTGCTTAATTGTGAAAAAATCGCAGGACAATATATACCAGTGACGTAAACTTTAGCCAAACTTTTTCAGCGCACCTACCAAAAAAAAATAAACATATCAAAAGAGAAAAAAAAAACTCCATTTCCCGCGTTAAAATCTCGAGAAACCTTATTTAGGATAAGGGCGGGTCGTAAGTTCTGGTTTTGGAGGCGAGGGCAAATTGCAACGCAGCTTGCAGATGAGAATTTATTAATATTGGGAAAACTGGCAAGAATTAGGTGGCAAAAAGGTTTATGCCGGGGACAGATAAAGTACACTGACAGAATAATGTCTCGTAAACGGATTAATTTGGACGTCTTTGCTGTTTATTTCGATTTTAAAAACAGATATTGTACGTTTTATTCATCGTATACTTGAGTAAACTTAAACATAGTAAACTTAAGGATATTATTGCCAAAATTTACATCATGGTTTTAAAAAAAAAGCGCGAGAAAACTGTAAATACAGATTATAAAAAAATTTATAATCATTTAACTTCTGTGGTTAAATTATAATGAGAACGCATGTAATACAAACTATTATTATGGTAATTTTGGTATTATTAGTATACAAAATACGTGTTTTTTGGCATTTCCACCAATTTTTTTTTAATACTTTTAAGTTATTCAGTTTTTTAATCTTCCAGAAACCTTTCCGCTACTCAGATCTGATACGCCACGCATTTCATTTTTATTACCTCAACTGTCAATTTATCGTTCTCAATTCAAAAACCAATTTTCAAGTGGCAATATGCAGAATAGGGCCGTCTCTCTCTACTAATACTGGTTTATGTATTTCCGTCTCACCTCGGGTCTATTTCCGTTGGGTTTGCCGTCCGGTGTAAAAAGTGGGTAGTTTGGAGTCCAATGGCGGAAATACGGAAATTATTTCTGTCGTCCTTTATGGCGCATGGGATGGATCTGGCGATTAAAGAATACGTAGAGTGGTGGACACATACAATAGTTATTTGGGATAAAATGCATAGAGGTATTAGATAACAATATTTATTTTTTGAACAACGAATGAAATCTCTTTTCTAAACTACTCAAATGCATTTAACCGATGGGACATATCGAGAAGTGGTTAATATCGATGTCGAGCATATTGATACTCGTAATAGTGTAATCAGTACCAAAACTAGAAACATGTATCTATTTTGATATCAATAGATATTCATCATAAGTTCAACATAAACTACCATAAGTTAATTAAGAGAAAAAACTGCCGAAATAGTGGCCAACGCCCTCCGTACGACAGTATGGAACTGTACCTACCCTTGGAAAATTTTAGAATTTCACCCAGATGACCCAAAGCAGCTGTGTTCTGATTCACAACGTATTATGATTGATTTCTACACGAAATCAAACCTCTCTGACCTTCCTCAGAACCTTCATTTGGAATGACAGAGACTGGGATTGCTATTTCGTGCAGGAATCAGCACCTTGGTCACCCTGTACCTGGATCCCGATGGCCCTGTCTTATTTACGTCCCTGTTACTTAGAAACTCCTTCCCTCCACTTACCCTCAGCCCCATATTTTCCTTAGGAAAATCCTCGTCGGTGGAAAATAAGGAAACACTCATAATTAATACTTAGTAACTAGATATGTGCAAAGTTCCAAAGGGTTGGAAGGGTGGTTCAGGGATAGATTACGGATATCGGGTGAACAGTTTGCTTAGGATGGAGGATTAGGGGACTAGTTGATGACAGCGAGTTTGGGTGTTTTCGAAATTTTGTGCATACATTTCTTGGATGGTTCTAGAGTAAAATGCTTTTTAATATGATTTACCGTTAAATTTGCAGAATCTCTGATTGATGATCTGATTGCAAAACTTGTTCTTTAGTCTCAAAAGCGCCGAATTCGCCAAAGTAGATGCTTAAATTTCTTTTTTTTTAGAGAAATGTTATAAAGGTTAATATATTTACCTACATATTTATTATTTAACCCATGTATTACCCAGTTCATGCAATTTTGAAAATGTTTTTATAAATAAACATTTATTTCATGAGCGAGTAGAAGCAGTAAAATCGAACTAGTTAAGTACCAGGAACTCAGAACCCGAAAGTACCAGGACCGCATAAACAAAACAAGTACGCAAGTATCGTAGAGGTGTAGTTTGACCAAAATTGGCCGGTCCGTATCGCGACATCGGGTCAAGGGATAGGGGGCGGTCAGGAGGGGGGGTCGTTAAGATAAGTTCATATCTCTCGGACACGGATCGGGTTGCTGCAGAATGGGGTGCGTGCTCGTTTGGCAGTTTTACGGAGATAGATTGAAAAAAAGGAAACATTCTGGAGATATTTTCAAATCAATTCAAAGCTTTGTGAAAAATATTTATGAAATAATTTTGGATCCAAACTTTTTAAATTATCAATGGGGCATTTTCAGAACAAATAGTTTATTGCATAATCATTATGCTGGTTGCCTGGAAGAGATTGCTCTAAGCAATAAGGCCGCCATTTGTGGTACTAGTTCGTAAGTGTATTACTGTAATATTTCTGTTTTTGTGTCACAATAAAGAGTTATCTATCTATCTATTAGTGAGTTTTACCTACTCAATTGTAGTAGCAGGTAGTAGATAATGCGTTTTAAGCGCTATATCAACACAATCACTATTTGCCTATTTAATTTTGTGATAGTTACTTGAAACTCAAGGCGCGCGAATGTTTCCAAAATTGGCGGGAAACCGGGTGCCGTGGGATACGTAAGTGCATTGTTTACACTTCAGATTATGAAGTGTCGTCTTACTTGTACCCATTAAGTATTTGTTTAAACAATTGTTAGCTATTATTTGAACCCATTGTTCTCAAGGGCATTTCAAGACGATTGAAATACAGTTTTACATATTTATGAAGGTAACAGCTTAATGGAAATTAACAGAACCTTAGACAAGTCGTGTACCAACGTCAGTTTCCCATTTAACTAGGATAAATGTTGTTCAATAAATGTTAAAAAAATTACGCCAATATTATGTAATTTCTCTTTAAAGAAGTACCCCCCATAATATTAGTAGGATACCTGTAAAACACGTAAAGGGCAGAGACAGTGTTATCCGCGTGGAGCGTCTTCCGCCGGTTTGTTTGGCGCACGTACGCTCAGATTGGATTACGGCCCATGATACGGGATGCATATTTTACTTACCTATCTCCTTCGTAAATTGCGTAAAATATATCTACCCTACATACATAACTATACCCTATACCTTGGTAGGAGACATCTACCTTACACACTTCTGGGTACGTATTACCTACTTGACTATAGACATTGTATACTGATGTTCTTCATTTGAATGTTGGTTAACGATCAGATGTATCGAAAGGGTTAAGGTTAGGCTTTTTAAGACTTCAAAGCTTTAAACATTTTTGTATTGTCGCAAGCAATTGATCACTCCAATCAGCTATATAAAGATGCCACTGATAAGCATCCCGCTTCTATAACAAAATACGACAACCCTTCAAATCGAGAGTGAATCGGTTTCATCTAGGTAAACACGCTCCATCGTATACCGCATCGTCGCTTAACATCAGTCGAGATGGCGGTCAAGTATAAACTATAAAAGTTAAAAAAAAAAACAGACTACAAGTATACTCGTAGGATATAATAAAACTACAACTATGATGGATGGATAAGAGGACTATTCTTAACAAGGCAACCAAAAATTTACCAAGACAAGTGTATTCAACACTACGGAATATCAGAATGCGAATATTATAAAGTGTGTGAACTTAACACAAAACAAACATCCATACATACGTATGGTTTGTTTCTTGTTCACGCATAAACTAATGATGAAGTTTGGATTAAATTTGGTACCTACACAAGTAGATACTAGTCTGGAATAATATAGGCAACTTTATAGTGCTTAACACATGAATTCCTCAAACGTTTTTCGAAGACGTAGGTAGGTATAGTTGTAGGTAGGTAGGTACAAGGAATTTATTTATGCACAATAAAATTCACACAGTACACCGAAGCAATATGGCGAATGTCTCGAAAAGCGATACATCTCAGCAAATGCCGAGTCTTAAGCGCAGGTGTCTTTTCTCATAAATACCCGTACAATACCCTTTTTAATATACCCTAGATTTGCAGCACCTCGTAGGGGATGTAAGGGATATAGGGGTTCGTAATATAACTGTGACATTCAGATGCATTAATCAAATGAAGACGGGATTTTTCCCAGGATATTACGTCGTAAGTTACGGCAGGGTTTGGAGGTAGTTTCTGGATGGTATATTCGGGTATCGAGGTTTTTCCTGATTTAATGTTACTGTCCGTTTATCTAGGCTCAGCTTGGTATTCTGATCGTGGTGTGCTTGCAATTTAGGATGTCTCTGCACAAAAAATGCCATAAGTCTGGATAGAGACTCCTTTAACATGGATAGTGATTTTGTTTCAATAGGGGCTTATGAGAGGTGGCCTAAGTTGACCTCTACTGTCTGTCTACGGAGGTATAGCACTAATAATATAAATTTACAAACAATACTTACACGGTCTATATTTGGACGTAGGCCATACCCATATGAAAGAGTAATTCCATTTGTGATAATTTTATTGATCGTCAAGTTTCTCACAGTGGATTAGTCGTCAATTATATGTTCAAAGTAAAACATTTTAATTGTGTTAATTCTTCCATTAAATTTATTTATAAATTACAAACGTTTAAATAATATAGTCTTATAAAATATTACATGTAAATTGTTTACTCAAAAAAATTTAAGATAAAATGTCAAATCCCAACACTACAAACACAAGTTTGGAGTCATTAATTTTGTTAATTGTCATAAATTGTGTTAATTAGATTTAAAATGTATCTACTTTAAAGCAAATTTCGTCAAGGTCTAGTTTAGTTAATTCCACTCAAGTATGTTTATCCTAAGTATATAATAAATAACATCGTTGAATAGACGAGGGACTTCTTAAAAAACACAATATTCTCAAAATCGAAAAACCCATTTTAAAAATTCATTGTTTCGGCCCGAATGTCCGTGTGTGCCTCCTAATAGACGGACGGACAAAGTGTTTTGCCTTATGAATAGATAATAAGGCATCAACCCTTCAAGTTATGGACGTCGCGGTCGCAACGGCCCCTGTTTACCCTTTTTATGAGCAGTCTTTTGTTTCGAAGTGAGATCAGTGGAAAGGAAGAGTGTTAGATCTTAACCTGTTAAGTTTGTGGGGTAAAAATAACCCCTTCCCACGAGAGGGTTGCAAATATTCGAATGAATATCTAATGCTTAAACGTATCCAACTAAAAAAAGCCTGATTTTCTTTAGACGCTTTATCGTAGATACACAATTATAAATGTCGTCTTGTAATTATAGTAAGTGATCTGCGGTGCTTGTTAATGTTTTTGTATCAAAAGCAACTGAAATAAAAATTTAAATCAGTCTAAGTCAATAATTCTTAAGAATTAAAGTAGATTAAAACAAGATTACTTCAAAAACGAAATTGGTTTCAGATTACTTATCTTTGAGACGGTAAGACAAAAATGTCTCTCATTATAATTCAACTACCAAAAATATGAAATTTAGAGTAATTTTTTAGACTATATGAAGTTACAATGCATTTGTAAATATGACCCAACATCCGCTGAAACTCCGGACTTAGCATTAACGCAAAGTAAGCTAGTTTCTACAAAACACGGTTAAGCATATGATTTCGCGCGCCATCCAACTTTGCGCAGTAAATTCGCCTGCCGCGAATGGGTTACACGAGGGAATTTTTCCTTACTAAACTCAACCCCCAACAAAGTTGGTGCAAGTAATCTAAAGTTAGGTACCAGGGCAGCAGAGGCGGCAGAAGCTATTTAGATGCACATCTTAACTCGCCCATATATCTAGATTGTGAACGAACTCCGTCCAACTCTAAAAGTGTTTCCTATGTTTGCGTCTTTCCGTTCTCCTTTTTCTGAAGAGCAAAATTGCAAGTGTGGACGACAGAGAGGTAATCCAATAAGACTGGAGCTAAATGATCGTCGGAACTCGGAACTTTTCGATACTATTGAGTTAATTAAACAAAGAGTCTTGGAATTTATTTCGTTCGCAGTTGGCGGGAATTCAATTTGAGTTGGGTTTTTTTGCGCACTTTTATTGAGTTTGCGATTTTATTTGGTAGCTAGTGTAATCTGTTTACAAGAACTTTAAGGAGTTGTTTTCTGTCGAGTTTCTAGATTGTTATTTTTTGTATTATTTTCCGGTCTATACGAGATAGTTTCGGGCCACGATTTTCATTCGCGTAGCCAAGAAATAGAGCTATATCAAGCGACAAAAGTATTTCTTTTACACACTTTATCTAAGTTACAATATGCTCTAAGTTTATCTAAGTTCTCTTTAAGCCGTGTATTGACTACTTATTATTAACCACCAGAGTTTTAAAACCAGCAGATAAATTGTTCATTTCATTTAAGGGGGCGCCTAAAGCCAGAAAACGAAAAAAGGACATTTTCGACGCCGCTCACTGAAGTTAAGAAACTAAAAACTACGACAAAAAAAAATATTGACGTGTGGGTACAATCAAGAAGAAGCACAATAACCGAATAGAATTTTAAAAATAGATCAGAGTTTTTTACAATAAAAAAATAAAAATGACACCGAAAAAACCCGTTTTAATTCGAGTACTCGAAATTATCAGCGATGACCCCACATTATTTTTTGGTAATAAAACTCCTATTTGTACGTTCTAGTAAAGTAACCGAACACTTTTTTAAATTTATGTTTAGTTATTGAGTAATTAAATAAAACTTGGTCAAAAATGGACTCCTGATTAAATATTGATTTTTCCTCCAAACTGTGTCATGCTATTCTCGACTTTATGTACATCACATTAAGAAACGCTTCGCGCGGGTGAAATCTGATTTTTTCCTGGCTTTAGGCGCACTCTTAATTTAATGTTAGTGATACCATCTACAAAAAGGTGAGTCTACTTCTTCGTCTAAGCTAGACGTTCTGGAACTATTTCCGAACTCACTCCTGTGCGTCAAAAGGTCAACGCTACCCTGTCATCAGAAGGTTAATCTTGCCTCTCCCTCCCACACTTCATAATCCAATCAGGCGCCAAAATTACACACCACCTAAATTCAGAATCGGGGTCATACCGCCCATCCCGGGGATGTATTTATTTAATTTTAATAACGCACATTTCCATAGACAAACTGAGCGCGGGTGCGGGCCGCAGATAATGTGTATTTGCATCCCGCATGAATTATCGGCCAGGTGCCGGTCGACAGCTCCGGTTTATGCTAGCCTGGTACCTTTGACGTTTAATTCTGCGTGTTTTAGATTAAATTAATGGGTAATTTGAGTTTTAGCCAGTTTTATTTTGGTGTTAGCACGCCTCGTAAAATGTTATCCTTATGGCAAACACATTTCGTTGTTAAAATTTGTGTTGACTTCTATAACTATGTTCCGTCATATAGCTCCCTATTTTTTTATTATAAGCAGAACTTAGTAAAAGTGGGAGGTATTGGTAAACAAGCAACGAATTCAATTTGCTTTGCTTAAAAGTTATTTCGCAAGCGAACACAGCTGACAAATGTTTGGGTTTAATCGATATAGAAATTTTCTATTCGTTTCGTTTTCGTAATTTTCAAAATGTCAAAATTCGTAATGTTTTCGATGCACAAAAGACAGCTGGTGGTTGTTGGAAACGTAAGATCAAGGATTGGGCTGGGTGGCGTATTATATGAGAGGCGAGAGGCCTATGTTCAGCAGTGGACGAATACAGGCTGATGACGATGACTATAGAAATGTTTGACGTTTGTGACATCAAATGAGACAGTGAGACAAATTGAATTTAAATCTAGTTTTTTGATACGGAATTAAAATCAGTTATATCAATCTAAATAATTATAATCCCCATCTACCGTTACAATTCATACGGTAACTCCGAAACGTTAATCTTACAGTATATTCCGAGCCCATTAATTGGTACCTCTAATATCACATCCGTTTTCCGTTTAGTTTCCGACTCCGTTCCGTTTCGCGACCGCCACTGTTGTGAACTGTCACTCGATATACCTCGATATTACCATAGACCATTAATTTTATTCCTCATAGCCATTCACTGCCGGTTTTTATCTCGCTGCTATCTTTGCCCCCGCGGGCTGTCAGAGCGATGTAGGGTGATTGCAGTATAGGAGCTTGGAATATGCAATCACAGTTAATACATTGCTTTTTTTTTTATAGCCTAGAGCCTAGAGTGACGAGACGAGCAGGTCATGTGCCTGATGGTAAGCAACGTGCCTGCCACATAACAGCACAGTAACACGCAGCTATTGGAACATGATAGTCCAAATCATTACCTAGCACTGCACTGCGCTCGTCACCCAGAGATCTAAGTTGTTATATCTCTAAGCCCTGTAATTTCTCTGGAAACATTGACCTTCAAACCGGAACACAGTAACACAGTGTTTGCACATTACTGCTTGGCGGTAGAATAATTGACAAAGGTGTGGTACTTCCCCAGCCGGACTCTGCTAAGAGTCCTACCACTACAAAAATCATAGAAATATAATATAATAATAGAAAAAAATTTAAAGCATAGAAAGCAGTTAACATGATGACTAAACAAAAGCTAATTAGTCAGTTAAATTATTAAGAACTGTTTGTTGTTCACATGATTTTTCTTCTGTTTCACAAACAAAACTGACAATGATACAATGCTTAGAGGTATCGATTGACGTCACTTCATGATACGGTTTTTGGCAATAGGTGAAGTCACAACTTCCTACTACTGAATTTTGTCTATGTCTTTGTCGGTTTATTATTAATTCGACAAAACAAAAACTATGTGTTCCATATTTTCCCATAATCTACGTGACGGACTAATAAGATTGGTACATTTTTGATCTAATCGTCATTAAAATTAAAGTTCACAAATTTTACATTTGAAACAAAAAAATCACCTATAGAAAGGGTTCATTGTCGAAAACTGACACGAGCTTAATTATTTGGAACCACATTGTTGAAATGCAAAGGATGCATCTTTAAAATATTATTTTGACAGAAATTCAGTCTAAGTCATGACTAAATAAATTTACATCAATCGATTATCAGATGGGATTTAAATCACTGTCAACCACTACCAGGGGTCAGTAGTGCCTGCATAATACCAGGGGGTCAGAAACGGCTTAGTTAATCAGAGTCGGCGGGCGATTAACTCGAGACTGGCCGCGAGATAATGCCTCTCGCGCGATTGGCCGCTGACCACCTCTGCCCGCTGGTACCCTGGTATCGCTCACCCACCCTTGAGATTTCCCGATAATCCCCGGATTTTCCTTGGTCCATTTGACATTTGAATAAAGTCCGAAACAGCGGGCATAATGGGTTTAATTATTGAACCCTATTATATTTTGACTCGATTAGATTTTGCTTTGTGTTTCACTGTATTGCTATCATTATTATGTTATTTAAAGGCTAGCGACGGACGCTGACTTGAACCATTTTGAAGAAGAAAAAAAATGCCGTTAACCACTTTGACTCCTCTCGGTCCGGCCGTTAAAATATGAATCTTGTAGGAACACTTAAATAATTAACATTTATGTGTGTCTGCCATAATGTCGTAATAATACTTGTATATTACGACTATTAAATGTGCAATAGATACGCTAATATATCAGCAAAGCATCTGTATTTCAAGTTTAAGACGTTTCTAAAGCTGTAAGATTCAATTACCCCAGAATATAATGCCATATCGGATTATTATCGTTATCTACTAAGAGTTATTCATTTTGATGTGGTCGTGGGTAAAGTATTCGTTACATCTTCGGTCTATGATCGTGAACAAAACAATGAAAAATAATAAGCGGACTGAAATTCAGTTTTTTAATCAACCCTAAGATACGCGGCACTTCTGCTCAATCGTAGATCATTCGCGAGCTATTTGCCATCAGGAATCATAATTATCATTCGTTATATTTATCATGTTTACGGGATGATGGTAACTGTTGACTATAATATATTGTATGAGGATTTACGAAACCATAATTTATTATTAATATAGTATGAATATAAATAGCGTAGTCAATTAATTAAAATACGTATATGTTATAAGTTTTAAATATTTTGTGAATATGTATTATCTATGTTTGAAAATTGTTTTTTTTTTGTTTGTCATGTTTTAATGTTATATTTATCTTTGTTACAGGTAAGTTCAAAAATAAGACTTCAAGTTGTTTCCAGAAATGGTAAAGTAACTAAAGTTTAATGTCACAATTCACAATACAATAAATCTTACCTCCGTATTGCAGAATAGATTATGAATTCAGCACAATTATTGGCTCTTTAAGTTGTTTTGAAGTCACAGAAAACAATAATTTTCTAACCAAAATAATTTTTCAATTTCTTTTTTCCTTCTTATTAGTTTGTCAAACTATATAGGTTAAAATGTTATGACCTAAGTATGTACAATAAATATACTTGAAGTTATCTTAAAACCATGATACAGATTATCAAAACGAAATAATACATAATTTGAAAATTATGTATTATTTCGTAAATTAAATTTCTAAATGGATACCTGCTCCGCATATCGACGGTCTCACAGTAAACCGGCATATCTCAGAATTGTGTGTTTTTCGCGCGAGTTCATAACTCGAGGTATAAGGCTATAAGTACAGTTTAAGCACCATTAGTGGAATTGGACCGAGCCACGTCAGGCCGGATTTGCGACGGTGCGGCTGGAACAACTCTCAGAACAGTAAGGATGCTCAAACGGAATCAAAAATCTACTAACATTATATTAAACTATTTTTTCTTTTCTATCCCGTAAATGAATAGTTAATATAGTCATGGGAACCGGCGAGAAATATAAAAGGTGAAATGAAAAACATAATCTACATCTGGATGGATGTCAAAAACTTTTAAAATACATCGTGTTAACGTTATTAAACGACTGACGTGAAACGTTAAAAGGTTGCACGATGACTATTTTTTTTGAATTTTCATTTAATCTTCCCGCGGTAATAACAATGACAATCAACAAACAAAGAAACTAGAGAAACCTATTGGTAGTTGATTTATGCTAGTAAAACCCTGTGTCTTTTACACTTGCCCAAAATTTTATAGTCCGTAAAAGCTATCAGAGGTCAACTATACAATCAATTGAAATAATCTAACGAGAAGCTACATACGAATCAAGGAAAATATAAAACATCATTCAAAGAAAATAATTGTGATCTGTCTTAATTATTTTCAAAGTACCAAAGTTGCTAAAGTATCCATACTGCTAACCAAACATTGAGGAATACGAAGTAGGTACAACGTATACGACGATACTGTAAAATATGAATGAGAAGTCAATTCTCGTAATGCTGTGCCATTTAAATATGTAAGGTTGAAAGTCGTAAGATATTTATTAAGTAATAAAGTATTTAAAGTCTTATAATATCCGTGTATTCACGTTAAATTCAAAATCTGCATTATTATTATTTTAAGTACAAAAAATTGATAAATCAATGACTTTAATGTATTCTTCGCTAACCCCGTGGCTTAACCTGTATAGTTTCCGTCCTCCTTATGTTCCTACCATAAAAAATCTAGTATTCTTTTAAACTGTATCTCTCTAACTGTATCTGATGGTATTCAACATTTCTAGCCGAACTACTTTGTGCGTTTCGAACTCATCGAACAACAATCATCCAAACTTTATTAAATCACCACCACTACCGTCAAGCAATGCCCAAAATTATCTTCTTCTGGTTTGAAGGGCAATAATTGTATTGCAGTACATGTCAAAGAGGTAAACATCTTATATATCCCAGTGAACAAAGCGGAGGTTTTTTTTTTTTTTATAGCATAGAGTGATGAGACGAGCAGGTCATGTGCCTGATGGTAAGCAACATGCCTGCCACATAACAGCACAGTAACACGCAGCTATTGGAACATGAGAGTCCAAATCATTACCTAGCACTGCACTGCGCTCGTCACCCAGAGATCTAGGATATTATGTCTCTAAGCCCTGTAATTTCTCTGGAATCATTGCCCTTCAAACCGGAACACAGTAATGTTTGCAAATTACTGCTTGGCGGTAGAATATTTGGCAAAGGTGTGGTACTTCCCCAGGCGGACTCTGCTAAGAGTCCTACCACTACTAAAAGGTAGGTAGGAGGTATATTGTCTTCTAGATTATTCGCATTCAAATGGCTGTCTGGCACTCTGTTGGTATTGACAGACGTATTGCTTACGATCAGGTATATATGTCTTGCTTATGCCGTCACTCATAAAATAATGTGTAATATTTCCGTTTTCATACTAAAATGATGTATTATTTGTTTTCTCGCGCCACAAATATATCAAAACGTGTATCATTTTGGCGCCTAGACAAAAATTAAGTCATCCACAGCAAATTATGCACATGCACCATTTTTACTTCATCCATTAGAACTGAGCAATCACCCGACTGCCCCGTCCATGAAACAATTACTTAGCCTGAAAGTAACCCCCAATCCCCCCACTGGGGGAGGGAACCTCCACCTACCGCCATTTTCATAATGCACTTCACTTCTTTAAACTTAACACTTTAAATAATTGCCGAGGCAAGACGCTGCCGGTCTATAGAGCCGACTTATTTAGAAACTTGCAACTTGTTAATACCTCTGTTGTTTGGTATACTATAGCTATAGCATAGAATAACACACAAATTACTTTTCATCCCAGGAAAGTAACTACGTAGAGAAAATAGTGGGGTTCTTCTAGTACTTTAAATATACTACGCGCTGCGGATTAACCAGCAGCTTAGCAATCACTAACTTTAACGGAATAACAAGCCTGTTTGTAATTTTTTTTTAAAGTGAAAACTTCTTTTGGCCTGCCACACACAGATTTTACATGGGCAGTGAATTGGGTTCAAGCGTCACGCTTGTAAATGTAAGAAATCTTCGGGTAAACTCGAGACCATAGCTATCTAAAAATCCGTCAGCATTTCTAGATGGTCATTGCGTGTTACCATGGTCCCATTACACATTTACACATCTATTCTAGATGGCCATGGTTAAAAAATTTAATATATTGTATTTAGGTGGCAATGTTTCAAAGATTTATTCCAGACTAGCAACGCCCTCCGATTTCACCCGCGTTGTTTCAAAAGTGAGCTATCAAATTCTGAGTTATAAGTTTTCACTTCTATCACTCCATTTGGCTCCCAATTTTGTTTTATAGTAAAGAGTGACGGTACGAGTAGAATATGTGCCTAGTAGGTAGCAACACGTCTACGCAAAATACCCTATCATGCTGCTATTGGAATTGGGCATTGCATTCTTTTCGTAACTCAGAAATATAAGATGATTTATCTCGATGCCAATGCAATTTTTCTGGAAAGATTGTCCTTCCAACCGGAACACAGTAAAGATTACACTTTACTGGTTACAGGTAGAATAAATTGCATAATTGTGGTATCCCTGATGGATTGTGTAAAGAGTCTTTTGCAACAAAATATACTATAATCCAGGTATTTTACTTACTAGGTTATTCAAATTCAATAAAATCTCTTCATCTTAACAACTTTAAGTACAATCTTTGTTTGGTTTAGGGCTAAGCAGGCAATTTGTACAAAACTGTGAAGCCGCGGGAAACAACGGGCCATATCTAGTCATATCTAGTAGTCAATCACACACATAAACAGCGCATCAAAAGTGTTCCCATGGCTGGAAGGCTGGAACTCGGAGCCTTCTTTCACAAGGAGAGAGTCAAGTCCATAATCGACCACGGTGGCCCAGTACGGATTGCTGAATGACACGTATCCCCGCAAGATTTTAAGTACATGTCGGTTTCCTCACGATGTTTTCCTTCATCGTTTTTTAAGTTGCATTACTCAGATGACTACGAGAAGACAGTGGTGCGTGTGGGATTTGAATCCGGAAATATCGAATCCTGGAATCAAGTGCGAAAATAACGTAAACTAACATACATCGAAACAACAAATAACTTTTGGCTTAACTGGAATTAAAAGAAGTGGATCCTTGTTGAACCTAATTCGATAGTGTGTATAACAGAAACAAAGCTCATAAGTGTCTGGGAGACCTCAGCTGGTCAGTGAGATCAGACGGTCTAGCGGACCCAGGTGGAGCTTTTTATTTAGGAAGGGTTGGCTTTTAAACGGAATTTAATGCGGTCTCATTTGGACGCTTCAAGCCACATGTGGGCTTTTAATATATTAAAATAATAATTAACTTGGGGATTGATGTCAAAATATTACAATTGTGTTTGTTTATATATACCTCCAAGGAATATTACGCCAACTCTTAAATCATACATAGTTTAAAAAAAAGAGAATAGCATTTGACGCCATCTTGCCTGGCGCTAAGCAACGATGCGGTCCACGTTGGAGCGTGCCAGAAGAAATGTATTAACTTTAGACTTGAACATAATCAAAATAATAGGCATCAGAACACATCCACTCAGACAGTGGATGACAAGAGGAACAATTATTGAAACGAACTAAAAACTCACTAAGTTTATGAATACAAATACCATATGATATGAAAACAAATAAATCCTCTAATTGACAACCTCCTCTTTGAAGTCAGTCAAAAAGATTCATGTGCATAAAATTCCTTTTTTATGTCGATTGCTAATATAAACAGCTGCATAATCCTAACCCTTAAATTTAGAATAATAATTATTACAAATCATATCACCAAAAACGACGGCCAATTTGTAAAACGACGCAACTAAAATAACTGCATTTTTAATATACGTAAGGAACTGAGAACCAGCAGGTGCAATTTAGTTTTACTTTGAGTCTAGACTGAAAACTGCACAAGCGCCGGAATTTTAAGACTTGGGGTGAAATATGGGGGTGTGTCGGTGCTATTAGGGAGGGGTAAGTATGGGGCTAATGTGCCGCCGGCTTTATTGAGTCGTTTCGTTGATTACCGGAGAGTTTTTGAAACGGTTTATGGCGGATATGATAATGGGTGACTTTTGGCTTATGTTTTTGTGACCTTTGGGTGACGATTTTAAAGTTATCATTCGAATATTATGTCAATATTTATCTTTCGCAAGATATATATCTGTAAGTACTTAAAGTAGTTCATAGACCATGTTTTCTCTCCCATGGCTCGACACTGGTCCTCAGCTTCAAGTTTCCACTCACTGCCTGCTATCTTTCGTGTATCGTCACTCCATCTCGTCTTACGGTGACCTACATTACGTTTGCCGATTCGCGGTATCCACTCAAGTCATACATATTTTCACGTCTACATATTTATATTTTGCATAATATATTATATGTTTATATGCTATTTCAGACTATAAACTATGTTTCAAATTTTAACCCGACAAGTTCAGCCATTCCGGCGTATCGATATATCCGAACATCTAAAACTTTATTTTTTCTAATTTTAGTAGAATTTTCTTCATCTAGTCGTTTCTAAAACTAGTAAAATACGCCCTAAGCTTTTGTCCAATCAAACCGAAGACATCTGTCTGGCCGCCAGCCAATCAGCGAGGCTGGCTCACTTGGAAAATTACTTGTATTCCATTCCATCTGTCTGTTTTAAGAAACCTCGTGACCTGAGGCTTGTCTTAGCCTATGGTACATAATATAGAGAGAGGTATAGCGTATAGCACTCAGGAATCACCTACATACCTACCCTATGGCGAAATAATTTTTGAAATCAGTCCAGTAGTTCCTGAGATTAGAGGGTTCAAACAAAGTGCGTCTTCAGCTGTATAACATTTCTTAGTATAGATATATTATGATAACGCTAACAGTATTCTGACCATTCTTTTATTTCATCAAGGAACTTTAACAAAAGTAGCATTTTAATGTTTTATTGAAGTGAAAACTTGAAAACGTGAAAAAATGGCTCTGGGATTGCGATGGGCACTACTTTTTGGGAGCTACTTATATACAAGCATTTCCATTCAGCATGGTAATGCCGCCAGCACGCTGGGCAAGCTTCATTGGTCTATGGATAATTCAGATGTGCTAAGTGTAAGTAGTTAGGTATGTAGCGTAGTGTAGTTCGCATTGGAGTTTAGCTTTAACTTAGGTTTGTTATATACGTAAAGACGTTGCTTCTTATTCGCTTCAAACGGCAAGTAAATAAGTTATTGCAGTATCTGATGCCGAGATCTGATAGCAGGATCTTGGAGATGTGTTTATTCTATGAGATATCTCTGAGGTCGGTTGTTATTCTTGCTTGCTTTACTGCTAATGAATAATTTGATGACTAGTTTTCATTTATTTTCTACTTGAAATAGGTTTATTAATTTACATTTTATGGAATCATAAATTGCAAATCTCTTTTTTTGTTAAATCGTGTAATATTAATTTCATAAGTCATTAATGCTATAACCATAGGATAATATAGTAGTGGTAGGACTCTTAGCAGAGTCCGCCTGGGGAAGTATCACACCTTTGCCAGCTATTCTACCGCCAAGCAGTAATGTGAAAACATGACTGTGTTCCGGTTTGAAGAACAATGTTTCCAGAGAAATTACAGGGCTTAGAGATATAACATCTTAGATCTCTGGGTGACGAGCGCAGTGCAGTGCTAGGGAATGATTTGGACTCTTCATGTTCCAATAGCTGCATGTCACTGTGCTGTCATGTGGCAGGCATGTTGCTTACTACCAGGCACATGTCCTGCTCGTCTCGTTACTCTTTAATTAAAAAAAACCATAGGATAAGTACATTGTTTTTTCTCTAAAGGGAATTGTGGCAGTTGGCCTGAAGTGCCCTTTACTGCCTACCGCAATTTGAGCTAGTCCAAAAGGCGCAGGTCCCTACAAAATTTCGACAAAGACAATCACTAATAATAAAAATTCAATTAAGTAGTCAATAATCAAATATTAGCTAAAAATAGCTCTGGGTATTATCTCCCATCCTTAGGAAGACATCGAAAATTTATATTTCTACCAAAACTAGCAATGAAACAACAAAATTATAATCATAAAAAAATTGACTTTGACAAAGAATTCCACCACTAAAGCAGAAGTGCACATGAAAAATCTGGCAACATTAGTACGGTAACAAGTAGACGCACCTGAAACTAAAGCCGCGTACACATGAAGACGTCGAAGGGCGTAACAATGGCGCGGACAATGCGCGCGATAACCGCGCACTCCGTCACGCCGCTGACAGGGTTATCGGGCGCAATGGCGCGCCGCGAGGCACAGGCGCTAGCGGGATACTCGTACTAGAACAATCGACACTACCTTAAAAAATGAAATCATAGGAACTTCCGATAGAAGTGAAAACTTATAACTCAGAATTTGATAGCTTACCTTGGAAACCACACGGGTGTAACCGGAGAGCGTGGCCTCGCCATCTTGGCATGGCCATCTAGAAATGCATCAGGATTTCCCATTGGCTGGCGCATTTCTAAATAAATACATAAATAAATATTGGTGGACAATTCACACACAACACCATCTCAAATGGCCATGCCATGATGACCAGGCCACGCCCTTTCAGCATTTCCTATTGGCTGACGCATTTCTAGATGACCAATCCCAAGTAACAATTTAACGTCGTATAAAGGTTAAGTAAACGTTATCTGAATACCATACATCGCTATAATAAAGTCATACTAACGTTATAATAACGTTTACTAAACGCGAAAATGGCCCCAGTTATACGACCTATGGTCGTATAATGGTCATACAGAAAGCTCGAGGCAACTTCGTTAACGTCATTCAACAGTCGTACAAATGTTATGTGATAACCACTTTCGTCGCGCAGTAGTCGCATCCTAAGTTTTCGTTCGAAGATTTAATTTAGTGTAAAATAAAAACATACTACAACTTACTGCAACTGGGAAATACTAAGGTGAGTGTTATTTAATTTTCATATCTTGCTTACTTTATCTGTCTCTCATGCTATTTAGTTTGACTGGGAACTGAAGTTTTATGATAATATACCTATGTGAATACTATTCAGATTTTCATGCCCCCTCGTAATTTTGTGTTATAATCATATTTTCATTAACAAAAATAGTTTTATTTTTTTCTAAAAATGTCTGACTGTTGCTTTTGTCGCACACTTACCTCTGTACGACCTGATAATGATGACGATGGTCGCCATGACAGCTAGCTATTTGAGTTCCTCAAAAACATTAAAACCCTTTTCGTATTGCCAATATTCACCAATATGTATTATTTGTAAATCTATTTCAGGAAATAACACTTCATAGTGCACTGTGGTTTTTCGTAGGAAAAATTCATCAAACTTCCGTAAATATGGCCGTCTAATCATTATAAAGTCAAACCCTGACTTAAATGCGACTGCAAGTTTGATTAAAGTCAGGACAGGACTTTAACGGACATCATGTAATATAAAGGTTATATTTGAGTCGTCAATAAACAACCCAGTCATTTAAGAGTATTTAATTGACCGCTGTAAAACAAGGTACTGATTGTTATATAAACGGCACTATGAAAACGTCTATATAACATCCACGTTGTATAAATGTTGTATAAAGGTTTTCCAAAAACATAATTTGGTGTGTTCAAAACGTTTATTGGACTATAACGTTAGTATGACTATTGCGTTGTCGTACAAACGTTTTAGCTAAGACTGTAATATAACGTCGTATCGTTTAGTCTCCCCAACGTTGCTAATACCAGTTTACTATGACATATTCGTCGCACGACTAATTAGTTGCATTAAAGACATCTATAGGACCTGGTAGTCATCTGATTACCATTGTAAGACTGCTATCCAACTTTAGGTCGTACAAGTCAAGACTTATACGACGTATTTGTTTGTTGGGATGAGCATGGTTCCGAGTTAACCCGAAGCTTTCTTATCATACCCGAGCGTGGCGCTAGAGTTCAATTCACAGCCCACGAAAAATTTGTCTAGGCGAGCTTAAAGAAGTTTTCACTTCAATAAAATAAAACTTATCCGTTCGTTGTGGAAATCTAGGGGGGAGGCCTATGTTCAGCAGTGGACGTCTTGCAGCTGATGATGATGATGATGAAAATAAAAATGACCTTGACCCTTGATACTTAGCGTAGGCGCGACTAAAACTATTACAAACAAAAGAGCAGCGGCCCCACTTTTGCATTCTCCTTGAAAAAGCTGCAGAATGTGGCTGAAACTAGAGTCAAACTGGATCGACCATATCACATTACTGATCCGGGTTTCAATGTATCATTAGTATGTATTTACCCTTGTTTATGTAAGTTTTATATCAGCTAACTGGGTTTTTTGTAATCTTTGCTTAATTTGGTATAATATTGTATGAAACAAAGGATTATCATAAACATTCATGTGTTTGAGGACAGATGGAAGAAGGCTTGTTTATCTCTCTCGCAAAAACTCCTGGACTGATATAAGAAAACCTTTTTATAACATCGTAAATACTGCTTTATGGGATTAAAAGATGGACTTGTTTTTTCGCGAAAAAATCATTAAGACCAAATCGCTATAAAACTGCGAACCATATAGCATTACACAACTAGTAAGGCTGATACCACTTCCATCCCGCTGTATCCTATGACTTACTTCTCCGATACGGTTCCAGCGTATTGTTAATGTGCTCGTGAATTCCGGAACGCCTCTTTACGTCGCTCGCTGATTGGGTTTATCGCTCGCCGCGCCACTGTGCGCGCACCCTTACAATGCCAGATAGTGTGTACCTGCCTTAATTAATGTTACACTAGCGCCGTCAAACCTTTTGTCCCCAGAGTTGGGATATGATTGTGATTAGCGAGATACTCTGTTTTAATACAAATTGGCCTTTGAAGTCTGCCATACTCTATGACATTACTTAGACATAGTTTTATCAGATCTGTTATATTGTGATGACTCAAATTAGTTTTGATGTTACTCAAAAATGTGTAAAGTGAAGATTGGCTAGAGGAAGTTTGGAGTAAATACTTAAGGCCCTGACCAAACATGCTACTTTTTGAAGCGTGACGCAGCGTCTAGATCCCTGTCGCCGCTGCTAAAAGTAGCTAGTGTGGTTTGGCTGTAAAATACGGAGGATCTAATAATTGTACCGGTACATTTTTAACCACCGCAGGTAAAAAAATACTTGAATATATTTGGGAGTTTGTGTGATTATAATGTTTTTACTAAATAGATAGATATACCAAAAGGAAAGGATACGCAGAAAGAATCAACGATAAACTTTAAAATTACTGCGACAATTGGTGGCCTTAACGTTGAAAGCGATCTCTTCTTAGCAACCTTAGGAGAAAAAATAATGTGTGGACAATTCAAGAGTGTTTATTTTCAAATTATTTTCGACTCAGTTTATTAAAGTTGCTAATTTCTCGTATATCTTTCAAATAGTCTACTCGAGTTTTCTTTAGTATTTTATTTGTATAGCCGCAAAATTATCTCGATTTTCGTCCCAAACATTTCAATCTGAAGGCACGTTTCAAGACTACGTAAACTACCAGGGCATCATATCAACGTGGGAGTTCAAAGAAGCTGGTTCAAAGTGAACAGTCCGTTTGATTAGCTCGCTCCACGCGCCTCGGGCCACGCTTTGTTACATCCACCTTTGTAAATCAAAGCTTTGGCACGGCCTCTTGTCGATTCCTGCTCGCCTGGTTACTTGAACAGGTTGACAGCTGGTTACGGATCATTGTTTGATAGAGAATAATCGTTAATAAAATATAATAAACCTTTTTAAACATTTGAATTCAGTATAGTTAATAATATATTCTTGTCGTCGCAGGCCTGATAACGGAGTGGAGACTGCGAATCGGCAAACGTAGTGTAGGACGCCCTGAGATTAGATGGAGTAACGATATACGAAAGGGAGCTGGTGGAGGTTGGAAACGTACAGCTGAGGATGGGGCTGTTGTAGCGTATAATTAGAGCACCTATGTCCAACAGTGAACAAATATTGGGCGGATTACAGCCAAAATATATGTGATTATATGCGCAATTTCACTACCAGCTACCAGCTATCAAATTGAACATTATTTTAATTCGGATGATATTGATCTTAGATATCATTGCGTTAACAACTGGAAAGTAAGGTATCGAGCATACACTTTTTTACTCTTACTACTCGTACTCTTTTTTTTTATTTCTACTCATCCACAAATTTTGCCAAGTACAATAATAAGCTTTTAAGTCGGATTGGGTTGAACACATTCCACAGGTTAGACGTTCTTATCACAAAAGTGCATCCAAACTTCTTCGCTCGAGTCTTTGAAACGTGGACCATAACACGATGTCCCTTTTTCGATCCTTGACTGTCTTCTGTGAGTGTGAGTTAAGGCCCCGATTCCCAGCAATGGGATAATAAAGTGATCTGTTTATGACCAAAATATACAAGATACTATTGAATAAAACAACTTTTAATTAGCAATAAATAACAACGCCACTTATTTGTCGTTAATAAAAAGATTACAAAAATAATACAAAACAAGATGGACGCAGAAAAGGCATTCGAAATTCGAAAATTACAGTGTATCGCAAAAAAATTGTCACGCGTCGCGCGAATGTCAATAAAATTTGATGTTTACGCGCGCGATATCTCGCCGTGTTCGAAACCACTCCCGACTGTTTTCGTTCGAAATATGAATTTAAAACCGTTTTTGGCATTTTTCATGTATTGGCGGCGGATTTGTCGTGTTAGGGATTGAAAATGTTTTTGATTAATTCAGAGTTGTTTTTTTTTTTCGTTATCATTTGTGAGTCGGAAATGGTGTTGCATATTTTTAATGGCAGGAATTAATTCGTTAGTGGTTTTTAAATTGAAATTTAAAGTACGAAGCCAAGGAATTAGATGCCTTTACTCAGGAATGAAATAACTACAGCTTGTTTATTTTTTTAGTTCCAAAATTACTAATATGTCGGTATATACGCATCTTCGTTAGAATTTAGACAAGAACTACATTGAGAAACACCACAGAGAGTAAAAATTTGACTGGTCGTAGTTCGAAAAAGTGACATCGTGTTTCCTGGTTGACGTTCCAAAGACTCGAACGAAGAGGTTTTACTTTGCTTTGGCTTTTTTTGAGTGGATTGTTCCCGATACTTACAATATTGATATCTTCAAATCGAGAGTTAATAGGTTTCTTCTAGGTAAGCACGCTCCATCGTAGACTGCATCGTTGCTTAACATCAGGCAAGATACCCGTCAAATGTAAATGGCCCTGTTCAATTGTTACGATTTGATCGAGCAAAACACATCCTTACATCCAAACTTTCGCGTACAAAATTTATTGGAATAATTGGTTTAGAAGTTAAACATTATCTACAGATAATTTTGATCATGTCAGATGAATTGTTTTGGTAATGTTTGTTTTTCTTATTATTTTCAAATGGAAGAAGTCTGCTAGTCTTATAGTTTGTATATTAGGTATACTTCCGTTATACACGGACTAACGTTAGAAAGGTAGACAACAAAACTGATTTCACAAGCTATGCTGCAAGTTTTCCAGAATTCGAATTTCAGCTGAACATTTTGAAGCCGGAACTGTCTCAAAACCTGATTCGTTACGATATTCAATCAACGCGTTCGTTCGTGAACAAAGACTCCACTATTTCCTCATTTTTCCCCATCCTCCCCGAATAGTGCGAATTTAGGTACTCTCACAAGCCTGGCTCACTGACGCGCTATTTTAAACCTTAAATACCGTTTTTAACGTGTTTTTCGTTTTATTTTTGCGTCGCACCGTTCTCGATTGACAGCGTCCCGGAGTTTTGTCTCAAACTTTTTTTTTAGTCTAGACTAGACAGTGATTAGTCAGCACATGTTCTGTCAGGGATTTTAACGTCTTTTTACATCAGCGTTTCTCTCCGTGACAATGTAGTTTTAAAAGTAGCATGTCTTCTGTCATTCCTGTCTATCCAACGGACATTCATTCAAGTTTGCTAAGTGGAGCAATGTCATAGACTTTTTGACAACGTTCTGCTCTAGTTGTCAACCATTACTCATATTTAACAATGACATTGTACAGAACTCACTGTCGGGTTGAAAACCCAAGGATGACCCACCAGACACACTGGAACCGTACTTTAAACATTAATTTTTCCTTACATAAATTATCGTTTAACTAAAAAGAAATAGACAAACAATCAATTTAACAGCAACCCCACAAGAGTAAGCCATATCGCATGACTTAAACGCTCTCACACTAAAAGCGGCCGCCATTACAACAAAATGGTCCATCAAAATTATAATATCAATTACCGATGCATTAACAATTCATATCAGAAGTCTAACGTAGCAGGAACAGGAATCTCGTATACGTAATGTTATTATTGCGGGAGGGAGATGGGTACATACGTCTGGTGGGTGGGGGAGGGAGACGCGGCGTCGGAGAGCTGTCAAAACGTCAAATTTCAGAACGTAGCTCGGCGCAGCAACTTCAAACGTGCCCCTACCGTCGGCATGCATTGCGCTAGCTCTAATATAGTTATGGCGCCCTGGTACTGGTGTGTTAATATTCATGCTCCTCATCCTAGGAACGAAGCCATTTTCGTGAAAGCTTGCCCGTTTTCCACTATGAATATGAATGAATGATTCCGCTCGCTTCTTAGATTAAACTTGGGGATGCGGTCCTCTGCCGCCTCTCATTCCGAGAGCTTTTGACCCGTTTTAAAGTTTTAGTATTGCACCAAATTGGTAGAGTTCAGCTGTTATAATATTTTGCGTTGTTGGACCGGGTTTTTTCTTTTGTGATTATTCTGGAGAATACAGCAAATTATGGATAGGACTGCAATTGTTTGCTCGATCACAATCTTGTTGTATCATATGATTAGGTATAGTCTAAATAACATATTATTGTACATTCAATTTTTTTCTGACAACAACCCTTTGCTAATTTTTCTTCTGAAACATCCCTTTACAGCTTCTACATAAATCTTTAAACAATAGTAAGTTTACAACAGATTACGAATTGCCTGACAATGATGAATCCTGAGATATGTAGCACTTTTACTAGAAGAATCTGTTTACCCTCGACTTGAAGATACCCATATTGTGGCACATCAAGAGAATTTTGATTCCATTGTGATTTACACATACCCAGATTTCATGTGATGGATTCGATGGTAACTTTAACAAAGTAGGTTTAAGGTACTTATGGTAATTAGCTTTGAAATACCTATCAACTGACGTTGCGCTATTATAAGTAATGGACGTTTTTTGTTCAGTCAAAGGCCGTGATTGTAACAGATCATTACGACTTTAACGAAACGAAGATTAATAATACATTTTAGCAATTTAATTTCGTCCAAACTTTTTTATTGCTCTGTCGTCGCACGAATCCCATGAGTTTCCATTGAAATACAAAGTGACCGTCTAAAATCGAAATTGAAAATTCCAATTCCATGTCTATTTCCTGGCAAAACAGGCGGTCGTATTCCATCTCCGCTGATACCCCGAGTTGGCTAGCCCGAAAATGAGAGAAAAGAACACATTCTGACATTTCAATATACACTCATCCACATCAGCCGACCACTCGCAAACCTCTCAACTCGATTCTAATTAAATCGAATCCGAAAATACACGAAGAATTCTAACTGGCGACATCGAAATACTGGGAGCATTTCTTAAGGGGGTATGGTTCGTCAGATGGCGTAATGTTAATTTGGGCGACTAACAATATCTACTAAATTACTGAATATTTAATTTTGAAATTCATGTATAATAAAGTTCAGGATATACTCGACAGTAACTTCTATTCGAAAACACGTTTTCATAAAATTTCCTCGATAGAAAAAAATCGCAAAGCTACCTCTATTTTTCTAAATTTACGTTTATTACTCAATAAATACAGAAGCTAGATTCTTGAAATTAAGTGTGATAATTTGAACAAGTATAAGGATTTAATCATATTAAAATCTTTTTCAAATAACCATTATTATATTTTTAAGGAGAAAAAAACCAACAATTCCAGCGACGAGCCAAAATTTTTTAGTACCGCCTCGGCTTTCGACGGGGGTGGTCGCGACGTCTGCGCTCTGACTGAACGATACGAAAATTACGTGTTTATTTAAATATTTTTTCTTTAAACCTTGCGCTGCTCCGTTTGACTTTCGGCCTTATCTTCAGAGGTTTATAGACTACTTTAGTATATACGTCAACTGATAAGCCACAAGCGCTCGGAGCATGGCCTTGTACTAACATTTATTCTGTGGCATGGTGCGATCGGGGAGCTTGAGTTGGGCTTGACTACTAGTAGAGTACTATGTACTACGACAAATTGCAAATCTAAGGTGACCGCCACCACAAACTGGCAAATTTTTTTCAGCACTACCTCAATATGGATATCAAATGAAAGGGCTTGACTAGTAGAGTACTATGTACTACGACAAATCTCTAATCCAAGATGGCCGCCACCAAAAATGGTGAATCAATCATCTTTTTCAGTACTACCTCAATATGGATATCAAATGAAAGAGCTTGACTAGTACAGTACTATGTACTACGAAAAATTACAAATCCAAGGTGGCCGCCACCACACATTGGCAAATCATTATTTTTTCATCACTACCTCAATATGGGTATCAAATGAAAGGGCTTGACGAGAAAAGTATTATATACTACAAGTAGCCGACTGAATTTAGTTGCTACTGAATTTAGTCGCTACTGAATTTAGCCGACTGAATTTAGTTGCTACTGAATTTAGTCGCTATGAATTTAGTCACTACTTAATTTAGTCGCTACTGAATTTAGTCTCTACTGCATATAGTCGCTACTGAATTTTGCTGACTGAATTTAGTTGCTACTGAATTTAGTCACTACTGAATTTGGTCGTTACTGAATTTAGTCGACTGAATTTAGTCACTACTGAATTTGGTCGTTACTGAATTTAGTCGACTGAATTAGGGACTACTGAATTTCTAGGGCTGGCAGACTAAAGTATATAAGTCTAAATGTCATAGTTTACAGGAACTAAAAAAAAACAAAATTAAAAAAAAAGACGCTTTATTGTTTTTTTTGTAATTTATTCGATTTACTGGGGTGTACTAAAGTAATCCTAACGTGCAAATATGTGTCATTTAAGACCACTACAGCAAAAGGCTATTTTTGTGACTTAGGTCATTAAGAACACTTACTTTACCATTGAAAATACATTTATACTTAAGACTTAGGTTAGAAGGTACTTAGAAATAATTTTATAAGTATTTATTTATTGACCTATAAATTAAGTATTGTAACATTAATCTAATTAATCATCATCTTCACTGTCTATAATATCATGGTAAGTATTCCATTAACCGTTTTCAGTAGGTAAATCCATATACAATTTATAAAAACATCAGGTATTACATTTAATAAAGAGTTTTTTAGCAAATCTTTTTTTTACTCTTTGGATATGGGCTGTTACAATATAACTGGAATATTGTCAGATTTCATGTTTAATTTTAAAATTCAGGTTCTTTTTCTATGGTATCCCCTCCTTGTGAGAAATTATTCCGAAGTCAGAATCATAGCGCAACCATCTTTAATCGACCCATTTAAATTGTCATCCATCGTTATCTTTAGTTCTTTATACTAATGAGCCCTTTAGAAGCGAACAAAAAGCTCAAAATCAGTATTGTGCATTTTAACAACTAAAATTTTTTTACTGCTCGATTTTTTCAGTGGTTTCCAATCATGCGGGTGATAGATTTGCAATCCTATCTTTTTCTTCTGTATAATCCCGTAATCAGTATGTACTACCAAATGGCAATGGACGAAAATCATAAACTTTTGCTCAGTTACTTTTAAATCTATTTTTTTGCAAAGCCCAGGTAAACATAAATCTTACAAGTACTTATATGAATTCTGTTCTGGCTTCCACATCTATCAGAATAAAATGTTACAGATTGTGTGCTCTCAGATAAGTATGTTTGGAGGTATTTAAAAAGACAAGAGATAACTTCCTCCCGCAACTATTATTTCATACCATGTGTACTGCAGGGTGGAGCACGAATATATGGACAATTTTTTTTTAGTTTATAAGTTCTAATAGAGGGGGATTTGTTCGTCATATTGAAGTTAAAAGAAGAATAATTTTTCATCTCATTTAATTAGTATCTTTTGCCTCCACATCCACAGGGTTTTTTTTTACTTCAAGTCGTAAAATGTGAAATGGTGTGCCCCATTCACAAGAACGAAGGTACTTGATGATAGACTGATAATGTATGGTTTAAACTTTTATGAGAATAATACCGTGACAATAAACATGAAAATACTAACAAGGATTTAAAAAAATCTATTAATTTATTAAGCTTGAAAAACATTTTTTGTTTAAAATTTAGGGATCACGTTCCACAATTACAACGTGGTTTTTATTGCACCTAATCGTGATTTGTGTGCACTGAGTAATGGAAGCTTCGGTCGGAATCTTCACAGCTCTCTCAACAGCTTCAGTAAGGCAGGGAGGGAGGGAACCTTTAAAACAGTGGTTTGCTCTCACCACCAGATTCGACAATGTCCTGAATTCCTTGGTTAGATTTGTTTTTAAAGCAGCGGTTCGGTTAAGTATTCCAGTACGTTAATTAATCATTATAAACTTGAAGTAGAATTACGACGACAAAATACGAGTTTCTTTGGATTACCGGGTCTATAATCTTTCTTACAGTTTATGGGCAGGTTTATCGAGTACACAACAATGACAGATAACGAGTGACATTTTTGCAGGATAGTTGGATCCTTATTAAAAACCAAGGCAGCCCAACTTTACCACATTTCACATGCCCAACAGGCATGTGAAAATTTACCTGGAGATTTATTTTCAAGATCTGATTTAAGCAATTGGCCATTGCGAGTAATATTTGTCCTGCAATGTGCTTAACTTTCTTTAGTCAGTTTTTCACGTTTCTAGAGATATTTCTAGTGGACCTACGTAAGATATAGGTCCTGAAGTTCACCCGTGAAGATGAAGAAATAAGTGGCATGTGAAGCAAACTGATTTTTCACTGAAATGGTTTTTGCAGCTTTTTCTGAAGCAGTTTTATGAATCCTTCATATTTTCCAGTGTTAACATTCGTTCCATCACAACCAATGACCATAATACTAGCCTCGGAAATTACTTCATGTAACAGAAAATCTGTTATCATAGTTAATATTCCTCTATTTGTGCCAATCTCAGGTACAACGTTTACCTTTTTAGAGTATTTTGCTATTTCTATGTACCTACCAGTAACATTGATTCTGCTCATAATCATCATTCGAGATTATTCTTTTATCAACTATAGAAGCCTGCTCTTATTTAGGAACCTTTTTATCTATAGGACAGATGCACTGAGCTAATTTATTGCATTTACATGCTTTCAAGATCAAAAAGTATCTTACTGCTTTGCTTTTCTGTCTCCTCTGGATGGATTTGAGTAGATTTTTGCATTTTAAATGATATGCTTTTAAATTTTGAATTGTCCTCATTTGTGTTACTATCGGAATAAATACAGTTTGTCGTATATTTCCAACCCTAGATATTACGATGTCTGCTATCTCTGAAACAGTTGGCTCTTTTGCTCTTTCTAGTTGTAATTTTAGTTGATGTTTCGTTCATGTCAATTTGTAATACTTCATTACATCTTCGTAAGTAGTTAAGCGGCTATTAGACTACGTGTTATTCAGCACTCGTTATTCAGACTGTCCTAGAGTCTAACTTATCAGCTCGCTATTACACCAGCATGAAAAACGCGCGCTCTAGGACTTTTTCTTTACTGCACGCCATTATAGTATTTATTAATTGAAATAAAAAAAAATTTAAGCTTTTGAGATAGGTATAATAACAGTGAGATAAAAATTAAAATTATGGCATGCGAACTCCGAATACCCAAAACACAAAAATAGAAATGACCGCGAATACCAATGAACCAATCACGAACCAATGAAATTTTATGTTAAGACTAATATGTCAATGTCATGTATTTGTCTGTCTAACAGTCTTTGTCTTATTACACTACTCGCTATTCAGACTGTTAGCCAGTAAGACTCGCCTAACCCGATCTTGCTGTCTGAATTCAGAGTCTAACAGTCTGACGCTTATTACATTGACATGAACACTCAAATTTAATATCCCTAACGGACTTACGTAAAACATAACAGAAGAGCTTAAGTAGGTGCTGGAGTAGGTTAGCTTTGCTATAAATCAAAAGTGTAGACGTTGAACCAAGATATAAGGGAGTACCAAGGTACTCCTTATATCCTGGTTCGCTGGATTGCTATGGCCAGCCTTTGCACCTGCTGTCATTTTTCCAGGGCACTAAAGTCATCCCGTCCGGGTGGGTCTCTTACCATCACACCTGCTAAAGCCCGGTGGCACAAGCACGCCAATTTTAAATAATATACGAATTCACAATGCTACAACGTACGGCATCAAAAGGATGCACCGTATCAAAAGTGATGATGAAAGTGGGTTATTACAAATGTAAAAGTCTTATCCGCTACCAAATTATTTAATGGAGCTGTAAAAAATATATTATCAAACTTACATTCAGTATTTTTTAATATCATCTCAACTAATTTCTTGAGAATCCACTATGAGTAGTAGAGATATTATATTATTAATCAAAGTTAATACAAAATTATACTAGTAAATGATTGCAAACCAAACGGGCACTTCTTTATTTTTCTTCTATAAATTACATTTTGAAGTGCTTAGTGCTTACCCTCCAGTTAAACAAAGAGATAACGTGGCGCATTTAAAGATCTATATGACTATGTCATACTTTTAGTCCGCTTAGTGCCGAATTTCATGTGTTCATTTTGACCTAAGTCATTATAAGTTGTTTATAACGTCACAAGATTTGGAGAATATCATAAAGTAGAAAAGGTGCACCATTAGAGTTCAAATTGAAACAGACGGCTTTGACTTACGTGCTTTAGTGAGTCGATGTATTAATTTAGAATAATATTGTGGGCATTTTATAACAAAATGTATTTTTTTTGACTTAAGTGCTTATGTCTGCCGACCTTAGATTTAGTCGCAACTGAATTTAGTCGCTACTGAATATAGTCGCTACTGAATTTAATACTAGGTATAATGAATATTATAGACAATAGACAATTGTATAATTGTCTATAATATTATTAGAATAACTGGCAAAGGTGTATACCTTTGCCAGTTATTCTACCGCCAAGCAGTAATGTGCAACAGCAGTACATTATTGTGTTCCGGTTTGAAGGGCAATGTTTCCAGAGAAATTACTGGGCTTAGAGATATAACATCTTAGATCTCTGGGTGACGAGCGCAGTGCAGTGCTAGGTAATGATTTGGACTCCTCATGTTCCAATAGCTGCGTGTCACTGTGCTGTTATGTGGCAGGCATGTTGCTTACCATCAGGCACATGTACTGCTAGTCTCGACACTCTTTATTTAAAAAAATAAATATATACACAGTAGGTATACCCAGTAAATTTGTATGTATGTATATTGTAGTGGTAGGACTCCTGGCAGAGTGCGTTTGGGGAAGTACCGCACCTTTGCCAGGTATTCTACCGCCAAGCAGTAATGTGCAAACATTACTGTGTTCCGGTTTGAAGGACAATGTTGCCAGAAAAATTTCAGGGCTTAGAGATACAACATCCTAGATCTCTGGGTGATTAGCGCAGTGCAGTGCTAGGTAATGAAATGGACTCTTCATGTTCCAATAGCTGCGTGTCACTGTGCTGTTATGTGGCAGGCATGTTGCATACCATCAGGCTGTGCATGTCCTGCTCGTCTTGAAAATCTTTATTAAAAAAAAAAATACTACTTACTTATATTATCTATTATTATGAAATAAATCTCACTAAATTGGTAAATAGTTTTTGTTGTACCTATCCACATCGATATAAATCAACAGATGTGCCCGGAGCAACTTGACATTGGTAATAAACTGTGTTTCTGTGTGTAAGAGGTTTACAAACAACCAATCTACTTGACCTCTAGACTCGCTAGCGGCAAGATATGATGTGGTTCTACTTATTTTGGTTGTTGACAACGAAAAGTGATAGGTAAACCGGTTCCTACAACCGACTAAAACGGAAAGAGTGAGCTCACTCTTCCCAACGTTGACATGATTGCGTGCGCCCTGAAGTTTGGGAGGGCCCATCTTGGGTTCTACGATCTATGCCTATCCATTGTATACTGTATGTAGGCATCAAATAAATTTTAGCAAAATCCAAGCAGATAATTAAGTAAGTATATAAGATGTCGGGCACCTTGTAACTATTTTTATTCAGTCAATAATTTTATTTAGAAGAATTTATATCTTTACTGGTGTTGAAAATCATAAGTAAATCCGGTCTACTCGTCCGGCATTGAACGTTAGTGAAAGAGCGCGCGCGCACTGACTACAATGAGTACTATGGATTCAGCTGTGACGCACAGCCGCGCGGCGCGGCGCGCGCGATCTCCGCGGAGCGGGTGACGGCTGCGACGAAGTGGGGGCAAAATCTGAATTTGAGCTGAAGTTGGGTGGGGCCTTAATAAAAACATTTCGTACGAACGTAACAAGCTCGCACTCGACTAGCGGTATTTATAAACGTCAATCACAACTGTCAAAAGTGACAGTAGTCAAATCCCCCGGTAATAACGGGAAAGGAGGTTGGTTCGTTTCGTTCCCAATTTGAAAAACACACGTTCGTTCGTGCGCGTGCTTTTGGCGATTAGTGTTATTTTTGAAAATGGAATCGGAGATCGTGTCGCCTCGGGTTGTCCCGCCCACAAGATGGCCGCGCTAATCATCCGACGCATTCGCGGGAAAACGAAATGATATACAATTTTATTGAAGCGATATGTTATTACGGGGCTAAACCTGCAATTATGGGAGCTTGGCGCGTGGGAAGGGATTAGAAAAAAATATGTTTTTCGGCTCGTGCTCTGTAATTGTACAGCCATTCATGAGAGAGCTTTAACAATGTGATTGTTCTAATTCTTGATTTTGTTTTTGTCTAATGATCAGTTTGGCTGAGCCTTTATCATTGGCTACATGTTTAGCTCGTTAATTGCGTCGTTTGTAAGGTATTATTGAAGGGAGAGGTCGTAAACAAAATGAGTGATGATTTCCCTTACTGTTGAAGTACCTATGTTTACAGCATTAGTGCTTCATTCATTTTAGGAAAAATTGTATTTGACCAGTGTATTTGATTTATTTATTGAAGGCCCCATGTCACAGATGCGGAAACATAAAATTGTTCATGATCTGATAGATCAGAACACCAAAGGACTTAACAAAGACTGTCCCAAGTCTTCGAATATGCAAATTCTGGACTAAATTATCGGCCCAATATTCGTCCCTAATTACTACAGTAATTAGTAAGTTCAGCCCGTGTGGGTCATTATTTACATACGATCTGGGCGATCGCCTGATTTATAGGGTGTCGCGGCGTCGGGTGGCGTCGGATGACGTCGGGTGGCGTGTTCTGGTCAGGCGGCGTCTTACACGGATTACTCGGTGATCGGGACTGACTGGGGATGGCTTGATGCTATATATTATAGTGATGGATGTAGATGCAGTCAAATTGTATCGACGGCAAACAGTAAGCATATTGACGACGTCTTCAAATCGAGAGTGAATCGGTTTCTTCTATATTCCATTGTAGACCGCAAAGTCGCTTAACATCAAACAAGATGGCAATCAAGTGTAAAGTTAAAAAGCAAAGAGTTGAGATGCAATAAACTTAATTTGAAATTCAGTCACTAATTATGCATATTTATGTTTTTTTTACATAAAAGATACATAAATACAGACACCGTTTCTTGTGTAGTGCGGAGTGATGAGACGAGTAGAATAATGTGCTTGATGATAAGCAACACGCCTACTACTTATAACAGCTCAATATCACGCAGCTACTGGAAAACGAAGACAACACATCTTTACCTAGCACTACACTGCGGTCGTTAGTCGTCAGGTCGTCACCGAGAGATATAAGATGATTTGTATCCATATAACCTGTAATTTCTCGGGAAATACTGACCTTCAAATCGGAACAGAGTGACGTTTTCACATTGCTTTAAGTAGGTAATGCAGCTAGCCCATGAGAATGTACCTGGAAAGCAACAAGATGTTAGTAGCGTCTCCTCACTAGCTGGGCGGGCCCGGCACGCCAAATGCGTGTCGTTCAACACCGCCCTCGTATGTCCACTGAAACCGATTTGCTATAGCAAAGGAGACTCCTAAATTAAATGAAATAAGTATTTTAATGTAATAAAACTGTGTTCAAATTAGGGTTATACATTTTTAGCCAGTACTCAAAGATCACAAAGACAGTTTTGTCCTCGCGGACATAAAAAGTCTCCACTTTAACTTCACTTCATATTTGTCACTTTATATCTGTATATTTTTTATCGGATACACTTCGGAGAGTGTGCAACTGATCTGCAGGATCTAATACCACCTAGCCCTTTTTTCTATCGGACTTCTTGTAGTTAGAAGAAGCGGCATCGTTTCATGGTTGATGTTCCAAAGACACGAACGAAGAGGTTTGACTCTACTTTTGTGATAAAAACGTCTAGACTGTGGAATGAGTTGCCTGAGTGGGTTTTTCCCCCGATGGTTATAATCTCGGTGTCTTCAAATCGAGAGTGAATCGGTTTCTTCTTTTCGGTATCGGTTGCACGCTCCATCTTAGACTGCATCGTTGCTTAACATCAGGCGAGATGGCGGTCAAGTGTAAACCTATAAATGTTAAAAAATCTTTGTTTACCGATTTCCATCGAGGAGGGATTTCAAATTTCAATTCGACTGTATTTTTTTGTTACCCTCTTTTTTTACTTACCTTTTTCTATTTTTCGTTCGAAGGGGTAGACGTAGATGGATTTTTTTTGTCTCATTTAGCAAAAGCATTTTGGCGTTATAGGAAGAATGGCTTCAGTTTTAATAGATTGTTTGGTTTGCCACAAGCTCCGTTCGTCCAAGGGTTTTGTAATCATTTCACTCCATCTACCCAGTTCACAGCAATCAAACAGTAGGGCCGTATCGCGGGTACCAGGCAAACATGGGGCGAAAGAGCAAATGTTTGGAGAGCGGGCGCGGCTTCTTGAGATACCGAGCGCTTGTTCTGCGTTATGTAATCCTGGTAACTTTGAGGCTTGGAGACGTGATGTTTTCCTGGTACTTCTTACCTTCCATTTTATTTAGGGTTGGATCTAGTTTTTTAGTAATGAAACACAAACGTTAACGAGATAATTTTATTCGATTGATTTTACTTTTGTTCGATTTTTTTAAAATTCATAATGATTAAACATTGTTATTATAAAGTATTGTTCTTAAAATTGCCTGTATTCATTTTAAATTTAAAGCAATTTAAAAAACAAACTGATTTCAAAACTTTTCACCGAAAACATGGATGTCTAAGTATTTATTGACTTGATCTTTATGTTGGTCCACAAATCACGGATCAACGTAACAGAATCAACGAAAAAGTCGTAACAACCTTGAAAAAGATAGGACTTGTGATGCCCGAAACTATTTAACAGGTATGTATTTGAAGAATTCAAGTTTGTTTTACCAATTTCAGTACAGTTTTCGCTGTCCCATCAATATTCCTACTTAGCGCGCCGCAGACAGGCCACGGGCGCCGAGGCGCATAAACAGGCATCGCTTGACAAATTCCGCATCTAACAGATATCGATGCGGCGTAAATCATCGCACGCGCTGAGTTATAGTGTGCACGCGGGTTTATTTCACGACTGCATGCGTCATGCGTTATTGCGGACGATCGAACATTTCGCGAATTATTGACAAAACGCGAAAATCACACAATGTAGTTTGTTATTACACATGTAGTCTTTATTCGAATCACGTAGATTACCTTTCAGATGTGTAGCTTCTAGACCATTTGAACTTTATAAGCCAGTGGAAAGAATGTTCGATGAAAACATGAATGCATACCTATTATCGTCGATCCTGACTCATTTTTGCATCAAAATGTATTCTACTGAGTTTTTTTTATCAAAAAGAGTTAATAGTCATATTTAGCCCACTAGTATCACATATTGCACTTTTAGGTTTGAAGTAACCAAACTAAAAAAAGTTTCTAAACCAAAAAATTTCATACATCGAACGGCCCAAAACGTTTAATTTTTAAATTTTTTAAGAATTTTATAACCCTAAAAGGAAAAACACACAAAAATAACAAAGATTGTGATATCAAGTGGTTAAAAACAAAAATATGAACAATATTCGATTATTTTTTTGCGTTTACCTTAAAAACAATAATTTTCGATTAATCTACTTCAGTTCTAAAGGTCCTTAACTCGTATATAATACTACAATATAAAGGAGTCCTTACCCAATGCATGCGTGTAGATCATGCATCGACTATTGTCGGTGGACGCGTGCGAGAATTTATAAGCGGCCGCGTTTTGTATGTTTTGCTGTGACTGATGGCCATTCCGACTGACGTAAATACTTGAACGCTGTCATATTTTGTGTCTGGTTTTACGGAATTGTTGAATGGAAAGAGCACATCGCCACATCAGGTGCTTGAAAATGATCGAGCTTTTCTTAATTCTTCGAATTTAATGTCTACAGTATTATATTCAGTAGTAGCAGAGCTCTTTGCAGAGTCTGCCTGGAGAACTACCACTCTTTTGCTCGTTATGCTGCTTCCAAGCAGTAGCATGCAAACATTACTGTGTTCTTGTTTGAAAGGCAATGTTTCCAGAGAAATTACTCTGCTAAGAGGCAAAACACCTTATATCTCCGGGTGACAAGCGCAGTGCAATGCTAGGTAATGATTTGGAGTACTCATGCTCCAAGCTGGGTGTCACTGTGCTGTTATGGGCATGCATGTTGTTTATCATCCTGCTCGTCTTGTCACTCTTCACTTTAAAAAAATGCTACATGGTCTCAAATTTCATCATCATAATCTGAATCGTTTAATGATAAACTATGTTTTAACTTATTATACATTTACACATGACCACCATCTCATCATGTTTAGCGACGATGCAATCTACAATAGAGCGTGCTTACCTCTAAAAAATCGATTCACTGTCGATTTGAAGACATCGAAATTTTAACCATCAGGAAAATCCACTCAAGCAGCGTGCTTGCTTCTTTCCCTCAGTGAACTTGGCCAGATTGGCATTTCTCCATACATAGCCTCAAAGGCCAAGTTGTGACGCTCGATCATATACTCTCTGTTAGTTCTTGAGTTTGCGGCCCACTGGCTCTCACGCTATATCTGAAACTCACAACTATCATCTGCGTACCCAAAGATACCAGGCAAAATATGGTATTAAACTAATTGAAGTAACAATTGTTTATCATATATATATATATATATATATATCATAGCGTGTCATAAATCTTCTCTAACCATAAGCATCTCTTTTACTTTGCCATCTCCATCGTATGCCTGTCGTGTACAAGAGATCTACTACTTAATCGAAATGTTTATTTATGGCTTTGACGTTAGTTTCTTTTTAATTTCTAATTAAATTTGAAGTAACATTTCTTCACTATATCTTATTAGAAATATGGAAATCTAATACAACACGAACGGAACGATATAATACTAATCAATCCCAAGAATATAGTACGTATCTACATCAAAATGCGTTGCATCTTTACCGAAGCGACATTACAAGTTTAAGTTTACTATTGAGGGAGGGTGCTACTAACGTTTTATTCAAACGAAATGAACGTCACCAGAGCAAAAATATAGTTCTCTTCTTTTATAACAGTCGATATCTCCGAAAGAGCAGCGACCGATTTATTCCGATTCGATTAATTCGATGCCCATGGAGTGAATCGATTATTCGAATATTATTTATTCGCTGACGATAATCAACGCGACACTGGGTTTAATTCATGCCATGATTCGATACGGATAGTGAGATAAGTTGAGGTCTTTTTTGTTAATTATAAATGTCTAAGAGTGAATGAAATATAGATAGATACATTATACTGATGAGACCAAATATCAATAATTTACAAGTTGAAAAAATTCAATACGTTTTAGCCAATAATGGGTTTGATCTTAACAATTATCTTTTTGTATTTACACAATATACCTAACATATTATTTAGACTTGGGTTTGCCCGTGAATTACCTGGTGTTAAGCAATGGCCTGGGATGTTTAAACGATGCATGTTCTATAGTTTCATAGTGCGAATGTGGATTCAAAGCAAAATGTTGATTTTCGACGATACAGACTACTACCTACGTAGGAGTGTGCTTCCGTAAAAAGGACCGATTGTCACTTTATTTTGTTAATAATTAAAAATTAAATGCCAATAGTTCCAAAGAGCTGATAGTCACCAATTCTCATTCGAATTTTAAAATTAGTTGTTTACTTATCCAATTTAAATCGAGTACGTCACTTTTGCATCATATTACAAAAAAAAACTTTACTTCCAAGTGAACAATTTTAACGTTACAAACATCAAAGAATTCTAAGTATGTATGTTGATGTGTATAATTATGTATGTTGTCTCAACTCAAATTATTATCGATTATTTTATAGAACAACTATGATATTTTAGTTAATAACCATAGATTTTGTGAAATTATGTTTCTTTTGGTGCGTAAAATCGACAATCTGAAATTAATTAGCTAATCAATATTTTACCTAGTAAACATTACAGCTACCGCCAGGTTAATATTTCTTACGTTGAAGATAATATTATCTATTCTATGGTAGAAGTTAAACTTCTTAGGTCGAAGAATAAAGAAGAGAAGAAGGTACCTATAAACGTCTTACGTGTGAACATAAGTAACCTCATCCTTTTTCTACGTATTCAGTTTTATTTATAACTTTCACAGTTTCCAAACATTTAAAAACATCTTTGAAAGGAGTTTTATGGATCTTTATTTGGCCAAGCACAGTATTTCCGTTTGCCAAACGTTCAAGATTGCGTTAGCTCCAGAACAGGTGCAGTTCTAATTTTTTTTGGCAACGACAACATCTCGTGTTTGGCCTATTTTTTTTTTAATCTAAGCCTGGCTTCGTGTGCCGACGCCACAATGCCCCGGTTTTTGCCGTTTTTGTCAGCCCAATGTTATTTATTACCGATACTCTTATGCAAAATATAGCTTGAATTGACACGGGAAAGGGCTGTCCATTTTTAACATGATATAGGTACGATGCTGCCAACTTAACTGTTTTGATGCGTCTAATTGTAGCTATTTTGACTAATCTGGCAACATTAGTCATTGTTTACATATTGATTTATCGCAAACATGAGCCAATACAAATAATTACTATAAATATTCCGTAACTCTCTAAATTCGTGGTAACTTAGAACGATACTACATTTTGTACAGTAGGTATATGTTTTATTTGTGCTAAAAATTTCTGGAAGTGGAATAACTTAATTTCATCAAAATCAAAAGTAATTCCAATATCAACAAAACCATTATTAAAACGATATATTACGTTTCAGCTTTTTAGCATATGGGTGACGCGAAGTCATAAGTTTTTCCGTTACCAAAAACTTGTAAAAAACCGTTATCTTTTTACTGGGTACCTACTTTCAATTTGTTGCGGATAACTTACCACTTGAAGTATGGATTGGGTGTAACTTATAGGTGGAAACTTTGCTGCAAATATGTATTGCTTCAAAAGTAGATTGTTCCTATTTCTCCTTAGAAAGTTACAAACTGCAAACATTTTTGGTATTCCAAATCTATATTCTAGATATATGTACAGACGGTGACTATTATCCCACAGGTCCTAGTAGCCTGTTTGTTGACTTTCTTCTTGATTTAAAAAAAACGTAATTTTTACATGGTTAAAAAAATATATCTAATTTAATAAAAACGACTTAAAAGTGTGCACAAATACTGTTCAGAAAGCTGTTTGCATCGAGTATTTCATTTCAACAAACATCAAAATATCCAAGCATTGCCATTTTTAATGTTAGCAAGATTGGTCAGCCCTAACATTCATTCAGCAACTGTGTGCAGCACCTCATGAATATGGCCTCTTTTACATTTTATTTCACATTTATTGTCAACCGTTTGAGTCTACCGCCTGCGCCGGAGTTGATCCATTATTTTGTACGGTTGGCAGTACTGCACTTTTGAATGCAAAAGAGAAACGTGCACTTTAACTTCATTCAGTAAAGTTGGTTTTAGAATGTCGGTTACGTTTTCAGGAAAAGTGAAGAAACGTCTTATCGCTTTTGAAATGCGAACATTATTTTTTTTATTTTATGTAGACAGTTGTATCGACTTAATGACACGGTATTCTTTGAAGTTACGATTGATATGCAAAGTTCTTTATTGTTTTATAGTGATACTCGTTTGTGTACGGATATCTTGTTTTCATTTCTTACCTTGTACATGAAATCCTCTTTTGGTTTTAATCAGAATATTAAATTGAATAGCTTGATGTTGCTTTATGACTTTTGAATGAGAAATTGAGTCTCTCCCTCGTCTAACATCGTAGACCGTTACCTGGTGTCAGGTTGATTGAGGTGAGTGCCTAACAATATTAGAAATAATGTGGTCAGATCAATACATGTAATTTCAAATATTCACTACAACTAGGTACTAAATATGTGAAAACTGAGATTTGTATATCTATAAAAAATATCTTTCTGAGAATGTATGTCTACATATATCCCAAAATTTGGGCGTAAGTCAGTCAGTTAGATAACCATAAACAATATAGCGAACATAGGTATTACCAGGAATCTGTGCTATGAAATTCTAGACGTTCCCCGAATTAGTCATCTCCACACAGCCACAATAGTCCTGTCGACACGTCCCACACCGGCCCAATTCCATCAGCAGGTACCAGGCTCCCATAGACACAACAGAGGTACTACACTGTACACCTATCTCATTTCCTAGCCCAGTTGCGGCTTCCGAAGCCGTCAGGCCGGCCTCTTCCGGCTCGCAGATTAGTATCGACGCCATTTACCGTCTCACTAGCTTTGTTCTATTACTCGATTCATGAGCCGCTAACGTTAGCCAACTTTGAATTCGAATTTCGAATCAACGTTTCCATTTCTAATTTCATGTAGTTCGAATTTAAAACTGAACCTTCTTTTTTTCTACTCGTATTTCCGAGCTTTGATTCCAATTTCGAAATGGAACCTAATTTGCATTGGAGATGGAAGCGTTCGGGATCACAGTAATCGATTACTGATTACCGAATAGATTGTGACGGTGAAAATTTGTGTTGTCATCATAAATTGGTATAAAAAGTCTAGGCTTTGAATTTGATAATCGGTTTGAACAGTGTATGAATCGTAAATTAAACGCTGTCAGTATTCATTTTCATTGAAAAGCCGATAGCGGCGTTCGAAAGGGTCCCATAAAAAACTATTTTAGTCTCTAAAACAGCGACCACCGGCTCTCCATTACAGCTTTGCATAATTTAGGCCGATCCTGTCGCGGTAACTCCGAATCGGCCGTTTGAATTCTTTATACGCCATTGAATTGTTGCGCAAAAATGTACCCGATTCGCGAGCAATTGACAGGTGTCTTTCAATTAAGCCCATATGAGCTAGCAGTGTTCTTTTTTGGACATTAGAGATAACAAAAATTTTACATGCGAATACCGGTCTATATTTTTAGGTCTAATATTTTATTCAAATAGCACAGTCGACAAGTCTGGATATAACTCAAGTTGAGAAACATACGCATTCACTTTCGCACATAAACAACGCATAAAATAAATAAACAACGAGACTAGGAGAGCAGAAAACAGAAGGACACCGCGTAGGGCCGCGATAGGGCCATCCATCACCGGGTCACATCGCTTCGATAGGGTTAGGGCCTCCTCCGCACCTTTATGTCTCCCCGGTGGGATATAAAAGCCCCGTACGCGGGACCCTAGTTTTTTGACGTCTATTTGTGGTCGACACGATCCCTATAACGAGTAGAACCGTCCCGTAAACTATTTTAGTCGTGTACGATGTTTATGTTCTGAGCTAAAACTCGAAAGTTCGCGTCATTTCTTGCCTGTACGAAATAAATCTAACATGTGTCGTGTCTTCGTACAATGTTCAGAGAAAAACTTGTATTCGTGTTCGGGATTCTCGAGCTAGGGATGCATAATTTAGGGCTCAATCCTTGTGTCACGTCGCGGTGCCGAAAAATTTAATCCATCACATGAACACGCTCGCTGCCATGTTACCGAACCGACTTCGAACTACACTAGAATCGAATAAACTCTTCTTTCGAGTCACGGATTTTATTCGTTACTTTGAAGTGATAATGACGTTATAAAAATGAGCTATGAAATATCAACATAACTATTTACCGTAGTAATACGATTCTGTTTTTAAGTTTATATTTTAACTTATGGGTATGAGTATAAATTTTGTTTCAAGAATACTATTTTTGTAATAATAATTTTCTGCAAAAAAAAAACAAACCCGAGTTACATTTAAAATTAAATTCAGACACGACCAAATTTTATAAGAAGTCATCACTAAGTAGTTTAGATAAATTAAAGTATTTTTTTTATAATATTTCTAAAACCGCCAGACCGATTTCGATAAAATTTTAACGGAACACCTCTGAATCAAAAAAGTGCTATCCAAATTGATTTCCGATTGGCGGAGCTATCGCGTAACACCACATACAAAAAAAACTGAACTGGGAACCTCCTGTTTTTTTGAACTAGGTTTAAAAAGCAAATCATGAAGTCATGATAATATTTTTTTAGTTTTTTTTATGCAATTTTATTAAGAAATGTTTGTTAGTTGATTGATAATAAAAGCCGTGGTGGCCTAGTGGCTAGAACGAGCGACACGCAATCCGGAGGTCGTAGGTTCTAATCCTGCCCGCACCTCTCAGTCTAGTTATTTTTTCAATATTAGATGTTTATGTTTATTGTCACCACTGGCTTTAACGGCGAAGGGAAACATCGTGAGACAACCAATTTATACCATCGCAGATGAAGTGTAAAACGAGAAAGAGAAGTCAGATATATCGGGAAAACTGGGAATGATGATGAGATATTTTAAAAATATTGTTGTATCAATAAAGTTCCCAATTCGGGGGTACTCCTCCGAAGTCTTTTCCTCCAAGATAACCCTCTCCTCAGAGACGCTATGATTTTTACTTTTACGACACGTCCGGAAATCACCGGGGCCCGGGAATATATTATTATTGTTATGGCAACACCGAGAAAATTGTAAAATACGCCGTATACTGCCAAAGAATTATGTCGGCGTACGCATATCATTAGGGAATTTTCGGTTTTCGCACACAAACGTGCGGAATGAATATTTTAGCGTGTTTTTTTCTCTTTTGACAGATACTAGTGGAATTATTTAGATGATTTTTGAGTTTTCTTTTTACTATCTCTTGAATTTGTTCTCATATTTCATATTTGTTTCGTCGTCGTCGCATTTGTTACGCCATCTTCAGGATATGTTGTCTACTTAGAGACTAGCTAGTGCTTACCAGCTAGATGCTATGCATATAATCGAGAGACATGACAAAAGGTAATTTTAGTAATATATACTTCAAAGTTTTTATTCGGACATTTTTCAGAGAGCGTGGAACAGATCTGCATTATCTAAAACCACCTTGCCCTATTTACTACTAGACTGCTGGTAGCTCCAAAAGCGACACCGTTTCATGGTTGATGATCTAAAAGCATATGATCTAAATATGATCTAAAGGTCAACATCTAAACTTTGAGGCTATGTTTCCTGAGTTAATATTTTTTTGTGGATATTTTTCTGAGGATCTTCAAGTCTAGAGTGAATTGATTCATTTTAGGTTTCTGCGATCATAGATCACAGGGTTGTTTCACATCAGGCGAGATGTCGCTCAAGTGCAACTCTGTGATTGTACTATGATACATGACGCGATACATTTTAAAATGTGGTTTGATCATGAATGGCTTTGTTAATTTACGCTATGTTTTATACAAATACCTACATGCATAACGTGAGCTCTGATGCTGAACATTAGTAGTTAAAAGTAATGTTTTTTTCAGCTGGAAACTCTAGACCTATTATTCTTGCAGCCCCGCTGTAACAACACATGATAGGTCTCCAAATTAAAACAAAAAAAAAGTTATTTATAAATAATCACCTCCTTTTCTTATTCATCGAACTCGATATTCCCTCATGTCATATTTACATCCGCTACGTCGATAGATTCGAATAAGGGGATTGTGAGTAACTCGATTTATAGTTGGCAACTCGAATCTTTGCATCGAAAGGTTTTTGCGGTTACATTAGGGTTACCGCTTTATTTATTTTTATGTGCCTATTGACACATATTTGACAGTTCTCAATGACTAATCTCTTACCATCAATTGAAACAAGTCAAATTTAAATTGATTATGTTGGTTTATTGTAACATTCGCAAAAGAAATAATTTATTTTAATGTATACTTCAGTTATTTTATTAATACAGTTCATACATTGCATTTAATGCTTGATCTATTATTAGTTGCTATAATATTTAACGTATTACATTAAAGAGTTTTCACTCTTCTAAACAAAAGTTTTTTATTTTCTCTAAGCAATAACTTCACAAATCTACATCGTAATAAAGACCAAACTGCACCACACACCTACTGCTTCCTCTAATCACATTTGAATAATCCAAAGACCGCTGAAGATCTAGATTAAGCCCATCCCCAATTGGAAGCGTGCATCTATATATCTATGTAATTTTATAAGAGTTATAGATATACAAAAAATTACCCAGTTAAAGTTAAGTTATTTTGACTTAGCTTTTTTAATTGATTTATTTATTTCATCCTACGTATTGAGGGATGATCTAGTGATACAATACAATAAATAAACTCTTATAAAAACCCTAAGATTTTAAGAAAAAACGCCACAATAACTCGTTGTCTCATATAAAACGGCCCATTTTTAACTTCGTAGCAAAGTCGTGCCAACCCTGCGTTATTTTTTCTCGATTTTCGATTTACCAACAGCAATCGAGATTTTAATGCGTGCGCGTGATTTATTCGCTGGCCGCGTTCGAAATTTGATATCTCCATACGGTTTATGATGCCTTGGTGCCTGGACGGATCTATTGCGGAAAGGATTCCGTAAACTTTGCCTGTATTGGATGGAGTTTTTTGGGTTATAAATATGAAATCGACTATACTTACTCCGTATAATATCTGGGGGCTTAGTTTATTAGATTTTTTGGCAGGAATAACATTCGCATACCAATACCTTTTTTGTTGTGGGACTCTAAGCCGAGCCCATGGCAAAGAATGGCAAGAATAGTTCAACAGGAACAAGATGATTAAAAGGAAATGAAGCCTCTCATTTTAGCTATCCAACAGAAAATTGCAGAGACCTAAGCCACGCCACTAAAGCCACGTCAAACTTATACCACCGTTTCAATGGCAGTCAAAAAAATCCAAATGAAAATGAGAACGCTAACAAGTAACGGTGCCCACTTACCAAAAACCAAAACACGGGACAAAAAGTTTACGCTTGGGATAAATTTGACAAATCCCGTTACCGGCCGAAAGCAACGGGAGTCCATCATTTCTTAGTTTTTATGGTCACCTTTAATGGTCTTCATAAATGTTTGATGAACAACTTTTTCACGATGCCGCTAAAAAGTTTCGATTGTTGTCAAAATCTTAAAAAAAAACTTTGGCCATTGGCCCGTGTTCGATGTTTAACTTGTATGAGTCGAATATTTTTATTAAAGACAGGACGAGAACTACTTTAAAAAATATGTGAAAAAGTGCGAGATTGTCTATGGCAATGAAAATGAGCCCAATAGTAAGAATTTCTTACTAAAAGGCTTATAACACTCAATTTAGTGCCTCAATTCAGAAACAAATTTAGAAGTAAGGTTAGTTTGATGTTAAAATAATAATGAGTAAAAAAATAAAACAAAAGTCTTTCAAAAAGTTACGAAATTGACAGTCACCATGACGTCATAAACTAGGAATTCCGTACTTATTCTGGCAACACAAAACATAAATCTACTCTACAGTTTTGTGTAAATACCGTTCCGAATCACGTAAACATTACCAGCGAAAGCGTAAACGCAACTTCCTGTGATTATTAGATCGCTTTGAGCTCAGAGAAACTAACTATGGAGGGAGCAATGTGCCATAACCGCGTAGGAAGGAGGCGTTTTTTGAAATGACAGATGTGAGTGACAGATAGGTGAAAATATTAATCAAATTACGAGCATTAACTAATATTTATCAAAATTCACCTGTACCCCAATTGAAACCTTTGACAGGTCTTTTTGTGTTCCGAAAACACCATACTGAAATCAAATAATCAGGAATTGTGTTTGTTATTTACGTCTAATCACAATATACGTGGTGTTAAGCAATATCACGGCCTATGATGTAAAACGTTTATTTAGAGAGTATCTGTTTATTCTAGATTTAAAAACCAGTATGAATACTACTCAGGTGGAATCTACCGAGGTACCTGTCAAGAAATACAGAATCGGGTAGACCATTCCACAATTTTGCAGATCGTATGATAAAAGTAGATTCTCAGCTTGGTATGAATCTTGAAAATATCTACCATGTACCGATGACGCTTGAGTCTGGGTGTCTGGTAGTAGAGTTGTACGAGTCATTATCTCAGTAAAAATAACTTTACTCAGTACTATCATCACTACTGAGGAAAATTGCAAGATTACTACTACTCAGTAGTAATAGTAATTTCCCAGTTTGATGCGAAAATTTAAGTAATTCTCCAACCCAGTATTTACGTAAGCAAAAACCTTTCCCTTACATTTTTTTTCGAAAGAAAATTATATCCCAAAAGAGAACCTTACCAGTGAATAATTTACCTGGCGGCTGCCCTGGTAGAGTGGGGCGGCTCTCCTGGGAGACCAACCAATAACATTAGGACGTGCGCGGCTTTCTGTCGCCCTGGTACTTCGGTTATAGGATTCTTGGAGAAAAACGAATGTTTTTCGTGAAAATATTGAAAGAAAATTAAATTTATCCTACACTAACTAGCAGTGTCTCAGCTGTGTAGTTTTCGTAATCTTCCCTCTATAAAAAAAGTAGGCTAGGTGCTATTTATTCCCAGTTACTACTACATATCTATGTATGTACAACATTTCATTAATTTTATGCTACTGGTCTAAATACCGTGGGGCACACACAGCTAGTAGTAAGTGTATAAAAAATAAATCCTGCTAATATTGTACCTACATTAAACATTTTGGGGGTTTGGTTTAAAATTTCACACGTGGGGCACAGCTAGTAAGTGTATAAATACCTACATGAAAAAGTTTGAGTGTTTATTGCTCAACCGCGGCGGAACGGCTTAACCGACCTGTCAAAATTTTAAATACAGACAGCCTGGGATAGCACATTTCACTTTTCATCGCGGGAATGGGAATTACGCGGGTAAATCCACGGGCCGTTGGTACTGCAATATACTAGTAAAGTACGAAAATACCTCTTAGTATAGATAAACACGTACCTTATACCTAAACGTATCAATTTTGGCGAAACAAACTTTTCCATTGCCTTTGCAAACAAAACGGCCTAAAAAAAGCCTCAGTATCAATTGGAAAGCGAAGCAATAATCTAACAAATACAAACTCAGCTAACTCAAAACAGGCGTACTTTCCCATTCAATTACTAGAAAAGGCGTCGACACGGCTTCATTACGTTAAAATCGGACCGTTTGGGAACGGGCCGGTATCAGGCTAATGTTTATTTCTTTGTTGCCCTGTTGCGTTGTTCCATTGTGCCTTTTAAGAGGTAGAGACGTGGTAGAGATGTCTTCGACTTATTTCAAAATAGGACTTCGAATTGATTTAAAACATTCCAACTTATCTAGTAATTTTAACGAGACATGATACAGTGTTAAGACTCTTTGTAGGGTCCGTCTGCGGCAGTATAACACCTTTGGCATTTATTCTACCCTCAAGCAGTATTGTGCAAATATCACTGTGTTCCGGTTTAATTTCAGAGATTACAGGACATAACGATAAATCATTTTATATCTCTGGGTGTCAAGCACAATACATAGCTAGGTAATGATTTGGACTCTTCATGTTCCAATACTGCGTGGCACCATGCTGTTTTAAACAAGCGTGTCACTTACCCTTAGGCACACACCTTGCTTATTCTGTCACAATTTAAAAATACGTGGTTAAATTCAATAGTGAAGTGAGTCCTCGATATTTCAATGAAGTTTCATGCACCATGAAAAATAAAACAGCAGTCATAGGAACTGCCGCTAGAAGTGAAAACTTATAACTCAGAATTTGATAGCTTACCTTGGAAACTACACGGATGTAACCGGAGGGCGTGGCCTCGCCATCTTGGCATGGCCATCTAGAAATGCGTCAGCATTTCCCATTGGCTGAATGCGTTTCTAGATGGCCATGCCATGATGGCCTGTCCACGCCCTTTCAGCATTTCCCATTGGCTGACGTATTACAAGATGGCCAATAGCCATGGTCCCGAGTTTACACGAAGCTTTCTTATCATACCCGAGCGTGACGAATGAATTCAATTCACAGCCCACGAAAAATCTGTCTAGGCGCGCCTAAAGAAGTTTTCACTTCAAAAATCCTGTAAATTGTTCTATAAATACTTAAATACTGTTTTATTAATAAGGTAACAAAGTAATTAATTCCTTGTATGTATTGTTGCAGCATCCGTACCCCTCGGAAGACCAAAAGAAGCAGCTAGCACAAGACACAGGGTTAACGATACTACAAGTTAATAATTGGTAAGTCTTAGATTGTATTATATTAATTACGTCATACTTTATCATTTATTCGAGTAGTGAAGGTGAGTGTTGACGTACGTCACAAAGGGGCCCCTTTAAACCTACGCCCGAGTCACAAGTCTTGGGGTCTACTCGAGTTTTCTCTCTCTGTCACACGATGGACCCGGCACCCGCACGGTGAATCCATGGAATACTACAACTCTCTCTACAACTTAATTACGTCATAGTCAATTGTTCCTTAAATACAGCATAACATGCGTTTTCAGAGTGACAGATATGGATGGATGGGTGAAAAAATATATGTCAAACTATTAACTTGCTCTTTGACTTTCTCTCCCAAATTGATTATTAACGGCGTCATTGTCGATAGATGAATCAAAATCTTATTAATCGAAAAAGGATTTCTACTACATACATTTTTTGGCTAGGCGAATTTTGTTATATTTATTGAATTTTAGGTTAGCCAAAAGGCACAAGGCGCTTCTAACCTAAATGTACCAACTATACTTACATACTTGCGTAGAGCAAATTTGAAAACATTTTAAACGCTAACTATACTCGCTTGTAATGCTTTAATGTTGGACAAAATAAACGCTATGACTTTTTTCACACGCTGCGTCCAGAAACCGCTTAAAAATCAATCCTAAATCAAGGGATACTAAACCACTGTTCACCAGAATTATCATACGTTGCAAATAATCTTCTTTACGACGCACGATCAGACCGGCATAAACTCATTACCAAACGATCGTCGGGCGCTGTAAACAACGATACCGGTTCATTTGCATTTTAGAATTGATACTGAGATTGTGTACGCTTAGAAACCCTTCAGTAGGGGAATTTGATTCCAAGGCTTACTAATAAAGTAGAAATGGTATAACACAAAAGTCTAACCCAGTTTAAGACCCCTGGGGGGTCTACCCCGGTCTACGGCTCAATCCAATAACTTATGTCGTTATTATCTCCTTTTTTTATGAGCCGAAATTCATTTTTTTTAAATAGAGTGACGAGACGAGCATGACATGTGCCTGATGGTAAGCAACATGCCTGCCACATAACAGCACAGTGACACGCAGCTATTGAAACATGAAGAATCCAAATCATTACCTAGTACCGCACTGCGCTCGCCACCCAGATTTCTAAGATATTATATCTCTAAGCCCTGTAATTTCTCTGGAAACAATGCCCTTCAAACCGGCACACAGTAACATTCGCACATGACTGCTTGGCGGTCCTACCACTACAAAATTAAAAAAAATATTCATAAGGCAAATGTGGAGTAAAAAAACTTGGTTGATGCGATGCCTGCCAAAAATTCTGACGTTTATTTAACTCGACGTCATTGCTATTCAGCGTGGTAATGCCGTCAGTGTGAACTTCGCATCTTGCTTTGCATCTTGGTTGTCTGTAGACCTTAATCGGTATCTGGATAATTTAGACGTCACTAAATAGTTAGTTAATACAGTGTAGTGTAGTTTTTCGAGTCTATTTTATTATAATTACGCTTTTATTACAGTTTAGGATTTGATTTAAAAATAGAATTTGTAATGGCTTCTTATTCATAAAAAAAACTAAAGTCGTCAGATTAATAAAAGAAAAAGTTTTTAATAGCTGGTCTTGTCGTAATTAAAATGTTTTTTTTTTTACTGTCATACATTTTTTTATTTCATTTTTTTCCTTACTCTAAAATTTTTGTTACTTTATCTCTCAGTACCTACTTATTATAGTTTTGTACAAAACGTTCCAGAACACAAAACACTTATTGCAGCGAGACCTGCGTAAGCGCATGTGTGTAGGTATGAGTCTACGACTCGTAAAATAGTTACCGGATTGCCAATTGACGCACAGACACGGCATAGATTTGTATTGAAAGTGGATACGGCAAAAGAAATGAGCTGTTTTGCTGCTCTCAGTGTCTGTGTTCCTGGGTATCACTTACAATGAAAGTGCATATCTTTGAAAAGCTAGTCATTGGCTCTTACCTATGTCATTTCTTTCCTTAATAGCCATTGTACTAATAAGAGAAAAAAAATTGGCAGTCATAGGAACTGCCGATAGAAGTGAAAACTTATGTATAACTCAGAATTTGATAGCTTACTTTGGAAACTACACGGGTGTAACCGGAGGGCCTGGCCTATCCATCATGGCATGGCCATCTAGAAATGCGTCAGCATTTCCCATTTGCTGACGCATTTCTAGACGGCCAATGCCCATGGTCCCGAGTTTACCCGAAGATTTCTTATCATAGCCGAGCGTGACGATAGAATTCAATTCACACCCCACGAAAAATCTGTCTAGGCGCGCCAAAAGAAGTTTTCACTTAAAAAAAGTTATACGTCAACATCTTCGAGAATAGAGTGAATTAACTTTAGTGAATTAAATTCTAGGTCAAAGCTGTATATCGTGGACTGTATCGTCAATCAGCAAGATAAAAAATGTTCTAACTACGCCAATGTTTTGAACGCGACATTTTGTTAAGATTTCTGTGTGTTTATTAATTAATATTTCACGTCAAAAATACCAAACTGACTTGGATGAAAACTCACAGGAGTAAACCTTATATCTACTAGGTACATCATAAAGAACAGGGTACTTTTAACCCACATAACTGAACATGTAGGATACCTATCATAGTAGAAGAACCGAGACGTAAGTCGCATTCTTTTTTTTCGAATCATAAAATTTGAATTGAAAAAAGAATCTCTCATATCAATGACCAGTAGGAATATATTCTAAATTTAAGCACAATAAAACCGTCTCTTCAGCTCTGACGTTGAAGAACCACTGCTATTGTGTGCTACCTAACTTAACACTTCAAGTTTGATAAATAAATATAGCTTAGATACTTTTATTTATATCATTAAGTTCAAGTGATGATAAGTAAGTGTATTGATACTTCTTGCTGCTGTTTGGTTTTGATTGTGAGGGTAAGCCGTGGGAAGAAATATTAAAAATGTACTTATACTTTTTAATACTTGAAGACATCATTAAAATTGAAAATTTTACTAACCTACCTAACGACTTACCTACACTACTTAGTGTATTTGAAATAGGGAGTGTACTTACACTGAGTTATCCATATACCAATCAATGTCATAAACTGAATACTTTGTTCGTTAGTCTCTATTCTGAATACACAAAAATTAACTTTAGTATTGTCATTTTACTAAAAATTATTAAATTTTGTTTTATTGTCAAAAAAATTACTTCACTGGTGTACCTATATAAACTTTTCAATGATGATTTTGCGTTATCAGATTGTAATTAACACTTTTTCGGTCCCATCTCCCTCTATCCCATGCGCTCAGAGCATGTACAGCGAGTAAGGAATTTTCAGGTACGTATGTAAACTTTTTTAATATTTACTATAGAAACTACTGGCAACAAATAAAAAAAAACAGACTGTTGGTAGCTTCAAAAAGAACCAAAGACTGGAACGGAGAAGTTTGACTCCACATTCGTATTAAAAGGTTTAGGCTGTGGAATGCCTGAGTGGGTTCTTCCTGATGGATATAATTTTGACGTCTAGAAGTCTATGGTGAATCGGTTTCTCATCGTAGACCGCCGTTTATCTGGTGGTCAAGTGAAAACCTATTATTGTCAAAAAACAAACTAATGTTTTTTTGTCTTATAATAATCGTCTAAGAAGCGTACAAGTACAGTCGCGTTCGTGCGATGCAACGCGGGAATACAATGACGCATCACTCATTATCTCCTGGTACCTGACAGGCCGGTGACTGACAGACGCCGGGTCACAGGTCGACAGGGCATAGCTCTCTCGCATTCTGCGTGCCTGGTACAGCTATGTAATTAAACATATAATTATAGGGGAAAAAAACAAAGGCACGTCAATAGTAATTTAACTTACACTTCTAAATGTACAGTTAGACACGTTCTGGCTAGTCACTGCTTTGGAGACTTAAAAGTTAAAAGCTTGGCGTTACAAGCTGTCTCTGTAAACGTTGCTTTGAACATAAATTGTCATCGGAATGAAATGTCAAAGTGACGCGTAAATGACTATACGTCCAATGAACCATGGTTGATTTGGATGTTATTTGTACGTAAAATAGTTGAGACTTTCTTAGCTACAGCAATCACTATAATTCGATGGTAAAAATAACTAACACTAAGACTGCGTCTCCTGGACTTCCTTCTAAAATTTATAATGATAAAATTGGTATGTCTGAGTGTTTGTTACTCTTTCAAGCACAAACTATAGAAGAGATTGAGGTGAACTTTGGTACATAGATAGAAAATAGTTTGGGTTAATTCATGGATATTTTCATTTCAGGAAAATATCAAGATCAGGGATTACGCGGGTAAAACCATGGAGCGCTGCTAGTGCAAACTAAGTCATTAAAGGAGTGCACTGTGTAGCTGTGATAGCCTACATAAAACTAGAAACCGATACTATTGATCAAATATCTCTTCAGATATTGTCAAATACTGAAGGATATCGTATAAAGTTTCAGACAAGCCTTTTAGTTACCATTTTAACTGCAATTATCACCAAACATTAACATTTATTCGATTAAAAAATCAATCTCTCCATCCCAAGTCAACTCGTGCACAATCAAAAAATCATTCGAATAGTCCAAACACTCGAGTATTAATTCGAGTTAACATCTTTACGTCCAGTAAAACCATTAGGAAGGGTTGGGGTGCACTGCCCCCTCTGTACCCTTGTGTAAACAGGTGGGGCACAGCTGAGCCACGCTTGATTGGTTAAGTGCTACTTCTGTGTTATTGTTGTAGGACTATGTTTTAAATTTAATGATTAGGGAATTATTTGCAAAATACGAATAAGAAAACACAAAAACCGACTTCAAATTAAGATTAAACTTGACTAAATTGAAATGAAATCCACGATTACGTAGCCTCGTCAATGTAAAGGAATATAGATTTTTGTTGAAATTTCAAAAAACAATTCACCAATTTCGATACAGTTTATATAGGATTACCTCTGAACTATGATATATCAAACGAAAAAATAACTATCAAAATCGTTTCTCAATTTGCGTATTTGGCGTAGCTGTTGTGTAACATACATTCGAAACAAACAACCAAATTAGTTAATAATAAAGATAAGTTGGTAAAAAAACATGAATACAAAATGATACGTTCAATACGTCAGAGATCAAATTTTGCTTAAAAAATATTTTGAAATTTGCATCTGAGATTGATAAAAGTTGAGCAGTTCCACACGAGTTTAACGTTCTGGAGTCAAATATTTTTTTATTAATTAAATAGTAATTAATAAACATTTACTTTGCTCCAGAACGTTTGAATATGATGTACTTAGTCGTGCAGTCTGGATGTGTTACTTATTTTATTTATTGTTCGTAAAATTTTACACATGCTGATTTTACGCTGAGAAAAACTATGCGTTTTATTCGGTCGACTTAACATAAATTTCATGCAAACGAAGGATGATGGAAACAAGAAGTATAGTAAGTTTAACTGGTTTATATGTAAGTATAAACTAGTTAAACTGACTTTTATCTCTTTCTTTTCTCTTAATCCTACCGTCAAACATAATGTAGAAACATAACTATGTTTCGGTTTCAAGGGCCATGTTTTCAGAAAAATTACAAAGCAAGAATGTGGTTTATCGGTGGGTTACAAAAGCAGTGCTAGGCTAGGCAGTGACCGGGTCCAATCTGTCAGAGGTGAAAAACTGACTAAATTTACACTTACTGATTAGTTACTTCATTAAATTACTGCTACCAGTACAAGCTTTGCTTAGTTGCGCGGCTAGATTTTGCATGAGAAATCATTCCACAGTATTTATTCATTTATCTTCAAGTATCTAGTATTTGTAATGCAGTTGTAATTGTTGCTATTTTGTACAATGGTAACAAAATGCGAGTTTCTCAAAATCTGCCCTTCTATTCCCTGTCCTACCAAAAATCTACCCCGAGCAAGCATGCGTTCTCTCGAGAGCAATTGTAAGAGTAAATATTTAATAAGTGCACGCCAACCCTTTCGTGTTTGTAATAACCAATTATAAAGGGTGGCTAATCTATAATTAGAGTTGTAGGTGGTAAAGTAGGAAATGGCTTGTGGAGATTGAGGAATATAATTTGGAAAGGGCTATATAAGTTGGAGGTGGTTTAGCTTGAAGAGAATTTGTCAACTATGATTCATCATGCAATAAACAAATCTATGTATTTAAGTAAAGTTGCTACTGATACAAATATTGACAAAGAACATTGCGAATACAGAAAAGTGATACGGAAACAATCAACTGCCTAAAGCTTACTAAATCTAAGTAACGATCCCCAAATAAAGCAGTAAAAGTACCTCCCTAATGAATTAACAGCCACTAACAATAATATATTCCGTCGTATTGAAAGTAACTAGCACCAGGCGGACATAACATTGATGCAAATGTGAAGTGATCACATTACTGCAACCTTACAGGGGAGCGGAGTATGGACAGTTCTGCAGTAGGTGATAAACGCTATGTAAAGCAAACTGCTATAGGTATCTTGAAAAATATGGACAAAATATAAGTTAAATGTTCTGCTTTTGTTAGCGTTTCTTTCAACTTTACTCTTTGGCATTTAAAATGGAGACAAACCAACTTAGCCGTATATTTCTTATGCTGGTATTCCTTTCATTTCATCCAAAAATTGACGGTTTGTGAAGCCATTGTAAGATTCCCGCCGTTTTAGCCAGATTTGTAAAAGGTATAGATGAAATTGACTGAATGAAAGTTGTACTTATTAATTGTGTAATGTGTTTTTCATTGTTAATTAGTTTCGTTAATAAAGGTTTCGCCCGCAAAATTGGACATTCATGCAATATCTAACCGAATCCAGCGTTTTCAGCATAATTTTTAGCATAATTGGGGTCAATTTAAGAAGAATGGCATCACCTTGTTTCATATCAGCACAAATGGCAGAGTGCACAAACACGCAAAGAAACAGTTCTGCTATCATGCAAATCTCTTCACTACAATATAGTTATTATTGTTACTGCCTTCTTATGGTTCTTAAAGCTTTAGCATGTTCCATGTACTTATAACAGAATATTCCATTGTTGTTAAGACAAAACAAAAGTTTTCTTTTGTTGATCTAGAGTATCAGCTTCAGCTTTTTGAACACTTGTACTACCTGTATCTTAGTTTCATGAAGTTTATAACATCCGCGCTTACCGACAGCCATTAGATTAATTGAAAACACTAAGCCTTTACATGATGTTCTCACAATAGTTGTAAATTAAATTGAATATAACTATGATGATGAACTAATGAATACTACATGATGAACATATTTTTTCTAGCTTTTGTTTTAGATCAAATTGTATTGTTTTTCACAATTGTGCCAACACTTTACAATATTCTACAATTTGATAAACTTTTAAGTTCTCCAACTTAGCAGTGACATTCTTCTCCAGTTATTTTATAAGGAATCTCACCTCATAAGTTTCGAATGTCTTTCTCGTCTCTAGTGAATTACGCCCCCTAATTGCAATTGTATAAACATGCAAATGTTCGAAGCGAGCTTGTCACTGCCTCTCATTGTTGCGCTCCTGGTCCTTGTAATTGATAAGGCGCGACCATTTGAATTTTAAATGCACAGATTACAGAAATAAACACAGATGGAACCTTCGTGAACAACACTGTGAGGCCCGTAATTAGTCATGTTGACGTAAAATTGTCAAATCAACGTTCCAAATGACTTGTATAATGTTGTCAGTATTAAGAAAAAAGTCCCACTATTGTTGTCTTAGCTTGGGAAATCTTCACGTATAATAAACACATAAATTGATATTAATATTATTACGCCGATTATGCAAGGATTTTTTGTTACTACTATTTCCATTCTATGAAGAAAAGAATTTTGATTTTGCATGCAACTAGAAATTAACTTGAATCGCAAATAATAAAATTAGTGTAATTTACTCGCTTAGATAGGTTAAACAAAAATTAAAACAACCATCTTTACCACTAAACTATTTTTAAAATCAAGTAACCGTATAATGAATGACATTCTCGAAACATACGTAACGCGGACAAGCTGGATGTCATATCACACTCTCTCACAAGTTACAAGGTCACGGAAGCTAACTCACATAGCCTGAAGTGTATAACACTCTTCCCAAAATAGTTATATCTGCCCCAAGTTTCGGCAGCTTCAAAAACAAATTAAAGTGCTGGCTTATCGATCAAACTTTTTAAAGTTACACCGAATTTTTAGAGAGTGATGGCAAAGTCCCATAAAAATGTATACAAAAATTTAACATGGGTCAGTACAATTGTTATAAAAACATATTATGCTTGACAGTTTTCTGTACAATAATTATTATAATACAGTAAAGTAGTCATTTCAAACTTTGAAAATGTATACAATTTGTATACTCTTTCTTTTGTTTTTATTTTTTATTTATTAACGTGTAAATTGTACACGTATGAATAAAATACTTTGACTTTAATATTAAAAACTTTACAACTTAAAAATATTTCATTTTACAAACAACGTTATGCATAATATAAACTTCAAAAATATCTTCCTTCAACAAATGTTTTATTTTATAAACCATCATTTTATAACCAATTATATAGCCGTTTCACTTAGATAATATATCGAATGACATTACAATATAATACAAAACAGTTTATTGGCACCATAAACAAAGTTGACAAGAAGTAACACATATAATAACAATACAAAATGGGCACAAAAAGCGATCTTGTCGCTAAAAGCGGTCTCTTTCATGTAACCTTTTGATTCATGAGGAAACAAAATTTGTAATATTTTGGGCAGTGGTGCAACTAACGAAATAAATAAATACAAATTTTAGGATGTATTAATAATTTTGTTATATGTACATTTTTATGTCATAAAATACTAATTTCACAAATATAACATTTACTTAAATTAATTAATTTGAAATTAAATTAAATTGAATAATACAATGCCTATCAATAATTTGGTCTACGAGTATCTAAAAAAATATATCTTTAATCTATATTTTACCCTAAATTCAGGGAAAATAATTTCTATTTAGTATCGCCACACTAACCTATTTTCGTTGAGGTGTTGTGTTCCATTCATCACCAAAATAAAATCGCCTAAATTATATAAATAAAAGTAAAAATATTCAAATTTTCCTATGAAATTATATTCCTCTTTCCTTTTTTTGTTTTTGGGAACATTGTTTGAAGACACAAAACGGCATATTTTAAAACAAAACCTAAAATCACACGGGACTCCCGTACAACACGGAAGTCAGTTTCATACTGACTGGAGTTTGTATTTGCTTCGGCTTTTGTATTTCCTTTGTCTGCTTCAGTAGCTCTGTTCTGCGTGCTCCATCTGGTTTTATTTCTGTAATCTGTGTTTAAATGCGCCATCTCGAGGGAAACGGAATGGATTTCCCTTCGCCGTTCCTTTTAGCTCCGTTATCGGGTAACGAAGAAATAAATACGGATTTTGGGAGTTAATGGATTTATCTTTGTTATTTTTTGGGCGTAAAAGACTTGTGTGACAATGTCTAAATTGAATCAATGCAACAAACAAACGCAAATTACAGTAACTATTTATATCTTAGAATAATTCAAACCGATTTCAAGGGCAACACTAAACAACCCTTTACGACAGTTCATAAGAACCATAAAGCAATTAGCCTTAGATGACTTCTACTTCTAACCAAACTTAAGGGTAGTGTAGAAGGCGCACAGTCCTACTAACGTATACTTCATCATCATCATCCCCATCCTTCTCTATCCCGCTATCCCGATGCTATGTACAGGCCTCTCTCTCTCTCTCTCTCTCTCTCTCTCTTTTACTTTGCTATCATAATGCCTCGGCTCTTTGCCAATCGAGTCCAGGTTCAACCCACGATATCGTCAACTCATCTTGCTGGTGGACATCCAACGTTCCATTTTCCTTGCCTAGGCTGCCATTCTGTCACAATTTTGATTCACCTGTCGTCACACCGCCACCGTATACTTACTAACTGTTTCTAAAGCATACATGAAGCTATCCATAACATTCCAGATACTCAACGAGTATTACATCTCGTACGACGCTAGCGCAAGGATACTTCAGACGGGTAGGCTATCTTATTTCATTGATCGCTGGACCTTGGCTTTTGAGGGTAGTCTGATGTTGAATAGATATTGAAGTGGTCTGAACGGAATGTACCTATCGGTACTAGTTTTCAATATATACATTGTATTATCAGATGGGGAAGAAAGGTTTTCGAGTGGTGACCACGAACCGGAAGACGCAGTGTTGGACGGCCTCCCACTAGATGGACAGATGACCTCACAAAGGTCGCTGGAAACCGCTGGTTGCAGGTTGCGCGGGACCGTTTGTTGTGCAAATCTAGGGGGGAGGCTTATGTTCAGCAGTGGACCTCTTGCTGCTGATGATGACGATGATGATTAACTATATCGGCGGCCCTAAGCTCGGTATATTTAAGTCAGTAGAGAAAACTTAGGACTAACTCGTCGCGTCGAAGTGAAAACTTATGACCTAGAATTATGGTATAAAATAGCACTAAATAATGTTGCACAATACGTCAGCTGCGAAGCAACAGATTTACTGCTATTACGCATGTAAGTGACGCGAGCTCACAAGATTTCACTCATCCATAAACGTGACTAGGTCTTCTACTTTCAAAATTCTGTTCAGAAGTTTTTCTGCCAATCCCATTTTCATATCGCAACTACTTACTGGAGTGAGTGAAATCTGCTGTCCCACTTCTAAGTCCCGTCCCGTCTCTACCCCATACGGCGTCCCGGTTGATGGCTCATCTCCCGTTACGACATGTCCCGTTTTATGTTTACGACCATGTCCCAAGATTTGTTTATTTGATTACACTTTTACTTTGAGGTGTTTTGTGTGCTATTCGCTGTTTTATGCACATTTAGTGGGGTTCAATGCTACTTATATATTCTTGAGATAAGTATTTTAGATATGTAGATCCGACGAAGAACGAACGTTCGGGACGTCGGAACTACGGTAATGCAGTTAAAGTGGAGTTGGGCTGGACACGTTTCTAGACGCGGTGTTAACAGGTGGAGTCTCTACTCCACTACTCTTAGTGACTCTACTACTCTTAGTGACCGAGTGGTGGCCGAGGCAAGGTAAGCGGAGTGTAGGACGTCCAGCTGCGAGATGGGTCGACGATACCGTATCTATCGCGGGTCGAACCTGGACTCGATTGGCACAGGACCGAGGAAGATGGCATGGGAAAAGAGAGGCCTATACCCAGCAGTGGGATAGAGAAGCCTGTGGATGATGATGATGATGTGTATTTTGTAGTGGTAGGACTCTTAGCAGCGTTTGCCTGGATGTACGTAAATGATACTTCAATCCGTATCTAAAATGACAAAATTGTGCAATTTAATAGTGCTATGAAGTATTTTGAAGATTTTTTTTATCATTATTGAATTTAATTGGAATGCCAAGTTAACAACATTGTTTAAAACTACGTGTGTAAAACATGACATTCCACTGACATTAATGATATAAAACCGGATAATTTATTGTATAATTGACATGTTGAATTAGATAACGCCGCATTTATTGACATACTAACAGTTTCATGTGGGTTTACCCGCTTTTCTTTTACGTTATTTTCCGTTACCGTAATTTTCCCGCTGTAGAAAGTAGCTCATGTGCTATTTTGGACTATTTATTGTCTGTGTTCCAAATTTGAACCAGATTCCTTCGGCCGTTCCAACGTGATTCAGCAACAAATATCAAGAAATCTAAACACAACAGTAAATTGTATTATTGCCAGAGATATCGCATACTACTCAAAGATGCAAGTTTGTAGTTACCTAACCTACAAACAGCATTAAAAGCTATACATTTTTGCAAAAATAATTCAAAAAAATAAAAAAATAATAGGCACTGCCGATAGAAGTGAAAACTTATTACTCAGAATTTGATAGCTTACCTTGGAAACCACACGGGTGTAACCGGAGGGCGTAGCCTCGCCATCTTGGCATGGTCATCTAGAAATGCGTCAGCATTTCCCATTGGCGGATGCGTTTCTAGATGGCCATGCCTTGATGGCCTGTCCACGCCCTTTCAGCATTTCCCATTGGCTGACGTATTTCTAGATGGCCAATTGCCATGGTCCCGAGTTTACCCGAAGCTTTCTTATCATACCCGAGCCTGACGATTGAATTCAATTCACAGCCCACGAATAATCTGTCTAGGAGCGCCTAAAGAAGTTTTCACTTCAAAAACAAAATTAAAATAAAAATATTCATGAACATAATCAGATATATATCATATTCATACAGCAATTGAACATGGCAAATAGAAATACCGACTAATCCGCCCATTTATAATAATCATCGCACAAAATTAACACCCTCTTACAGCCAAATGAGCAGTAACAGCTAACCAATAATTAGCGACTAAGCCCATGTATTATTGGCTATATTGACTACTAATCAAGTTAAGCTCATAATCCTGGCCACTGGCTCCTAGACTACACGGTAGGGCGACCACGCGAACTAAGCTGGATTTTGGAGTGAAATGCAGTGGACAGTGGATGCTGTTATTTATGCTGTGACAGGTATTGAGGCGATTATGAGTGGTTTTTCACTTGATGTGGTATTAATATGACAGTTTGCGCGTTTTGTTTCATGTACCTATCTATGAAAATGAATGTTCGTCGATATGTTCTTTATAGACTCGTAATCTATTATACATTTGATAACCTGATAATCTTTTGCATAGTTGTTGTGTATGACCTAAAGAAGGCTTTTGATTTCAACAGGTCATGTTTGTAGCTACGCGCGCAGGCTACGCTAGTAGTGTATAAAAATATGTGTGTGTACTTATGTACGCATGCAAGAAGTAAGAGTTTAGCGGTGAAGGAAAGTTTCGTAGGGAATCTAGAATATTCCAAGAGAGATTTCTGTTAGTAATTCCATCAAAATGTGGTAGATAATAAACTTAACTCTGTCTAAGTAAGAACCCTGAGTTCTAACTGTGGGAACAAAGAGTAAGCTGCAAATGCTTCATACTGAGGTGAATTTACTAAAGCAAAGACAAGCTCTTAAATTTTTTTAAGGGACCCATGGCAGTAGGCCTCAATTGGCTTCTATACTGTCTACCGAACTTTGGGATAGCCCAAAAGACGCAGGGCCCTGCTAACCTAACCTTACTAAGTAGAGTATACCTACATAGAGACGCACTTACGTAAAGAAAAGCTATCTGGAGACTCACATTATTCGTACGGCTTACGTCATCTACTCTCACATTGTGTCAACCTTTCAATAAGCTACTCGTAAATAATAGACCCTGCAAGCAAACTTGCCAGTATTGTCCACCCATCATCCTAGTATCCAATTTCAGTGGCCGATTGTTCTATTGTCTGTCGATAGATACCAGGGCGGCATAATTAGGGCGGATGAACGTGATACGGAATACATTTCCTATATATTCATGTTTGCCTGGTCTTGCCTGTCACAACTGAGCGATTAGACTTTGAGGACCAAATGTGGTTTGGTTATTAGAGGACCAAAATGGCCATCCATATTTTTAATATTTCCCGATTTTTTGTGCGTTAGACTCATTTTATCTATATGTCGCGGTTATGAGACAATTTCGAGGAAACTTAGGCAGTGGCCCTTAAGTGGTGTGCTCTATCTTGAGGTCGTCAGTTCGAATTTCGCCTGCATCTGAGTTAGTATATATCCAAAAGCACATGTATAAGTTTGCCATCGTCACTGGTTTCAAAGGAAAATATCCTCTGGAAAAAAATTCTAGCTAAGCAAGCTTCAATGTAGACCACATTGTACCCTAACGTCAGGTGAGATGCCGGTCAAGTGTAAAACTATGAAAGTTAAAAACTAAACAATATCCGCTATGGGTGACCCATACTCTCCCAACACTGTGGATTTGGTCTTGGCTCTCATCTTATGGGAGAAGAAATCTAGTCCAACAATACCATCGGTGGTAGACTAGTCGATCAATCGATAATGCAGATCTGCTAAATGGAAGTATTTATCTAAGTATTTAGAATAGTGAAGCTTTCATTGTAATTTAGTCTTAATATTGAGTAACATCATGTAATATCAGATGAGACGACAGTTAAACACAAGCCTAAGGTAAAAAAGATCTAAATTCCACGCTCGTAATTCCGTATGCCTGTTCAGTTTCAGCATCTGCATCCACGTATAACGGGCAGGTACCCCTTTCGCACCTCACGTAGTGACGGCATCCCGCTTCATGTATAATTCCATCACGATTCTGGTCTCCTGGTAGCTGCATATTTAACACGTCACGCCACGCCGTTCTGTGCTCCTTGTTAAAGTATTCAACTCGACTTGCTTCAAGATATTTCCGCTACGTCACTGAATAGATAAACCGAGGTGTGAGCGGGCACGTGACAGGGACAGGTGTCTTATTTGGAACACTGTTGCTGAAGACTGCTCTAATTTTATGTGATCCTAGTCGTTTGACACATATTTTTACTTGTTTTTCTTTTATTGCCTTCCTTACTAAAGATGTTTGTTTATCTTTTGAAAGGGAAAAACTACCTACTACCTCTTACCTATCGGACTTTGGGTTAACGCAGAAAGTGTAAGGTCTTACTAACTTTTTAACTTACAAACTTTTGTAGTGGTAGGACTCTTAGCAGAGTCCGCCTGGGGAAGTTCCACACCTTTCCCAGTTATTCTACCGCCAAGGAGTAATGTGAAAACATTACTGTGTTCCGGTTTGAAGGGCAATGTTTCCAGAGAAATTACAGGGCTTAGAGATATAACAACTTAGATCTCTGGGTGACGAGCGCAGTGCGGTGCTAGGTAATGATTTGGAATCTTCTTGTTCCAATAGCTGCGTGTCACTGTGCTGTTATGTGGCAGCCATATTGCTTACCATCAGGCGCATGTCCTGCTCGTCTCGTCACTCTTTATTAAAAAAAAAAATTGTCGAATTTGTAACTTTACTTAATTGATATGTTGAAACAATTAATACACTTTCTAGAAGTGTCATCTCTGCTTAGCAGCAAAATATTAATCTCTGAACTGCGCATTATTAAGAATCATTAAATAATTTTTGTTCTAGATCAATGTTCATAAATATATACGAGTGAGTGTTCCTAAAACATCCATATTTACGAATACATAGTTGCTCTCACGGCACCCTCACAAGACCAAATAAAAACGGACCAATTTCTTAAAACAACTGTTTCCCTGAGGGCGGCCCTTGTTGTGAGTTAACCGTCAGTTAGGTCGCTCGTAAACTGTAGGTTATCCGGCAATTACGCTTACCCTCACCTGTGACACGAGGGTACCAGGGCTGCAGACCTCGAGGGAGCTCTGACGTAATTACAGATGAAGAAAAAAATAAGCAAAAACGGAAAAAAAACAAAACTGCAGATATAAATTTTCTGTTGATGAGGTCAGTCAAAAAATGAAAGCCACCTGCGTTGCGACTAACTTTTATGCAAAAAAAACCTTTTTTATTTAGTTTTCCTCAATCTGCAGTTCACAAGGACTGCATAAAAATCTGTAAATTTTAAAGCAAATTTTCCCCCTTAACATATTTTAGAAAAAAACTGGCGCTCCGACCTCACTTATTCCGCTCCAAAGAGGGTATTTCCATATCTACACAACCTCAAACTCTTTTACGCCCCCCATTTTGAATAAGACAACGGTTGAGATGGTTCCGATAGCGCTCCCCAAGGCTCAGTAGGTCGCGGAATGGGCCCCGAAATGGCTGGAAACTCTCAAATTGTCCATCAGGAATCACTGACGCCGAGCCCAGGGTTTACGAGCCCTGACGAGCCGTAAAACAACTTGCGAACGACACTTCGGTTTAATACCCCTGGATTTTTGTTTAGTACCCGTTTTAGATAAGATCGCCGGGATTTTTTGGCTTTTGTTGAGTGTTGAGACATCTTGGAGATGGGAGATTTGACTAACTTAAAAATTACGTCAATTTTACTGATGGGAACTTTTGGGTTGGTCGTCATTCTTTGGTTGTCCGTGTACTGCGTTTTTTCTTATTTTATCGGAGGCGTAGTAAAAGTCAAACTATGTATGAATTTTCAAATAAATTTTGAGGGAAGTTTGAGAGTAATCCTAGAAATTCTCTCAAAATTGTAAAACACTTTTTCGAGGACCACACACAAATATCCGGTAGGTATCCGGTGTATCTTTTAGTAGATTTTGTATCCGGGGATAGGTTTTTAACGTGATAAGGTAGACCCTATCATGTTTCATCTTACAATGTGTTTACTGATGCACTATTACTGACGTTACGCCTTAATTTGAACAAACCAAATGCACATCAAATAGCCTTACAAGCCCACTGTTCACAAAACTGGGGATGGAGATCTTCGCTCACAGAAAAGTAATGTGCCCACCACGCTGGCCAAAAGCTAATATGCTTTATTAAGGCCCTGCGCTTTCTACACTAGCCCAAAATTCGATTTTACAGTAAACGTCATCTAAGGCCTACTGCTTCTACTAATAGCGGTGTTATGAGTTTTTAAAAGCATTCGACTAGAAGTCTCTTCTTCTGTTTCTAAGTCGGCAGCCAGCTACATCCATTTTTGGCTCGCCATTGGTGAGGTTACTTAAATTTTTTAGTTTAGTGTCTGCTAAACCAAAATCCGTTTCTGATAAAGCTTTAGATGAATAACAATATATTAAATCACAAATATTCCAACCGACAATCGAACCCTTTGAAATCAGAACAATCATTTAAACAGCACTCATATCATAGCCCCGCGGTCTCCCCATATTGTAAGAACAACGTTACGGCTCCTTCGGCGAACATTTGCTGCTGGGCTATCATGCGCCCCTGGTACATACACGGGAAACTATTGTGTGCGTTTTTACTTATTTTAGTTACTAACTTACACAAGACATTAATCTATTCTATGACAAGACATACAGACAGAGATACTTTATTATGTCACTGCTGAAAAATGACAGTGAAGCAATACAGACAATGATTTATACTTAGCGTTATTTATGGCGGCCTTATTGGTAACAAAGATTTCGTCCAGGTTACCATCGATAGTAGGAAACGTCTATGAAATACCCTGAAACTAGGTATGGAAGGAGTGGAAACATGGAAAGGTAAAGACGAGAATCGGGCAGAGTGGCGTAATGCGTATTGAATAGTCCATGTTCAGTAGAGGCCAAGTATTAGGACAAACAAAATAATTACGCTCAACGAGGCTAAAGATGTTTTAACTAAAAAAAAAACAAAAACGAAAAAGCACAGGACTCTCATCGTATGTTTTCACGGCGCGAGGTCGGGTCTCGATGATAAAACAACCATTTCCTCCTGTAATCGAGCCTACATTTTCAGGTTTTTCCTGCGGAACCCTCGCCGTGGGGTGCCACAGTACGCTTTAAAATTGACGCTTTGGTGCAGTTCGAAGCATAAAGATACACATTATGTGCTTTATACAAGAACCTCTTTGCATAAAAACTTAAATACAATTTTTGTCTTGTTTGAGTTCTTTTGATCGACTGACGGGTTGGTTTTGTAATGAAAACTGTGAATCGGTAAACGTAGGTCCTGAGACTAGATAGAGTGACGATTTACGGAAGCTGGTTGCGGTTCGAAAAGTAAAGCCAAAGATCGAGCAAGATAGCATAATAAGGGAGAAGTCTAAGTCCAACAATGGGCGAGTATGAATGATGATTCAAAACGCGAAAATGCCAACTCCTATGAAATTTTATTCAAAAAATTGGCTGCATGTTAGATCGCTCAAGACTTGAGTATTTATTTGCAATATGGCGGTAAATTGCGATTTGTAGTCGCAGAATGTGTATTTGTTAAACGTTAAAGAATGAATGAAAGCAATGTGTTTTTGCTTTCTCCTAACTTTTAAAGGGGCCAATGGCAGTTGGCCTCAAGGGGTCTAGTGTAAAAAGCTCAGGGCCCTACCAAACTGAGGAACCTTAAGCTTAGTATCTAACAACACATTGAAGTAGATAGTAAGCTTAGGTTAGTAAGGCCCTGTAACTTCTGCGCTAGCCTTGAGTTCGACAGATAGCAGGCCTTAAAAGGGAAACTACAATAAAACAAAAAAACAACTTCTGTTACCCAGCACCCAACGTCATATCCGCATAGCCGCATATCATCAAAGATTTTCCTTTAAATTCATCAAAGATAATAAATCCACCAATAATCTCTAATCTCACAACGATTACCGTAAAATACCGCTTCCTTCTCCAAAATGAACCTCCCAAATTAATTTACCGCCAAAACATGCAAAACTAACGAACGATTACTGCAAAAACAAGCTTTGAATTACAAGAAAAACAATTACGTCTTACGGCCTCGTAACAATTCACCTTACCGCCGTAAACAGGGGGCTAAGCCTCAAAGCCCCCTTACACTCGTCAAAATAATTCATTTTAATTTTCTTTATGGTCTAGTAAACCTTTATTTTACGATGGTAGTAGCCGAGATAACTGAGGGAGTCCCTTAAAGGCCTTTATGCCCTTTATTCCGAGTCTCTTTACTGCCAACCCTACGCTTCGTAGATGAGCGGTGCGAAAATGCGCGCGAATTTCCCGACTCAATTCTTTTTTCGAAAGACTTTCAGAAGGAAGGATTTTGTTTTTTTTTGTTTTCGGCCAGCATTTTATCTTTTTCTTTTTTTTAAGTGTTTGTAGATGACCAGTTTTTATTCTTCACTCTGGAAATCTAAACATATTTCTATTCTTGCTCATTGCTGACACACTCAATACGACGGTATTGTTTTATTACCTACTTTCTGATAACAATGACTATCTCAGCAAATCGAAAGTAAACAAAGCATAAGAAATCAAATAATAATAGCAGTAACAATAATAACGCAAACGAAAAAAAATTACGCGTATATACCTACATACATAGTTATGTATTTATAGACGCTAAGTTATAAAAAGGTCCATATCCTACCTCTCAATATTCTTCCAAAATGGATGCTAATTGACATATCGCACTCTTGTGCGAAAAAGACTTCAAAGCAACTTCAAAGTCTTGAACATCGCCGTAAAATTGCTAGTCTATCATCGGTTTTTTATCGGATACACTTCGGAGAGTGTGCGGCTGATTTACATGACCTAATACCATCTTGTCCTTTTTTCTATCGGAATGCTCGAAGCTCGAAAAAGCGACATCGTTTCATGGTTGATGTTCCAAAGACGCGAACGAAGAGGTTTGACTCTACTTTTGTGATAAGAACGTCTAGGCTGTGGAATACGTTGCCTGAGTGGGTTTTCCCCGATGGTTACAATCTTTGTGTCTTCAAATCGAGAGTGAATCGATTTTTTTCTAGGTAAACACGCTCCATCGTAGACCGCATCGTCGCTTAACATCAGGCGAGATGGCGGTCAAGTGTAAACCTATAAAAGTTAAAAAAAATATCTAAATTGCGTAATTTCTAGAAACAACAGTTGAATATAAACTAAGTACTACTCGTTTTAACTATCGAGCTATCTAAGTGGGCGTAAGATCTTCTCCTTACGACTCCTTTCCCCTGTCTTGTAAATATTAATTATAATTAAATGAGGTTTTTGTGTAAATAAATTATGAGAAGGCATTCTTTTGTGATGTTAATTGAATTTTTCCCGCTCTTTGTTCTAGGTAAGTGCCTTTTGGTGTACTGCAGCGATTCAAATAATAAGTCGGTGAGTTTTTGCTGTGGTCGGTGTAATCATCGTTTCGGGGTGTGTCGAACGCCTACCGGTTTTTGTGAGGCGTTATTTGAAGACGTTTTTATTGGCTTTTTGTAGATTATTAGATTTAATCGCGTACCTACACGTATAAACAGAAAAAATACTATGTTTTATGAGCAATCTCACTAACAATTTAGGTTAGGCAGTTACATAGAAGTTTTTGAAGTGAAAACGTCTTTTGGCGCGCCTAGACAGATTTTCCGTGGGCTGTGAATTGAATTCTAGCGTCACGCTCGGGTATGACAAGAAATCTTCGGGTAAACTCGGGACCATAGCCATTGGCCATCTAGATTTTTTTTTCTTCTATCGGCAGTTCCTATGACTGCCAATTTTTTTTGTTTTTTTTTTACGTTACCTATCTGAAATTATTAAGCAGAGTGTAAGTTTTACTACAAAATTGATATTACCATTAAAATATTTCTCGACTCGTCTTACCCTTACGCGCCTTGTTCTTTTTTGTTCAAATGTTACTGTAATGAAAATAATTAGCTAAATTACTTGAGGCTATAAAAATTAAAAATAACAAAATATATTCGTACCTAATACTTAGAAGCATTCATAATTATAAAAAGAAAAGAAAACATGAAAATCCATTCACATAGAAAAAAAGGACTAATAAAAATATACAGTTAAATTGAGAACTTCTCACTTTTGTAGTTGGTTAAAAGAGCCAATCAAATTTAGTAAGACCCAAGTACCAGGCGAACATGTCTCAATGGCCGACATCACACCTAAGCCTACTAAACGCGTGTACCAGGAGTGTATAAGGTGCTAGGAGGTACCCGGAACACTTAGCGCCGCATTAAGCGACCTCTTCGTGCCCTTTACGGCCCTGGTAATGTCGGAGCCCCTTGACGCCCTTATGTGACCCTGGTAGTTTCAGATATATTAATCCTCTGAACAGCCCTTGTGATATAAACTGAAATAGTCGGTACACATACATACATTATGGATTAAAATCTGATTCTGTGGAGTTTTTTAACGATTAAAAGTTGTGCAATTTGAAATTTTAAATGTATAAACTTTCAAATTTAAATTAGTAGTGAGATACATAGAAACGATACACACCTAGATACAGAATTAACGTATTCTTGATGAAATTGAACCCACGACCACGACGTTGGTAGGTACAGTGAACTGACTCACTTTCGACTAAGACTTCAGCCACGATGCCAGAGGAAAAAATTTGGCAGCCATAGGGACTGCCGATAGAAGTGAAAGCTAATAACTCAGAATTTTATAGCTAACTTTAGAAATGACGCGGGTGAAACCGGACGGCGTGGCCATGATCATGGCCATCTAAATTATCCGAGTTTACCCGAAGATTTCTTTCATTTACGAACGTGACACTTGAGTTCAATTCACAGCCCACGGAAAATCTGTATGAGGTGCGCCAAAATTAGTTTTTACTTCAAAAAACAATGTTTGCAATAACCTGAGGCTTCTAAACTGACTCAAAGCTAATATTAAACAGCTATATATCCCACATCTTTATTTTATTCCCACATTACACCAGTTTCACAAACCCGACACAAAGATTTACTAGATCCTTTTAATTTCGTCCTAAAAATGGCGCGTTTTCTAGAAAAAGTTTAACGGTCAGTCATTATACATCTTATCCATAAATCTCGGAGGTTATAAAACATCGTCTAGATCGCTAACAGAGAAATAAAACATTCCAACTTCAAAAACACTGTTAACAATAAAAAAAGTTATTTTGTTTATGATATTTAAAAAGAAAAATAGTGACTGTACGGTTACGTTCGTAGCGCACTACAGAAAAGTCATCAATTTTGTTGTTGTCTTGTTCTATCTTTCGCATACACGCTATCGCCAAACCGAGAGGGAATGATCTATATAACGACTCCGATTGCACTGGCTTTTCATAATTCCTGAAACTATGAATGATTTTGGAATATCGATGTGTTTTTGCGTTTGTTTTGGTTTTTGATTGTCTTGTTTACGATTAAGATGTCAAAAACTACTGGCACATGCTATACTTTTATCAAACTTTTAGAATAATTATTGTAGTACCACACACTTGGAAATATGTAAATTTGCGAAAACTTCCGCGCCTTAGCATTTTTTGGAGTAAAATCTTCCGAATCGGGTCAATACGCATTTTTCATTTGTTAGATTTAAGATGGGAAAAACAATGGAAAATGCGACGCTGTAACAGTTACCGACGCACCGTTGTATATAAATATGCGCGTACACTGTGTATTTACGCAATAATTGTTAAAGTTTTCACTTCTATCGGTCCTCCCGGAGTTCTACTAGTTTCTTTTCTTTTGTTTTCGTAGCTGTGTACATAAATCAGCAAACATATATGGCACATTATCATATGCCGATTTATTAGAGACAAACAACATTCGCAGTACAAAAGCATTTGACCCAGTCGCCCGACCCCTTTCCGAGCGCGATGTCTTTCCGCGCCACCGCCGCTACGCGTCATCATTTTTCACCGTTCCTCCATTTATTTTATCTGTGCACCGCACGCCCGTCGGACGGCAGCCGATAGCGCCACCGCTGTTTCGTATTTCGAACATCAGCTGCTGAGACGACGAGATTTATGAACGCACCCATTCAGCTAGAATCCCGACAGTTTGAATTTGGAACGTTTTTTGTGTATTCAACAATTTACCGTTCCTTATTTGAATTCCGTTTTCGAATGAACCTCGAATTTTCGCTTCACCTTTTGCATTTTAATACGATCACGATATTGAACGTTGGTCCGTTTAAAAGGCTACTTTTTAGCATTTTTTTTTTAGGAATTTCCAGGTGGTCTGCCCGTAGATAACAATTATCATAATTTTAATCGCGTCCGTTTTAAATTGTAAGTTCGTAGCTTTAATTAAATGCCAGCATTCCATTCGAAAGGGCAAGTCTTTCTAAGTATTTAATTAAATTCTTTGCCAAAGTTTCCTCTAAGCTTTAACTTTATTGCGTTATTGTTAATAAGGTACCTACTGAAACGACACCCATAGGGAAGTAAAACTTGTAATAGCATTTTCGACTTTTGAAATACATACATAAAAAAAATCTTCCAGATTTTGATTTCGTTTTGGGATTGAGATAACTAAGTGGTAGTGGTAGTACTCTTAGCAGAGTCCGCCTGGGGAAGTACCACACTTTCGCCAGTTATTCTACCGCCAAGCAGTAATGTGTTCCGGTTTGAAGGGCAATGTTTCCAGAGAAATTACAGGACTTAGAGATGTAACATCTTAGATCTCTGGGTGACGAGCGCAGTGCAGTGCTAGGTAATGATTTGGACTCTTCATGTTCTAATAGCTGCGTGTCACAGTGCTGTTATGTGGCAGGCATGTTGCTTTAGGATACCTGGAGATTAGATGGAGTAACGAAATATTTACGATAACAAAGCGACAGACACGTAAAAATGGTGCAAAAATTCAAACAAAGCTCTTTGAAAGAACATTCATCATTCGCACTGCGAAATGAAACACTCTTGAGACTGTTTCCCGATGGGTAAAATCTAAGTGTCTTGAAATATCTACAGTAAACAGATATCTTCTAGGCAAGCATGCTCCATTATAGGTAGATTTTTATAAACAAAATAAATTTAAAAATTGGTGGACATTCGTCACACAGAATCATTTAGCCCTATCAATACTTGCACTTCTATGAGAGATATTTGAAATATCTCATGCTTAGTTGTAAAAATACATATTTACTATACATAGAATGGTCACGATATTGCTTAACGTCAGGCGTCCAGTCTATGAGTCTATATTGAATCGGGCAGGTAGTAAAATAAGAGAGACTTATGTCCAGCCTTAAAAAAAATAACATTACATACCTACATACAAAATTTCATACCGATATTATTTCTAAGCCGTAATATTTAAATTGTAAAGAATATGTGAGAGTAATGGAGTGTTATAAGGTGAATGAGGGGAAACACGGGAACGCGGCATCAGCGGAAAGGTACCGGCCCAGGAAATCATAAACAAACTGGAAGGTGTACCGTTCATTTTAATTTTCAAGTCACAATCAAAAGTCAAAAGTTGTTGATCCAAAAGTATTCCATTTGGAACCTTAGCCTGATATTTTCTTTTGACGTCAGTTTTATAGGAGATTATAAAATCTAAATAGATCATCTAGGCGCCCCGGGCGAGCCATGCCTCAGGCGCCCTGAAGGACAACACTACACTTTGAGGACGTTTTAAGACTTTTCAGCGCCCTCGCCCCACCCTAAAGCCGCCACTGAGATCAATACTTTCTAAGTCAGTACTTTAAGGACAGCTTCACAGAAAAGTATAAATAATTAAAAATAACAATATTTATTAACCCTTGAAATTGACACCAATAAAGAATGTTAGGACACTACAGAATTTGATTGACAGCAAGAATACGATTGATTTTAATTCTAATGAATAATTTATGTGTATTTATTTTGTTTACATAAATGTAGGCATAATAAAGCAAACAGTTATTATGTTCGTTGTAAACATAATTAAAACTAAAATTCGTGTTCCATAAATATATGAGACTTCCGTTCTTTTTGCTTACAAGGCTTACACTTATTACTATATTTATAAATTATGTCCATGTCACTGATGGTGTGGTCAGTAATATGAAAACTTATTGTCTTATTTATCTCTATCCATACCTGACATAAGCATAAACAGCCACTTTGCATTTCCACTGCTAGAACTTGGGTCGTTCTCTCACAAGAAGAGTAAAGAAAACGTCTCGAAATATGTTTTTTTTACATCTATATATATGTTTTCGTACATCTGGACTTAAAAAATACTCAATGGTGTAACGGAATTCGAACCTACGTCCTCTCGTATGAGAAATAGAAGGTAAATAGCATTTTTCACGGTTTTTGTACCTGACGTATTAGGACAAAGTAATAAAAATAATAAGTCGATCTAAACTGTCTGTTTCTCTGACGATTTTTCAGACATTTATGATCTTTATATTTACCAAAAAATGGTTAATTAAAAAGCGTATTTAAAGATTCCAAGTTTAAAACTTCTTTGATACCGAGTCAGCCCGTACCGACATTTCCCTATCTCATTTTCCATTTGACAAACATCATTACATCTTCCTGTGTCGCCCTCGCGGCAATTTTCGGAAGCTTTCGGGTGCGTTCGGGCGAGTTCGCTCGCTTCCGGAAGAGGTTCGTTTTGGAAGGGAACTCTTTTGAGTTTTTTTTTTCATTGAAATGGTCTTTGAAAGTTTTGAGTAAGCGTGACAAATGACATTAATGTTTCGTGAAAGTTTTTGAGAATTTTACAAATACTTTTTTTAAATATTTCGTAAGTACTGTAAGTTTCGTAAGTATTTGAAAGTAGCTAAATAAATTATTTAAACTTTAACTCAACATTTTAGTATTGTATATCAAACATGTAAGTCCGCATTTGATCACCAACTGGATTTAATAATAAGCGGCAGTGAGATAGTGTTAAACTTTGTAAAAAAAACTAGTTTCTGTTATTGAACCGTCTTTATTATTTTTATTTCTCCTTAAATCTAGTAACTACTTATAAAATTAGAGATGAATAGAATTCCTTTATATCCAAGCAGTAAATCTAGAATCCGAAGCAGATCGATCTCGACAAAAATACACGGCTTATGAGAGAAAGCCACTAGCGCCAGCATCAGCCGCCCCTAGACAATTAATCATCCCCCCCTATGCCGCCTTACCCCGGCCTCCCCACTCCCTATTGTCACAGAAGCCGGTCAAATTGTCTACGTTACTATTTTCATTACTTTGAGTTTTCGCCTGGTATGCCCGATATTTGTAGAATGCTTTTGATTTGGAATGATGTCGGGATTTATTTGGGGAAAATATAAGTGGGGAGCTCGGGAAAAAAAGCTTTTTTCTGTAGCAAATTTGGCCTGAGTTTTTTTTACACGTAGGTATATTGGGTAGTACTAATTTTCACTTTAATATTTATTGGTGTTATATATGATTTTATCCAAATGAAGTATTTTAGTATTTGAATTCCAATGGTAACTTTTAACCGTGTTTTTTTTAAATTAGTTAATAGATCGATATGATAGCCTTGTAGTGAGAATGTCCAATTTCACAAACGGCAGTCGGAAGTCCGAACTCTGACCTCTGAATATTTTCCCAAGTGCATGTTATGTATAAGTTTGTCGTCACTGACTTTAAGGATGAGGGAAAATATCGCGAGGAAACTGGTATCATCCAAGAATCTTTCGAGGTCATGCGGTATCCGTCAACCCTTACCAACTGCTAGCGTGGTTTGGGTCATGGTCTCGCTTCTTGTGAGAGAAGATCCCGAGTCTCAGCAGTGGGAACATGTAGTGGGATGCTTAATCTTGAAGTAAATCGCAGAATTTAAGCCTTGATGATGTAACGCAAGTTTAGTGAAGCACTGCTAAATTTCAGAAACCAACAAATCATATCTACTTAACAGGTGCGTCCTAGTGATGGAATATCCTCGGTAATCGAGCTGATTACTGTAATCATGCCGGGTACATCACTAATGAGTCGCTCTGTCCGCTAATTGGCCGCAGATGCAGCCGCCATGCTGCCAACCTGTCGCCGACAAATTGCATCTTGTGTTATGTTGGCACAATAGTCGTAATATTTATAGTAATTATGTATTTTGGATAATCAAAGACTTATTCGATTTATATTGTTAGACTCTAAACCATTTACTCACAAAATACTAAATGCAAGATATTTTTTTTCATATTTCCGGTTGCTGAGCGCAGTGCATTGATAGAGAGTGATTGAAAGTGTCCGTGTGCCATTATCTGTGCCTCGCTGTGATGTTTTGCCATGTCGGTTACTATCACACGCAATAATGCCCTACAGAAAACAGTAAAGTGCAGACATTACTACTTGGTGGTAGAATAACTGAAAAAGGTGTGGCACCACCCCAGACGGACTCAGCAAAGAGATGAGTCATTCCACTCCAAAAAAACTGTTAAATTTCGGACTTTATATGCTCATGCTATAAGTTATTTATTAATAGAAATAAATAGACTATCCTAACATACTTACTTACCTACTTACTAAAGTTACAGTAACCCAGATAAGAAACTTAACCAAACAACTTTATTTATAACAAAGTCATTACCAAAACCGTCAAGTCGAAACGGCGCGTAAATCATTCCAAAATTAAATATCCGAAACTATGGCGCCAACTTGACAGAACCACACCCGTCACATGTCAAAATATAAACGTCAAATAGACGCTTTTTTCCTTTTTTACGCCCTAAACTTTAACAACCGATACTATTACAAAGACTTCATTGTTTTCTCAATCCAAATAATTTATAGCCACATAAAAATACTCCTTTCTGTATGACACGAGTTAGGAAAATATTAACTACCGGGCATAGTGATTTAGAGTTACACCTCTTTTGATTTTTAATAGTTTCTTTTTCTTTTTTTCTGGCTCTTAAAGTCAGGTTTTATTTAAGCCCTATTCATAAATCTTCCAATCTAACAGATTTAATGTTGTATTAAAAAGTATTTATATTAGGCCCGTTACTGTATTTGTAGGTTTTTTATGGGTGAAATGTGGCGCTAATATCGGTTTATGGTATTTGGAAATCGTTAAATTTATATCTTCATCAAAATATCTTAAGAAGATAATTGATTGAAAACGGAGTTTAATGTCTTGGAATGTTTTGTTCAAAAGAGTATTGTTAAAAACTAGTAGCGTCCCGCGGTTTTACCCCCTTTATTCCCGTTCTCGTAATTTTCCGCGTTAAAAAGTTAGTTCAAATCCTATCTGAGCCACTGAGTATTCCAATGTATAACATTGTCATCAAAATCTTAAACGGTGAAAGAAAATATCGTGAGGAAATCAAAGTATTCCAAGAAAGCTATTTCTCAAGATCCAGTGTCATCCACCAACCTCATTTGGACAGCGTGGTGAAATATTGCTTTGATTCTCTCCTTATTAGATAATGCTCAGGCCCAGGAACATGAAGTGGGCACTTATGCTTGTTTACTATACAATGCCATTTAGCCAAGTCTAAAACAATTTAAAATAATAAATACATCACAAAAACAATTAAGCATACCTATATCAGATTCCGATGGTTATCTATATGTCCTTATCCGTAAAATACCAGAGCCTCAGCATCGCCAGGCAGTGAGGTACCAGGTACCAGGGCAGCATGTTTGGAAGACAATGTGTTGTTGCAATTTGCAAGCGGCGAGGATGACCATATAGGGCACTGGACTACATTGGGGGTAGTGAAGCTAACTTGCCTTTTACATACGATTTACATTAATTTCGTAAGTACTAGGAGCTTATGGTAATTGTAGGAGATCGGTGTTTGGGATTATTTATTAGTATATAATAATGGAGGAGCATTTTCAACAGGTTTCAGTGAGTAAGATGTTAATTTTGTGACTATTTAGAAGCTAATGCTCCATTAAGATTGAGGGGAGTTTTTTGTCACCGTTTTAAATGCCGCTAGCCTAAAAACAGCGAAGGAGAACCTCGTGAGGAAACTGACCTGTACCTAGAATATTTCGAGGTGATGTGTTATCTACTCGCACTGGGCTAGCGTGGTGGATTATGGCCTTGACTCTCTCCTTGTAATAGAAGAAAGACCCCGAGCCTAGCAGTGGGAACATTTAGCGGGCTGTTTATGTGTGATGGTAAAGTTCCTATAAAAATGTGAAAATAATTACATTAATCAGTACAATTGTATTTGAAACATATTTATTATACTCGTATAATGCTTGACAGTTTTTTGTACGATAATTAATAATTGTTATTATAGTACAGTAAAGTGATAATTTCAAACTTTGAAAATGGATACAATTTGTATGCCCTTTCTTTTGTTTATTTTTTTTTCTTAATTAACGTGTAAGTTAATTTCAAAGTTCTTTATTAAATTAATTAAATAAAGAACTTTGCTTTGTTCTATTTGAAGATTTCGTAGCTCAGTGGAGGGGCCCATTTCTGTGAGGTCTTAAGTTTGAATACCGACTACACCGACTTCAAGTATTTTTGACATTTGCATTAGAAAAATATTCGGCGCAGTCGGGATTCGAACCGTAGGTAACTTTACGATTCTGAGTCGGACATTCGTCACTAATCCAACACGGTTCAACATGCCCCTATGACACCTCATTCCCATTCCAATTTTAATGCACAAACGGTTCCATACAAACAGACAACACATTCAAAACTCCACCCTACCTTCTCTGGAACACAGTATAAACTCGTTTCTACATAGTTGACTCAACAAGTGAACATAGGCCGTTTTACGAGGTAGTAAAAGTCTTCGGTGACGTCTCACTAATACGTCATAAAGTGAAATCGGCGGGTGAATCCGCTGTCTCCTGGTTACGGCGATCTTCCCTTGGTTTATGATGCCCTGGTTATGGGTCATACTCTTTATTTGCTTAATAACCGTAAAAATAGTTGTCGTTTACACAAACACAGTAACGACCACTTGTTGAAGATACCCTCACTTCTTGATATTTTTGCTGGGTCTTCTTTTGTTTTTGAAGTGAAAACTTCTTTAGGCGCGCTATAGACAGAATTTTCGTGGGCTGTGAAATGGATTCATCAATCGTCACGCTTGGATATGATAATGGATCGGATCGGATATGAAATCTTCGGGTAAACTCGGTAAAAACGGCCAGGTAGGTACCAGGGCAACAGAAACAGTAAAGAGTTTCGATTACCTACCTCCAACAGCCCAGCGTTTATCTCCAGATACCAGGACAACAGAAATATAAAAGAGTTGCGTTTGCCCCTAGGTACCAGTACCAGGGCAACAGCAAGTTTTCACTTCTATCGGTAGTTCCTATGACTGCCAATTTTTTTTTTCTTAACTTTGCATCCGTTTCTTGTGTTAGTTTCTTGGTCATGGATTGTTTATTTATTATTTGGTAATTAAATCTTTCGATTCCTTTTTGATGCAAAGTTTTAAAAGATTGTCTTTTGTTTTTTAAAACCCTAGCTCTTGCAAGCGACATCTTTCATAATTGACGTTTCAAAGACCCGAACGAAAAGGTCTGACTCCGGTTTTGTGATAAGAACGTCTAGGCAGTGTAATGTGCTGCTTGAGTGGGTTTCTTCTAGGTAAGCAAGTTTTATAGTAAATTGCATCGTAAGCAGCATGTAGTCACCTGCCTATAATGCCTATAATAGCACAATACTACGCAACTATTCATTGATATATAAATAGAATTATCTCTTTGCCTATAATTTCTGTGGAAGCGATATCCGTCGTAAAAGATAGCTGCCTGCGTAGGTGAGACTACTTAAGTACCGTAGGAAAAATAAGATAACGAGGTGTCTCTGTTATCGACGCGTAAACATTAACTAGATTACCGGGAAAGATTACCGAGACGACCGTATTTCTTTTTTATAAGTATAATAAGTTCGCACTTGACCGCCATCTCGCTTGATGTTAAGGGCGTACCCCGAGCAAATGACCTTGAGTATTTCTTACCTTATCGCACACCGCAAGAAAGAGCAAGAGAGAAACAGTAGGATTTGTCGCTGTTTTACGCTCAAATTTTAGAATAAACTCTTTATAAAATCAGGTATAAATCTTTTGAAAAAAAAATCTACCAAAATGTTCGTAATGGAATTGTCTATCCGTTGGTGTAAGTACAAAATCAAAATAATGGAGGTTTTTCGAGGAGATGCATGATAACTACAATTATTTAATTTTTAAATACATCGATACAATCATGGTTTTTTTGTGAGGCGATTATTTAAACAATAAGTTCATTATCAAAAAAATAAAACTCCCATTTTGAAGTCAAGAAGTTGTAAAAATTTAATGTATTTTTTACCAGTTGATATTTGTTTCGGCTAATGAGTAGATAGCTCTTAAAACTGGACAAAAAACTCGTTTTACTGGGGGACGCACCTTAAGTGACGATGCGATCTACTATGAAGTTGCTTACCTAGAAGAAACCGATTTACTCTCGATTTGAAGACACCAAGATTGTATCCATCGGGAAAAACCCACTCAGGCAACGCATTTTGGAGCCTAGACGTTACACGAAAGTGGAGTCAAACTTTGTTGAAGTCTTTGAAACGTCAACCAGGAAACGATGACACTATTTTTGAGCTACCAGCTACGAGCAGTCCGATAAAAAAGGCAAAGCGGCTATACATTTGGCAACTTTTATGCGGTGATTTCCATAAATAAATCCTTAATAACATTAAGTGAGAATTGACCGCCATATTTCGTTCTCCGTTTTCGTTTTCAAAAACGTTTAAAGCGAGTTCATGAAGCCAGCATCCGTTGTGCGTTCTGTTCTCACAAGCATTACCGTCGGAGGCTGGGCCGATTACCGGAATTACAACGATTACCGGTCGCCATTACACTCTACTCGCTGTTCGACGCAAACAAAACATCAAAACTTTATACTGAATTGAAAAACGGCTGTAAGTACAATAACAAATGCTTTATATCTTTAAAAATGTGTAATTAGAAGACTACACACTTATGTGTGTAAGTTGTAAGTATTGATAGTGGGTCTAGGTTCATACCCTACGCCTTTTGCGCTAGCTCAAAGTATGTTGGACAGAGGCCATCTATGACCAACTGGTCCTAGATCGAATGATTGCTAAACATCAGAGTTGAGCTATTAAAACAAACTACATTTAGGATAAATATCGATAATTCTACTAATATTTTAAATGTCAGTTTGGATGTTTGTTGTTTAATTACGTCGGCTTGGGTTGAAATCCGAACATTAATTATAGGATGGAATAACAAAAAAAGCTACTTTTTATTGCGGGAATAAAATGGGCGCCGCTAATACTTTACAGAGAACAAGCTTATATTTGTGCGTTATTGACATTCATTTTCTGTTTTATAGAAATTATTTATTATAAAACGACATTGTTTTTCTGTTCTGTGTAAATTGATTAATATCAAAAAACGCAAAAGTATAAGCTTGTTCACTCAGAACACGTAAATTCAACAGAAAATAAAGTAGCCAAGTGCGAGTTGGACTCGCCCATGAAGGGTTCCGTTCCAGCAAGTAACATAATATACATAGTACACATAGTTCTTGTCATCATCATCATCATCATCAGCCGTAAGACGTCCACTGCTGGACATAGGCCTCCCCCCTAGATTTCCACAACGAACGGTCCTGCGCAACCTGCAACCAGCGGTTTCCAGCGACCTTCGTGAGGTCATCTGTCCATCTAGTGGGAGGCCGTCCAACACTGCGTCTTCCGGTTCGTGGTCGCCACTCGAGAACCTTTCTTCCCCATCGGTTGTCAGTTCTGCGAGCGATGTGGCCTGCCCATTGCCACTTCAGCTTAGCTACTCTTCGAGCTACGTCGGCTACTTTCGTTCTTTTGCGAATATCCTCATTACGGATTCTGTCGCGCAAAGAGACTCCGAGCATAGCTCGCTCCATAGCTCGCTGTGTGACTTTGAGCTTTGTTATGAGGCCCACAGTTAAGGACCACGTCTCAGTTTCATAAGCCATCACTGGCAACACGCACTGATTGAAGACTTTCGTCTTCAAGCATTGGGGTATTTTGGACTCCAAGATGTGCCGTAGTTTCCCGAACGCTGCCCATCCGAGTTGGATCCTTCGCTGGACCTCTTTGTCGAAGTTGTTATAGTTCTTGTAGTTCGTTGTAACTTTGATCGAAGTTTTAATAATAGTGTATTTATGACGTACTAAAAAAAACTACTCATCAGATCGAGTTCAAACTAATTTTCGTTGGTAGTTTTCATGGTAATGTACATTATATATTTTTTTTAGATTTTTCATTCTCTTACTTTAGAAGTTAGAGGGGGGGGGACACACATTTTACCACTTTGGAAGCGTCTCTCGCGCAAGTTATTCAGTGTAGATAAAAATTATATTAGAAACCTCAACATCATTTTTGAAGACCTATCGATAGACACCCAACACGAGTAGGTTTGATGAAAAAAAAATTTTTGAGCTTCAGTTCTCAGTATGGGGGGCACCCCTAATTTTTTTTTTTTTTTTAACTTTTGTAAAAATCTTAATGCGGTTCACAGAATACATCTACTTCCCAAGTTTCAACAGTTTAGTTCTCATAGTTTCGGCAAAAAGTGGCTGTGACATACGGACGGACAGACAGACAGACAGACAGACATGACGAATCTATAAGGGTTCCGTTTTTACGTTTTACGGAACCCTAAAAAGTCCAAAGAATAATAATCGAACTAACTTATATAACATTACTTTAGACTGTCAAAAACCTTGTAACAACGCGAATTTATCGATGCCCCAGAGAAAAAAGGATAGAGAAACATCCAACTATCGAGCATACATATTTAATGTAGGGCGTGGCCACAATATCCGAAATTGAGAACGTTATCGCATCGGAATCCGGTATCTAGCCGCGGTCTCGGAGGAAATCATTGGGAAGGCATCCGGAAAATATACCGGTATATATACCGCTTTCTATATCCACGTACCGCATTCACCTGGCCGTACCTGCTAGCTAGTGATACGTGAGGATGTTCCTTGATTTGGTTTACGAATCTTTTGTGGTAAGAAGTTAGGTTTTTTGGGAAATAGAGCGTTAGTGAGGTTTGTACTCAAGCGTATGTAGGTAATTGTTTTTCTGACAAACCAAATAACCGACTTCAATTTTTAAAAAAATACTTACCTACACACTCTATTATTTAAAATGAAACATGTAAAACTAAATAAAATGGGTGAGTCAAAGTACTGATCCAATGAATACACAGCCAGGTTTTGGAGTAATTATGATTGTGTATCATTTTACATACCTACATGATTTCTCAAAATCTGATTTATCAAATTTAAACTGATGTATTTGAAACACTATGAAACAAAATTTCCTTTAGTTCCCATTGCCATGTTTCTTACGATATAGAGTAAACTACTATCTACTATAAATCATCTTACCAATGTAAACGTACATTTGGATTCTTCTTATTTATACTATCTATTTTAATTCGAAGAACGATGAGCCGAGCAGGACATGCGCCTGACGGTAAGCAAGATGTCATCCTATAACAGTACAGTGTCATGCTGCTTTCAGAACATGAAGACAACAAATCAATAACAATGCACTATGCACTGCTCTCTTTACTTGAAGTTTTAAATGATTTATCTCTTTCCCTAGTAATTCCACTGGTAACAACATTATCATTCAAACTAACATAGTTACAGTTTTGTTTATTATAACTACTAGGAAAGGTTCGGTACTTCCCCAGATGGGGTCCGCAAATAGTCCTACCATTTCAAAATATATCCTTTTTTAAGACCGCATCGTCGCTTAACATCAGGCTAGATGTTAGTCATCAAGTGTAAGCCTATATGTAAAAAACTAGCGGCCCGTTCCGGCTTTGCTCGGAGCCTCTGACACTCAGCAATAATGTGGCTTTCTATTGGTGAAAGAATTTTTAAAATCGGTTCAGTAGATCCCGAGATTACCCCTTACAATTTAACAAACATACAAACTTTACTTCTTTATAATATTAGTATAGAAGTATAGATTGGCAGTCATAGGAACTGTCGATAGAAGTGTAAACTTATAACTCAGAATATTATAGCTTACTTTGGAAACGCAGGTGAAACCGGAGGGCGTGGCCATGGGCATGGCAATCTAGAAATGCTGAATGCTGACGCATTTCTTGATGAGCAATGGGCATGGTCCCGAGTTAACCCGAAGATTTGTTATCATTCCCGAGTGTGACGCTACAATACAATTCACAGCCCACGAAAAATCGGTCTGCGGTACGCAAATAGAAGGCTTCACTTTAAAAAAACGTGGTAACGTTATGTACATAGCTGAACACTAGACAATTTAAAGAAACTGATAAATATACAGTTTAGTTACCGAGTAATTTTCCGAGAAGAGTTTAGGTATAATTTTGTTTTCCCGGCGTTGGGTGTCGTTTCGCCTTCAACGGCTGTACATCGAACGATTGTGTGGCAAATTATTCATGGAACACAGGGAAGTATTCAAGGTGGGGGTAAGGCGCTACTAGCCAAGTAAATATCATGTTTTTCTTGTTCTGCTTATCCTTTGTACTTTTTTGCTTTCATGATTATATTTTGTGCAGGTATATTAATTAATATCACAGTTTATAAGCAAAATTTTGAAATTGACTCATTCTTGAAGTATTTGGGGTTTTGTAGTGGTAGGACTCTTTGCAGCGTGCTATCGGCTATCGCCAAGTAGTTACGTGCAAGCCTTACTGTTTTTCTTTTAAATATTGTGAACGCCAATGCATATTTTTTGCAAATCCGTAATATTTATGAAAATAGTCAGTGAACCGTTATTATTGTCATATATAAGCCAAACCACACTAGCTACTTTTAGCAGTGGCGACAAGCGACAGACGCTGCGCCACGCTTCAAAAAGTATTGACGTGTAGTCGTTGCATCCCGCTTCAAAATATAGCACGTGTGGTCAGGGCCTATGATCCACGTAAATTTAATTGTTATTCAAATGAAATAAGAATAAACATTTATTTTGTCATATAAAGTAAATAAATCAATGAGATGTTATAAAACTTTCGACGATTGTATCAAGACAGATGTATGCGGTTATTCTTGACAAAGAAGGTTACCAATGGTACTTTGGACTGCTTCGCTGTCGCGCCAATCTAATACTGATTTGTTTTATTTTTACGTTATTTTGTATGTATGATCTTTGAAAATATTTGACGGCAATGGAAAGTAAATATTTGATAACTTCACGACTTTTTCCTACTAATATTACAATTGTGAAAGTAGTGCGATTGGACGGTTGTGTAAGTAGATGTTTGTAACTTTTTCACGCAAAAAAAATCTAATACTGTTTTTCTTGTGGAATAAATACGGGATCAGTAATTATACTACGTAGCTCTACTAGTTAACAATAAGTCTCAAAGACAGTGCTGAAAATGAATAAAATTGTGAACGTATCAACAACCTCTGAGGTGATCTACCCCCCTTTTGTTCTGTAGTCCGGCCCTGCAAAAAGGGGTTATTTACTCGAACCGATGGCAGTTTCAGCGCCCTAATGGAACCTCGTGTTAATTATTCAAGATGTCGGCTCTATAATGGAAGGCGCGATTATAAATATTCAATAGATAGCCTGGAAGTTGAGCACTGTCCAGACTTCGTGACCCACCGCGTCATGCTACTAATATTATTAATGTGAGAGTTTGTATGTTTAGAGTCTTGTGTTGCGCATGTCAGCCAATTACTCACTACATCCAAAGAATTCTACCACCTCAGATTCTGTGAAGAGTAGATACTAATCCCTAGCGCTCCACATAAGTATTAAAAAACCCTTCCATTACAGAACTTCCAGAGGTAAAAAACATTTCCAGAGAGATCCATGTTCACAAATATTAATCTCTGTACTTAAATGAATAATTGTTTTTATACAGTTATTCTACAGTTACAGTTATACAGTTATACTACCGCCAAGCAGTAATGTGCAAACATTACTGTGTTCCGGTTTGAAGGGCAATGTTTCCAGAGAAATTACAGGGCTTAGAGATACAACATCTTAGATCTCTGGGTGACGAGCGCAGTGCAGTGCTAGGTAATGATTTGGACTCTTCATGTTCCAACAGCTGCATGTCACTGTGCTGTTATGTGGCAGGCATGTTGCTTACCATCAGGCACATGACGTGCTCGTACCGTCATTCTAAAAAAAAACAGCACTGTGAAGAAACTTTACATCTTAATGTATACAATCCAGTGTCATCACGTTTATTCCCAGTGAGCTCTCCACCAAGTCAACCGACATACACAAAAGTTGGCATTTATTTATAATTTTATCTAACTTGAGAGATTGAGGATAGTTTTTTATTGTGGCACTTTCTTTGCTTCAATCGTTTCGTTTCACGAAGCTGGAACGGGCCACTAGCATCCTACTTAATATTATAAATATCAATGTAGGTATGGCTGTTTGGATGTTTGTTGCTCAATCACGTCCTAACGTATGAACGGATCGGGCTGAAATTTTGAACACATATAGATTATTAGTCTGGAAGAACACATAGGCTACTTTTTATCCCGGAAAAAAACAACGGGAACGGGAACTACGCGGGTAACACCGCGGGGCGCTGCTAGTACCTTATAAAAATACTATGTACTTGTTCATTTTAACTCGCTATATTAACAGTTGAGGTCATGAAACATTCCATTCTCGAAACCGAGATGGCTGACGTAACGCGTCATAAAGCCCCCTCGAGTCAGTAGCGCGCAAAACCGCCGCCATTAGACCAGTTGTCAAACTGCGAATCACGGAGACCGCAACCGCAGCAATTACAAACCTTAAAAATATCAGAACGACTTGACATTTGGTTGTCTAACGTGCGTGCCGGCCGTTGCGGTCAACGGGACCACAGGCAGGGGAAGGGCAGAGGGATAACTTCCAACATTTACCTGATCTAAATGGCAAAAAGAGTGTAGGTCTTTCTGCCCAGCAAGGGTAGCATTTTCAGAATGATCATGCTTCCCAGTGCAAAGTCTTAAGCAAAACTGCAAAGTTGCTAGCTTCAAAGGCTTTTTTCGGTTACACTTCGGCGAGTGTGCAACTGATCTGCATGATCTAATTACCACGTTGCCCTTTTTATCACAGCGCTCGTAGCTCGAGGAAGCCGAAATTGTTTCATGGTTGATTGGTTGACGTTCCAAGAACAATCTGCCCATTTTATGCTGCGATTCAGGGCCTTCTCTCACAATGAGTTAATATCATAATATCATAATCTACCACGCTGGCCAAGTGCGGGTTGGTGTGGATGACGCATGTCCGCGAGAGATGTGTTTCTTAGAACATGCCATTTTTTATTGCCGATCGGCTTATGTGCTTTTTCAGGCCATAATCTGTGTTCCAAATTTCAATTCAATCCGTTCAGCTGTTCTAATGTAATTGAGTAATTAAAGTGGCCAAGTGCGAGTTGGACTCGCCCATGAAGGGTTCCGTTGCAGCAAGTAACATAATATACATAGTACACCTAGTTCTTGTAGTTCGTTGTAACTTTGATCGAAGTTTCAATAATAGTGTATTTATGACATACTAAAAAAAAACTACTCATCAGATCGAGTTCAAACTAATTTTCGTTGGTAGTTTACATGGTAATGTACATCATATATTTTTTTTTGATTTTTCATTCTCTTACTTTAGAAGTTAGAGAGGGGGGGACACATATTTTATCACTTTGGAAGTGTCTCTCGCGCAAATTATTCAGTGTAGACGAAAATGATTTTAGAAACCTCAACATCATTTTTGAAGACCTATCGATAGACACCCTACACGTGTAGGTATGATGAAAAAAATTTTTTTGAGTTTCAGTTCTCTGTATGGGAGGCAACCCTAATTATTATAATTTTTTATTTTTTTTTGTTCAAATCTTAATGCGGTTCACAGAATACATCTACTTACCAAGTTTCAACAGTGTAGTTCTCATAGTTTCGGCAAAAAGTGGCTGTGACATACGGACGGACAGAGAGACAGACAGACAGACAGACAGACAGACATGACGAATCTATAAGGGTTCCGTTTTTACGTTTTACGGAACCCTAAAAACGCCGAAATTTTTGCATTTATAGTATTCGTAGCTTACTTAGTAGCGCGTGTTTATAATTTTTTATTGCTTTAAATCGCCTTATGGACCAAATCAGTTTTTTTTTAATTTGAATCGACAATATTTCTTCTGAGTTTCGTCTCTGTATCTTTTCTTTATTTTATAGTTAACAAGGACCAATTTGTGTTAGTGTTTGTAACGTTGTGACATTAGCACAGGATCTCCGCTCGGCCGCTGATTGGCTCAAATTGTTTCCAATGCGCACGCGCACACAACCTACGTTGGTCGTTCCTTGCACTTGATCAGAAAATTGAATCTTCTCTTTCTTCGGAAATTTATCAGGTTCGTGGAGAAACAACGATAGTGGTGCTGCCATTTGTTTTCTATAAGTTGGGCATGTAGGTCGCTAGAATTAAGGTAATTGTGAACGATTTTAGCGGACAATAGGTCGCTATTTTTGTGTTTTCTTGCTTTCCAAACAGCCTTTGACAGTTTGATTGCGAGTAATCGTAATTGTAAGGCGTGTGTTTCTTGTGTTGGAATTACCTACATGTCATTTGTAAATAGTACATTTGTGCTTGATCGCCATGTCTCTGGATCTTAAGCAACGACACGATATATGAAGCTTACCTTCAGCTTACTTTCCTTTCAAGGGCGGATCCGAAGGGGTCATAGGGGTCATGAGTCTTGGCCTTCCTCTGAGCTGGGTCCAGAACCTAAGTGGTCCGCTAGATAAAACATGTCCACGCACTTATCGCACGGTTTTGTGACTTGCCTCGACTATGTGACCCCCCCTATCCCCAAGCCTGGATCCGCCCTTGCTTGCTTTGATGGCCATCTCTCGTGATGTTTAACGATGATGCGGTGGAACGGTTGCGCCTGTGTCTCTCCGAACTCTAAGGGCTCATGTTCAAGGTATCATTGCAGTGTTAGGACTTTTTGCAGTCCATGTGGTTTTCCAGTAGTTGTCTTACCATTAGCTCATAATGTGCCGATTGGCAGTGCAATGTTTCCATAGAAATTACAACACAAAGAGATAGATCATGTTTTATGAGTGGGTGACACTTTTCAGCGCTTGCTTGCTTGATGCTTTCTAGACTGTAATTTGGACAAAACTTTGTGTTCAAATATCTGCGTGACACTGAGGTGCTATGGGCAGCCGTGTTGCATCAGGCGCAAATCTTACAACGTTCTGTTACAATATATTAGATTTAAATAAAAACCTGTACTAAGCCGGACACCAGCAATGTTTCACCCCCACATTCTGGAATCTTTTAAACGAATAGTTAATATTTATCTTCTCGTTAAGTGTGATGCACTTTAGACCTAGTCTGTACCCGTTACTTGGTAAAGTACTCGTTAGTTTTTCTATATAAAGTAAAAATAAAAAACTTTGCAGGATAGAACTAACTAGTATTTATAGCTCGAAGGACCAAATGTGTTGTTATAAAGCCATCACCTAACGAGGAACACTTATTCAAGCTCTTTAGTAAAGCGAGGATATGTAAGTACATACTTATGCATAAAGTAAAAATAAAAAGGAACCCTGTATAGAACTAGTGATAATAGCTCGAAGGACCAAACGTATTGTAATCAAGCCATCTCCTAACGAGGAACACTCATTAGGAGCTTTTAAACAGCGACATCTATTATTCGTGCGCTGCACTAATTGCTAACGGTACCCCCTTTTAGTGCAGGTGTAAAATATAATATTTATGGAGAAGAGAGGGTCGAAAAGCTTGTTAGCGGTAATGAGGTGCGCGCGCAGAGATATATTCGTTCGCCCCCAGGCGTCCCTCATTTGCATCTTTATGTATTTCTTGTTTATGACTTATTGTCTATTGCTCTTTTTTTCAATCGAACAAGGCTCATAGGCGACGGTACCCTTGATCGACAAAGACTTCTGAGGTCTTGAACAACGCTGGAAAATTGCTAGCTTATCCGTTTTTTAATCGGATACATTTCAGAGAGTGTGCCACTAATCTGCATGATCTAATACCACCTTGCCCATTTTTATCGGACTCCTTATACTTTGAAGAAATGACATCGTTTCATAGTTGATGTTCCAAAAGTTCGAAGGATGAGGTTAGACTCTACATTTGTGATAGGAACGTCTAGGCTGTGGAATGCGTTGCTGAGAGGGATTTTTCCGGCCGTTATAATCTTCATATCCTCAAATCGAAAGTCATTCGGTATCTTCTAAGTAAAAACGCTCCATCGTAGACCAGATCGTCGCTTAACGTCAGACGAGATGGTGGAAGTGTAAATCTACCTATAATAGTTAAAAAAAGAAAAAGTTTTGTCTACCCGACACTAGATGGCACTGATATAAATAGTTACGGCTTGAAAATCGCTGCGTCATCGTGACGCGTCAGGGCCGCTCGGCTCGTTAGCCCGACACGGCGCCTGTCAAGTTTTTGACAGTTTTTGACTGAGACATCGATAGTACGCGCTTCGTTACCGCCGAGGCGGGCCTTATCGGGCATTTTGTTGGTTTTGTGTTTGATTTACTCGTGTTAGTTCATTGTTCGCTGCGTTTCGGCGCTTTTTGTTCGGACGGCTAGCTCTCAATCTGATCTCGTCTTGCATACTTTGAATATTTTGTGTTGGACCTGTTGGGTTGATCGATTGGTGCTATCGGAATTACTTTCGAAGTTACAAATACGTTTACATCACTTTCTATGACTTATATTATGAAGACAGTTTTTGCCGCTTGTGTTTCAAAAACCACTGCACCTATTTCAATCAAATTGTTTTTAAAGTAGGCATTTTCGTATTAGTGAAATAGATAGACTATATTTTTTAGAAAACAAATACTAACCAGATTAAGTTGTGGCAATACTTAAAGATTGACGGCGTCTTTCGAAATTTATCTTTGTTAATTTTGCTCAATCGTTACGAAACTGGGACTGGCGGGCGTCTGAAATAATAATACCTATATAAGAAGAAACAGTTACCTGAATTTGTTCATGATTTGTTATGCGGCTATAAGCTGTTATGAAAATGCTATTCAAAATATGTTCTATCTTGTAAAAAAAAATCCATCTAGTCGCGAAAATGAGTTTAATTTTAAAAACAAAGATTCTTTTCCGCATAATGGAAAGTCACAAAATAACAACGCGAAATATCTCCAACATCTTTTCTAATCTAAAGAGACGTCCCTCACGACGGATATAATGACATAGAAAGTCGCAATTTCGAATTCATAAGGTAGCAACCAGGTGTCGCGATACATCCCGTATTCATGGGCCGATATATCATAGCCAGGGGCGTTAAAAAAAAGAAAACCCGCCAAATGCCCCCAGTTTTCCCGCCTTGACGTGCAATTATAAAGATAATAACGTTTTCACCTCGGCGAGCGTTTTATTTGTTCGCCTTTTGATTTATAACACTTCGTAGAGTTCGCGACGTGATGCCGCCTTTTTGGATGCTAGCTGACGTTACTGCGAAAACATTCAAATTGCGAACGTTTTAAGGTCCGTCTCCAAAAAGGCGGGACGATGAGACGCAAGGATTAGGTTATACGTTATTACCGGGTGTAAATTGTGATAATGCGCCGCGATTGCGACGCGAATTCCGAGTGTCGGGTGTCGCTGTGGGAAACGAGAACCTTTTTGTTTTGCGCGGTAGGTACGGAGCCGTTTTGTAAAACTATATTTACGATAATGTTATCTCGCGCGCCGTATTACATTACGTAGGCACGCCGCGGGGCTTCGTGATTAATGATTAACTCGGAACCTCTGCCCCGAGAATAAAAAGAAAACAATTCTAAGAAAACGCATCGCGTATAATGCGTATAGTTCGATCCGACACGACATAATGAAGCCGTTTACAACGCCATCTATCTCCGGATCCGCAAATCATTATTGTCAATTGTGAGTCTATAAATCGGTGCTTGTTTATGGCCAGTCCGAATTTCGAATTAAGATTTCAAGGCGCGGTATGCGCGCGCAAAAAGCTCGGGTTGACAACTTGAGAAATGTCACGAGTTTTTGAGGTTACTTTTGGCGGGAATGCCATTCTAATCAAAATAGTTTACGCGTCGGTCGTAGCTGGGATTAGGATCGTTTTGTTTTCGACTCTCGATCGTGGGAACGTATTGTTTTTCTTACGATAAACATCTTTTAGGAATAGCTCCATTCAACCGCACTCGCGTGTGATAGATAACGATCGTTTTTATTCTCTTTCTAAAGTCATATCGCCTGAGTGGAAAAAAACTTTAAATTTGATTGAGTAAACCGACACAACGGATACCATTGAATAGGTCAATTTAAAAAAATAATGTTCAATAGATTGTTTAAATACATTCATACCTACTTAACTCTTGTAGTTGTCTCTTGTAGTAACACAAATGTCCAATAACTTTATTAAAACAACCCTTGTAGAGGCATTATAAGTAACATAAATAATAGAAAATGAATTCATTTTTCGTTTAACATCTAGTCTATTTGAGTCTACGTTTAGTACACAGGCTACAGAAACAAGACTATTTCTGTATGCGTCTAAACAGGATCCTTTCGAAAAAGGAACGCGGCATTCGAGGCGGGAAAACAAAGCGTCGATCAAGCCTGTTTGTTCTCTCTCACATAAATCAGTCGCTTGTGAGCAGGACAGGTGCACAGACGCGGACACCAGTCGATTTTATAAATGGGCGGAGCGAACGTACCGAGACGTACGAGCGGAATAGAATGAACTGTTGCAAACTGCACGCCAGAATGGGACGGAAGACCAACTTTTTTTTTTCAGGAAAAGCTAAGGAAGGGAAATCTTGAGAAAAAAGTGATTAGCCGTTCCGTAATACGACCGTTATGGAGTTATTTTACGGGGAATAGTAATTGATGTGAGAGTTTAAAATTAAACGGACATTTTGTGTTATATTTTTAGAGTTCAATAAAGATACATATTGTGTAAGTTCCGTTTAGGAATTACGAGTTTGTGAACTCTTTTGTATGGTAGTTAAAATTAATTAATTTTATTGATACTTGTTACCTATCATATGTTACATGAATGTAACAATTAAAACAGTAAAGTGAAAATACTTGTCATGATTACAACATATTTATTATCCTCATTTTGAGAAAATGAGGATAAGCATGACTTGTATTTTCAACTTACAACTTTACCTATAGAGAAAGTTTTTGTCAATTATAGCTTAACATGTAGGACATAAATCGTATGCCGGTAACGGTTTAAACGTTAATTATTGTCATTCTTAGACAAGTATTTTAACAATCCTCAACGCTGTTACAGTACCTATACCTAGGTAAATGTAAAATGTTGTGCATTTGTGTCGATGTTTCCTACTGTTTTAAGCAAAATCTACGGAAGAAATCTACATGAAATTCGGTACTTGTACAAACTAGAAACACACATAGAATACGCACTTTTTATCCCAAGAAAATAACAATATCGGAACACTAAATAAACGAGTGCAGCTGCGGATCGCTTCTAGTATTTCCATGAAATCAATTAAGAAACATGCTAAGTCTATCTAGGTAATCTAGATCGCCGCCGGCAACGGGGCTGGGCGCAAACTACCGGTGGTTAGGGCTGCAGAGTTACCTCCTGGTGATGCGTGCTGTGTCGAGGATGACTGGTGCATCGTGCGTCTAACTAATATGGGAGTAGGTGTGGGTCCAACTCCCACAAGACCAATCGTAGGCAGGTATCTCAGGAACTAAAATCTACTAAACTTATTAATCTTACTAATACCTATTACGAGTAGGTACTTATAAAAAAATGCGAAAGTTGCGATTCGATTTTTGAATGTTTATTGTTTAATGACGTTGGAACGGCTCAACAGATTACGTTGAAATTTGCAACATAGTAAGTCTATAATCTGAAATAGCACATAGCTTTAAGGATTTATTTATGACAGCTACGGGAACGGGAATCTGTAAAACCGTGGCCCACTGTTTAATATACTTAAGTTTCTCTCCCTGTCTATTCTTTGTAAGTTTTTTATTTTACGTTTGTTTTTTTTTTTCATTTTAGTTACATGACAAAAAAATATCTGAGCGATAAAGCCACCCGTGGTGTTGGTTCATAAGTGTCTGGAACATTTCTGTGAGTCTATCATAATAATGAATTTTCTATCTAAAATCTTAGCTCAATTACAATCCAAGATGGCGCATTATTCTATAGCAAAAGAAACTGTCACTTTAAACAGTACCTAAACATCGTAACATGACTTCTATTTTCAAATTAAAATAATTAGATATACATGACCACATGGGCCATTAGATCCACCACAGAATCACGTGTACATTACCAACAATGGGTATAATTTACAATTTATTATACAATTTTACAATTATCTCCAATTATCCGTAGGTACGGGACAATGCGCGGGCGCAGTAGGATCGAAACGGAACAAATTGCGTAATGGAACAATTTACGTATCACGGAACGTGGCTTGACTGACAGTTCCGTGACTGGCGACCACGCCACCGCTCTGCTCTAGCGGGGAAATAGTTGAACTGAGCTGTATTTATGTCGCAGTCAACTAGTTTAAAGGCTTATTACACTTTTCTAAATTTAGACTACTGAATTTAGTGAAATGTAATACCATTCAGTAAGCTAGCATTAGTAGTGGTAGGACTCTTGGCAGAAGTACCCTAGTAAGTTCAGCCTGGGGAAGTACCACACCTTTGCCAGTTATTCTACCGCCGAGCAGTAATGTGCAAACATTACTGTGTTCCGGTTTGAACGGCAATGTTTTCAGATAAATTACAGGGCTTAGAGATATAATATCTTAGATCTCTGGCTGACGAGCGCAAAGCAGTACTAGGTAATGATTTAGATTCTTCATGTAGTCGCTACTGAATTCAGTGATGTATAATAGCATTCAGTATGCTAGCATACTACATTCAGAAGCGAGGATTGCTTGCTAGCTTCCTTCTGAATTCAGTTGACTAATCTTGCTTCCGTTTCTGAATTCAGCCACTAAATTTTTTCAAGTGTAATAAGCTTTTTAGTCAGCTTTTCTGTCAACAGCCTAGCCTCTTTACTAAACCGTGCCGTTTGACTAGTGGCCTCAATGATATTCAGCTGGTTGATGAAACAGCTAGGCAAATAACTTGGATCGTTGTTCGATCGTCATTTAATTAGGTGCTTGCCTAACCTGTTCATTTCAATTTAGTTCAACTTTCTGCTACCTAGTGCCGAAACTCCCCAAACTGCCAAAAAGTCGGGAAAATGTAAATATGTAAAAATGTTTTTTTTTTCAAAATTTGATTTGTCTAACCTAGCTTCAATTTAAAATATTATACCTACCCTACATGTATAAAGAATTTCTCATGTAAGATGTTTCATATGTTTTATTTCTGTCTCATGTTCACCCTTTACTAAGGAAAGCCTAACCATTACCATCCAGTTTATTAATAATTTAATTTAAACGATATATAATTTAAACGATACGTCTGAATATTATTCGTGTTAAAAAGGACTGTTTAGGAAACAAGCTAGACTGTTAATTGAACGTCTGATTAAGTTAGTTAGCTGCGACATTTATACAACCATTATGGAATAGCTACAGTGCTGCCGCTGGCTCCATTGACTTTGTAGACAAACGCGTTATTAGAAAAGTAGATTTCGTGTAGGTACTTATGTATGTGGGTTAATGGATTAGCATGATATTGGAATATGCCACGGTTTTGTCTTTAATTCCCAAAGGCCCTAGAAACGATAACTGATAAAAAAGCTTAGACAATTTTACACTCCGAGCTTAACTAATATTTACTTACAACCAGGCCTTTTTGTGCCAATTCTTTTTTGGGGGCACGCTAAGTCTCGAGAGTTGTTATAGACTTACCTATAATTTCTAGGGGAAAACAGTGTGCCACCGGCACGTCTTTAGGGACACTGTGTGCCCCTGCGTCACCCACAAAAAATATTGGCAGCCACAGGAACTGCCGATAGAAGGGAAAACTTATAACTCAGAATTTGATAGCTCACTTTGGAAACTACGCGGGTGAAACCGGAAGGCGTGGCCATAACCATGGCTGTCTAGAAAAGCATCAGCATTTCTATATCCTTGTTTATTTCTCATCTCGGGGTCACCCGAAGATTTCTAATCATTCCCGAGCGTGACGCTAGAATTCAATTCACAGCCCACGAAAAATCTAACTGTGGTCCGCCAGATTAAGATATCACTTCAAAAAGCCCTGTTTACAACTTAATGTCTCACGGTTTTACCCGTGTAGTCCATTTCCCAGTATTTTCTTTTATAAAAAAACTAGCATAATGGGCCATTGCGGATCATAATCTGTGTTCCAAATTTCAACCCGCACCGTTCAGGCGTCGTGATTGAGCATCAAACATACAAACTAACAAATTTAAAGGTAACATTAGCAGGATGATACGAATAGTTACGATTGAACGATTTGAAGTAGTTTTAGTTACACGCATTGAAGTAAGCATTTCTTTTATTTCGTAAACATAGGCACGAACCTACAGACACACAAATAAATAAATAACTAGTAAGTTGTTAGTATTGTTTAAGCTTACGAAGGTACACGTATTATAACTTTTATGGTATGTCATGTTAGTAAAGACAAGTTTCATTCAATCTGATTGACATCTGTTATTGTATTTATCAGTATGTTTGACAAATCGCCTCATATATTTACCACCTACGTTCTACGCACTAGTTACTATCTATTACATGAGTGAGAAATTGTTTTAAAAAAAAAAACTTTTTTTATGGTGTACTGTAGATGACGCCATAAAGAGTGATATATCAGAGGCAAATTAACGGCAAAAGTAGTGCATATGAATCCTCAAAAAAGTCTCGCTCTTTTTAGATTTTTTTAAAATAAAGTATATAGATAGGTAAATAATACACTTGCCTACTACAATAACAACGCTATATAGCTATTTATGCTAGGAGAGTCAAAATCACTGCCTAGCGGTCTCCAGAGACACCCAGATATAGGTATAAGATGAGTTAAACCGGAACACAGTATTATTTGCTACAAAAAAACACTTAATTCTAAACAACAACGAACACATAACAACAAAATGTGAACTCTATTACAACAAATTAATCGAATTTATCGATACATGTCGAGAAACAAAACAACTGCTACAATTATACCGAATCAATGTTCTATGAGCAGCACTAGTCATTCCGTGATTACGTTTCATAATAAGAACCAATTTAAAAATAAATCATTTCCCCCTAATTTTGCCGGGAATTCGCAGCACACGCGTTATTGCCAATTATTATCCGCAATTTTATATAACGCCTAATCACGCCGTAATAGCCGTATCAAGTGAAAATTATACCTTCGACACGATATTAAATTATTGTTTTGCAACTTTGAAGCGAAAACGGCATGTGCATGTCGCCACATGATTAGTATCTCGAAAATTGCAATGGGAGGTCGCCATCTGCAAAATGTTGGCGGGAAATCGCGTTTTTTATAATGCCTACCTAGTTCTTATTTTTAAATTGGCCAGTTTAGCGGCCAGTGACCCCGTGTTCGGAGAAGTTTCGTTTTAGAATCGATTGATTTTATGTTTTTTTGTAGAATATTATGGAATTTACGATACAGCTTGCGTGTCTCGCTGAAATTTAGATTAATATAAAAAAATATAAAATTATGTGTAAATATTTTATTTCGTAATTTAGTTCCGCTACTCGCTTCCAGAGGCGCTAGTGGTACCTATGATTCAACATCTCACGATTTTTTACTCTGTTACAGGTAAGTGAAATGCTTCAGGAGTGGAAAATTTCAAGGTATTTTTGTATAAATTAGAAACCAAAATTTACGAAAAATAAATTTAGGTAGGTACTGTTATTGTCAAACCTATTTCGGCGTGTTGTCATTGAATTAATTTATTCTATACCTTTATCCATTTAATTTGTTACTAGTGTTTTTATAGCCAGCAGAAGTGCCTATATATAATTTATGTATGAAGTGTAGTACCTACGACCGACGGTTTCGAATCGAACTCTCCGCGATAACATCTCGACATATGAGATCGCATTTGTCTTACTGTTTGTTTGGTGTAATCTGTCCGAGTATTATCCGTTCATTTATTTATTCCTTACTATTCCGTACATTTCTTGTGGGGTATTATGATGTATGGTAGATTTATATGGCCACCCTGTTGAGATCATAAAATCAATCAAAATGGCGGAAGCTGTCAAGAAGAATCTGAAATATTTTTATCTGTACGCAATTCATGGCTTTAAATGGGTGAATTAACATTTAAAAGAAGACTACATCTAACTATAATTTATTGTCATAGGTATATTTTAATTTGCGAGTTCAACTCAAATTTTATTAAATTACTTACAATATAATAAAAAGCAGAAACAAATTATGGAAAAGTTTCGCCGTTTCAACACGTTAAAACATTTATCCTAAGAGTTTCCTAATTTAAAATTCCCAAATTACAAATATTCGTTAAATACGGTTCGAAATTTTAAAATTCGATTAATCCGTTGTTCATCGGTAATAGGGATAGGTAGCTACTACTCAAGTAGTTTTAATTTTTTTATTAACATGTATTATTATACATGTTAATAAAAAAATAAAAAATTAAAAAAATTATTAAGTTTAGGTACCTACTTAAAACAAATGGCAATACTAAAATACTATCTTCTTTCACCGTCAGACGAGTCGTAGGAGTGTCTCTCACTGCTTGTCGAAAAAAACTGTCTGTATAAGTACATAGGTAGGTACTTAAGTACTACTTATGTTAGGATCACTATAAAATAACTTAATTTTCTTATTTCATTGCAAGCAAAGGCATCATGGCATCATGTAGCCAAGAAAAATAAAACACAATTTGATTACCCGCACCATACCGACCTCATGCTGTGAACCTCCTTAGCTCATTTTATACATACAAAATTAAAAAAAATATTAATTGACTTTTAAAAGCGGTCTTAATAGCGCACGACAATAAAATCTGGAACTAAAATGGTATCATTTAAATAAAATTTACGATAACAACTTAGAGCTATGTATCTTAAAACCGGACTAAGAATAGAATGAAACTCATTTCGTAATTTACTAGCGGCCCGTCCTGGCTTCGCTCGTGGACACAGTGATTAAAATAAAGCATTTTGTGACGAGATATCGACAAATAAAATGCCTTTCTAGTGCCATATTGGAATAGTCACAATTTTATAATGTCGTGATAGTTGTAGTGAATAATTAATGATGTGCTTGTTATACAAGAGATTGTTTTTATTACATCGTAATTAATTGTTTTTGTCGCCGATTTAAGAAATCTTATTTACACTTTGAGTAGGTAGGTTATTAACCAGTACCCACCTAGGTGATTGGAGATTCCGTAGAGATACTTACAGTAAGCAAGAGCTATAGATCTGCTATGATTTTATGCAGGATTAGATGTTTTTTCCGACACCAAACGTCTTCAAATCGAAAGTGAATAGATTTCTTCTCGGTTAGCCCGCTCCATCCTAAACCGCATCGTTTGCATCAAGTAAAATGGCAGTCAATTAAAAAGTGAAAAAAAAAATTGTTAGTGAAAAATTAAATGAAATCGGTCCAGTAGTTTTTGAGTTACAAACAAAAATACAAACAGTCTCGCGTATAATATCGGTATAGATATGGGTTTATCTTTAAGTTATTCTAATTACCTTCGTTGATGAGTTTTCTTTAATACATCGAGAGATAATAGTTTGAATTTTTTGAATGGAATCGTTCATTCATACCGTTCATTTGCATATTGATCGATTTATGTTCGGTTTTGATGTTTTAGCGAACTATTCTTGCTTGGAATTAGAAAATAATTGTCTTTTTTAGTTAATCTGTTTTTATAGTTTAGTTTGCTATAAAAAATATAAATAGTAAAATTATAGTTGAGGAAACAAATAATTGTACTTATTTTGATTTATTATTCTATTTGTAGAGTAATATTTTCGATAACTTTTATATTTTGTCATAACTCATGGTTAAAAATCGGAAAAATACCCACAGACACTTCGTAAACGAACACTTAACAGTAAATAAAAACATAGATAGGCGCCAAAGCAATAATTCTAGGCCATAAATAATTAGTTATTAATTTCGAAACAAATCGATACTCGTTAATTTTAGAGCGCAATAAAAAAACATTGAAATGATGGCAATAAAATAATCATAATCCAATTTAAATTGCTACTACAAATAGGACCATACTAGTTTTTACGACAATTGCCTTTTAAGTAAAAATACGACCAACTTGATAACTTTTATACTCTAGCAACACTTACTTACACGTCGTTAAAACCAACAAAGTAACTAAAATACATTTGGATAAATGAAGGAACTAAACGAAATCTAGAAGATTTATTCTTGTATTTCTTATTTATTCTTCAAGAACTACGATGGTGACGCTACGAGAAATATGTAATTAAGATTGTGTCAGTACTACCAAACCTAGAAGGTACGTTGGTCGCACGGTAAACTGATAATCGGTACGGGCCCCGGTCGTATGACATTTGATTCCCGTGATTTGAATTTACGGGTCTACCTTGAGGTCAACTTTTTTAGTTTATTTTCACTGGATTTAATCCCTCTTTAAAGCTTAAATTTCTGATGTGATCTCGGATGCATACCGTACATATTTGATGTCCGTTCTTTTTGACCTTTTTTCTGTGGGAGTTATAAATTCGGCTGTACGGGTGCTGGTTTAAATAACTTGGGAACTTGGTGTGAATTAGGAGGGAGTGAATTACGGGTTTTCGATCGGTTTTCTTTTCGATTCTGGAGATATCTATTCTTATGGGTAGAATAGATATCTCCAGAGGAACTTGGTGCGGTAGGCAAGACGTTAACTGATGTAGGTATTTTTATAAAAATATAAAAACTTGGTAAGTCTATATAAGTATAGGTAAAGAAAAGAATATTAAATGACAGTGTAGAGAAATAATTAACTTTGATAAAGCTTCTTGGTGGTGGATATTCTGGAAATGTTAAACCTGCGTAATTGTTTGTAAGTTTAAAGGCTGCATTTTTGTGAGTTGTCCATAAATATCATCATCATATCCAGTTTATTCAGACACTTCCAACGTAACGTAACTTGCAAAACAACGGGATCGGGAATTCTAATATTTCTGCATATTTTAAATAGTATAGAGTTATAGAGTAATGGGACGAGCAAGACATGTGCCTAATAGTAAGCAACACTTACATATATTCTGCCAGTAACCGCAGAGTGATGATAATGTCGATTTTCATTCTTTCTCGCTAGACGCTATTCGTGGTGAGGGTAGTTCATGCGTCCCTGGTACATACAGTGGGCGAACAAAGCCGGCAGTCAGCGCACGCGTCACGTGACGTCACAGCCCTGCGCTATCCTCCAACAATGCGTGAAATGCCCTGACAAACGATGACAGCCGGCCGCCGCCGCCGCCGCGCCGACCTCCTGCGATTTATGATATCCTATTACGAGATTTAATGACACTAAACGTCAGCCAGCACTGTTTGCCTCGTCCGTCATACGCGTCTGCTTCCTTCCGAACCAAAACCGTCTAGAATACAGGAGACCGAAGCCCCGACTCAAAAATTACCATATTTTGAATAAACAGCCAAAGTAAACAGTCGACAATCTTCCCGTTGTCAGGTCCGAACTCGAAGCGCCAAATATTTACCAGAGTCTCATAAATTCAGGCGCCCCGTCCCTGGATAACACACATAATGCGCCGCGCACGGATCGGTAAACATATTGTAATGGAAAACGCTATTGTTTACACTTTATGATGTCCTGGTACTGAGACTGATGTGCTGATTCTGCACCCAATCGAAGCTCAGCTGCAATTTGAAATTAAATCTAATCCTATTAGTAATTATTGTTAAAGTAATAGTTATTAAATAAATCCGTCCCATAACGGTCGTCTTAGGCGATAATGTTGCCATGAGTTACGTCGTCTTATTAAAGCCCGAAAGGTCGTCCCGGTGCGTAACTTCGCCTAATCCCGACCTGCCGCTAAAATATTCGAAATCCGTCAAAACCGTAAATCGCGCCGCCTTTGTATGTGGGCCGGGTCGTATTTACGAGCAGAGAGCTGCAGATAGCCCGAATTAAACTTGAATTTAAAACCATTTTATATTAGCTAAGCTAGCTTAGATCGCGCGGCGGCGCGCGCGTGCGATAAGAGAATTGGCCTGTCAGGCGCCGCATGATATATTTGACCAACATTTCCATACCGCCCCCACGCTCCCTTTCCCCTATTTTCATTTTGTACGTGTCTGCTCTGCCGGGTATCTATAATGTATCCTTTCTGTTTAGGAGTTACATTGAATAAAAAGTACGAAGGTGAGTAGGGACGTTTTACAATTTAATAGGCCGCATTCTGAGCTGTCAAATTTGACACTTGGCGAACTTTGATCTTTTTTTTTCTGGTAGTGTTGCCAGTCGGGTGGGCGTTTTTATTTCGGCTTGGATAATTAAAAATTTGGCTCGGAGCCTCGTATGAGTTTTGTAGCCAGAGAGCGCGTTTTTACTGCACTGCGTCAACTGATTATTATTCAAGTCGTGGTATAATGAGGGCGTTATTTCACCCTTCAATAATCACGGATATCCTCGAGATGTAATTTCTGTGGAAATGGTAGCGAGATTTTATGAAAGCTGCGCGGAGTGGTAGCCAAGTCGTGACGTGTTGCGTTACATAAATCATCGCGGTAAAACTATTTCCTCTGAGATGCTTAGTTCTTTTATTTTGTATTTCACTCAGTGGGTACGTTTCATCTCATTACTTAATACCTAAGACTGTGGGTACCCAGTAATCTCTGAGACGACGTAATTAGTAATATAGACTGACATCGCCTAAAATAATAAATAGTTTTTTTTATTTAAAATCGTTTTACGTTTTAGCTTGTATGATGTAGCCAAATATTGCAGACTTCATATTGCTGCTTGATGATGATGATTGAATAACTGGTAAACGTCACTTCCCTAGGCAGACTCTGCAAAGAGTCCAACCACTTGCGATCAACGCTAAGAAGAAAAGGTTAAAAATAAAAAATATTATTGTTCCATAAGGATTAATTGTTGATTGTTAAAACTTCTTTTGGCGCATCACAGACAGAGTGTTCGTGAGCTGCGAGTTGACTTCAAGCATCATGCTCGGGAATGAAAGAATTCTTCGGGTAAACTCGGTTTCACCCGCGTAGTTTCCGAAGTGAGCTATAAAATTTTGAGCTACAAGTTTTCACTTCTATCAGCAGTTCCTATGACTGCCAATTTTTTTCAATTTATTGTGTGTTCCTATTAATTCTACTCATTCTATAAGTGTCAAAGTTTGGATGTTTGCACGCTTGTTGCTCAGTCGCGTCGTAACAACTGAATTGGTGGAAATACCTGAAACATATTGAAATTATAGTCTGGAATAACACACATCCTATTTTTATACCGAGAATTATCGGAAAAGGGAGTAAAACCGAAGGGTCTAAGTAGTATTTTTCTAAATTCTATAACCAAGAAGTCGCGAGTAAGTACTAGTAAAGCAAAAGTTTCGTTTCGATTCACATGCAAAACCGTGAAATCTTTAAAATCGATCAGCGTCCTTAAATTTATTCCTATTGAAGTTTTCCGGAAAATCCTTTTTCCATCGACGCCTTATCCGGGGTGGTATAAATCAGGCCTTTGTGTCCGGGGCTAATGTACGGGGAATATGGCTCGCTCGTTACACCGACGCCGCCGCATTGTTCCTCCGGGGGCTTGACAGTTTTTGACGGGTTCATTTTCTCGCTTTGAAATACTTACTTCGATAAATATTCAATTTTGAGGATTTTTTTTGTCTCCCGTGCTTACTGACTAGAGACGTTACAGTCCGCAAAAAAACATCAGGGTTAGCTTGTTTTTTTTTTATTTAGACAACATTAAAAAATAAAATGTCAGTCATAGGGGCTACCGATAGAATTAAAAACTTATAACTTAGAGTTTTAGTGTTAATCAGCGCTACAGTACTTCCCCCGTATAGCAACAGTTTAACTTTATATTTTTACGCATGTTATTGGCGGGAACTCACAAGATCTCACCCATCCAAAAAGACGTGTAACGCAATCGGAAAAATTGTGCATTTCCCAGATCAAAAAGTGGTCAATATAGCGAAATAACCTTAATGCTAGCTTTTTATAAAATAAATAGCTTTTCAGCAACAGCTTTTCCTTAAATAATTCGAAGTTTAAGAGGTTGACGCTCTATGTGATTGAGTAGATCTAACTTTGTGGCATCGGCTAGGTAATCATCGAAACCATTGCACCAGTAGGTGTTAAGTAAATCTTATTTTTTTTAAGTACAGTTCTTCAGATATCGGTTCATTTTCTTATTGTTAAATCTGGGCAAAGTTGAAACTGCACGGTGATTTTCAAATTTATAGGTTTAACGCTAATTGATAGTAAATACCCAAAACTTCATCCACATACGTTACCTAATTCCACATATTACAATCTAATGAAACCTTCTTGGTACATACAAACCAGATAATGATATTTACTAATACCGATAATATTACACGGCGTATTTGAAAATGTCAGTTGCATTTCTCGACAGCGAGCAAATATGAAACTAGTCACCATCCCACTTGCTCACATCTACCAGCTTAAATGTGTAAACAAAATTTTACTCAAAACTCTATCACAGTTTACCAGGGAGACCGATAGTGGCTCTTCCATCTGATAGTGGAGATAAATCTCGATAGGTAGCAACATTGATCGTTAGCAACAGAGTGGTAACAGCGGAGTTGCCATTTTACATTACCTAAAGTACCTAAAGTTAACAGAACGGAGCATTTCTGCCAACATAACAAAGTAACAAAGCAGTTGGCCACCGGCCAGAAAAGTGACGCGACCCCTCGCTAGATGTCGCTAGATATAGATATCTACTTAGGGAAGAAAAACTATAGAAATATTGTCTATTGCTGTCAAGGAGAACAATGTGTGTGAAGGCATTTTTTTATTGTATTTGTAACAAGAAATTTTAGTTTAAAAAAAAAATTACACAGTTTTCTTGAGCTCTCTTTTAACTAGATTTTATGATATGAAAGCTAATCGGGCCTTAAAATATACTGAGTTAGTATATAAGTTCAATGTAAATATTGTACGGCTATCCAAACGTCACTTTTTATGAAATCAAGTGTGAGAAAAAGCGATTTCTCAAATATCTTTCACTAAAATAAATGTTTAAAAAAAGTAATTAAAATATATGTATAAATTTACAAACGTATGTGATGCTTTTGTACGATCTGCGCACATGTCGGTATCTAAAATACACTTCATTTTAGATTAATTTATTTCTTTGAAACAGACTTGAAAGCTTGCGTAGTAAATTTTATATTAAAATTGTTTAATCTGTTTTAATCTATCTACTTTCAAAATTTGATATTATTCGGAGCCCTGTCTTTAGTTCATCAGAACCTTTGATTTTATCATAAATTATGAAATTAGACCTGATTTAGACCAACAAATTTTCAGAAAAAAAATGTGAATAATAATCTTGTTCCTAAGAATTTCAGTTAGAGTTTGTGTTTAAGTATCAGCTATAATTAGATAACATCTAAATGTTCGTCAGATTTCTCAACCACTCAACATCAAATAAGGTAACTCCCAGTAATGTAATCGAATGCTGCTAACTCCCATTCATACTTACCAGCTATTCCGCGTCGTGTAAATCCACTAGTTATATATTTCTAGATTGGCACATGGCGAGACAAACGATTCGGGTTTCCCAGTTCAGAGTCAAATACATCTGTCACTTTCTAACACGCAGGCATCACTCAGAGAGCGAGTGAAATATCGCATCGGTCGGATGTCCACAGCAGTTTTCGGCTTTTCGGTTTCGCAAACAAAGGAATTAGAGCGCGCGCAACTCCACGCCAATTTATGAACGGTCGCATTGACCAAATTTCTTTTTTCTTTTTTTTTCCTCTCTCATGTTTGCCCCGGAAAGAAGGAAAACGTTTTGATGTTATTCGCTTCGTATGTAGTTATTGCGACGAGCTACGGCCGTATTATGTAATGATACGAACTGTGTGTTTCACTCGACGCTGGAACGAATGTTTACAATTGAATACATTTCACTGGCGCATAAATTACCCAACAGAGTTTGCAGTAAATCAACCAACATTCAACGAAATAGAATAAAAATAGTACGTGCGTACAAATAGACGCGAAAAGTTCCGAAACCAATCCGGATTGCACAATTTATTTTAATGTTTTTTTGTCAGCCAGATCAGATTGTAGAGTCTATTAAAACTTCGTAGTCCTACCTTTAAATTCAAACTCCTAAGCCATCTGATAAACTTGAAGAAAAAAAAAAGAAAAAAGTTTAACGGAGTGACTTTATCTATGCCCCGTTAATACTCCAATAAAAAAAATAAAACTTGACGCGTCGTCTTTCCGGCCAGACATTTTGACGTTATCTCTATTTCACATTTTATTTGGTTGGCATTTTTGAACTTTGTTTTTATTGTAAATGTTTTGTAAATGGAATGGTGAATGATTATATTGATTCGCGCCATTAATTCTGCGTGTATCGGATGCGAATGACATCTATCTCTTGAAATCGGTGCCCACGCATAGTTCTTAGTTTCACTAGAAAGTACGAGTGCCGTGCCCTTATCGAATAATTAATCTAAAAAGTAACATCTGTTTCTTACGCAAGGTAGAAGAGAACACCTGAACCAATTACTACGAAATGTTTTCGTATTTGCGAGTACTAATATCGATTTACTTAGCCACCTACGTTTCATCTTTATTTGATGTTATTGTACGTGACCTACTTTATTTATACTAACTCTATACTTAATCGATTGAAGAAAAATTATTAATAAAAAAACTTCGATTACGTAAATATGTACCTTTCTTATTACGTGGATAATTTTATTATTATGTATATATTTAAAGAACAACACAACATGAGCCACATAACAATATTTTATTATTTACATTTTTTATTGTTTATTGTGACGTCTACATGACATTTCCCGCATGCTTTCCCCGACTTTTCCAACGACAAGATGGCGTTCTAACATTGACAGATGTCAGTTTTTGACAAGGCTTACGCATCACCAACACTTTCCACTTTCTTCAATTGTTTCGAGCCGAGGCGTTGGCTCTACAATGGCCAATCGGTCACGCTGTCCAATTGAAAAAGATATTATTATCATTATGATACGATCACAGTGATGGCGCTCTGTAATGATACGTATTACTGACACAAAAAGATAATGAGTTTGAAACGCGGCCATGACTGATTCTAGCGGCAATTGACGAGACAATTTTGTTGCTTTGCGTGACAGATGGATAATGTAAACATAATAACAGTTTTGTGTTTTGATACCTTGTACCTACCCACTAATTTCAGCTAACACTCACGTTAGAAATCCCAAATATAATAAATAAATCATAAAATATATTAAAATATATATATATAAAGATAAACATTAACGCCACCTTTGGTGCAATTGATAAAAACCTTTAAAATCCTTTGTGAAAACATCTAATTCCGTAAACTAGCTTCAGGCAAAGCTTTCTAAAACGACCAAACCTTAGTTGCATTGGTAAATACTCAAATACGTGGATAGTTTTCCAAAATTTTATTCGCTACATTGCTATGAGCACCACATCTCGTTTAAATAAACAATCGCTAACGTATACCTATATTTTTATTTATCAATAAACTCCCGTTCCGTAGCAAAAGTTCGCAAGAGCATGACACGGGATGAATATTTTTGCTGAACGAACGGACACTGACCGATAAATACAATGCGTGTAACGGAACAACCGGATGTGACCGCCGCGTCTTCCTGTCACAATTAATTTCCGGGCGCGTTGAAATTGGCGCGAAAACTGTCGCGAGGGCTCGCGGGGGGAGGGGGGGGGGGGTGTCACCGCGGCGGGAATTTTAATTACGCACTCGTATACCGAATACCAATGTCGTCTTGTTTAAATTAAATATAAATTATTCTCTCCTAGGCCCCGCTGCTCGCCTGGTATTGCGAATTGCGCAACGTTGAATAAACAACCGTTGGCTTTTAATTAGTTAGATTTTCTGGTGTTACTCCGCTAGAGCTCCCGGGAATGTTTTCTGAGGAGACGGGACGATTTGTGCGACTGGAAAACTCGGAATATTTGCTTTCACCAGTAACTGTCACGATTCTTACCTATTTCTTGGCGTCTTGCTCTAATTTCGAAATCTTTGAAGTCTTGAGAAATGACTGTCATTTTTGTGAAGGAAGCCTATGTTAGTTGACCTCAGATGGCCTCTACTGTCTACAGAACTTTTGGCCAGCGCATAATTCGCATTCTGCAAGAAATCCTAAAAGTATTTTTACAAAAATCCTCGATCAAATGCAAAATCTATTTAGTTAGGCGTTAGAGCTCCTAGACATGCATGTGTAGCGATGTATATTTTCTCCTCACGAGACGCCGCAATGCGAAAATTTCATATCTAAAACTGCAGCTTAGTTCCAAAAAGTTAAAAAAAGTGCATTAAACTTTACCCTATACAGAGCCTCGCAAACGATAGTCCAAGCTCTCTTCTAAATATGACAGAAGAGCATCATCAAAACTAGTTTAAATTTCGCAATAAAACTCCACAAAACAAACTCAAAACGTAATTAGACAGAGAACTCCAGACGGGTGCACTTCTTACGGCATTTAACAAACTTTGATAAAAAGATTAAGTATGACAGTTTGAAATATAGCCCGCGGTAGGAAAAAAAATAACAGTGCAAAAGTTTCGCCCGCTCCATTGTTGCCAACTACGCGAGTTAATTTCGTAGGAAAGAAACAGAGGGAGCAGGTGTGCAGCGAGCGCTCGTATTAATTTGAGTCCTTCTAATACCTCCGTATGACTGCGTTACAAACAGGCGGTTCTGAATTTATAACCGAAGTTGTGCGAGCTCTGGATTTGCTGTGATGCGCCGGATTATGATATCCCGTGTTTGTACACACGCGGCTGACGTCGCGAAATACGCCACTGTATATGCAGTTTGCTTATGTAAAAGGGTCTTGAAATAAATATTTTTGGGCATGTCTCACACAAGACTTCAGCTTCAAACTAAGAAAAGTTTGTTTTATGGGAACCTGCTGCTATAAATCTTATATGATTGTAAGTATGCTATAACTTATGAAGCATAGAAACTCCCAGACAGAACAAACATAAAATATTTTCATGATAAAAGGCTTTTTCGGAACGCTGCATTAGCAAATCAAAATGCAATCAAAAAAGAAAACCTTTGTCAGAAAGTAAACAGTATGTATCAAAAAAAAGACAAGCGCTTCTCAAGAGTACATGAGTGAAAGGAATTCGAAGCAATAGCAGTTAATCGACGATTTTATGGTCGAGTATGCAGATCCACGGACCAATTGGTACTCACACGGTGTAAGTGCGACCAGCCAGACAGACAGACAGTTCGATATGACTATTAAACTGCGTCCGTGCGTTTGTGACACGCACCCATCACGTTTCGTTTCAAGCAAAGCTCGCTGTAATTGTAAATTATTGCGCTCACGACCGAAGCTCGCCGACGATACCCATTAACATAATTGCTTAAAAAGCAACGCAAGTAAAACATCTAGTCGAGATCCCAGTAAAGATAATTTTCGGTAATTATAACATGACTGTATTTGCATAGTGATGCGTTGGCCGCGTGACATTTCACCGCATCGCCATTTTGGATTTTTATCTCGTCGATTCGTAGAAGAAAAAAAAATCGGGGTGACCATTAACTACGATAGTACTTTTTTTATTTTAAATTGGTCTTGTTATTCCGGTTTTTTAACGAAGAGTTTTTATTAAAATCTTGAAACGAGCTAAATGTGCACCTTGATGCGTCGAAACGATTGTAATTATCATTTCAGATGTAGTAACTTTTCGTTTATTGCTTGTACTACACAGCGTTTCAATGTAATAAAAGTCTATTTTAATTGGACCATTTTCATTTTATCGTCTTATTAATAAGCTCAGTAATGATCATTTAAATATAATGCATTAATTTATGGGCGAGCAACAGACTGTATCAAAATAGATGAATAATTTTGTAATGACATTAATAAACTGTTATATTTTGGGAGGTCCGGGAAAAAATGAAAGCATTGTCTAAGAATTATATTATAAAATTAGTAAAGCAAGCGAGTGTATAAGATCATTAAACATACAAATGTTACTTAGTCACTTAAAATAAATGTATTTATTAATTTGACTAACTTTAGACAAGAAAACATGGAACTAGTACCTAATAGTTTTTATTACATAAGAGATGTAGGAGTATGATACTGTAATAAATTAATCCCAGATATATATTATTATATTTTTGAAATATAGTAGAAAATAGTTCATAATTTTAATAAATTACGACGTATTTTCAAATTAAAATGTATAATCTAAAAAGAAACGCTGTTTCCTGTTTATTTTTCGACAGGTTAAAATTAATTTAATGCGTGGTAAAAAAAGAGACGCGTTTATTTTTTTCTCAAAACGAAATACCGGTAGATATGCGAACTGAATCATCACGTATTTTTCAAGGATCACTTCAGACTCCAGTGACATTGACATTCATTTGACACGTAGCTTTTTTTTAAATCAAAGACGCGGTGGCGTGAAAGCTTCATCCCCACACAGTGAGATAAAGCAGGCGTAACCATAGAGATTACAAGTTAACTTTTCCGATCACAACACCATAGACAAAGGCTTAAATTATACACGGGTGGGTGCAGACGGATCTACCCTTTGACAATCGGGGATGGGGTGACGAATTGCTGCTTGCCTGTTGTTGTTTATCTACCAATGAATATTTTAAGAGGAGATGCTTGGGACATGAATTTATTACGCTTGTCTTTGATTCAGGCTTGTTTACAGATTCAGATTAAAATTTGAATTTAGTAAGATTAGAAAAAGAAACGGAGTCATAGAGTATAGAGTGTTGACTTTCAAGATGTCTGCCCTTTCGCGATTCTCAACGAATAGTAGTATTGTCTGACCTGAATAGTAACTGCATAAAAAAAATATGTTTATCTATATTTATATCGACTGACCTCGTGGCTTAGTGGGTAGTAACTCTGCCTGCGAAGCCGAGGGTCGTGGGTTCGATTCCTATCCAGTGCAAATATTTGTGTGATGAATTCAAATATTTGTACTGTGTCTGGGTGTTTCTATGTATAATAAGTATGTATTTACAACTATATAAGTAATTACATCAGTTAGCTGGCCGCCACAGTAAAAGCTTTGCTTAGTTTGGGGTCAGTTGGTGTTGTGTGTGAATTGTCCACCAACATTTATTTATTTATAAGGCCACCAATTATTAAGACCTTTACCTACGAGATGGGTTTAAGGTGCGTACGATGAGGTTTGATTCCACTCTCGTATTAAGTACGTTTAGACGGTCTAATTTTGCTTCAGTGGGTTTTCCCGATGGTCACTATCTTGGTGTATTCAAGTCGATAATGAATCAATTTCTTCTTGGTAAACACGCCCCATCGTAGACCGCAATGACGGTTAACATCAGGCGAGATGGCGGTCAAGTTGAAAGCTATTGTTAAACTATACTAGCAGTGCCTGCGGCTTTATCCGAGTAGTTCCCACTCCCGTTATTTTCTCGCGATAAAAAATAACCTTTGTGCTATTCTAGACTATAACTTAACTGTGATCCAAATTTCAAGGCCGACCCGGGGGTCTACCGCCTAACGAAAAACGCTTTGACGCTTTGACATTGCCGTCTCTTTCATTTCAAGCGAGAAGAAAAGAGACAGCAATGTCAAAGCGTCAAAGCGTTTTTCGTTAGGCGGTAGATCCCCGTTCAGCTGTTACGACGTGATTGAGTAACCAGCATACAATCATCCAATATTTGACAATATACTAATATTATAAATCTCAAAATTTGGATATAATATTAGTAGGATATGTTTTATATTATTATCAGCAATATGGCTCCAATAAAACCACCGTTGCTAAGTAAACTGAGCCCTAAAGGGCTAGTTACTGTTATGTGAGGATAACAACAATTAGAAATTAACTCACAAAATTACACAGCAAGAAAAATCTAATTTGTCGCCAGTGAGTTAAAAATTTAAATAGGCTTAAAGTAGATACACAATTATGGCCACTTTGGACGCAGGGCAGAATAAACAGAGGGATGGAATTCCGTCCCGCGCCCACCCCTATATCAACGAATGACGAGAGTTACCTACCAGATTTAACACCTGAGCCGTTTAAAATTAAAAAATTGAGATTTAAAAAATAGGGAGAGTTTGACGTAAACTTTTTTTGATGTGGGTTTTGTTTCGCGGGCATATTTTGAAATTGGAATAGCGGGGCGGGGGAAGTAGTCATTCAGATAGGTTCAACAACTATTTAATACGTATTTTGAAGTCCAGACGTAAAAACGAAGAGGTGTAAATATGACATATCTGTGTATAAATTTGACGTATCTGTGTACATCTGTCTGTGGCATCATAGCACCTAAACGGATGAAACGATTTTGATTTTATTCTTGTGGATAAGTAGAGATGGCTTGGCTACATTGCATCTAAATCAGTAAGCTGCTTCATTAATTATGGTAGAGATTCCTACCACAGTGTAATACTAGATGCAAAATGGGGATTCACTTGGCCTGAAAACTTACGTGGGACCCAAAATCCTACTAACATTATAAACGCAACAGTTTATAAGTATGGATGGATGGATGTTTGTTACTCTTTCACGTAAATGCTACTGAACGGGGGGTCTACCGCCTAACGAAAACGCTTTGACGCTTTGACATTGCTATATCTTTTCTTCTGGCTTGAAATTAAAGAGACGGCAATGTCAAAGCGTCAAAGCGTTTTCTTTAGGCGGTAGGCCGCCGGGTCGGACTGAAATTTGGAATACAGATAGGTTATAGTCTGAAAAATACATAGGCTACTTCTTATCCAAAAAAAATGTGAACGACGGTAATTAAGCGTGTATTCACCTAGAAATAAATGAATGATTTATCTTTTGGCCCTGCAATGTAGAGACATAACGCAGTAATATTCGTACATAAGTGCTCAACGGTAGAATAACTGGCAAATGCGTGATACTAACTGAGGCGGACTCTGCAAAGAGTCCAAATACCTAACACCATAGATAATAACACCTAGATCGATAATAATTGTCAAACAAACGCTTTATTTTAAGTGAGGCAAAAAGGAGATTGATTTCGACGTAAGCAGTATGTACTGAAGTTCGCCAACACACAACTTTAGTGGAGCATGTACAGTGAAGGACCATCATTATCATTATGTTTTTAATTGTCAGAGACGCATGCACTAGCGCTTGACATTGACAACTGATGGTAGTTTCGAACGGAGTGAGCCAATATTTGATATCTTCTTATATATAAAATTCTCGTGTCACAGTGTTTGTTTCCTTACTCCTCCGAAACGGCTTTACTGATTTTAACCAAATTTTATATGCATATTCTGTAGGTATGAGAATCGGCTACTAGCTATTTTTCATACCCCTAAGTGAGAAGGGTGGTTCACTAAGGCAAAACAACGTTTGCGGGGTCAGCTAGTAGATATATAAATATATAATATTTGATTTTGAGATAGATTTGCCTCAGTTTTCTTGCGCGGACCCGGGGGTCTACCGCCTAACGAAAAACGCTTTGACGCTTTGGCCTGTCTCTTTCATTTCAAGCGAGAAGAAAAGAGACAGCAACGTCAAAGCGTTTTTCGTTAGGCGGTAGAGGTGCCGATTTCTAGACGTTATTATTATGCTATGCCTAACACATACGGCACGCTGAAAACCTGATGAGAGATTTAACAGCACATTGGCGTTATGATGTGATATTAATGTAATTATACGAAGTTTTGATCAAAAGTGGCGCTATAAATAATACTTAGAATAGTAATGGTTTAGAACTATTAATTTTTATTGCACTTCATAAAAATCATTATAGGTCGCTAAACCACGCCGCGTAAAAAATAGTGTAAATAGAAATATTTATGGCGTTTAAATAATATAATAAAATAAGATTAAACAATAATTCGACTAATATTATAGGGAAATACGAAAGTTTGGGTGTTTGTATCTTTGTTGCCTAATCACGTTAAAACGCCTGAACAGATCGGGTTAGAATTAAGAATAAGTACACATTTTAGTATGGGAGAACCCATAACCTGCTTTTCATCCCGGGAAAATGACTGGAATGGAAACTACTCGAGTGAAGCCGCGGGCGCTGTTGGTATATAATAAAATAGTATTTACTTGCAGCTCCCCGTGATTTGAACCGCGTAGTTCCCGTTTCCGTAACATTCCCGGGATAAAAAGTAGCCTATGTGTGGACAAATGCATCAATCCTGAACCAGCTGAAGATCAGTACAAGGCTCTCCACCATCTGCACTCAGCGGACTCTTCAATATTTCGGACACGTGGCTAGACGACATGAAATCTAAGAAAAGTTAATAATGGTCGGTCGCGTCGAAGGGAAGAGAGGTAGAGGCAAAGCACCATCCCGGTGGATAGACACCATCAAGGCCTCAGCAAAACATCCAAACTTGCTTACGGATGGCCCAAGACAGGAGTGCCTGGAGGAAAGTGGTTAAGGACGTCGATGGTAGTCACGACCCTCATTAATGAGGATACGATCAAGAAGAATCTTACTGACTATACTCTATCTGTTTTTCAAATTTCCACCTGATCCGTTCATATGTTACGACGCGATTGAGCAACTAACATCCAAACACTGATATTTTCAATGTCAGTAGGATGGAGTTAAAATAACAATTTTCAAAACGAGCACAAGAGATGTGAAACCGCACGCAAACTGAAAACACAACTATCAGATGATCCCATCCGATACCAAATTAAGACAAAGCCGAGACGAACAAAGATCGCCGAAACAATGGCACGAAAAAGGCAAAAACAAAGGCGACCGACCGAAATTTACGTTTAAAAACAACGTAAAATACCTCCGTATCTATCCTATTTAGATATTAATCTAAACGAAAAAGCAAAAGCAATTCAAAATGGGCAACAAGCTAGCAGAAGGGACGCGCGTAATTGGCCATTTATCAAAGGGAAGGGTTAGGGGCTGCCGCCCTGGTAGATACTACGCCCGGTGCTGTGCGCCTGATATCACAGATTTTATAATTGTTACTCTCCTTACTTCTGAAAGCCTAGTACCTGTTCAGCAGGAAGCTACCTACACTCGTGTTCCTGTGGTCCTAGTAACCTATATTTTTAAAGTAAAAACTTCTTTTGGCGCGCCATAGACAGATTTACCTTGGGCTGTGAATTGTATTCTAGCGTCACGCTCGGGAATGATAAGAAATCTTTGTAAGAAGCTCATGCCCACGCCCTCCGGTTTCACCCGGGTAGTTTCCAAAGTTATTTTTGAGTTGTAAATTGTCACTTCTATCGGCAGTTCCTATGACTGCCAATTTTTTGTTTTTACCCATTATTGTTTTATTTTTCACATATATATACATATCCGATTAGTTAATCTAAAATGTATCACTAAGACAATAAGAATAATAAGTTCGGCAAAAACAAAGGTCACTGATAATTACAAACCTTAATTTCGAACTGGCAACACAGAATTAATCTAATAACCAATATAAGCGCAATTTTCGCGGCCCGCCCTATCGCCCTAAGCACACAGGTGGAACTCCATAAACCTTGATTAATCCGGGTATTCTCTGTTTAAAATCCAACATTCCGGGATTTTCGGGATATAATGAAACTTTCTTATCAGAAACGCCTGGTTTTGAGTTACGACGTTTTGTTTAGAATACCTTGCTCGTTGGGTAATTATCATTGGCTGGCAACACTAAGTTTTGTTCCGGTCGCGTACTGAATTCAAAATTTTGCTTTAGAATTTATTACGTAAGTAGTTCAAAAATTTTAAGTTTTATTTAGTATAATGTGTCACATTGTGTTTTTCCAATACAACGTATCTGTATACCCATCTATATAAATTATATAGATGGGAATACAGATACGTTGTATAATATACATCTCATGCACAACTTCGTTTTTCGAACTGTGTTGACTTTTCAAACATTACATTTCTTTCCGTTCTGATCTGTAAAAAAATTGACAGACATGTTTGTGTTTGGCTCCCAAAGGAAGCCTTGAGCACTTGGAATACTTAAACGTGCAAAGTTTCATCAATGATCGAATAAAATTAAAAATTATGCTACCGTATACCAAACGTTCACTGATTGCTTACTCAAAAACTGACAAATTATCAGGAAACTCAGATATATTTACAAAATTAATAGTTCTTGAGTGCTTGAATTAAATTCTGTTATACGGCGGTGACACTGAGTTAAAAAAATGCATTTGCATTATAATATACAATTAATAAAACACTAGCAAAATCATGGTGATATAACCGAAAAGAAACTATAAGAAAAAGTTGAAGTAACTAATAATACGTAGGCGGAACCAATACTGGCCACTTATAAAACTTTAAGAAGATTCTACGTTCTATGTTCAAACTGATTAATTCCCACCGATTTGTTAAATGCCGCCACATGTCACAGAAAGCTTTTTTTATTTTTATGGCTTCACAACGAGTCTTCGATGTAATCGTACCTCAACTGATTATTTCCATCTTAAAAATTCTTATAAAACGGTACAACAATTAATAAGTGTCAAGATTAAGTTGAAATTAAATAAAAGAAGATAAAATCATCATAATCCCTCGTAATGGCATATTTAATGTCCGCCAATGTATATAAAATTTTTGACTTTCCAATTTGGCAAATGGATATTTGAAGATGGATGCTGACGTAACACCGACAAATATTCCAAATAGGTACAAATAGTTAACGTGACTTGAAAATTTTGAGACTGTTATTAATTTCTTATATATTTTAGCTGCTGAAATAAAAAGAGAGGTTTTAGTTTGAATTGGGTGTGTTTATTCTTCTGTTTTTATTTTTTGTACTGTTAAGAGAACTTATCAAAGTCCATGTATATTTTAGTGGCAAATGGCAACGTAGCTCTTAATAAGTAGACTGAACTTTTTAGTTAATTTTTTTAATGCTGTAAGTATACTATTGATTTTTAACCTTGAGAGTTTTGACTCTACCTTTTTTTGCGAGAAAATCTAGACTGTGGAATACCTCGCCTGAGTGGGAATTTTTTGATGGATATTATCTGGCTATCACCAGTTCGAGAAATAATTATTGAAGTGAAAACTTCTTTAGGCGCGCTATAGACAGAATTTTCGTGGGCTGTGAAATGGATTCATCAATCGTCACGCTTGGATATGATAATGGATCGGATATGAAATCTTCGGGTAAACTCGGTAAAAACGGCCAGGTAGGTACCAGGGCAACAGAAACAGTAAAGAGTTTCGATTACCTACCTCCAACAGCCCATCGTTTATCTCCAGATACCAGGACAACAGAAATATAAAAGAGTTGCGTTTGCCCCTAGGTACCAGTACCAGGGCAACAGCAAGTTTTCACTTCTATCGGCAGTTCCTATGACTGCCATTTTTTATCGCCTAGGTTGTAGGTAAGCTCCATCGTAGATCTTATCATCGCATCATTGAGCTAGATGGCGATCAACCTATTTTCGGAATAATTAAATAGCTTTGTCGATACCACACAGTAATCCAAACAAACAGTCATTCAAACTCATTGTCATTTCATTATTGCAATATTTACACATTTGCTTATTGTAATATTTAGGTACAATTATTAACGTTCTAAATTCGTCGATAGAATAATATCCAGCACACACTCGCGACTAAGTACTCTGTCACGGTGGCACGGTGGTAAACATTTTTTGTTTAGAAGAATTTTAGCCAACAGGAACGTTAAAATAGTTTTACGACAATAATCTCATTCGTATTCGTTCACATTTGGGCGTCTGAAAAATGCCGCTGATATTTTTTCAGACCATCAATTTAATATTTTAAGGACAGTAAAGTATGTTTATATCAGGCTTCTAAAGCACAGGAACCTAGTACAACTTAAGTTTAGGAACATAATATATTGTTCTGTTGATCTAATACCTATACGTTTACATTAATACGTGAATCAAATACCTTGCACCCCTTTTTATGAAAATTGCGCGGACGAAGGTGTATAAAAAATAGCACACCTATAATGTATATAGAGAAGGATTACAAATAAGAAACTTAGAATGCTTATTGCTTTTAGAATTATATATTTTTTTATCAAATCCATAAAAAGATACACTTACTACCATGTTTGTGTTTGACATAGACGCAAAATCTTCAATCTTGTGCTAATTGTTAATTGTCTATGCTCAAAATTGAGAAAATTGAGAGTCAAATTGAGAATAGATTGATACTGGTTCATGATCGAATTTCAACCATTTGTAGGCCACCAGTTTAATGAAATATACTCCAGTTGCTCTTTTCAAGACGCGGCTTGAATATTTTAGTTATTTTTACCCAAGCATTTACTTTGATCAGTCGAATAACAGTACTAAGAGAACATGCACAACAAAGAGTGTAACTATTCATCAACATTATACATTAGACGAGGTGACCATCGCATGGATGCGACGATAAACGACAGTTGCACATTAATCAACCGGCAATTAACAGAACTAAACGACTCTGAGATTTATTAACCCGTTCGCTGACGATTTATAATTGTGACTGCCAGGTGAAAACTCTGTTAAGATACTGGACATATTCGTTAGTGTACGGCCACCTTAATTGCTCAAGATTTTTTTACATTTGACCACATACTCGTCTAAAAAGAGCAATTGTATCCTTCATCGGTTTTTATGTGTTGAGTTTCTGGTTTAATAAATCATTTGTATAATAGTTTTCTCACATAGCTTTTTTATGATAACGTAAAAAACATGTTTCCTGTTAATATCTACCCATGAATGTCCGCAATTAAAACCTGTGTGGTTGAAAATGTAGTCTTTACAACCAATTATTACTGCTTACTTAAACCTAACATTTTATAGATCGGCATTATTGTTTTGTACTTCAATAAACCAGCAATGAAATGACGCGATAACTATATCGTTTTAAATTTTAGTAATGGTCGAAGTGAGAAATGAACATCAAAATCATAACGAAATAGATCCAAACGCTTGATATCTGTATCGGCGACAAACGCGACCATAAATAAAAGGGCGGTTAAATTTTTAAGGGCCCCTCGAGCCCAGGCAAAGCCATTAGAGACCCTTAGCGAACGTAAAGTGTCTTCGAAGATGCCACAGGATATCGAACAATTGTTACTGGCCAGCGTGAAATTGCAAAAAAGAAAGCCAGTATCATTTTTCGAACGAATGATTGGCGAGACTGCATGCGATTGCATCAAAGGTATAAAAAAGAAAATATTGTCTTTGGTTTAAGGTTCGAATGTAATTTATCATG